>JAZKJV010003675.1:1200000-1875461 GCA_037367405.1 Ottelia alismoides
GTGAGATGAAATCAAGAGATTCCAACCTTGGATCATCAACTCGTGTTGTGGGAACTTCGTGTGTCATCTACGCACCTGCAATTGCTTCTACTTGGGATCAGACTCGAGACAAGAGAATCTCTTACTTTAAAGATTAGATATCGCAAACACACTCCAATAGGTAATCCTAATTACTCGTTTGTGATCTTGATGAAACAATCTAAGAAGTGTTCTTGAATCATGTGGTTTCATCTTATTAAAATTTAAAATTTCATTGCTCGTTGCAACTAGTATAACTAGTTGCTCTAGATCGTATTCTATGTGATCTACATGCTGATGTTATGCGCTAAGGCCCAAACCATAGCCTTAAATCCCATCATGACTGTGGTCGTGCAAGTGAGGCCAAGTATGCAATATAAAACATATATCTTTCAAACTAGGGAAATCTGAATTATTAAGTCTCAAATCCTAATGACTAAGGTTCGTTACCATTGAATCCTATGACCTCATAAACCATACTTAATAATTTTTTAAATCTTTTTGCAATACATTTTCACAAATCAGTTTCAAATTCTCCATACCCATATCCATAAGAATACACAAAACAAGTGAAAGTACGACGTGTGTGTAAACTATTTGTGCAATATGTACGTACACCCCGATTGACATTTGTGCCATATCGTCATAGCACAAAGTGGATTGAAAGACATAGCTCGTACTAAGAATAAAGAAGCATAAAAATACATGTATAGAAGCATGTATGACATCCCATATAATTAGGCTTAATATAGCATATGTGTAGATCAGAAGCACTGAGTCTAAGGGTACAAAAGAATAGAAGAGAGTGATGGGGATGACAAGTATGAAGAATATATGAACAACGATATGGGAGCAAATGAATGACTCTAGAGACTGACAAGAAATTACAGATCAAAGCAAGGATCCCCCTTATACTTATGCTAAGATAGCCTAAGTATAAACTTAGTATCGACAAGATAGGGAATCTATGTTCTAAAAGAATGAAGAAAACAAACATGTGCAAAGAATGAAGAATATGTGAATCTTGATTTTGGATCTTTATGAAGAGTGGTCTAATGTATCTGCTCTATACTCGTTCTGCATGATGTTAATGATCTCTACTTGGACCAACTATTCTTTGGAATCTATAAATTGTTACAGCAGTTGTCCGTTGACCAAAGACGAAGGTGTTGGATATACGAGTCCATAGCAACCCATTAATAAATATTATTGCAAATCATTCCCTGGTCTGAAATTAATAATAAATAATTTTACAGATTGGCCCTTAGTACAACTAGGGTTATATAGCATGGCCATCATAATGTTCATACAGTTGTTGATTCAAATGTTGAATCATAGAGACTAGTGCTTGGATGATATCTAAAGTGTTAGATTGAGGACACATCAAGAACTGTATAGCAATTGTTAAGAGAGGATCTCCAACCTACGAAGAAGAAGGCAATTCTTCTCTAAAAGTTGATATCTAACCGACCTCTTAATGCAAGTCCTCTGCATAAGAATAGAGATTCAGAGGTGTTACATAAGTTGAGTCAAAGACACGACTTAACGAGATTGAGATAACCAAGACCTATGTCATATACTATCACGATTTTGGCACGCATCCTCTGAAATGAGACAGATGTGTTACTATATGTCTGAGTATGTATATTTGGCAGAGTGATAGATTGATGACCTATTCAAGGTCTATACATCGACGAGTTGGTGTGCACGCAAGGACATATGAGTAATACGATCTCTTAAAGGGATCATATAGGTACATTACTAAACCAGAAGACAATAGCTCACTCATTTGATATTAGGATCAAATTCCATGCACAATAGTCTCGCTTTGGAAGTTTGACTGAATTTGTAGGTATGGTATAAACTTTTGGAAAGTATATGGTTAATACCTAGGTACAATATGTGCTTTTGGAGGGTATATGATCGATACCAACTCCCAATGGTCGAATGAGAAACATAATTGTGAAATCTTGAAGAAGACAATCTAAATAAGATCTACAACTTTGGGTTTATTCTAGGTCTTCCAGTATAAAGGATGTACAGATATTAGGAATACTAGACGGTTATGTGATCATAAATGATTCTATAACTACGGCGCTTCCAATCTGAGGGAGTGATGAAACATGTTTCTATTTTAGTGACTCCTCTCAGTAGAGAAGTGATCTAATTATAGTCCAATTGTTGGACATTGATTTATATACGATTTAGATTCAATGAGAAGATTACATTTACGGATTTGATTTAATCAAGCATCTATGAGAGGTCCCTGAGATATGGATTTGATATGTGATCTCAATATCCAAGTCACTATATATGGAACATATAATCTCAATGTCCTTATCTCCAAATATCTGTGGAGAAAGTGCATTATCCTGAAAGGATTCAAGAATAATTCCATTGATAAAATGTATATATGAGAATTGAGAAATTGATAATAAAATGTGATTTAATTGTCATGAATAATGTAAATGTGATTCATATTATTTAAATACATAAGAATGATGAACCAAGATAATTAAATGTGATTTAATTATCATGGATATGAATAAAGTCGATAGTACTATCCATATTAACCATATATATTATAAATGTGATTTATAATATATTAGAGAGAGATATTTGTAAATGGTATTTATAAATTAAATGTTGATAGAAATTGTATTCACAATGGAAAATTAATTGAGAATTTGTTTTGGGTGTGTCAATATGATTTACAAAGTTACTATGGCATGATTGAAATTGACACAAAATAATTTAGATTTATTTTTATTAAATAATTTGCAATAAAAGTTTTTGCAAATAATTAAAGGATTATGTGATATACATGATCTCATATAATTGGTAAAGAGGCTCCCCTTCCATATAGGGAGGGTGGATAGCCACCCTTGAGTCCTAAGTCAAGGTGGTCATCCCCACCTCATAACAGGAAGGAGCTTGCCTCCTTTCCTAATCTTTTAATGTGTATTTATTTGATTGAATTAATTTATTGATTATTATTCAATATTTTTATTGAAATTAAATTAATTTTTGTCGTATTTTTTGAACAAAATCATGGTCATTGAAAGTAACACAAAACAATCTCAATCATTGATTTTGTGTTGTGCATGTATTGAGATTTATGGACTCCCAAAATATTATAAAAGAAGAGGAAACTCTAAATCTTATTTTAGACCAAAGAATTCACAAGCTCTCTTTCTCATCATCATCATACACTTCTCTCTCTCTCTCGCTAAAGTAGCTATCCATTTTGCCGCTTCGATCACTCATTGATCTTCGTCTTCCTCGATTCTCCTTGTACGTGAAGAATAAATTGGATTTAATGTGATGAAATCAGGAGATCTTCCACTTGGATCTACATTTTGGATTTCAAGAAGGACGCGTCTCATCAACACGCTCAAAAGTGTTTCCTCCATCTAGTCAGACTTGAGACAGTTGGTCTCTTTCTTTAGAGGCTTCGATCACAACCATGCTTCAAAAAGTATTCCTATTTCTTCTTTGTGGTTTAGATAAAATTATTCAAGAAGTGTTCTCGAATATGTGGTCTCAATGCTTAAAAAAATGAAATTCCGTTGCCCGAGAAACTAGTATGACTAGTCGCTCCCAATCGCAGATGATGCAATCTTCACGCTTACATGATATGCTAAAGGTTTTCTACCATAACCTTAAAGTGGTATAAAAGCTTTGGTTGAGGTTTGGATATGATCCAAAACTCTAGTTGAACAAGGTTTTGTTATTGGATGCGCGACGACTCGTTCTTTTTGCATTGGATGCAAGTTTTGATCGGGTTTTCCACTAAAATAAAAACCTACTATTTGTTCTCTGTTTGGGAATGTTTTTTGGTCATTACAATAATGTATTTAGAAAGTCTAAATATGTCCCACAAGTGGTAGACTATTATTGGTACAAGAAGTGCATGAATATAATTCGAAGAATTCCCGACGTGATTATTTTTACATGTATTCATGGATCTATATAAAAATGTTTTGTGCGCACTGTTTTCCCATGAAGCATGTAATAAATACTTGGATTAAGTAGATAATCAAATCAGAAACCACTAGAATTTATTTCACATGATTCTGACTCTATTTTCCGTAGATATTCCATATCTAGTAGAGATATATTGGAATATGATTGGATCATCAAATCTCTTTGATTAATGTGTTTACCCTTCATTGGAAATCATGGAAATTATAAATTTTCTTTGCTTAATTTTAAGCCTAAAAATTATGAAAATAAATGATAAAACATCATTGGCCATTTAATGTATGTTTCATAAAAATCCTAGTTTATGATGCAATAGTTGTAAGACAACTTTCAGATGCGAAACCAATACCATGTTTGCTTGATATGCTTATGGATTTTAGGATCTCAAAAAATATTTTAAGATGCCTAATATTTTTTGAGTGGCTATTATATGGTATAATGTCGGTCATCAAATTTGATCGATAAAACCTTAAGTACATTGGCATTATTTTGTATTGTTCTCAATCAGGATGGTGAAGGTATCTAATCCGGGTATGCTGGCTTAGTTTACTAATTAGAGGATTGCTTGTCAAGCAAATGCTCCCTCTTAGAATAACTCGAGTGTACTGATCAGATCCATTTTTTAGGAAAGAATAATATGAGTATGTCATGTTGTACTCAAATTATTAAGGGATTTTTACCCGACAGACCCTATAAACTTTGCCAATCACCTCCACGACCTTTGAAACAGCAAAATTCCCCCCTCAACCCCGTAAACTTGCCAACTCTTACCCCATGAACCCTCCGGGTAATATGTTTTAAGCCCGTAGGGATTCTTGAGGTAATTTACAGGGACGATGGGGTAATTACATTATGCAAAAGGTCGTAGAGGTATTTTAAAACGTTTATAGGGTCTGCTGGATAAAAATCCCAATTATTAAAATACAAAATAATGTGTACTTGTGAGGGTATATACTATATAATAATATCAAGCAAAGCCTAATTGATTGTTGGTTGTTTGATTGGATTGATAATTAATTTATTATGATTAAATTGATTATTTATAGTTAATATAAACACTCTATTAAGAATAGAGTTATAATACCATTGGAAGAATTAATTATGGAATATGATTCATAATAATTAATTAAAATTTGAACATGATATTGAGGATCATATAAATGACATCCATTGTCTCCAGTCAAGGCGAAGGGTTCTGTCGCCATGGATTGTATGTAGGAAACACCTCTCCTAAGTGACAGCTCCTACATGCAAGCACACATGGATCGGGCTCTTTGCTTGTCGAAAGAGTAAGGCAGTATGCATAGTGACTCCTATATTGGTTCCTCATATTACTAGGGTGATATTGGATTACGCATAGCAAGTTCTAATCCTGTAAACGGTTGGTTCAATTAACAACAGTTCAACATCAAATTAAGGGTGGTGGGCGTGGTTGTTAATGGTCGAATTGAGAAATGCATGTTGGACTTTCAAGGCGGAATGAGTTCATGCTTCTTTTTATTTGAGTTGTAGTTTCTCATAATATTGGGATTTAACAAAGGTAAGAAGTAGATCCCAAATCTTGCTTTAGATATAGTGGTAAATATGTCTCTTTCTTTGATAGTGAATAATGGAATGAACTTTCAAAGACAAGGCAAGAAGATTTTTATATAAAATCCTTAATAAAAGTAAAATATGTACTTATGCAAATTATGTTATTTCAGATAACCTGCATTAAAATCACTCATAACTATAATAAATAATAACAAGTAAGATATTATGGATTGGATCTATGATCAAGATATTATGCTTGCAGTTGGACACATAATATACATGGTTGCAACATACAAGTTTCCTCATAATAATGAGGAATGACAATTAATGAGACACTAGAACAACAACCTTGGGTTTGTATGTCTCTATAGTCTTGATCTCTCATTAGATATGCTTGGAAGTATCATGTCGATGATGATTGTAATTATCAAAAATCCTTTTAAAACCTAAAAAGATGTTTTGGAATACATATGTGCTCTCTACATTTATTCATGAAGGACATGGTTTACTACATTATGAAGAATGCTAACTCAATAAGAGATGATGTACTCAAAATGTTTGACTACCTGTCTAAACCAAAGTTTTTTAAGAGTTAAGATGAATGTAGATATGATGAGTGTCACCATTCTACTATCTATACTATGTTCTTTCATGAAGATTCATAATTTTTAAATTGTATGAATTGAATGAAGCATATATAAATTTCAAAATATTCTTATATTGAAATCTTTTGAGTTCAACATAAGAGATCCTTCGTCTTAAGCAATGGTTGTTTATAGATAAAGGAAGTGTAGTGGATGCATGGGTTTGACACAAGTGAGAAGGAAAGTCAATGAGTTGACTGTACTTTTGTAATTTCCACACATATTGCATCCAAAGAGTTGGATGAATGCAGTAGTTTGCAACATGATGTTGTATTGATGGTATGACCATGTAGACTATCTATGATCCTTAGATAAGGACTCAGATAGTGCATCAACATATTATACATCTACGTACAATCATTGAAATTGACTTGCTTATTAGATAAGATCAAAGTCTTACAATTGTATCTCATTCTTCTAATAACACTTGCAATTGGTTGCATATGCTTTAGAAGACTAGAAATTTCGATCGTAAGGTTTAATAGTCATCCACATGGGAGTTTATGCAATTGTTGCAGCAATCTCCATTGTATACAAAGACGACATATTTTCAGTGAGAGAGCCCTTAGTCTTAGAGAATGTCTCTATGACGTAGATATTACATTGCATTCATTGTTTATTTCTAAATGTTGGAAATAAACATGCATTTTAGAATAGACTTGTCATAAAGAGTCATGATGGATTTGTTTCAGATAGTAATCTAACATCTAGAGTACTCTACTAAATTGGAAAATTAATGAATGGTTCATTAAAATTTATAATACTGGAAATTAAACCTTAAAAGACCTTCAAGGAACATAGCCAGGTCTACACACAAAGTGAAGGCATCGACTACGATGAGACATTCTCTCACATGGCAATGCTTAAATCCATCAGGGCACTTCTAGCTATAACTTCATATCTTGACTCTGACATCCGGTAGATGGACGTCAAGACGACATTTCTCAATAGATATCTCGAGGAGGATAGCTATATGGAGCAGCACAAGGGCTTCATAATTGAAGAATCCAAAATATGAAAGATGAAGAAATCCATCTATGGGCTCAAACAAGCTTCTCATAACTAGAACATCAGATTATATGAAACTATAAAGAGTTATGGTTTCATTCAGAATCCTGATGAACCATTTGTTTACAAGAAGCTTAGTGGGAGCTCCATTTTGATCATCATGCTTTACGTATATGACATCCCTATCATTGGGAATGATACATGGTTGATGATTGGTGTTATGATTTGGATGTCCCATACCTTCGAGATGAAAGATATTGAAAATCCCTCTTATATCCTGGGTTCGAAGATGTTCATAAACCGAGAAAATATGATGTTGGGATTATCACATGGTTACATTAACAATATCTTCGAACATTTCCATATGGAAAATTCAAAGAAAGGCTTCCTTCCCTTATGACATAGTATACACCTATCTAAAAGAATGGCTCCTCAAAGTTTTGAGGATAAGAAAGCAATGGTCGGATGCACGTAAGCATCAGGTGTGGGAATCCTAATGTACACCATGATGTACACAAGGCCAGATATATTCCATGTAGAAGGAGTGGTAAGTCCTTACCAATCCTGTTATGGAGGACAACACTAGAATGCAGTGAAGAACATCTTTAAGTATCCAAGTCGGATGCATGATTACATCTTGATCTATGGAGATGGTGATCTCCAAGTATTAGGATACACATATTCGGACTTCCAATCTGATATAGATGACTGCAGGTGGACTTCAGGGTAGGTGTTCTTGTTGAACGGTGGTTATGTGAGCTGGTGTAGCAAGAAGAATGATACTACGATTGATTAAATGACATAAGCTGAATACATTGCCGCATCAGGTGCTGCAAAGGAGGCTTTGTGGTTATGCAAGTTCATCCTGAAACTTGATTTAGTTTCCTATGATACTCTCATCCTGCTACTTTGCGATAATATGAGATCCATAGCTTAGACAAAGGAACCCGGATGACATCAAAAGATAAAGCACGTGGAAAGGAAATACCACATCATTCAGGTTATTCAAAAGTGTGGTGACATCATCATCACCAATGTGTCCTCTACCGACAACGTTGTTCATCCCCTTACCAAACCTTTACCTCAAAAGGTTTTTGACCAGCATGTAATAAGCATGGGTTTAAGGGCTAGTGGGAGGTTGTTAGCCATGTGAGCCCAGGGCAAACCATTCATGCAACAAATGTTATTGTAATCTTTGATATATCAATAAAGGTTATTGATTTATTTCACTCCTTATCTGAGATTAAATGGCAAAAATATAATACTTTATAGTATATGGCATGTAGGGTAATATACTATTATGATATAATGGAAAAAGAAAAGAAAGAAAATTGTTTTTTAAAGGAGGACTATATTTTCAAAACATATACATTATAATTTATATAGATGAATATAGAAATGTAGGTGGCACTATATATATAGGCAATACGAAAATGATAAAAGTGAGCAACGTGCTTGAGGGCACACATAACAAATACAAAAACAAGATGAAATATGACAAATAAAAAAGAAACGAAAATGCAAAGTAAATACGTGGAAAGTTAAACAAAACCTCATTACGGTAGTTAGCTAACTACCCTAGAAAAATTGCCACAAGATAAAGTCTAAAATATGTCAAAAAATATCCTACAGTTCAGTGGTACAAATGGAAATTTAATAATTAAAATAGTTATTCAATTTAGTCCCTTATAAGGAACTTAAATGTAAAGAAAACAAAGTTTCTAGTAGTTAGGTCCATATGCAGAGACCTATTTGCAATTTTGTAAAAATTCTGGAGTGGCGTCTGATTCTGGAAAGTCTTTTTCTCCATCTATTTACATAGACTACCAAGATTAGAATGTGTTATTTGATCTTAATCGTGTGATATCGCCACATGTTGTGAGGCTATGCTCTGTGTTCTTGCATCTATTCTTCCCCAATTCTAGGAGGCAGTGGTGCGATTTCTTGTAGTTAGCGATGATTGGCGATTAGTAAAGGATGATGATAGGTACTCAGAGCATTTCAAGCAGGGCCAGAAGAGGGCTCCTCCCCCTTTGAGCTCCCCTTGAGCGAGGTAGATCGGTGGAGAAGATGGTCAAAGGTGGGGCTAGGGATTCGGGTCTGGTTGAGGATGAGTTTCAGGTCTTGATGCGGATCTGCTAAATGTAAATAACTAGATGATGAAGTGTTACGATGAAGATGCTCCTCGCTTCCAAATGATGAAGACCATCTGCAAAGGATGATTTAAGGCTCGATTCAAGATGAATCGATCGAGAGATGATGTGGTTCTTGTGCAATAGTATGCTTTTAGAAAAGGGACTTTCATTGTAATAATTTGAAAGTGATTTGAGTCAAATTGAAAGGGTTTTACAAATGGAATCAATAGTAGGGTTATTAAGGCATCTAATTTGGTGATTATCTAATCTAATTGAGCGCTAATCGAGTAAAGGAAAAGGTAAAAGGGTATGAAGGAATTCACATGGGAGGAAGAAGATGTATGACCTCCATGTTTTTGCTCGAAGAGCAATGTTGCCTGAGTTCTACGTCGCATATGGTGGCGATTCAAGGCAAATCTACAGAACCCTCCACCGGAGGTTTCTTTTCCATGAGGGGCTGCCATCAAGGCTATCACCACCAAGGGTAGCAGAGCACGGCTAGAAAGTAGGTTCTCCGATCAGACCTTTTTGTTTCTTGAAGGAGATGGAGGAGTTAAGTAGGGAGAGATTGAGTTGGTGGCTTTAAATAAGAACGATGAAGGAGAGTTAATGCATATCTAAAGGATAGCGTGAATCAACTTGTTAAGTTAATAGAGGGGATGGGTTGGATCGACGTTAAGTGAAGTGATGATACATGGAGAAATTAGAGAAGTGGAGAAGTTAGAAAAGAAAATATACCTTCTTCTTGAAGAAGGTTGTGGTGCTAATAACTTTCAGCACCACAAAAATCCAAAAGTAAAATATCTCTTTAATTATATAATAAATAGTAAATATAATTATTTTAAAATTGTTAGAAAAATGAAAAATATAATTAATTAAATTATCTAAATTATTATATATTTTATTTTTATAAATAATATATACTTTAGGATTTATAAATACAATATGAAAAATAAATGTTTAGTATACTTGATAAATATATACTTCATTTTTAGTTCAAAATTCTAATAAATAAAGCATCATTTTTTTATATTTTATTAATTAATATAATAATAAATAAGAGTTACGTGAATTTTTACATATTTTAATAAATTAATTTGCATGTATTAATAAATATAGGTATATATACTACATTTCAATTTTGACTATTTTTTGTATTATGATTTATTTAAAATATTAAATAAAGGTTTTAATTTGGAATTTTTTTATAAATAAACTACAAGATCATGAAAATAAATAAAAATTGTAAAATCATTTTTTTATAAATAATATGTATATAATAAAATCAATAGTCCAGAAACCCAATCATCATTAGGTCCCAAAATCGACTTTTTGCAAATGGACTCAGATTTTAATGAACCACATTCATTAATCATAGAATATTATTTTATGAGCTTTAAAGGTGAGTCGCGTGAAATCGGATTCATTTGAAGAAGTTATGATGTTTGGAAGTTTGGAATATGATAATTTATCATCCAGATTTCTTGGCATATATACAAGTTGGATTTTTTTATGATTTCTATATTTTGATAGACATTTTTATAAACACATTAGAAAGAGTTTGGTTAAGAACAAATGAATTAATTAAAATTAAGTGACGAATTGATAAATGATGAATAAATAAGATTAAGTATTATATGTACACAATTACTTATTTTTGGTATTTTCTTCCTTATATCCCCCTACTTTATTATTTGTCAACCAAGTCCTACTGACTTGATCTCAGGGGTATATAAATATATCTTACAACTATATTTATATTTAATTAGTCATCCCGAACAACATATACATATTTCTAGTTTGCCTTTCTTTTTTTCTCTTTTTTATTCTTTTACTTATTTACATATTTTTTTGATGCACAAAATGAGGTTTTTATTCATGAGGATGCTTTTGATAAGATGTGAGAATCAATGTATAAATACATATATTTCTTAATAATTTTAGAACAAAATGTGATAGAAATGTTAATGAATCATGAATTCATCAGTTACACATGTGGAATATTTGATGAGATATGAGATCTCATCAAACATGGAATGAGAGAGCATCCTTACCATAATAAGAGTGCACATCCTCCTTGAGTCCTAATTCTTGGTGGTCGTCCACCCTATGTATGGAAAGAGGCTTGTTGTCTTTCTAAATAATTCCATAGTGATGGGTATACTTTAAATTGAATTATATTAATGGATCTTCATTATATATAATTTATTTTTAAATTAACTATTTGTTATTGCAAATTTTAAATTAACTATTTGTTGTTGCAAATTTATGCAACTAAATCATGGCTATTTATTGAAAGCACAAAATAGTCTACACCATTAATTATGTGTGCACATGGATTGGGATCCATGGACATCCAATTTGTTATAAAAGAAAAGCTAGACTTAGATCTTTCTTTACAACAACAAAAGAACAACAAATATCTATCTCTCTCACTATTTTCTTGCACAAGCACTCTCTCTCTCTCTCTTAGTGTTGTGGGCATCCACCATATTTACCGGAAGACCCTCGTAGTCACCATGTCGTCGTTGTGTTGTCGGATCGACTACTTGTGGATCTCCACCTTCTTCGGTGCATCTTGCTCGTGAGGAAGTCTATTGATTTCATGGGACAAAATCATGATACTCCGTGCTCAGATCTTTAATTTGGATTGTGGGAAGCATCTGCCTAATCCATGTGCCTACAAGTGCATATTTCATCGGATCGAACTTGAGATAGGAGGTCTCTTTGCTTAGAAACCCGCGATCGTAATCACGCTTTAAGAGGTAATCCTTTGACTCATTTGTGACTTTGATGAAATGGTTTGACATGATAAAATGGTTTCATCTAATTATTTTTTTAAATTACGTTGCTTGATGCAAGTATGCATAGTTGCCCTAGATCGTATTAGATGCGATGTACACGCTTCCATGATGCATTAAGGCACAAACCCTTGCCTTCAACTTCGAGTTGAAGCTGCGTCTCTTGTCCCTTCTTCCCACCTCTCACGGTACTAAAATTAAGACCATATATTCATCTGCAATAAATTTGGTTGTATTTGTAGAACCACCCATTACCCCCAACAAACTTCTCATCATAACCCCACAAATCTATTCATGAAGCACGTGAGAAGTTCAAGGATTTATTAGAGAAATGCCCCCACCATGATATACCAAAGACCACATTGGCCCAACATTTCTTTGGGGGCTTGATTCAAGAGAGTTATTAGTTGATTGATGTTGCTTGCGGTAGATCCCATTTTATAAGGATGAAGATATTGTCCGGCGGATATTCGAGGAAATGGCGGAAAGAGAGGCCACATTGTCTTCATTCCTACCTTATCAGAAAACACCGCAAATCCTCGACAAGACCATCGACATAGAGCATCACATGAAGAGGACATGTATGAGAGTTCTAACCTCAACATTATTGGGAACGACCTGTCTAATGTGTACATAATTGAGAAGTGATTATAGGACCTCGAGAAAGTCGCTATGATAGAACATAGAAAAAAGAATCTGCATAAGCTTAACTAGATTACCAAGTAGCTCGAGCTCATGATGAGCTCAATTAATCCGTGTCAGTCTTGAAGCTGACCATCTGAGACGTCTACTGTAGAGCCACAATAATCGCAACAATAGAGTCCAAGGCAAACATCATTCGACTAGTGTGTGTACTACATGCAGGCCCCTGACCAGGCACCATCCCAACAACCACAGCTGATATCGATGGTTGTCTATGATGACCGCCCCGCACCCTATGTTAATTCGGTCAGATTAATTGTCCAAATTAATTAGATGTCGTTCGTTGCAGTCGGATACGAGGGGCTAATCAAAAACCACTATTAATTAATGTCAAGTTAATTTCAAGCGGTAGATATTTTTTTACTTGGTGGAAGTCCAAGGTCGAACTCAGGGAGGCATCTGCCTCCTTAGGTGAATTTTGAGCAAATATCAAGTGTTGGATTTTCAGGGAATTAAATTTTTTTGTCTTTTTCTATTTTCTGTGCAAACACGTGCAACCAGCAGGCCAATCTAAAGTTTAATTCAATTAAGATGTCAAATGGAGTCCAAAAATTCTGAAAATTGGCCAGATGATTAATTATGATGAAAATAATCTACCCTAATTTTTTTGGAATTTTTAGACACTAAATGAATTTACTGGTGAATTAAATATGCATACAGGATGATTTTCACTATTTAATTTTTAATAAATAACAAATCACAATTTTTTCAAGAGATAAAATTATCCTAGATATCACTAATGATAAGGAATCCAGGAAAATTGACAGATCTTACTTTCAATGTGAAATGAATTTATTAAAATTAAAATAAGAAAATCACTCAACAATTTATTTAGGCCTCGATATGTATGCAAATGACATGAAATTTTTACGGCATGTTAAGTTAACTGTCCTAAAGCTACTGTGAATTTTTGAGGATTTTTGGAATCACAGAGAATTAAATATAAATCAAAAGGTGTCACTGGGCAAAATATTCCACAAATCAACCAATTAATTCAGTTAAAAATCTACTGAAATTACAAAAATATGACACGTGGCCCAATAGACAGAGGACAAGTTTCTCAACAAAATGCAACATTTAGAATTGAAAAATGATGTGAAATGCAACCTAGGGATGCGTGCAAACACAGGGGTGTAAATGCAATACAGGAAAATAAAAATACATAAAGTAAATATGCTGATAGGGACTTAAGTGCAATTACCTATTATGCTGGGGACTCGAGTGCAAATTCTCCACAAGGCACGTGCTCCTCACGTGGGGTCTGCTTCACAGGGACCTTTTTGAAATATTTGAAAGTTTCGGGGGCCTCTGTGCAAATTTCCCAGGTTGCACGTGCTCCTCACGTGGGCGGCCTCGGTTCGGATAGCTGCGGCGGCTCGGGGCTCGGCTCGGGCGCTTCTGGAGGTCTGAAGTGAGGCTTGGGCGATCCGAGCCTAGGCTCGGGGAAGAGGCTCGGACCAAAGCTGCATGGCACGCTATGGACCATTGGATCGAGCTCGATCCAATGGGTGGCGATGAAGACTCGAGGCGTGACCTCAGGCCGTTAGATCTAGGTTGATCCAACGGCTACTGGCTGCGGTGGAGATGGAGACGTGGCTGACGATCCGCCGTTGGATCAGATGAGGTATCCAACGACAGAGAGCTGCTGCGGAGGGGGTACGCATGGCGCACTAGGCGCCGTTGGATCTAAAGGGATCCAACGACTCCAGTGAAGCTCAGCTGAGAGGTGACGTGGCACGCTGTGGACCGTTCGATCGATGTGATCGAACGACAGCTGTACTTCTCCTCCGATGGTCCTCCGCCGCCTGCGGAGGAGATGGCGGGGCTCCAGAGAAGTTGCCTTTGCTCCGCCCATCCTTCCTCGTGTCGATGAAGCTCTCCGACTTGTCGGAGCTATCCCAGAAGGTTCGTGGCGATGCGGCGAAGGTGGCGGTGATCCCAGGAGTCGGAGAAGGTCTACGGAGGTGGGAGACGACGAATGTCGAAGACGACTCCGGCGAGGCTCCGATCAATGAATCATTTGGCACCTGCAAGTGTTAAAGGTAGAGCCGGAGCTCGTGCGTGCGCTCGTAAAGGTGATGGGATGGTGGGCGAGGCCTAAGTGGTACTGCGGTGGTCTGGCGAAGAAGCTCCGGCCAAGTGGCAGATCTTAAGTTGCTGGAAGATGGAAGGTGTCGTCGGAGGGCGTGAAGGTAACCGCGAAGATGGGAGCTCCGATGCGAAGCTCGGCGGAATGGAATGGAGGCGAGAAGATGACCGGAGGCGGCGAATAAAAGGCGAGAAAAAGAGAAGAAAAATGAAGAGAAGATCGAAGAGGGATGGAGGCGTCACCTGGGGATTGGAGCTCTTCCTTGAGTTCCTGGTCGTCGCTCGAAGGGCCAGTGGATCCCTGAGCTCAAGCAGTGGCTCGGTGGAGGAGGGCAGCGACTCGGCGGAGGCCGAGGATCTCGCCGGAGAAGACGGACGTCTTCGCTCGAGGACACTCGCAATTTCTGTCACAAATTTGAAGCTCCGAGCTCGGGGCGTCTCTCACGAGGGGCAGATAGGGATGACGATGGCCGGAGAGGAGTGATTTATAGGATGAAGTCGATGGGTTAAGTCGCTGGGAGGTGGAGTTCGAGGTCGTCGTGGATCGGCTCTGGTGGGTGTCGTGGGGAATGAGGGAGCTGGCGAGGATGAGGGGAGAGTGGTGAGGATCGTGGCGGCATTGGTGGTCGGAGAAGGTGACAGGAGTGGAGGCAAAAATAGAAAGGGGGCAGCGTGTTGCGCAAGGTCGAGATCGTGGGAGAAAGGGCGATCGGAGGTAGGAGACGAAGTCCTGGCCGTTGGATCTTTTGATCCAACGGCCCAGATCGAAGCGCAAATGGCCGGGTAGGATTTGATCACAGGCGAATCGATCAAGGGGTGCGATTGCGCCACGTGGTGCAAGGGGAATGAGGCGGAAACGGGTGGTGCAGATAAAAGGCCGGGCGTGATCTGACGGTGGGAATAAAGAGAAGATCTAGCGGCTTGGATGAAGGGATCGAGGGCGTGATCAAACGGATCTCGAAGCGCTACGTGGCGCGCTCAGCTTGAGGCGCGAACGAGCGGTGCTGATGGGGTTCTGATAATGATCGGATGGCTGGAATTTGTGGCGTGCGTGGAGGCGGCTAGGCCGTTGGATCTAGAAGGTAATCCAACGGTTGTAGCTACGGGCGGATGAGGCAAGGGCAGCGGGCTACGTGGCGCAACCAGAGGGCGCCACGTGGCCTGCTGTGATTGGTTGAAAAGAGAATTTAGTGTAGAAAGAGAAGGGGCCCGAATTTGGAAAAACTCAAAACATGAAAGTTGTAGATCTTGATGAGATCTACAAGTTTCATGTTGACCAAAGACGGAGATGAGGTCAAGTATGATACAAAAATACAAAGATACAATTTATACATATATGTAGTATACAAAGTGGCCCCAAAATTCAACTTTCTCATACGAGCTCCAAATTGGATGAAATTAGTCTCATTTTAAAGGTCTTTTAATGTGTAGTATTCTAAGAGTAAGTAGACCAATTTTGGAGTTTGTGTAAGGGATCTATGTGTATTTTATTATCCAGGAGTTCTAGGGCTTTATTGATTAATTTACACGGGGGATTTTTGGCTTTCTTCCCTATATTATTAACTAAGGAGTACATATTATAAGGAAGAGGTTATTTTAGTAAGTGGATATTTTACAAGGGATTTTGGCTTCTTATTTAAATGCAAATTGATTGCTAAAATGTATGTGTTATGTATGTATGCATAAATGCTATTTATGCATTATAAAGGGAAATATGCCTCTATTTTCTCGGGAACAAGGCTCTATTTTTTACTTTTGAAGTGATGAATCACAGATTCATCAACCCTCTATACTTAAACCTTGCTCGTCCCCGAGCAACTAAATGAAATGCAAGAGTGAAATGATTTTGGGTTCCAAACCAAGGTCATGAACAAAAGTTAAAAATGGAGCTTGACTCGACCTTTGGATTAGTTGTGTGGCGGAACCTTATTTGGACCTGAACTTAAGACCTAACAGACTTCAAGTTCCACAAGTCTTCTATTCAAGACTCCTCAATAGTCAGGTCAGAACAAATCCTCAAACGCAAATTTCTGATGACTATGATTCTTACTTGTACTGTGTTAGTGAGGTATAGCTCTCCACATCAGAAATGACTCGGAACCGGCCTCCTCTAACAGGGTAACTCAATAACCTGGTCCAGTAACTCTTTCCTCGAGGAGCGGGGTATTCCCTTCTAAGTTCAAGTGTGACCAACACAAGAGCAGGGGGTAGAGAAGAGAATGGACGGTAGCCAGTGTAGCTACCTATCCCGGGATGCCTGACCAGTGTAGCCAAGTCATCCAGCTGCATTTCTTTACTAGTATACAGACTCCGACAGGTATTTTATTTTCTCTTGGACCTGTCTGATTTTTTTGGTGTTTTTGTATTTGTATTTTTTTCCACAATGTGCAGCATGTACATCAGGAGTTTTTCCTCTTGAGTCAGTAGACTATCCCTCTTTTGAAGCATTATTGCAACCCACAGCATCCCGTCCTTAGATGTCAACACCACCAGACTAGGTTGAGATGCACTACCCTCCCTAGAGGAGGATGGATGTTTCCACCCGTGTGCTACTCCAAGCTAAAGGATTCTACCTCCTCACCACCTCATCAATGAAGAGCTACGTGCATAGTGCTTGTCAAAGTTAGGTCATTATCTAAAAGAATCCTGCGTATGCCCGAGATATTCTACTTAGACTAATCAAGATGACATGTGAATATAGACTTGCAGACTCAAAGAATTAAGTCACTTGACCTGAGAAATCTTAACTCCAGTTCCTATAAGGTTCCTCTGAAATTAGGTGGATTAAGGTCAAATCAAGTCCATCCTCAATATCTACTCATAACTTGGTTTAGAACCCGCTAGCTTTTCACTTTGCATATGCAAGATATGCTGATGAGATGTGGATGACATGCTATGAAGATGAATGAAAATGCAAGACTCTTTTTCTTTTTTTCTTTTTTCTTTTTTTTTCACTTTTTACCCACCCGTAATTATTGCAAAATATATACGCGAAAGTATGCGAAAGTACGAGCTATGGGTAAAGTATATATGTAATATATACACACCCCCTATACTTAACGTGTGTTATGTCCTTAGAGCACGAAAGCGACTAAGAAGACATAGCTCGGGCTAAGCGTAGGAGAGCTAAAATAACAAAAAGTATAGAAGTCGTCTCGCCCCCCTATACTTAGGCTCTGGCAGCCTAAGTGTAGAAGAAGCTCAGAAATGGGGCAGACGAGGGAAAGATGAGAAGTGCATGAGTATACAATGTGGGCATCGGTCCCCCCAATACTTAGGCTCGGGTCAGCCTATGTATAGGTAGGAAATGAGTATGAGGACCAATGTGATCTGGAGAATGTACAGTGAACAGTGAAGAGACTCGGGTCACTCTCCCACCCATACTTAGGATCTGATCATCGTAAGTATAGCCATAAAATGAAATGATATGGAGCCGGGGCGAGTGATTCAAATCACTGGAGAGGGAGAAAATATATATATATATATATACAAGGAGAATTGAGAATATACAAGGATTAAGAAGGTTTGTGACGAACCTTCTTGTGGACGCAAGGAGGTGGATAGTATACATATGTGTCGCTGTCGGAATCATCCTCGCATGAATAATAGTGAGGTGTAGGGATCGTCCAACGCGGGTTGACACATGGCTGCTTGCTTAGATAAGGCTTAAGAACAGCCGAACTGAGCTCACTCATATAAATCACCTTATCTGGACTAGATGGGGATTCTTCCGAAAATTCCTTCTCCGGTGTGTTGAAGGAAATTTTCTTAGTCGGTTTTCTAGAACCTGAATCATTGAAAGGGAGTGGAGAGCGACGCGCCTTGAGAGGTTCGGGGGAATACCTCGAGGAATCAATTCTCGACTTCCTCTCACTAGATAGCCGACTAGAAGAGGGAGCAACCGTGTTTTTAAGTGGAGTAAATTTTGCCTGGGTTGTTTCCTTAGAAGGCACGGGTCGTGGTGTGGTGCTGACTATGGGTTCCTCATCAGACGAGTCACCATAAAGATTGTAATATTCCTGAAGGGTCAGCATATGTCTTGGGAAGGTTCTAGTGGTCTCAGTCGGCTTGGCATTATTGGGCTCTTGTGTCGGATCATCTAAATGATCAAGGCAATCAGCAAAAATCATGTCCGACTCAATGTCAGCTTCTGGTCGTGAGTCCTCCTTAGAAGCTGTCACGGTTGTGGTGCAAGCAGTTGAGGAGGTGTGGGGAGTCTCTGATCCAACGGTCGTCCGGACAGTCGATCTCTCGGGTGTAGCTGAGAGGTGGGACTCATCTACCTCTCGATGATCATGACTGTCAGGGGATGTGCGGGTCACCTTGGAGTAAAGTGTATCAAAGAATGGATGACGTCGAAGCGCTTCAAATGCTGAAAAATCGATCTCTCGAGTCTCGCAATCTATAGTCGCCTTAGCCAATGCTAAGAACGGCTTCCTGAGAATAATCAGAGACTAGAAAAAATCTCCTCGGTGCTCAATGTCAATGATCGTGAAGTCCACTTGACGTAGAGCACCTTGGAAAGTAATGATGACTGAAATATTTCCTCTTGACCATTTAATGGATCGATCAACCAGCTGAACGATCTCTCTCGACTTCCTAAGTGGCTTGAGTTTGAGCTTGTCGAACACAGAGGTCGGGAGGATATTTATTGGTGAGTCATCATCGATTTTTGCATGGGTAAAGATGGTGTGTTTGATTTCACATTCAACTCGGGGCAACCGCTTCACTCTGCGGCTTTTGGTCTTTCTCCCCATCACCAAGGAGGTGGCCATAGACACTATGTGTCTTTCAGTCCTTGTCCTCTTATTGCCCGACCTCTTGGGCATCAATTTACTTCTCACAAATCGTTTGAGGTCGGGGATGTGATCAATGGCCTTTATTAAGGGATGTTTGAAAATCAATTCTTCATCGAGTTCTTCCCTTAAGGTAGGATCCAACTTTCTTAAATCTTTTTCATTTTCAATTTTTATGTGAGTTTTTGGTTTTTCAATTTTTTTGGTATTTTCGATGGATGCATGATCAGACTCTGGATTGGAGGGTAAGGGGTTAGTAGAAGAGGGAGATAGAATGGACTCCAGCTGTACACCTTGTGTGAGTTCCCTAATGTTTGTTTGGTTTTCTACATCAGATCTACTTACTTCCTTTTCCACAATCATTTCCAAGCTGGAAGAAATTGAGTGCAATATGTCCATGACATCTCTCAACTCGTTACCAAATGATTCATTTTTCTTAATAAGTTTAGAGATGTCATCCTCCACAAAATTCTCATGACAAATCATGGGAGAGTGCTGCTCAATTGGAGGATACTGCTGAGACATTGGGGTCTCATACTCAACATACCTAGACTCTGGCATGTAATGCTGGGTCGAGTATGGACCATCTGAATGGCAAACATTAGTCAGAGCCTCATATGATGGAGTCAATAAACAGGGGACTGGTAAGTCTATCTCATTAATCCACTCTTGTGAATGTATAGGCTCTTCGAATGAAGGCTGGTTAACGGAGGCTTGATCACTAAAGTCAATCAAGTCTGGAAAATCAATATGTGCAGTCCTCTCCATTCGGATTGTTCGATCAACCATGTTATACCCTAAGGTCAAGTCGGGAGGTGTATATGTAAATTGTTGTATGGTCCCTACTTGAGGTGAGAATGAAGTAAACGGGGGCATATAATTCTGCCAATTATCTGTCTCAGCAGTGGCTAGCTCTACATTCGATTCTTTAATTCCTGCAAGCTCGCGAGAGTAAGTACAGTCAGCCCAAGATGGAAGTGTATCCGGAATGTTAGAATATGGAGTAGGTGAGAGATGCGAAGAAGTGGAGAAGTCAGTCGGAACTCTGACTTCATGATCGGGTTGAGGGGGAGCCGGCCACGGGTAAGGGTCTCCCGTGGATGGCGGAGGAGAAAGCGAAGATGAACGGTATATGGTCGAGTAGGAGTGACCAAAGGTCACAGGGTATGGGGACCAATATCCTAACATATTGAAGAGGAAAGGAAGAAGATTGATGTAGAAAACGTGTAATTACACAGGATAACGCACACGGACATACACAAAGACAAACGCAAGAGCAAACCCCGAGTTCACACTCAACACGGTGAAGGACCCAAAACTGAGTCCAATTAATCTTGTAGATTTTAAGTGTGATTTTCAAGCAAGATAGCAAGGATTACGCGGCCTATAGGGAAGTCAGCTCAGAGCCGGATGCGTCTTCCCTGTTTAACCTGTCGCCTAAGATACCGTCGGTCTTTCCTTTCTCGCTCCTATCCCAAGTCGATGGATTCAAAGACCACACCCCTATCTACCTGCAAGCAGGCGGAGGCTGACAAGGCAGAAACTTCACCCTGGGGGGTTACTGGCAGCTTGTCGCAAAGTACCGCAATTTCGCCCCTATCTACCTGAGACAGGCGGAGGCTACTTGGTACTAGTTAGTGAACCTTAAAAATTCGACTTGTGATATTTTCTAGAATTAGTCGGAACGTGATATAGAAGGCGGGGATTTGGGCTCTGCCTTAAGGTGTTCACACACACTCAAGTACTCTCACTCAGCCTGAAAACAAGGTCGGGGTTACTCTCCCGCAAACAAGTGTTAATTTTAGTTAATTTTTTTGGTCCAATTCAATTAGCAGTGTTGATTTTAGAGATTAGTTATCAGTGATATTAATCCACACAAGCAATCACGTCTACCATCCAGTCCCAATTCCTTTACCCTAGGTTAGAAAACCGAGAGAGAGAGTCGGAAAAAAAGCCGATGCGATCGAGAAAACGATGATGAATGCTTAAGTAAGAAGACTTACAGTGCCTCCAGCTCTCTACAATGTAGAATGCAGTACTGAATTGAAATTTTACACTATATGCAAATGCAAACGAGAAAAGTCGCTCCTAGACAGGCAGTTCTATTGGCGAGTGAAGCACAGGTTGATTTGACTAGTTCTGCGGTCTAGGTGCGTCTTTTAAGTGATTTGTGTGGTCCTAAAGATTACGAGCACAAGCAATTCCTAGATTGGCTTGGGGAGCCGCTAGTGCAAGCTAGATTAACATTCACCCACACAGCACACGGGGAAACAGTTCCACTATATTTACACGCATGAGAACCCAAACGGGAACCGCTGGAAATAATGCGAAAAAAAAGAAATAAAGAAATAAAATGAAAATTACAACACCTCTCGATTCACTCAATAAATTTAAATGCTAGATCCTCGAAGCGTCTTCAACTCCTCGTGTTCCTCGCACAGAAAAATATTGAGGTCAGAGAGTGACATAGAAAAATAATGCAAAGAAATAAAAGAGAGAGAAAATAATTACAAGAAAACCGGGGGTCAGACTACCCGGGGAAAGAAAATCAAACACTCGGAATTTGACTAAAAATTAACCTAAGCCGTGCCTCCCCAGCAACGGCGCCATTTTGATGACCGTCCCGCACCCTAAGTTAATTCGGTCAGATTAATTGTCCAAATTAATTAGATGTCGTTCATTGTAGTCGGATACGAGGGGCTAATCAAAACACTATTAATTAATGTCAAGTTAATTTCAAGCGGCAGATATTTTTTTACTTGGTGGAAGTCCAAGGTCGAACTCAGGGAGGCATCTGTCTCCTTAGGTGAATTTTGAGCAAATATCAAGTGTTGGATTTTCAGGGAATTAAATTTTTTTGTCTTTTTCTATTTTCTGTGTAGACACATGCAACCAGCAGGCCAATCTAAAGTTTAATTCAATTAAGATGTCAAATGGAGTCCAAAAATTCTGAAAATTGGCCAGATGATTAACTATGATGAAAATGATCTACCCTAATTTTTTTGGAATTTTTAGACACTAAGTGAATTTACTGTGAATTAAATATGCAGACAAGATGATTTTCACTATTTAATTTTTAATAAATAACAAATCACAATTTTTTCAAGAGATAAAATTATCCTAGATATCACTAATGATATGGAATCCGGGAAAGTTGACAGATCTTAATTTCAATGTGAAATGAATTTATTAATATTAAAATGAGTAAATCACTCAACAATTTATTTAGGCCTCGATATGTGTGCAAATGACATGAAATCTTTATGGCATGTTAAGTTAACTGTCCTAAAGCTACTGTGAATTTTTGAGGATTTTTGGAATCACAGAGAACTAAATATAAATCAAAAGGTGTCACTCGGCAAAATATTCCACAAATCAACCAATTAATTCATTTAAAAATCTACTGAAATTACAAAAATATGACACGTGGCCCAATAGACAGAGGACAAGTTTCTCAAGAAAATGCAACTTTTAGAATTGAAAAATGATGTGAAATGCAACATAGGGATGCGTGCAAACACAGGGGTGTAAATGCAATACAGGAAAATAAAAATACATAAAGTAAATATGCTAACCGGGACTTAAGTGCAATTACCTATTATGCTGGGGACTCGAGTGCAAATTCTCCACAAGGCACGTGCTCCTCACGTGGGGTCTGCTTCACAGGGACCTTTTTGCAATATTTGATAATTCCAGGGGCCTCTGTGCAAATTTCCCAGGTCGCACGTGCTCCTCACGTGGGCGGCCTCGGTTCGGATAGCTGTGGAGGCTCGGGGCTCGGCTCGGGCGCTTCTGGAGGTCTGGAGTGAGGCTTGGGCGATCCGAGCCTAGGCTCGGGGAAGAGGCTCGGACCGAAGCTGCGTGGCATGCTGTGGACCGTTGGATCGAGCTCGATCCAATGGGTGGCGATGAAGACTCGAGGCGTGACCTCAGGCCGTTAGATCTAGGTTGATCCAACGGCTACTGGCTGCGGTGGAGATGGAGACATGGCTGACGGTCCGCTGCTGGATCAGATGAGGTATCCAACGGCTGAGAGCTGCTGCAGACGGGGTACGCATGGCACACTTGGCTCCGTTGGATCTAAAGGGATCCAACGACTCCTGTAAAGCTCAGCTGAGAGGCGACGTGGCACGCAGTGGACCGTTCGATCGATGTGATCGAACGACAGCTGTACTTCTCCTCCGATGATCCTCCGCCGCCTGCGGAGGAGATGGCGGGGCTCCGGCGAAGTTGCCCTTGCTCCGCCCGTCCTTCCTCATGTCGATGAAGCTCTCCGACTTGTCGGAGCTATCCCAGAAGGTTCGTGGCGATGCGGCGAAGGTGGTGGTGATCCTAGGAGTCGGAGAAGGTCTACGGAGGTGGGAGACGACGAATGTCGAAGACGACTCTGGCGAGGCTACAATCAATGAATCATTTGGCACCTGCAAGTATTAAAGGTAGAGCCGGAGCTCGTGCGTGTGCTCGTAAAGGTGATGGGATGGTGGGCGAGGCCTAAGTGGTACTGCGGTGATCTGGCGAAGAAGCTCCGGCCAAGTGGCAGAGCTTAAGCTGCTGGAAGATGGAAGGCGTCGTCGGAGGGTGTGAAGGTAACCGCGAAGATG
Source organism: Ottelia alismoides (assembly GCA_037367405.1). Taxonomy (NCBI): domain Eukaryota; kingdom Viridiplantae; phylum Streptophyta; class Magnoliopsida; order Alismatales; family Hydrocharitaceae; genus Ottelia; species Ottelia alismoides. The sequence goes on from JAZKJV010003675.1 coordinate 1,224,311, forward strand.
GGAGCTCCGATGCGAAGCTCGGCGGAATGGAATGGAGGCGAGAAGATGACCGGAGGCGGCGAATAAAAGGCGAGAAAAAGCGAAGAAAAATGAAGAGAAGATCGAAGAGGGATGGAGGCGTCACCTGGGGATTGGAGCTCTTCCTTGAGTTCCAGGTCGTCGCTCGAAGGGCCGATGGATCCCTGAGCTCAAGTAGCGGCTTGGCGGAGGAGGGCTGCGACTCGGCGGAGGACGAGGATCTCGCCGGAGAAGACGGACATCTTCGCTCGAGGACACTGGCAATTTCTGTCACAAATTTGAAGCTCCGAGCTCGGGGCGTCTCTCACGAGGGGCGTATAGGGATGACGATGGCCGGAGAGGAGTCATTTATAGGATGAAGTCGATGGGTTAAGTCGCTGGGAGGTGGAGTTCGAGATCGTCGTGGATCGGCTCTGGTGGGAGTCGTGGGGAATGAGGGAGCTGGCGAGGATGAGGGGAGAGTGGTGAGGATCGTGGCGGCATTGGTGGTCGGAGAAGGTGACAGGAGTGGAGGCGAAAATAGAAAGGGGGCAGCGTGTTGCGCAAGGTCGAGATCGTGGGAGAGAGGGCGATCGGAGGTAGGAGACGAAGTCCTGGCCGTTGGATCTTGTGATCCAACGGCCCTGATCGAAGCGCTAATGTCCGGGTAGGATTAGATCACAGGCGAATCGATCAAGGGGTGCGATTGCGCCACATGGTGCGAGGGGAATGAGGCGGAAACAGGTGGTGCAGATAAAAGGCCGGGCGTGATCTAACGGTGGGAATAAAGAGAAGATCTAGCCGCTTGGATGAAGGGATCGAGGGCGTGATCAAACGGATCTCGAAGCGCCATGTGGCGCGCTCAGCTTGAGGCGCGAACGAGCGGTGCTGATGGGGTTCTGATAATGATCGGATGGCTGGAATTTGTGGCGTGTGTGGAGGCAGCTAGGCCATTGGATCTAGAAGGTAATCCAACGACTGTAGCTGTGGGCGGATGAGGCAAGGGCAGCGGGCTACGTGGCGCAACCAGAGGGTGCCACGTGGCCTGCTGTGATTGGTTGAAAAGAGAATTTAGTGTAGAAAGAGAAGGGGCCCGAATTTAAAAAAACTCAAAACATGAAAGTTGTAGATCTTGATGAGATCTACAAGTTTCATGTTGATCAAAGACGGAGATGAGGTCAAGTATGATACAAAAAATACAAAGATACAATTTATACATATATGTAGTATACAAAGTGGCCCAAAAACCCAACTTTCTCATACGTGCTCCAAATTAGATGAAATTAGTCTCATTTTAAAGGTCTTTTAATGTGTAGTATTCTAAGAGTGAGTAGAGCTATTTTGGAGTTTGTGTAGGGATCGATGTGTATTTTATTGTCCAAGGGTTCTAGGGCTTTATTGACTAATTTACACGGGGGATTTTTGGCTTTCTTCCCTATATTATTAACTAAGGAGTACATATTATAAGGAAGAGGTTATTTTAGTAAGTGGATATTTTACAAGGGATTTTGGCTTCTTATTTAAATGCAAATGGACTGCTAAAATGTATGTGTTATGTATGTATGCATGAATGCTATTTATGCATTATAAAGGGAAATATGCCTCTATTTTCTCGGGAACAAGGCTCTATTTTTGACTTTTGAAGTGATGAATCACAGATTCATCAACCCCCTATACTTAAACCCTGCTCGTCCCCGAGCAACTAAATGAAATGCAAGAGTGAAATGATTTTGGGTTCCATACCAAGGTCATGAACAAAAGTTAAAAATGGAGCTTGACTCGACCTTTGGATTAGTTGTGTGGCGGAACGTTATTTGGACCTGAACTTAAGACCTAACAGACTTCAAGTTCCACAAGTCTTCTATTCAAAACTCCTCAATAGTCAGGTCAGAACAAATCCTCAAACACAAATTTCTGATGACTATGATTCTTACTTGTACTGTGTTAGTAAGGTATAGCTCTCCACATCAGAAATGACTTGGAACCAGCCTCCTCTAACAGGGTAACTCAATAACCTGGTCCAGTAACTCTTTCCTCGAGGAGCGGGGTATCCCCTTCTAAGTTCAAGTGTGACCAACTCAAGAGGAGGGGGTAGAGAAGAGAATGGACGGTAGCCAGTGTAGCTACCTGTCCCGGGATGCCTGACCAGTGTAGCCAAGTCATCCAGCTGCATTTCTTTACTAGTATACAGACTCCGACAGGTATTATATTTTCTCTTGGACCTGTCTGATTTTTTTGGAGTTTTTGTATTGGTATTTTTTTTCCACAATATGTAGCATGTACATCAGGAGTTTTTCCTCTTGAGTCAGTAGACTATCCCTCTTTTGAAGCATTATTGCAACCCACAGCATCCCGTCCTTAGATGTCAACACCACCAGACTAGGTTGAGATGCACTACCCTCCCTAGAGGAGGACAAATGTTTCCACCCGTGTGCTACTCCAAGCTAAAGGATTCTACCTCCTCACCACCTCATCAATGAAGATCTACGTGCATAGTGCTTGTCCAAGTTAGGTCATTATCTAAAAGAATCCTGCGTATGCCCGAGATATTCTACTTAGACTAATCAAGATGACATGTGAACATAGACTTGCGGACTCAAAGAATTAAGTCACTTGACCTGAGAAATCTTAACTCCAGTTCCTATAAGGTTCCTCTGAAATTAGGTGGATTAAGGTCAAATCAAGTCCATCCTCAATATCTACTCATAACTTGGTTCAGACCCCACTAGCTTTTCACTTTGCATATGCAAGATATGCTGATGAGATGTGGATGACATGCTATGAAGATGAATAAAAATGCAAGACTCTTTTTCTTTTTTTCTTTTTTTTTTCACTTTTTACCCACCCGTAATTATTGCAAAATATATACAAAAATACGTGAAAGTACGCGAAAGTACGAGCTATGGGTAAAGTATATATGTAATATATACACGCCCCCCTATACTTAGTGTGTGTTATGTCCTTAGAGCACGAAAGCGACTAAGAAGACATAGCTCGGGCTAAGCGTAGGAGAGCTAAAATAACAAAAAGTATAGAAGTCATCTCGCCCCCCTATACTTAGGCTCTGGCAGCCTAAGTGTAGAAGAAGCTCGGAAATGGGGCAGACGAGGGAAAGATGAGAAGTGTATGAGTATACAATGTGGGCATCGGTCCCCCCCTATACTTAGGCTCAGGTCAGCCTAAGTATAGGTAGGAAATGAGTATGAGGACCAATGTGATCTGGAGAATGTATTAGGCTCATGTCATCCTATGTATAGGTAGGAAATGAGTATGAGGACCAATGTGATCTGGAGAATGTACAGTGAACAGTGAAGAGACTCGGGTCACTCTCCCACCTATACTTAGGATCTGATCATCCTAAGTATAGCCATAAAATGCAATGATATGGAGCCGGGGCGAGTGATTCGAATCACTGGAGAGGGAGAAAAAATATATATATATATATACAAGGAGAATTGAGAATATACAAGGATTAAGAAGGTTTGTGACGAAACTTCTTGCGGACGCGAAGAGGTGGATAGTATACATATGTGTCGCTGTCGGACTTATCCTCAGATGAATAATAGTGAGGTGTAGGGATCGTCCAACGTGGGTCGACACATGGCTGCTTGCTTAGATAAGGCTTAAGAACAGCCGAACTGAGCTCATTCATATAAATCACCTTATCTGGACCAGATGGGGACTCTTCGGAAAATTCCTTCTCCGGTGTGTTGAAGGAAATTTTCTTAGTCGGTTTTCTAGAACCTGAATCATTGAAAGGGAGTGGAGAGCGACACGCCTTGAGAGGTTCAGGGGAACACCTCGAGGAATCAATTCTCGACTTCCTCTCACTAGATAGCTGACTAGAAGAGGGAGCAACCGTGTTTTTAAGTGGAGTCAATTTTGTCTGGGTTGTTTCTTTAGAAGGCACGGGTCGTGGTGTGGTGCTGACTATGGGTTCCTCATCAGACGAGTCACCATAAAGATTGTAATATTCCTGAAGGGTCAGCACATGTCTCGGGAAGGTTCTAGTGGTCTCACTCGGCTTGGCATTATTGGGCTCTTGTATCGGATCATCGAAATGATCAAGGCAATCAGCAAAAATCATGTCCGACTCAATTCAGCTTCTGGTCGTGAGTCCTCCTTAGAAGCTGTCACGGTGGTGGTGCAAGCAGTTGAGGAGGTGTGGGGAGTCTCTGATCCAACGGTCGTCCGGACAGTCGATCTCTCGAGTGTAGCATAGAGGTGGGACTCATCTACCTCTCGATGATCATGACTGTCAGCGTATGTGCGGGTCACCTTGGAGTAAAGTGTATCAAAGAATGGATGAGGTCGAAGCGCTTCAAATGTTGAAAAATCGATCTCCCGAGTCTCGCAATCTATAGTCGCCTTAGCCAATGCTAAGAACGGCTTCCCGAGAATAATCGGAGACTGGAAAAACTCTCCTCGATGCTCAATGTCAATGATCGTGAAGCCCACTTGAAGTAGAGCACCTTGGAAAGTAACAATGACTGAAATATTTCCTCTTGACCGTTTAATGGATCGATCAGCCAGCTGAACGATCTCTCTCGACTTCCTAAGTGGCCTGAGTTTGAGCTTGTCGAACACAAAGGTCGGGAGGATATTTATTGGTGAGTCATCATCGATTCTTGCATGGGTAAAGATGGTGTGTTTGATTTCACATTCAACTCGAGGCAACCGCTTCACTCTGCGGCTTTTGGTCTTTCTCCCCATCACCAAGGAGGTGGCCATAGACACTATGTGTCTTTCAGTCCTTGTCCTCTTATTGCCCGACCTCTTGGGCATCAATTTACTTCCCACAAATAGTTTGAGGCCGGGGAAGTGATCTATGGCCTTTATTAAGGGAAGTTTGAAAATCAATTCTTCATCGAGTGCTTCCCTTAGGGTAGGATCCAACTTTCTTAAATCTTTTTCATTTTCAATTTTTATGTGAGTTTTTGGTTTTTCATTTTTTTTGGTATTTTCGATGCATGCATGATCAGACTCTGGATTGGAGGGTAAGGGGTTAGTAGAAGAGGGAGATAGAATGGACTCCAGCTGTACACCTTGTGTGAGTTCCCTAATGTTTGTTTGGTTTTCAACATCAGATCTACTTACTTCCTTTTCCACTATCATTCCCAAGCTGGAAGAAATTGAGTGTAATATGTCCATGACATCTCTCAACTCGTTACCAAATGATTCATTTTTCTTAATAAGTTTAGAGATGTCATCCTCCACAAAATTCTCATGACAAATCATGGGAGAGTGCTGCTCAATTGGAGGATACTACTGAGACATTGGGGTCCCATACTCAACTTACCTAGACTCTGGCATGTAATGCTGGGTCGAGTATGGACTATCTGAATGGCAGACATTAGTCAGAGCCTCATATGATGGAGTCAATAAACAGGGGATTGGTAAGTCTATCTCATTAATTCACTCTTGTGAATGTATAGGCTCTTCGAATGAAGGCTCGTTAATGGAGGCTTGATCACTAAAGTCAATCAAGTTTGGAAAATCATTATGTGCAGTCCTCTCCATTCGGATTGTTCAATCAACCATGTTATGCCCTAAGGTCAAGTCGGGAGGTGTATATGTAAATTGTTGTATGGTCCCTACTTGAGGTGAGAATGAAGTAAACGGGGGCATATAATTCTGCCAATCATCTGTCTCAGCAGTGGCTAGCTATACATTTGATTCTTTAATTCCTGCAAGCACACGAGAATAAGTACAGTCAGCCCAAGATGGAAGTGGATCTGAAATGTCAGAATATGGAGTAGGTGAGAGATGCGAAGAAGTGGAGAAGTCAGTCGGAGTTCTGACTTCATGATCGGGTTGAGCGGGAGCCGACCACGGGTAAGGGTCTCCCGTGGATGGCGGAGGAGAAAGCGAAGATGAACGGTATATGGTCGAGGAGGAGTGACCAGAGGTCACAGGGTATGGGGACCAATATCCTGACATATTGGAGAGGAAAGGAAGAAGATTGATGTAGAAAACGTGTAATTACACAGGATAACGCACACGGACAGACACAAAGACAAACGCAAGAGCAAACCCCGAGTTCACACTCAACACGGTGAAGGACCCGAAACTGAGTCCAATTGATCTTGTAGATTTTAAGTGTGATTTTCAAGCAAGATAGCAAGGATTACGCGGCCTATAGGGAAGTCGGCTCAGAGCTGGATGCGTCTTCCCTGTTTAACCTGTCGCCTAAGATACCGCCGGTCCATCCTTTCTCGCTCCTATCCTAAGTCGATGGATTCAAAGACCACACCCCTATCTACCTGCAAGCAGGCGGAGGATGACAAGGCCGAAACTTCACCCCGTGGGTTACTGGCAGCTTGTCGCAAAGTACCGCAATTTCGCCCCTATCTACCTGAGACAGACGGAGGCTACTTGGTAATAGTCAGTGAACCTTAAAAATTCGACTTGTGATATTTGCTAGGATTAGTCGGAATGTGATATAGAAGACGGGGATTTGGGCTCTGCCTTAAGGTGTTCACACACACTCAAGTACCCTCACTCAGCCTGAAAACAAGGTCGGGGTTACTCTCCCGCAAACAAGGGTTAATTTTAGTTAATTTTTTTGGGTCCAATTCAATTAGCAGTCTTGATTTTCGAGATTAGTTATCATTGATATTAATCCACACAAGCAATCACGTCTACCGTCCAGTCCCAATTCCTTTACCCTAGGTTAGAAAACCGAGAGAGAGAATCGGAAAAAAAGCTGATGTGATTAAGAAAACGATGATGAATGCTTGAGTAAGAAGACTTACAGTGCCTCCAGCTCTCTACAATGCAGAATGCAGTACTGAATTGAAATTTTACACTATATGCAAATGCAAACGAGAAAAGCCGCTCCTAGATAGGCAGTTCTATTAGCGAGTGAAGCACAGGTTGATTTGACTAGTTCTGTGGTCTAGGTGCGTCTTTTAAGTGATTTGTGTGGTCCTAAAGATTACGAGCACAAGCAATCCCTAGATTGGCTCGGGGAGCCGCTAGTGCAAGCTAGATTAACATTCACCCACATAGCACACGGGGACACAGTTCCACTATATTTACACGCGCGAGAACCCAAACGGGAACCGCTGGAAATAATGCAAAAAAAAAGAAATAAAGAAATAAAATGAAAATTACAACGCCTCTCGATTCACTCAATAAATTTAAATGCTAGATCCTCGAAGTGTCTTCAACTCCTCGCATTCCTCGCATAGAAAAATATTGAGGTCAGAGAGTGACACAGAAAAATAATACAAAGAAATAAAAGAGAGAGAAAATAATTACAAGAAAACCGGGTGTCAGACTACCCTGGGAAAGAAAATCAAACACTCGGAATTTGACTAAAAATTAACCTAAGCCGTGCCTCCTCAGCAACGACGCCATTTTGATGACCGTCCCACACCCTATGTTAATTCAGTCAGATTAATTGTCCAAATTAATTAGATGTCGTTCATTGCAGTCGGATACGTGGGGCTAATCAAAAACCACTATTAATTAATGTCAAGTTAATTTCAAGCGGCAGATATTTTTTTACTTGGTGGAAGTCCAAGGTCGAACTCAGGGAGGCATCTGTCTCCTTAGGTGAATTTTGAGCAAATATCAAGTGTTGGATTTTCAGGGAATAAAATTTTTCTGTCTTTTTCTATTTTCTGTGCAGACACATGCAACCAGCAGGCCAATCTAAAGTTTAATTCAATTAAGATGTCAAATGGAGTCCAAAAATTCTGAAAATTGGCCAGATGATTAATTATGACGAAAATGATCTACCCTAATTTTTTTGGAATTTTTAGACACTAAATGAATTTACCGGTGAATTAAATATGCAGACAGGATGATTTTCACTATTTAATTTTTAATAAATAACAAATCAAAATTTTATTCATGAGATAAAATAATCCTAGATATCACTAATGATAAGGAATCAGGAAAATTGACAGATCTTAATTTCAATGTGAAATGAATTTATTAATATTAAAATGAGAAAATCACTCAACAATTTTTTTAGGCCTCGATAAGTATGCAAATACATGAAATTTTTATAGCATGTTAAGTTAACTGTCCTAAAGCTACTGGGAATTTTTGAGGATTTTTGGAATCACAAAGAATTAAATATAAATCAAAAGGTGTCACTGGGCAAAATATTCCATAAATCAACCAATTATTTCATTTAAAAATCTACTGAAATTACAAAAGTATGACACGTGGCCCAATAGACAGAGGACAAGTTTCTCAACAAAATGCAACTTTTAGAATTGAAAAATGATGTGAAATGCAACCTAGGGATGCGTGCAAACACAGGGGTGTAAATGCAATACAGGAAAATAAAAATACATAAAGTAAATATGCTGACAGGGACTTAAGTGCAATTACCTATTATGTTGGGGACTCGAGTGCAAATTCTCCACAAGGCACGTGCTCCTCACGTGGGGTCTGCTTCACAGGGACCTTTTTGCAATATTTGAAAGTTCCAGGGGCCTCTGTGCAAAATTTCCCAGGTCGCACGTGCTCCTCACGTGGGCGGCCTCGGTTCGGATAGTTGCGGAGGCTCAGGGCTCGGCTCAGGTGCTTCTAGAGGTCTGGAGTGAGGCTTGGGCGATCCGAGCCTAGGCTCGGGGAAGAGGCTCGGACCGAAGCTGTGTGGCACGCTATGGACCGTTGGATCGAGCTCGATCCAATGGGTGGCGATGAAGACTCGAGGCGTGACCTCAGGCCGTTAGATCTAGGTTGATCCAACGGCTACTGGCTGCGGTGGAGATGGAGACGTGGCTGACGGTCCGCCGCTGGATTTGATGAGGTATCCAACGGCTGAGAACTGCTACGGAGGGGGTACGCGTGGCGCACTAGGCGCCGTTGGATCTAAAGGGATCCAACGACTCCTGTGAAGCTCAGTTGAGAGGCGACGTGGCACGCTGTGGACCGTTCGATCGATGTGATCGAACGGCAGCTGTACTTCTCCTCCGATGGTCCTCCGCCGCCTGCGGAGGAGATGGCGGGGCTCCAGCGAAGTTGCCTTTGCTCCACCCGTCCTTCCTCGTGTCGATGAAGCTCTCCGACTTGTCGGAGCTATCCCAGAAGGTTCGTGGCGATGCGGCGAAGGTGGCGGTGATTCCAGGAGTCGGAGAAGGTCTACGGAGGTGGGAGACGATGAATGTCGAAGACGACTCCGGCGAGGCTCCGATCAATGAATCATTTGGCACCTGCAAGTGTTAAAGGTAGAGCCGGAGCTCGTGCGTGCGCTCGTGAAGGTGATGGGATGGTGGGCGAGGCCTAAGTGGTACTGAGGTGGTCTGGAGAAGAAGCTCCGACCAAGTGGCGGAGCTTAAGCTGCTGGAAGATGGAAGGCATCGTCGGAGGGCGTGAAGGTAACCGCGAAGATGGGAGCTCCGATGCGAAGCTCGGCGGAATGGAATGGAGGCGAGCAGATGACCGGAGGTTGCGAGTAAAAGGTGAGAAAAAGCGGAGAAAAATGAAGAGAAGGTAGAAGAGGGATGGAAGCGTCACCTGGGGATTGGAGCTCTTCCTTGAGTTCCAGGTCGTCGCTCGAAGGGCCGGTGGATCCCTGAGCTCAAGCAGCGGCTCGGCGGAGGAGGGCTACGACTCGGCGGAGGTCGAGGATCTCGCCGGAGAAGACAAACGTCTTCGCTCGAGGACACTCGCAATTTCTTTCACAAATTTGAAGCTCCGAGCTCGGGGCGTCTCTCACGAGGGGCGTATAGGGATGACGATGGCCGGAGAGGAGTGATTTATAGGATGAAGTCGATGGGTTAAGTCGCTGGGAGGTGGAGTTCGAGGTCGTCATGGAGCGACTCTGGTGGGAGTCATGGGGAATGAGGGAGCTGGCGAGGATGAGGGGAGAGTGGTGACGATCGTAGCGGCATTGGTGGTCGGAGAAGGTGACAGGAGTGGAGGCGAAAATAGAAAGGGGGCAGCGTGTTACGCAAGGTCGAGATCGTGGGAGAGAGGGCGATCGGAGGTAGAAGACGAAGTCCTGGCCGTTGGATCTTGTGATCCAATGGCCGAGATCGAAGCGCTAATGGCCGGGTAGGATTAGATCACAGGCGAATCGATCAAGGGGTGCGATTGCGCCACGTGGTGCGAGGGGAATGAGGCGGAAACGGGTGGTGCAGATAAAAGGCCGGGCGTGATCTGACGGTGGGAATAAAGAGAAGATCTAGAGGCTTGGATGAAGGGATCGAGGGCGTGATCAAACGGATCTCGAAGCGCCACGTGGCGCGCTCAGCTTGAGGCGCGAACGAGCGGTGCTGATGGGGTTCTGATAATGATCGGATGGCTGGAATTTGTGGCGTGCGTGGAGGTGGCTAGGCCGTTGGATCTAGAAGGTCTTCCAACGGCTGTAGCTGCGGGCGGATGAGGCAAGGGCAGCGGGCTACGTGGCGTAACCAGAGGGCGGCACGTGGCCTGCTGTGATTGGTTGAAAAGAGAATTTAGTGTAGAAAGAGAAGGGGCCCGAATTTGGAAAAACTCAAAACATGAAAGTTGTAGATCTTGATGAGATCTACAAGTTTCATGTTGACCAAAGACGGAGATGAGGTCAAGTATGATACAAAAAATACAAAGATACAATTTATACATATATGTAGTATACAAAGTGGCCCAAAAACTCAACTTTCTCATACGAGCTCCAAATTGGATGAAATTAGTCTCATTTTAAAGGTCTTTTAATGTGTAGTATTCTAAGTGTGAGTAGACCTATTTTGGAGTTTGTGTGAGGGATCTATGTGTATTTTATTGTCCAGGGGTTTTAGGGCTTTATTGACTAATTTACACAGGGGATTTTTGGCTTTTTCCCTATATTATAAACTAAGGAGTACATATTATAAGGAAGAGGTTGTTTTAGTAAGTGGATATTTTACAAGGGATTTTGGCTTCTTATTTAAATGCAAATGGACTACTAAAATGTATGTATTATGTATGTATGCATGAATGCTATTTATGCATTATAAAGGGAAATATGCCTCTATTTTCTCGGGAACAAGGCTCTATTTTTGTCTTTTGAAGTGATGAATCACATATTCATCAGTCTACAATCAGGATCCCCATCAATCGTATGCGGAGATATTCTTCCCACCTTCATCGCAAATTCAGGAGGTGAATGGTGTATTGAGCAAATGAATGCAATTGACCCATTTTGGCATACATTTGCAGGGTCAATCGTCTGCTAGTAGGCCGTACCACCAACCTCACAGTGGGATACCAATCCAACATCAACCTCAACAAAACCAATCTCCGTAAAAAGCATACACTTGGAGAACGAACAAACAACAATTGACATATCACTAGAAGTAATACCATCATCAGTCGGTTTCTATGTAAACAATTAGTATACCCCTCCTTGACATTAACAACAATTCCCTCCTCATATCAGCCATAGTCTCCGCATCATTACCAGTCTCTGCATGCTCACCACACCGAACCGATTGAGGTTACACATATAAATCCAACACTTGATTATTTGGCTCAGCTCATGAATAACTTGATAGAAATGAGAGTGAATTTGGATGACATGACTATCGTAAAGCCTATCATTCCTGCACATGTTAAAGCTAACCCCAATAATTTCAATCCTAAGGAGGGTGCAGCTTGTCATGCATCTTCCACCATAAAGGTAGGTATTAATAATTGTTTTATGTAATCTAATAAAGTGACTCTCATGAATTTTGGAACCATACATCTACCTACAACTATGATGTAAAATAATAAATTCCAGTCATCATCATCGTCCAATGAAACTAATCCTACATCAAGTGACGATAAAGAAGAAGAGAGAGGAGACTCACCAGACCTAAACAACAAAAAATGAAGAAAATAAAAAATTCCACAATCATAATAGCATTCAAGGTTGAGAGGTGCAAGTCAAGGAGAAGGTCGCACCTACAACCGATCTTATGCATGCCGACAGAGTCAAATTTCATGCTTTTAGTTATCCTACTATTTTGGATGATTGTATCAACATTGATTCTCATGTAAATAAGAACATTTATTTTAGTGATGTAAATATTCCATTTCCATATGAAATGGAAAATACCAAAAAATCAGAAAATTAAAAATAACATTGCATAATCAAGGTATTGAGGAAATTTTACAGAGCATATTTTTAGAAATGTCGTTACTAAAAGCCAGAAATACGTCTAGTTGAAGAATGAATTGAAATAGGCATGTACATCAAAGTGTCATCCCCACAAGAATAGATGCAACCGCTTAGAAAAGCATATTCTTACCATAGCTACTTTGAATGCGATGAATAATCTCCCATTAAAGAAAAAGGATTTGAAAGCACCTTTAATTAGTTATGAAATCTTTAATCAAGTGTTTGAACTTACTCATCTTGATAATCGCTCTTCTATTAACCTCATGCCCACATCTCTGCTCAAGGAATTCGTATTGGGTCTTCATAGACCAATTTGAATGATCTTTTAGTTTGTTGATCGATCTGTTAAGTGAACCTAATGTGTGTTAGAGTACGTTATCGCAATAATGCATGGCTTGCAATCCCCATCGGACTTCATTATCCTAGATATGGAATCTATCGCACCATTCCTCCAGATGAATATCATACTTGGTCGGTTCTTACTGTGAAAAATTGAGTTGGTAGTTGACTATGTGACTGGAAAGATATTTTTGCTCTAGCAATGACAAGGTAACCATGGATATGATCGTTGGGCCGAAAGCCACAATGAACTCACCCAATATAAGGATTCCAGAACAGAATGTAGAAGACGGTAATATTGTTGAGGACATTAGTGATCTAGACTTATCATTGAATGCCATTCTCATACAAGAATTTCTCTTCCCAAAGGAAGACTTGGAAAGCACAACCAATTTTTGTTCCTATGCCAACATGGAGATCCATGCAGATGAGTTATCAATTTATTTGAAGAAAATTCATTCCAAACTGAATAAGAGGAAATAATTGCATATATGTTCAGTATTTTATTCTCCGAGCCAAGAGTGACAGAGGTGGACAACAACTTATTTTTCGTAATTCAGGAACCTACCACCAACACAATTTCAAAAGTACTGGAAAAGTTGACTTAGACTCTGCCTGAATTGAAGCCACTTTCAACGAATCTTAATTATGCCTTCCTTGTCAGTGAGACAACTCAGAATTTGGTCATCATCAACTCGTGATTAACCATAGATCAAGAATATTTCCAACTGAATATTCCAGAGAAAAACTACGAGGCTCTTGGTTGGAATGTTTCAGATCTTCAAAGGATGAATCCGGCCCTGTGTTTACAACATATTTACTAATAGGATTACAACAAGCCGTCCAATGAGTTTCAGTGCAGGTTGAATCCTAGTCTCCGAGAAGTTGTCATGAATAATATAATGAAGTGGTATGAGACTGGCTTTATTTATCACATAGATGGGTGAGACCATTGTTGTTGTTCCGAAGAAAATCTGGAATTACGGTGGTTACTAGTGACCAATAAGAGGATATCTCGACACCATGCCTACATCATGGCATGTCTATGTGGATTACCGCTGCCTAAACACAGCTACAAGGAAGCATCGCTTTCCTCTACCCTTTATTAATCAAGTGATTGAAAGATTGACAAGGGAAAGAGTTCTTTTGCCTTCTTTAATGTCTACTTTAGTTACAACCAAGTAGTAATCATCCTAGAACAAGAGAAGACCGCTTATCCATTTGGAACCTATGCCTTTAAGCGGATGCCCTTTGGATTGTGTAGTGCACCCACTACATTCCAAAGGTACATGTTGGCTATTTCCACCAACATGATGGGTAGTTTTCTAAAAGTTTTTATGGACGGTTTTTCAATCTATCGTGATAGTGTTGATGCATGTCTTGCTCATCTAGATCAAGTACTCGTAGAGATGTCGTGAAGTGAATCTCGTGCTATCGTGGGAGGAGAGTAACTTCATGGTTACTAAAGGAATTGTGTTTGTCATGTCATCTACAAACAAGGTATGGAGGTCGACATGGCAAAGGTGTATGTAATGCTAAACTCTTGACACCAAGAATAGTGAAACATGTGAGATCATTTTTTAGGCATGTTGGTTTTTACAGAAGATTCATTTAGGACTTCAGCAGGATTGCCTGACCTATTAATGAGCTACTCAGCAAGGAGACATATTTAATTGTTGATGACAAAATCATCTAATCCTTCAATTAGTTGAAATATTTAGTCACTCGGGCGCATGTCCAACAACCACCCAATTGGTCTCTCCCACATGAGATAATGACAGATGCAACCGATTTTGCCCATCGGGGCTGTCTTAGGGTAGCGAGGGAATGGATTACCATTTGCCACTTATTGTGCTAATAGAACATTATATGAGGCCTAGAAGATTTATGCAGTGACATAGAAAGAGTTTCTAGCATTGGTTTTCACCCTCAAGAAGTTCCATTCGCGTCTTCTTAGCTCTAAAGTCATTGTTTACACTAACCACTCTGCTATCAGGTACCTACAACAAAAGAAGGATGCTAAAGTCATGTTTGCTCTGTTGGATCCTTTTGCTACAAGAACTTGACTTGTAAATAAGAGATAAACCCAGAGTCAAGAATGTGGTAGCAAATCATTTGTTCATAATTAAATGTACAAAGACTTTATTGAGTTGTGTGTAGATGAATCCATGATTCATTAACATTCTGTCTACATTTGTCTTAAAACCCTTGACAAATGCATATAATATCCATTAAATTCTATTTCTTAACATAACTTCATTCATGAATAAAAATGCATCTTTATGTATTAAAATCATGTCAATAAAAAACGAATAAAATGAAAGAAAAAAGAGAGGCAAACTGTAGATATGTATATATGTAAAGTATGACTAAATTAAATATAAATATAGTTGCAAGATATATTTTAATTACCTAACCCCTGAGACCAAGTCTACATGGATTGGTCGACAAACAAATAAGTAGTGGGAGATAAGGAAGAAAACATAAAAAAGAATTAATTATGCATTCTACACATTATTCATTATTTATACAATAATGATAAAAACTTCAACGATTTTTAATAAATTAATTTGTATAAATTTTCTCTAAACTCTTCTCCTATTTATTCTAAAAATATACAGAAAAATATAAAATAAAGTTAAAACTATTATCTTGTATATATGCTAAGAAATCCAACTTTCAAATTATCAAAATCTCAACTTTCGAATAACATAACTTTCTCATACTCCAATTTCACTCTACTCACATAACAAAATAATATTCTTTAATTAATGAAGGTGATTTCACTGAAATCGGAGTCTGTATGCAAAAATTCAGTTTTGGGACCTAATGACAATGGGATTTCTTGGCTATCTATTTTATTCAGAACATTCTATTTATAGTTTTAGCGATTCTTTAATTTTTAAGTATTTTCTTGATTTGTATTTTAACTATAAATTAGTATTTTAAATAAATCAAAAAAGTACTTCATAGATGAATTTGAACTGTATAATTTACATCTATATTTATTTATATGTTTAAATTAACTTTTTAAAATAAAAAAAATTCACACATACTTTATTTATTATTCCAATTATTAATAAAATATAAAAACAATATGTTACTTACTAATTTATTAAATTAAAATAAAAATCTTCTTTAATAAGTATATTATATACCTTTTTACTAATATTATATTTATATTTCATTACATATATGTTATTTATAAAAATATACTATACAATAAATTAATATATTTAATTATTTTCATCGTTTGTTTTACACTTAATTAAATTGTATTGTTTGCTATTTATTAGCTATTTTACGCATTTCGACGAACAATGTGTTGACACGTGTCAACACCTGGTTCTTCTTCCCAAGAAGAGGTTGGCTGGAATGTACTCTAACTGGCCGACTTCACTTCCTTTTCCCGCCACCATTCATCACCCACTCTTCCATCTTAACCCTTCATCTTATTCCCTTAACAACCCCTTTAGCGCCATCTTTCGATCACTACCCAAACCCGTCCATTTTTCCTATTTAATTATCCTAACTTCAATCGTATAACTAACTCCCCGAATCCAATAACGCATGATCGTGACCCAACCTTCTCCTCCCACGATAGCACACCGTATGATGATAGTTGACGAAGCCATCACTCCATGAAGAAGAGGGTGCGACGTAGGAGTTGTTCCAAGGCGACGTTCGCCTTGAATCTCCACCAGCGAGGCATGCGAGATCGGGCAACACCGTCCCTCGAGCTAAGGCCAAGGGTCATATACCCTCCATTTTCCCTTTCAATTTCCATCGATTCCCTCATTCACTTAGTTTTTTTATTCTAGTATTTGTGTAGTTTAATCATCCGTCTGGGAATCCCATTTGAAATCCATGTACAATTTGATTCAACTCACGCTAAATTTTGATTGAAGTGACCTTTTTTGGAACCAATTTTGTTGCACGAGAACATATTATGAATCTTGATAGATTCCATACGAATAAAGTCCATTCAATCATCTTTCAAGTCATTTCAGCTATCTAGAGCAAGATTCCATCATATGTAGTGCTTTTCTTCATGAATTTAGACGGAATCGACAGCTGCTTCAGCCGTGCACCTGATCCACTTCTGGAAACCCTAGTAGATCGAATCTCCATCTTCCTTCGACTTCTTTCCTCTTGTAGTACGTGAGTGCGAAGGGGGAGGTTCCTCCTTTTGGCCCTACCTCCCAATAGAAGGAGCACCGTCGATTACTCGCACAGTCATCACGAGTCACCTCGATCGCTGGAGAAGCCATCATTGTCTCCCTTCAATAGAATTGGTAAAGAACAGTTCTAGTAACACGGATAGTAGGTGGGCGACACCTGTCCTCCACTAACGGCTCAGATCACCCCTGGCATTATAATCTGAGCCGTCCGAAGATTAAGGGATAGAAATATTGCTAAGAGGCCCCTTCCAGATTCCAAAATCCTTCTGCACCTCAAAATGAAGTTACATTTAGGTCCCTTACTAGGTACCTAAATGTAAAGAATCCAGATTTTTTCTTGCAATTAGGTCCCTAATCAAGGACCTATTTGAAAGAAAGCCTCCTTTCATTTTATTATATTTTTTTACATATTCGTACATTGGCTTTGGACGATTGTGAACATTGTTGACTCTAGACCATATTATTTCATCATAGTATTTTTGACACTTTTATTTTGTATCGAATTTTCAATGATTTTTCATTGCAATCTCTTTGGGATTTTGATCTTCGATTGTTGATATGTTTTGAGTTGTTTTCATGTCATCTTTCGAGCTCGTTTTTAAAGTTTTTTTATCTATTATATAGTATCACCAATATACTCTATCTTGCACATACTATATTGTAGATAAATTTGATTGAAAAAATATCCTTTGAAAAATATATAAAAATTGGAAAATAAAAATCAAATAAAAAAGATTAAAAATTAAAATTACAAAATGAGTTTTCTCATAAAAGAAGAAAAGAGAAGAGAGAATAAAAAATTATCACAATTTTTTTTCCTTCGAAAAACACAAGCACGATTTTCTACCTCCTTGTGTTCGACCCAGGCTAACTTACCTGGATAAATAAGTAGTGAAACAAACTCCAATTGGTATTTGTTAATTTTATTTCATTTAACTTTCTCTCTCTTTAGTGGTTTCTACACCAATACTTTTTACCCGCTTAGTTATAGACAATTATCAAAATGGCACCGTTGCCAAAAAGGCATAGACTTGCTTGAGATTTTGAGTAATATTTTTGGTGATATTATTTTTCATCTTTAATTTTTCTCTTCTTCATGTTTTCTTGAATTTTCATCAATTTATCAAGGTTTTCGTGTGCTTCTGTTTTCGTGTGTTTCTTTTTCTTCTGATTTTTCTTTTTATTTTCTTTTATTTTCATCGTGAGTTTTTATGTGATTTTTCTTTCTTTGATTTTTGTTTCTATTTTCTTGAATTTCTTTTCTCGGTTTTTATCTGCTTTTCATGAGTCCTTTTCTCGATTTTTGAGTCAGTTTGTTATTAATTTTGTCTGAGTTTGTGGTTTTATTATTTTTTCTTTTATCTGTTTAACTAAACCATTTTGTGGGGTCTATAGGATTAGCTGGCCTCTTATGAAGGCGGCTCAGTTGAGAATGTAGATACCGGATCATTATACTCCTAGCTAGTTGAAGGTAGAGCGAGTTATCTACACATATATTTTTTGTATTTTTTCAGACATTATTTTTTATTTTCTTATGAGAGAGTGAATTTGCCCATTTTTCTTTTTTTTGACAGAGGAAGGGGAACTTTCCCGTATTTCTTTATTTAGCATGGGATCCACTAAGGACATCATGTTTGTACTCGGACTTTAGATATTTTCGGGGACTATTTTTCTAGGTGCCGGCTCACATGGGGAACCTTATCACGAGTTTCGAATTTCTTAGATTTTTCTTTGTTTCACGTGTTTTCATAGAGCTTAGGGTTGCATGCTTTTTTGATTAGATGATTAAAAGTAAACCTAGATCCCTAATCCATACTTAGGCATAAGTCAGATTGTTGAGAAAATTAATTCATTCTTACGTTGGAGATACTGATTTGGACTTGGTTTTTATCGCTTTTGCATGCACTAGCCTAGGTTTTACATTTCTACGTGGATCACTTGCATGTAGACTGCTAGCGTAAGGTATGATTTCTATCTCTGCATGCATCATTATTTTCCATCGTATTCCATTATTCTCCCTCCGCGAGACACAATTTTGAAAATTAAAAAGAATTGACATCACGTTGGATATTTTTGAAAATATCCAAAAGGTGAAAACCCTAAAAAATAAAAAAATTCTCTTTTAAAATACTTGACAAAAATAAAAAAATAGATTGACTTAATTTGTATAGGTAGAGCAAACCCCTCATTGTATTCAGGTATACTCCAGACAGAGTGGGTCAAGATGCTACCTTAAGGATTAGAAAAAAAAATCCTTGGACTTGTGCCTTAAGTACATGTGCATCAGTTTTCAATGCATGGTTGCAACTATAAGCACTTGCCTCCAACCATATAAAGTTGTTTTGTACTCATACCTCACAGTTCCCTTTGGGCCTGATATAACTTGTCAAACCGGGCAGATGGTACCACTATTTGGGTGACTGTAAGCATGTACGCTAGGCAACATGGCGACACCCTCTGTGAGATTGCTAATACAATAGATTGCCGAAGAATATGAAAGATTCAGGAGAACACTATGTCAAATGCGGGATTTCTCATGCTGCATTCGATTGCATTCTCTTATATAACAGTGTCCTCAATCAATTTATTACCATATAGTTTACTTGACAAGCTCAAGTTATGTCCTCTTTACAAATCAAACTTGATCGTTCAGTTTGATTATAGATTTGTAAAGAGACCTAGGGGCATTTTCAGGAATGTTATCGTGATTGTGCATGACCTATAGTTCCGGACTTTACTGTCTTGGACATGGATTGCCCTGCACATTTGCACCTTACATCGATCATTCTTTGAAGGCCAATCACGAGACCGCGAAGACTCTTTTCGATTATGATATATGGAAGGTATCTTTTCACATTGAGGGTGAAAAGGTACAAATATAGATGGCAAGAGAATCATCCACATCCAGTGCTACATCTTCAGTTAGTTTAGATGCCTTGAGTTCCTAAGCCGCCTGTGATTACATGGATGAGGTTCGTCTTGACGACTTTGATTGGTATCAAGTTGAGACCCATGATATCTTACCAGAGGATGGGTTCGAGACTATAGTTGACAGTTCTTTTCAATGGTACTCTATATTTTAGCATGGATGATGTGAAGATGTAGTAGAAACCTTATGATTTTATTGCAGATATTTCCGAGTTTGAGAGTTCACATGATTACTCCACTCCAGATGAGCAAGAGATTGATTTTCATTTAGCTGAGTTATTTTCCTCTAGTCAGTCTGAGTATGAGAACAATAGCAAGTCAGATGATGTTTTAGACATTTTCTGTAGTTCGACTCTAGAGCATATTGATATGGTGGATAACCATATTGCCGACACATCTACCACCAGCACAGATCCCAGTACACATATATATGAGGATGAGGTAGAGCTAGATTCCACTTGCCAAAACTAAAAACCTAGCCACCAAATATGAAACATTCTTTATGTGTGGGTCTACATTGATAGTTTCCGATCATTATCATCTCATCTTTGACCGATGAGCAAGAATATCATCTGAGGGAGATTCTTGAAAGAAACTGCAAGGCTATTGGGTGGAATGTTTCTGATATCCGTAGGACAAATCCTGTCTTGTGCTCCCACCATATCTATCTCGATTATGACAGTAGACCTCCTAGGGAGTTTCAACATAGGCTGAATCCGATTTTACCATATGTTGTCAAGGAAGAGATTACGATATTGTGCAATGTAGAGTTTATTTAACCCATCTCCAATTGTGAATGGGTTAGCCCATTACATGTTGTCCTGAAGAAGTCAAAAATTTAGATGGTCAAAAATGAGGGTGGAGATGATATTCCAAATAGGGTAACCATGTCGTGGCAGATGTGCGTTGATTATTGGAAATTGAAAGTCGTGAAGAAGAAGGACACACTTCCCTTTGCCTTTTATAGATCAGGTCATAGAGAGGTTAGCAAGGAAGGAGTACTTCTATTTCCTTGACAGTTACTCTGGATATAATGCGATTACTTTTCTCTTGAAGATCATGAGAAGACAACTTTCACATGCCCCTTTGGCACATAAGCTTTTAGACGGATGCCCTTGGATTGTTCGATGCCCATGCTACATTCCATAGGTGCTTGCTTGCTATCTTTGCAGACATGGTGAGTGATTTTCTCATGGTCTTCTATGGATGATTTTTCTATCTACGGTGAGTCCTTTGATGATTGTTTACCACAACTAGACTTGGTTCTACAGAAATGTTGTCAGATGAATCTCATTTTATCATGGGAAAAGGGCAATTTTATGGTTATAACTGGGATTGCATTAGGACATGTCATCTCCAGGCACGGCATGGAGGTTGACCCTGAGTCATCAAACATCTCAAACCACCATCTAACATCAAGTAGTTACGGTCTTTTCTAGGACACATCGATTTCTATCGGTGTGTCATTTAGGATTTCTCTAAAATTTCCCGATCATTAACTAAATTATTAGGAAAAGACATCGATTTCTTGGTAAATGACAAATGTCTTAGTGCCTTCCTCACATAGAAGGAGATGATTATCAGTGCTCCTGTCCTACAACAACCTGATTAGTCTCTTCCCTTCGAGATCTTGATGGATGCTTCAGATTTTGCGATCGAGGTTGTACTAGGAAATAGGTGGAATGGACTTCTTGTTGCCATCCACTATGACAGCTGGATTTTAGATGATACTCAACTCAACGATATAGTGATATAGAAAACAATGTTAGCAATGGTATTCCCATTGGATTAATTCGGATCATATCTTCTTGGTTCAGAAACTTACAGTTTACATAGACCATTATGCTATCAGATATATAATAAAGAAGAAGGATGCCATGGAACACCTTCTTAGATGGGTTATCTTACTTCAGGAATTTGATTAGGACATTAAGGATAAACCTAGGGTAAAGAACATGGTAGCTGATCACCTCTCCCGATTAAAGACAGTGCAACCTTCAGATGAGTACTTGTTAGAGAGTACAATGAGATTTTCAGACGAGAGTATCTTTGTAGTTACAGAGCTTTCATGGTATGCAGATATTGTCAACTTTGTGGTGGCACAAAAGAGTCCACAAGTTAGTAAATGGACCGAGTTGAAAGGCTAGTTTCCGAGGCACGATACTGCCATACGGAGGATCTAATTCTTTTTCAGGAGGAACCGGATTTTCTCTATAGATGATATATTCCTCAAGAGTAATACAATGGTATCCTCACTCTGTGCCATTCCATAGAAGCAGGGGGACATCATTCAAGGAAGAGGACAACGTAGATGGTACTCTAGAGTGGGTTTTGGTGGCCAACTCTTACTAGAGGTGCATGCACATTTGTGAAGAGTTTCCTAGACTGTCAGAGAGCAGTAAGGATAGTCAGTATCATAGATGCAATGCTAATGTGACCAGTTATCATTTGTGAGATCTTTGGTGCATGGGACATAGATTTTATGGGATTGTTCCCTTCGAGAAGTGACTTTGAGTACATCCTTCTAGTCGTAGATTATGCTAGTAGATGGGTGGAGGTTATACCCGCACGAACCGTTGATAGTAGGACAGTGTGCAGGTTCCTGAGGGAACATATTATTTCACGCTTAGATATTCCATGTATTATTGTTTCAGATTGGGTGGCCACTTTATTAATAAGGAGGTGAAAAAACTAGTGAAGAGTTATGGCATTGATCACATAGTAGCTTATCCATACCACCCACGGACGAATGATATGGTTGAAGTTTCAAATAATGAGGTGAAATCCATTCTTCAAAAATTAGTACGATCGGATAGGAAGAACTACTCACAACTTCTAGACCAGGTTCTTTGGGCATATCACACTGCATACAAGACTCCCTTAGGTACTTCTCCTTTTAGACTTATTATGGGAAGCCATGACATTTTCCCTAGATCATGCACAAATCTGAGTGGTTATGGA
This sequence comes from Ottelia alismoides, assembly GCA_037367405.1. Lineage (NCBI taxonomy): Eukaryota > Viridiplantae > Streptophyta > Magnoliopsida > Alismatales > Hydrocharitaceae > Ottelia > Ottelia alismoides. The sequence goes on from JAZKJV010003675.1 coordinate 1,246,805, forward strand.
GAGATTTCCCTAGATAGGTAGAAAGCATAAACCATTAGAGAGATGGATCTGAATGAGCTAGTAGAGATTTGAAATTAGGCATACGAGAACACCCTCATTTATAATGACAAAGTGAAAAAATGGTATGATAGACACATTCATCACAAGATCTTTGTCCCTGGTTAGAAAGTCTTGTTGTTCAATGCACGATTAAGATCTGACAATATAAAAAGCAAAAGAGAAGGACCATATATAGTCACAATGGTGCACGACAATGGAAACATATCTAAGTCAGATGTGTCACCTGATATAGAACCATTCGTGGTGAATGGGCATGTGATGAAGCACTTCGTTGAGATAACTGATCATCAGCCCAAGTTGAGGTGATCTACTTTGTACAGGATGCATGAATACTTTTCCACTTCATTTCATCCTATACAGAGACATGTGAGACTTTCGGATTTTTGAGTACACCACCACTTGTATATTGTTCGTAGTCCCCAATCGTCCCCATTTTTTGCTCGTCTTTATATACTTGGGATACCATATCCTAAGCATAGATGGGACAGATTGCCTGTTGATTTGTGTTTTTAATTTTGTTCTTTTTATTTTTCTTTGTTTTGTTTTCTTTTACACTAATCACCGGTCCCTAATATTTGTCCACATTCTTTTTATACTTAGGATGCCATATCCTAAGTATAGGGGGTACCGAGTGATTCGTTGGTTTCATTTCTCTTTTGTTATTTTATTTCTTTCATTCGTATATTCCTTTTCCTTAGTCACCTCATTTTTTGTCTTCCACTATACTTACAATGATTTGATCGTAAGTATGGGGAGACGACTGCCTTATATTCTTTATTCTTTTTCACCCACTTTTACTTAGCACAAGTTATGTCCTCCTTTTTCTCTTTTGCCGTTATGAGGACATAGCACAAGCTAAGTATAGGGGGGTGTATATATTGTATATCTACTTGTGTCCATATCTCATTCTATTATATATTTTCTGTATCTATAAAATATATAAAAGAGGGTAAGGGTTATATTAAATCCACTTATTTATTAATCTATAAAATCCGTGTAAATAAGTAAAATATTCGGAATATTCCTAAATTAAAATATCCATTAAAAATATGTATTTATTACATGTAATATTTATTTAAAATCTTTTTCATTAAAATTGTGTAAAAATCATTTATTCTTCGTAAATTTCTTTGTATATAAAATTTTTAAAATTCATTATTTATTTAATCTAAATAAAATATTTGTAATTTATCTTGTAAAATTCTTGTAGATATAATTGTTTATAAAATGGAAAAAACCATAAAAATACAAAGTCCTAAAATTTCTAAAAATTACAAAATTTTTAAAATCCATAAAATGAGTAAAATGTAGAAAATTTGCTTCGCAAAAACATGGTAGCTTTTGCATTAGCATTTTTCAGAATAAATTCGATTACTTGAACAAAAGATTGGGAATAGTCTAAAGGATGGAGCTTGATTATAGCCTTTGACTTTCATTTTAAGGAACCTAGTAGAAACTAGAATTTTGACTCTTCATGTCTATGACTTAAATCTTTGTGTTCCATGAGACCATGTTTGGGAAGTCAACTTAAACATGCCTAAGTAGAACACTTGGTGTCATCCATTTAACTCTTTATCAGTGAACCAATTTAGGACACATGCACTATGCACTTAGTTCGACTTGCATGGTATTGCGAAGGGCATTCCATTTTAATGGTGCATTTTCATCCTTATTTAGTGGCATGGACATCTAAAGACAGGAGTTGTGGGGCTGAAATAAAGCTTCAGATGAGGGAAGGATCCGATGGCACATTTTTTTCCAAGACCTCAAAACATGGACATAAATAAAAGTCTTTATAACCATAAAGGCACAAAAGATTGATGCAATGCAAGCAACATTACAAAGTCTACCAAAAAGAAGAAAATGATCAAATACCAAACATGACCACACTGTTCCAAGCTTCCAAAAAGCATGAACATCTTACTGGAGACAGCTATACTGGCTGGGCTTCACAAGGAAATGTGACTACACTAGTCACACTCCAATTATCTTCTCATTCTTTTACATTCTCTCTCTACTCAATTGTGGACACAACACGGCCTAACCTTAGAAGGAAATACCCCACTCCTCAAGGAAAGAGTAGCTGGATGAGGAACCAATGGGAGTGTATTATTAAGATGGGTAGTTTCTTCACTTCTTTATATGGGATGAGCTAACACAATTCACAAACGGTATAGATTGAATTCAAGTTTGATAGAGTTAGCGATATGGATAATTGGATCTGAGCTAGCTATTGAGGTGAACCTAAATAAGGATTTTTGGAAATTGAGGAATGTTGAGATTAAATTCCTAATCCTAGTTAAGGCTTTGATAAAATGCTTATTTTCGGACCGACCAAGCTCTGCCCTTTGTCTGTTCTCATGAATTGGTTTAGGAAAAAAATATCATTCTAAGCTTCTTTCATTATCCCTTGTTTTTTAAATAAGAGTTTGCTAAGGGACTAGCAAAGTTTACGTAACGTGGGTTGATAAATCCATGATTCATAAAGATTATGTCTGCATTTTGTCTTAATACCCTTAACAAATACATGTAAATATCATTAAATTATATTTCTAAACAGAACTTCATTCATGAATAAAAATATATTTTTATGTATGAAAATCAGGTAACTAAATAAAAGAATTAAAAGAATGAAAATTAAAAGAGGCGGAATATAAGTATTTATATATGTACAGTATGATAAAGTTAATTATAAATATACCTGTAAGATATATTTATATAACCTAACAAATGAGATCAAGTCAGCATGGATGGTTTGGCAAACAAATAAATAGGGGGAGATAAGGAAGAAAACAAAAAAAGAATTAATTGTGCATTCTACACATTATTCATTATTTATACAATAATTATTAAAACATCAATGATTTTTATTTAATTCATTTGTAATATTTTTCACTAAACTCTTCTCCTATTTATTTCTAAAAATATACGGATAAATATAAAAAATAAGTTAAAAATATTTATATGCTAAGAAATCCAACTTTCAAATTTTTAAATTCTCAAATTCCAAACATCATAACTTTTGCTAACGAACTCCGATTTCACTCTAATCACCGTTAAATTTCATAAAATAATATTCTTTAATTAATAAAGGTGTTTCACTAAAATCGAAACTCGTGTGCAAAAAGTCAGTTTTGGGACCTAATGATACAGGTGTTTATGGGCTATTTATTTTATTCAGAACATTCTATTTATAGTTTTAGCGATTCTGTAATTTGTAATTATTTTCTTGATTTTTTTCATTTAAATGTATATTATTACATAATGTTTTGACATTATTTAAAATTTAAAATAAATCAAAAATCATAATTTATAGATGAATTTTAATTGTATAATTTATATATATGTATTTATCTATATTTTTAAACTAATTTATTAAAATCCATTAAAAAAAATCAAACATACATTATTCACTATCCTAATAACTAGGAAAATATAAAAATAACATGTTATTTATTAATTTATTTAATGAAAAACAAACTCCTCTTTAATAAGTATACTATATATCAATTTATTAATAGGGAAAAATGGGGCTGCCCCCTAGGGGCAGCCAACATGGCTGTCCCCACCCCATTTTTCGCAATTTTTTTTATTTTTTTGGAAAAATATCACCATGTATATTCATCCCTATATCTCTCATATATGTCATTCAAATTTCCTCAGAAATAGAGACTCCTACGGCCTCCATCCAGACGTCATTTTTTTAATGGTCGTAGGATTTTTTAAATCGACCCTGTCTGGATGGTGGCCGTAGGAGTCTCTGTTTCTGAAGAAATTCGAATGGCATATAGGAGCGATATAAGGATGAATATATATATGGCGATATTTTTCAAAAAAATAAAAAAATTGCCCAAAAATGGGCGGGGAAGCCATGTTGGCTGCCCGCAGGGGGCAACCCCATCAATCCCTTATTAATATTATATTTACATTTCATTAATTAATTATTATTATTAAAAAACTATATAATAAATTAATATAATTTAATATTTTAATATTTTGTTTTTACACTTAATTAAAATATTATATGCTACTAATTATTAGCTATTTTACGAATTTCTACCAACCAAGTATTGACACGTATCAACACCTGGTTCTTCTTCCTGATAAGAGGTTGGTTGGAATATGTTCTTATCGATTAACTTCTTTTCTTTTTCCTAACATCATTCTTCACCCACTCTTCCATCTCAACCCTTCATCATATTCCTATAACAACCATATTTAACACCCACCTATCTATCACTACCATAACCCTCTCCATTTTTCCTATTTAATGTTCCTCACTTCACTCATTATAACTAACTCTCATGAATCCAGTAAAGCTTGACTATAACCCAACCTTCTCTGCCTTGGATCGTCAATCTCGGGTGACAGCCGATGATGCCTCCAACTCCATAGTGAAGAGGGTACATCAGAGGAGTTGTTCCAAGGCGACGTCCTCCTTGAATCACCACCAGCAAGGCATGCAATCTCGGGTTCCACCAACACTCGAGCTATGATCGAGGGTCTTATACCCTCTTTCCCTCGTGAATATCTCCATTTTCCCGTTCAATTTCCATCGATTCCCTCGTCCATTTAGGTTTGTTAATCCTTGACTTAGTTAGTTTAATCATCCATCTATTAATCCAATTTGAAATCCATACCCAATTTGATTCAACTCGCGCTTAAATATTGATTGAAGTGGCCAGTTCTGGAACCCATTGTGCTACACAAGAATATCTTATAAATCTCGATCGGTCCCATACGATTCGAGTCCATTCAATCATCTTGCAGGTCGTTTAGGCCATCTTGTGCAAGATTCCATCATCTATAGTGCTTTTATTGTTCAATTTAAACAGAAGCAGCAACTGCTTTAGCCTTGAACCATATCCACTCATGGAAAACCGAGAAGATCGAGTCGTCATCTTCCTTCGACTACTTTCCTCTTGCAGTAGCCGAGCTCGAAGGGGGAGGTTCTAACTTCTAGCCCTACCTTCGAGTAGATGGAGCACCATCGATCACTCGTGTAGTCGTCACGAGCTGCCTCGATAGTTGGAGAAGCCATCATCATCGCGCTTCCCTAGAATTGGAGAAGAACAGTTCGAGGAACTTGGATAGCAGGTGGGTGACACCAGCCCTCCACCAACTTCTCAAATTGCCATTGGCGTTATAATCTAAGTCGTCGGATAATGAAGGGGTAGAAATATTGCTAAGAGGCCCTAGCCACACTCCATAATCCATCCACGCCTCCAGAAGAAGTTGTTATTACATTTAGGTCCCTGAAAAGGGACCTTAATGTAAAGAATCAAAAATATTTCTTGCAATTAGGTCCCTGACCAGGGACCTAATAGAAAGAAAGCCTCATTTTTTATGTATTTTTTTACGTATTCGTACATTGACTTTGGACTATTGAGAACATTATGGACTCTAGACCGTATTTTTTCAGTGGTATTTTTGACACTTTTTTGTATCGAATATTCAACTTTTTCATCGCATTTCTTTAGGATTTTGATCTATGATTTTTTATACGTTTTGAGTTGTTTTTGTGACTTCTTTCAAGCATGTTGTTTAAGGTTTTTTATTTATTATATAGTGTCACCTATATACTCTATCTTTCACATAATATATTGTTGATAAATTTGATTGAAAAAATATCCTCTTTGAAAAGTAGATAAAAAATGGAAAAATAAAATCAAATAAAAGTATTGAAAATTAAAATTCCAAAAGAGTTTTCTCACAAAATAATAAAAGAAAAGAGAGAATAAAAAATTGTAAAGAAAAATATTTCTTTCCCCTGAAAATCACGAGCATAATTTTTCTGCCTCCTTGTGACCGGTCCAAGCACACTTACCTGGATAAATAAGTAGTGAAACAAACATTGATTCAGTGTTTTTTAATTTTTCTTTGATTAACTAACTCTCTCTTAAGCGGTTTATACACCATTACTTTTTACATGCTTCGTTAGAGATAGTTATCAGATGACTCCATCGCTAGGAAGGCGTAGCCGCGCTTGAGATGTTCGAGTCAATTTTGGTGATATTCTTTTTCTTCTTTGATTTTCTTATTCTTCATGTTTCTCAAATTTTCATCGACTTTTTGCTGTTTTCATGTGTTTCTTTTTATTCTTATTTTTTTCTATATTTTCTCAATTTTCTTTTCGCAGTTTTATTATCTTTTATTAAGTCCTTTTCTCAAATTTTGAGTTAGTTTTTTATTGATTTTGTTTGATTTTGTGGTTTAATTTATTTTCTTTTATCACTTTAGCTAATCCATTTTGTGGGGCTTGCATAAATAGAAGGATTCTTCAGAAGCCGACTCGGCTGGGAGTGCAGAAACCAATCATTCTACTCCGAGCTGATTGTAGAGGGCAGGGCAAGTTATCTACACAGAAATTTTTTGTATTTTTTTGGATATTATTTTTTATTTTTTCTAAGAGAGGGTATTTTGCCATTTTTCTATTTTTGTGAGAGAGGAAGGGGCACTTTCCTATGTTTCTTTATGTATTAAGGGGTCCACTAAGGACATCCCGTATGTATCCGAACTATATTTATTTTTCGTGGTCCGTTTTGTCAAGTGCAGGTGCACTTGGGGGACCTCACCATGGTTATTGATTTTCTTCGATTTCCTTTGTTTGATGCATTTTCATGAAGTCTAGGGTTGCATGCCTATTTGATTATATGTTTAAAAGTAAAACCCAGATCCCTAATTCTCTATTAGGCGTAAGTTGGATTGTTTTTAAAACTAATTAATTCTTACGCTAGAGTTGTTGATTAGGAATTGGTTTTTATCACTTCTGCATGCATTATCCTAGGTTTTACATTTCTGCGTGGATCACTTGCATGTAGACTGCTGGCGCAAGGTATGATTTCTATCTCTGCATGCATCTTTGTTTTTCACTGCATTCCGTGATTTTCTCTCCATGAGACACGGTTTTGAAAATTAAAAAGTGCCGACATCTCATTAGATATTTTTGAAAAAATCCAAAAAAGTGAAAACCTTAAAAAATAAAAAATATGTTTCTCTTTTAAAAACTTTAAAAAAATAAAAAAAACCTAGGCTTAATTTGTATTGGGAGAGCAGACCCCTCATTATATTCAGGTACTCTCAAGATAGAGTGGGTGAGGACGCAACCTTAAGGATTAGAACCAAATATCCCTAAACTTGTGCATAAAGAACTTGCGCATCACTTTTCGGTGCATGGGTACAATTGTAAGCACTTTCCTCCAACCATAGAAAGTTGTTTTGGTGTACTCATACCACACAGTTCACTTTGGTTCTCATATAACATGGTTGCCTGGGAAGATGGTACCACTGTTTATGGGACTGTGACCATGTACATTGGGCGACAGGATGACACCCTCTGTGAGTTTGCTATACAACTGATTGATCATAAAGAATAAAATTAAAAAGATAAAAGACCGAACTCTTACAGTCTCCACTATGTGAAGTTGGTGAATCTGGGGTTTACATTGTGTTTGTATGCAAGGTGTGCGTTATTTCACATCTTACATGCCTTCACACTCATGTTTTTGACTTTACATCGTATTCTCTCCTGTACTCATTTTTGACATCGAGGATGATGACTAGACAGATTTGGTTCTCAGACTACGTGAGTTTTCAACCTTCCACCATCTACCGTATTTCTTCACAGACTCAGGATGACCCTCTTGCCGAGTCGTTCTACAAAGTCATGACATGAGTAAGACCCAGACTCCATGCCTCCCAACACTTTAGTTGAGGTAGACCCACGCCTCAAATTTTCATCTAGTTCTTTTGCATGTTTTTCACAGAATTCTTTTGAGACATTATCCTTCCCAGAGGATTCAAGGATCATGGATAGATGGAAGGGACCAGTTGAGGACAGAGTTATTGAGAAGAGATTGCATGATGATGAGAGATGTACAAACATGACCCAGCTTCAGATATTACTGATGGGATTCTAGACACACTTCAATAGATGATCATACAGATCAAAGATCAATATAGAGTCTAGGACGAGCTTAGAGCTGAGATTACTACACTGAGAGCAGGATCAGGGAACCCACTACTACCTGATGTTGTTCCCTTGAATTTACGAGATGAGTATGACCTAGGAGCAAGGATACACATTGGATTTGATTACCCCTGAATCAAGGGTCATACGAGTTGAGAAAATCCTTCATTTCACTTCTTCCCAAGTTCCAAGGAAATACTTCATAGGAGCAATCTACCTTTCTACAACAGTTCAAGATGATACGTAGTACAACTATATATCCAAGAGCTACAGTGGAGGCTATACGCATCAAGGCCTTGCCCTTCACCTTAGCAGACAAGGCGCTTTACTGGTTGAGTCACTATGGGAGGGAGATTTCTACATGGGATGATCTGAAGTCCACATTCTTGTGTAAATATTTTCCTCTGGGACATACTAGCATTATGAGGAGTCATATCTCCAATTTCAAACTACTTCCAACTTGACTCATTCCACGAGGCATGGGATATTAAAGGATTTGACTGAGAGATGTCCTCATCATGAGATACCATTAAAGGTACTTGTAAAGAACTATTTTGGAGGACTCCAACTGGATGTACATGGCCTAGTGAGCGCCACATGTGGCGGCAACTATCTGAATAGGGATATGAGTCAGTTTGGTTCATGTCTGATGGGATGGTAGAGAATTCATGTGTTGTAGACTCCACTTGAGCCTTCTTAGAAGGACCCACAACCACAACACCACCGAGAGCATCAAAATGTGGCACATGTTTCTGATTCTGATTCACGATCCGACATAGGATTCATTAGTGAGAAGTTGACATCAGTCGATGTGATTTAGAATCTTGTCCAAGAATTATAGCCACTGCGAGAGTTGGAGAAACACTCATCACTTCCTCAACAGTTGAGTTATTTGACGAAGAAGGTGATCAAGTTGCAGCTCTAGTACCAGCGGTCTCGTCCTTCTTCTACTTCTCAGCCTACATGGAGATCTTTACCGGCTCCTCCCACCCATCAGATTTAGTACATTAAGAGTAAGCCGATACAACACACTAAGCCTCCACAAATTTATTTGCATGAGGATCTGTCTAATGCCAACTAGAATCAAATCACTAGCCCTAGATATGATGATATTGATTCTCATGCTACTCTTGAGATCAATGGGATATGGTTGCTCCTATTTAGATACGTTTACACTTTACTCCTCGGAATGTACACAACCAACAGCAACATCATAATCATCTGTAGCATGGACGCCCACATTTTTATTACCGCCAGTGCTACATGCAACATGAGTCTCACCTAAATGCCTTTTAGAGACCATATTCACATCAGTGTCATACTACATATCGACACACCTATCAGTACGACAGCAACAACAGTATTTTTTACATCACAAAGGTCTCCTCATCCTTTTACAACACAACAACATACTCCTCTGCATGAGAGAGTAGATAGCCAGGGACACCACACTTAGTTTGAGATATCTTCATAATCCCTTGCACGGAATCAGATCATGGACATGTTGAGCATGCTCCATATAGCACATGGGACAGAGATGGAGCAGGCTAACCATAATTTGGATGAGTTAGCAATGCCCAAGACCACTTTCTCAACCCATCCTCTGAAGAATCGAAAAACAAGAGGAGGCATTTAGATCAGGCAGACACCACTATAGGTACAATAACTTTTCCTGAATTTTTATCTATCTTCATTCCCCTAGGGAGCGGTGGATCACCACGAGCACCCCATCGAGAGGAGGAGAGGGCACGCGATGAGGAGAGAGAGCAGATCCATGATTATATTGATCATACACATTCTATCGCTGAGGAGGAGGACCATCACAATGAGGACCGACAAGATATTTACAATGACGATATTCAGGGGAGTGATGCAAAGACCGTTGACATGGACACGGGTGAGTCAAACGACGATATCATGCCAGAACATGCAGACATTCTCGATGAAGATTATTCTTCTCCCTTTTAAGAGAGTTTTGTAGGTGCTTATGAGACTCTTGATGTACATGATGAATCCAATTTTGATGTGAATAAAAAGTTGATTTTGTCATTCCTGAGATTTTTCCTTTTCCCTATGCTTTGTGTGGAAAAGGAAAGAAAAATTCTAAAAATAATGGTGTCACTCCTAAAACAGAAAGACTATTGAAAGATCTTTTTGAAGATTTCGCTTCGTGATCCTTAGATCACTTCCCTACGCTCAAGCAACAGTTAAAGAATAGATATACCACTCGTAGGAAGAAGAGATAACATCCAGAGAAGCATGTTTTGATCAAGGCCACATCATGCACAATTGATGAAACTCCATTTCATCACCTTTAAGTAATCATTTTGGCCCTAAAAATCCTAGCTAATGCATGTATATAGCATTATTTTGTACAAATTAACATTCTTTATTTATTCCATTTATTGTGTATAAAATACAATTTTAAATGCTAAAATTATATAATAAATGACAGAAAATAAAAAAATAAAATGCTAAAGGTATTTTGAGACCCTAAACCCTGAGACCAAGTCAAGAATTGATTTGGTCGGCAAGGAATAAAGTAGGGGGAGATAAGGGCTAATAACACAATAAAAATCCCATTTATTTATTCATCTAGAAGCCCTTTTTTGAGACCTAATTTATTTTCTATTATTTATCCCTAAAATAAAAAATCTTTGTACATGAAAGTTGCATATGAAAATACAAATAAAATACGAAATTGTGTTTGCACAAATAGTGTACATTTTATGCTCCGAATAAAAAGCCAAAACCCAAACTTCCAAGACCCATATCTCCTAAATAAAAACTCAAAATGTATCAAATCACCTTTAAATGGATATAATTTTAATAAGCTATTTAATGAAGGTGGTTTCATTTAATTTGGTGTTAAGGTGTGAAAGTTAGGTTTTGGACCCCTATTGTACCACATCCATGAATAAAGTATTCATTTTATTTATTCTTTTTAATTTTACAATTTTATATTTTTATAATTTTGTAAATATTATTTACAATATATGTACATATTTTGAATATAAGAAAACCATAAGACAAAAAATAAAATACTATACATAAATATATAGATGAAAGACCTATAATTATACATATATATTTAATATCCCTATCTATATAAGTGTACATAATAAATCAAAAAATATAATAAAAGTACAATTTTGTTTATAGAAATAATCTATAAATATATAAATTAGGAAAGTAAAGTAAGACAATAAAATCAAAATAAAAATGAAAATAAAATACACAAAACAAAGATGAATATACCTATAAATATAGCCTTAAAAATTAACTTGTAATAAATAAGCTCATAAAAATAAATAAAATTGTATTAAAATACTACATAAAATAATAAACATTTTTTTATTTTATACCCAAAGATTAATAAAATCATTTACAATTTTTATTTGTTATTTTTGAATTAAGCTTGCTATTTTGTCTTGTACTGTCCTGCGTGGACCAATAATATCATAAGGATTATTGACCCAAGTCGACTGCCCTGTCTTCTCTCTGGACAACATCAGATGCCTTGAGCGGCCCACTTTCTTGAGTTTTGCCATCTCTCTAATGCTCCTTCACCCTCGAGCCCTTCACCTTTTATGCTCCTTAATCTTCCATGACTCTCGTGGTCCCATTAGATTCTCTTTACATATACTTACTCGATCGTAACCCCTAGGTGAATATGGGTTGGAACCCATGTTCATAAATAAGCACATCTCCTTCCTTCATGATTTTGGTACCTTTTTGATCCCTGAAACCCCCTACCCTCGGTCAAATGAGTCTCTAGGTGACATATGGTGACTTATAGCGGAGCTCTGGCCCATCCTGCTCCTTAGTCACTCCAGCCAGGTTCGAGTTGTGCATTTACTTTTCCTAGGTAGATTCCGTTCTTGTTTTTCATTTTCTGTATTTAATTTCGTGTTTTAATTATGATGTTAGCATATGTTAGATTAGTTAGCACGCCAGAGTTCTAGAGCTCCAGCGTCTGTTCCTTACCGTACAACCATATTTCTAACCACCATTGTCACATCACTTCTTTACCATTTCATTTCTCTATCGTTTACACATCTCCAGCCACCCAGATCATCCATTGATCTGGAGATTGGTGCTTGTCCACCGCCCTTCTCCTGAGTAATACTGTTCGCCACCATCTAGTCACCAATTCCACGCCTAATCAGGTCAAGACAATTTGCCCTCGACTCGTGGTCTTCATTGTGCAGGTCTCAGGCTAAACGGATCCCTATTAAAGACAAATTCACTCCAGGTTAATTCCTCCAGGTGCCCTAGGCTTCAGCAACTCGCCATGACTCCTCGTTGTATTCTGGATTCTTTGAGTGGCACCATCATAAGCAGCTCGACAGCGAGAACATGGAAAGCACCAGAGCATCGTGGGAGTAGCTTTGGAGTTCGAAGAATCGATGGAACAAGGAAGAACACGCTTGTGTTCTTCCATGTTCTTGGAGACATGGCCAGCACTGACAGATAGAGCCCATCCTCCAGATTGCACCAGCATCGTCAGATGCGATAACGTACGACCGTCAGATCTTCTTGAAGTATCCAATGCCAGGCGTCCATGGCTGAACCATCATCGTGTGTGGAGAGGAGGATGTGTGGCATGTGACGACATCTGAATCATACATATATGCACATATAGGGGGAAAATTGCATATCTTCCCTCTTATTTTTGTTTTTATTTATTAGTCCTGTAAATAATTTTTGTAATGTAAATAATTGGAAAAATTATAGTGTGACCCATGTACTTAGTTGATATTACATCTGGGTCATTGCTAGGTCACCTCACGTGCCGTCTCACGTGAGGTTGCCATTTTGCCAAGATTCCCCTGAGGGTTCTTGTATTTTTTTTATTTTGTCCATTAAATTTAAATATATGTTGTATATTTCTGGGAAAATTGCACATACGCCCCTGAATTTGATTTTAATTGCAAAAATGCCCTTCCCAGTTCACATATTTTTGTGTTTTTCTTCCATTTATTTAAAATAGCCTCCGTGTGTAGCAAAAATAAAGATAGACAAATGCTAGCTTGTATTTTCACGCCACATTTTTAGATATGCATTTAAAGCATTTTAATTATTTATTAAAAATCAAATGAGCATGTTTTTGCCCATATTTGGCTTAGAATACCAAAAGATATAAAAACATTTTGAAAAATTCCCATATATATTACTATTGTATTTTATAACTCCAGATCGAAAACCATAAAAATTGAAAAAATAAAAAAAACATTAAAATTAAAAAGCTCCTAAATTTTAAAAAAATATAAAATTCCCAAAAACCCAATAATTTATATTCTTATTTCTAAAATTTCATTACATTATTTCAATTTGTTATTTTTTTAGAAGTTTGGACTTTATTTAATATTTTTAATCTTCAAATCAATTCTATTTATTTATTTATTTTAAAAATACATAGAAATTAGAAAAATATCCAGAAAATATCGTAAAAACATTAGAAATTTTTATAAAACTGAAAACATTTTATTCCCTGAATTTTGATTGTTTTTAGTAGTATTTGTAATTAGACAAAATTATATTATAGATACATATCCTTATATGTGCTTAGACTATATATTTAAAAATAAAAAGAAATTAAAAATCAGAACATATAAAAAGAAATTTAAAATTATAAAATTAAAAGCAATTTAAAAAATATGAAAATTAAAATCCCAAAAAAAATATAAAAAAACCACTCAAAAAGATGATAAATGGACAAAAGAAGAGGACAAGTTTTGAGAATTATTTCTCAAACTACCGTTTGCTCCATGAAATTCGACCTCTACACATGCTTGTACACTACACACCATTGTTGTAGAGTAGTAATAAATTTTAGCTGCACATTTGCCTTACATTGATATATTTATATATGTGGGTTAATTGTTGATTGATTCGAGATTTCGTGAGTGGTTGCCTCAACAACACTCTATCTTCAATTTTGTTTAACTGAGGATATTTTAAGACCCTCATGAGATATTGGTCATCAAATGGCATTGTTGTCAGGAAGCAATGCCGCATAGATTGTAATTATTTATTTGTTTCCTTACTCTTGTCTATTTTTATCATTTATTTATTTTCATTTTATTTGATATTATTTGTGACTTGTTTAACAACCCTCTTGTTGAAATTTGTTGCAAGGGACTATTGCACGAGGGAGCACTTCGTAGGAGGACTTGTGCACCCAAGCAAATTGGAGCCAACTTTTAACTTAGCTGGCTGGAGAGAGTAGCATATGAATACTCAGAGGAAAGTTTAGTTCATTTTTAATTCTATTTTTTAATTTAAGAGAGAGAGAGAGACATAATAATTTGGACTCTCTTAGACTTTGACACTTCACGAGGTCCAGTTCTTGAGCGATTGTCCACTCGGGGGCCTCGTCATTTTTATCACCTTTATTTTCTTTGTTTTTTGCTTTTATTTTTATTTGTTTTATGTGATTGAGACCTAGCTTAGGAATTGCTTGCTCGATAGATTAAGGTGCAAATCCCTAATATGTTTACATGTATTAATAGATTCACTTTTGGACTTAATTAAATCGTAATAATTGGCTATTTAGAATTCAGACCACATGCCGAGAGACGACACATATAGCGCTAGCTGGACCCATTGTGGTAGGCACCGAGTGGCATCAAAGATTGGACTTAGGTATCATATCTACATAGTTGGCATCTAGTGCTTCATGTTATTGGCAATTACTATTTTTAGGCGATTTCATAGGCATGTATTTCAAGTAGTGTAGCTTTTTATTCTGTTATACATCCCGCATGGAGAGAGCTAGGAAGCATTGTATGTCTTCTGACTATGCATGCGTCATCGATTTCTTACTTGCATTACTTTTCCGACCTTCTCACTCTGATTTTGATTGTCTAGGATGCTAATGGATTTGGAAGCTCGTTAGACGATTACACTGAAAAATACCAAAAAAGTGATAATGATAAATAAAAATGGGGCGTCTAACTCTACCTGATTCCCAAAATATTCATAATGAATTCATTGTATGGGGGAGAGAATCCCCCTCATTATCTTCTAAACTTTATATGTGATACGTACACACTAAGGATTGGTACCCCAGTCACAGTCTTATCTACGTTCTTGTACAATTGTTTGAAGATCACCTAACTATAAAATAGAAATGATAAATGACCACCATCTTTGGTCTTCTGGTGAATCTGCAATTCATCATCTTTATTCATTTATTTTAGCTTAAAATCCCTTATAAAACACCTGCATAAAACACTAACTCCATATTCTTACTAACTTGCATCTTTGTGTAAATATTCTACACTTCTTACTAATTTTAATCTAAAATAAATAAAGAAAGAAAGAAATGAAAAATAAAGAAAAGAAAATAAAAAAGGAAGATTGTACACAGCCTGACCCGAACCCCAAGAGAAGGTCAAGACTTGACCTGATCGACCAGGAATAAAGTATGGGGAGATAGGGTTCTTAAGCAGAAAATCCAAAAAAAAATTGTGTGTGTTGTCGTAAATATTTCTCGCTTATTTTGTGTATATCAGTATATAACTAGCTCTAATTTATTTGTTTCTTAAATTGACCTCAAATCAAATAACGTTCAAAACCAAAGTTGTAAATAAAAATGTGTTCTAATTAATAAAAATAATTGGACAATTAAATCATGTACATAATAAAGTAGACACACTTGGAAAAAGCCACTAAGCACTAATTGAAAGACCAATTCCGGCTCCATATGAACTCAAATTGAACCAATATCACTTGCATTGCATTCTGAGTTAAATTATCTTCAAAATGGTTGTATTTTCATAATTTTTGGAGTTACGGTTGAAAAATCGATTTTCTAGGTGTGGTTTGTGCATTTTTTCCATGTATTTTGTGCATATTGTATTTGTATATATTTGTAAGTATTCTTACTAATTTAAAAAAAATAAAAAAAATTCTTTAAAAACAAAAAAAGACTAATTTCCTCATTTACCCTTGTATATAATGTCATATATGTATATAGTATATGTATATAGTTGCTATTTTTAATTAATCTCCATAAAAAATAAAAAAATAACAATTTTTAATTCAAATAAATAAAGTGACGAAAATTCAAAAAAAATAGATAATTTTGTACATAGTTTTATCTCTTTTGTTCTTTCTTTTCATCATTCTTATCTCTTTCACCAAAATAATTTCAAAAATTTATTTCAATTTTCATCTCTCTGTATCCAGAAAAAAATTTGAAAATTCATTTCAATTTTCATCTTCCTTTTTCTAAAAAATTCAAAAATTCAAATTCCATTCTATCTTTTCTATTTATATGGCTCCTTCTCCCTCATTTCAACTTGATTAATCTTTAGAGAAAGGAGCCCGATCTCCGAGAGAAATTTCGTCGAGAATTGTGCCTAGTCTCCAAGCCATCCGGTGACAACGAGTCAGCCTTGTCGAGGCGATCACGGTCCTTTTCCGCTCCTAAGATGAGATCCACATTTTTCGTCTTATTTTTATCTAGCTTAATCGTAGTTTATTTCTCGTATTTTTTATCTCGTTGTCCATTTTTTGTTTATTTAGATCTTTAAATCGACCACAATTTATTCTGCCACCGACTCGATTTTTCATCTCACTTTCTCGATCTCCACGCGACAGCGTACGATGATCGGAGATCGGATTCGAATCCCTTATTTTTGTCGAATCCTCGCTCATTTTCCGATTTGTAAATAAATAAAAAGAATAAACAAAAGGCATTTGTTTCTTTTTGTTCTCTAACGTTTATTTTGCAGGATTATATAAAAAATAAAATAAAATTAAATTATCTTTATCCCATTCTTTTCTTATTTTTCGGATTTACAAAAAAATAAATAAATAAAAAGTTTTTTTCTCTTTTATCCACTGTTTACAATAAATAAAAAAATATAATTAAAAAAACAAAACTTCCATCAGGCAGCAGGGTCGCCGCCCCCGCCGCCCACCAACGAGCTGCCAGCCGCGACGTACTCCAACGTCGCGCTTCCGCTCAATCGTCACCGCCCTCGGCCCCGCCGCTCAGCCTTCCGAGCTCTGCCGCGAAGAAGACCTCCAGCGCAACGCCGCTCCGCCAGACCGCCTTTAGGCGCCCTACCCTCTAAAGAAGGGAGCGACAGTCACGCCGCCCTCTCTCCTGCTCCTGCGCCGCCATCGTCATCACGAGGGGCAGCATACCGCAGACCGCCCTCGATCGCCGCCTGTAGCCGCCAGACCCCACGCGCTGGGCCGCACCTCCGGCGGCACCTCCAGACGCGTGGGCGTGTGCGGCAGCGCGCCGCATCTCCACCGCCGGCACAGCGCACCCTTTGACGCCGCACCTCTCGTGTGTCCGCGCCTTTCCGTGTGGGCCCCCCCTCTCCAGTCCGTCAGCCGCCCACTGAAGCCCTCGCCCTCCGCCTTGTTGGAAAAGGGGCGGCGGTGCCCAGCGGCCCCTGTTGCCTCACCATCTATTGTGGAAAAGAACGAACCCTAGGGAGGGGGCTTTTGATTAAAAAATATTATTTGGAAAATTTTCAAGTTCAGCCCCGGACATTTATGAAATTACTACAGAGCCCCCGCCTATTCAGGAATTTCTCTTGGAAAAATTACAGTTGCGCCTCAAGCATATGACATGCACATGTATATTGGTAACATTGCGCCTTCTCTCTTGTGCTTTATTTTTATTATTTAATGGATGCAAAAACAAATATTATTTATATTTTGGTCCCTGAACTGCAGAACAATAAATTTGCTTGTTCTTTTCACTGAAATAAATATTTTTATTAATACAAAAATTTTGAGAAAATTATGCTATGTTATTGATGTGGATATCCATCGATCATAAAATTTTCATTGCATTTCGCCTTCATTTATTATTATTAAATAATAAAAAACATGTCATTTTTCCCTATTTGAAATTACAAAATTCGTAAAAATTCAAATATTGTTCCAAAAATTCCAAAAAAATAGAGTAGTTGTATTTCATTGTCTCTTAATTTCTAACCAATTTTCAAGCATTAATTATTTATAAAACCCAAAAAATTGAAAAATATCAAAAATCTTCTAAAAATCATAGAACATTCTACAAAAAACCCAAAAATTGTGATTTCAATTCCTGTTTGTAGATAATTGTTGTCTTAAAAATAATTGTTAGGAGTTTTGGGTACTTAAAAGATTTTTAAGTTGCAAATTACTCCAGGCTATGCACATTTTCACATTTTCTCACTGTTTGATTTTTAGAAAAATACAAAAAAATCTGAAAATTCCACAAAAATTTTCAAAAATATTTCAGAACTTTTAAAACCCAAAAATATTTTCTCTGCATTTTTCTTAGCATTTTGATATATTGAAAAATTACAAAAGAGTTGGTGTGAGTATTTTTGATCTTGTGAATAATGCTTCGTTTTATTTTTGAGATAAAAAAATTACAAAAACAAAATCTCTAAAAATTTGAAAATGGGAAAATTAAAAAATTTTAAATAAAAAATTTTAAAAAATTTTAAAAGATACAAAAATTCACAAAAACCAAGGATAGTTATCCTTTGAGATTATTGTTTTCTCTTAATTGATTTTCGATTAATTGAATAACCCTCGGGATTTGTAGCCTCCCTGAGTTAGACCATGTCCGCTATACAGGTTAATACGTAGTAAAAAATAAAAAAATACATTTTTTTCACGAGATTTTGGGGATAACAACGACGATAACTTTTATTTACCATCATAAATTTTTCCGACCCCACAAATTTTTCGTGCATCAACAAAATGGTGTCGTTGCCAGGGATATAAAATAAAAAAAATCAAAAACCCCTCAACATTTCGTGTCAAGAAAATGATGTCATTGCCGGGGAGGCACGGCGAGGGTAGTTAGGTTTCTATTTTGACCTACTATTCTTGGTTGTAAATATTTGTTTACATTTTTGACATTCATTTCATTGTTCATATCACTGCATTTGTTTCATTTTTTCTCTCATATTTGATAATTGTATTTCTTACACATTCTCTTTTTTTTTTTCTTGCGAGGGCTTACGGAGCGAAGGAGGCAATCCTAGGAGAGCCAAAGCACCCAAGCAACATGAAGATGGCTTGATTCTTCACCTAGCCGTATGATAGCATGAGAAGAAGATAAGAAGAAAGAAAAAAAATAAAGAGAGAGAGAGATTTTATTTTCTACCATTTGAACTCTGTAAAAGGACATTCATTTGTTGCGGGGTCTGTTTCGCCAAGTGCCGGTGCACTTAGGGGACCTCACCGATTTTGTTTTCATCGCCTTTATTTTTCTTTGTTTCCCATGGATTTCGTGAGCTACCTCTTGATTGCTTTAATTAATTTGCTTGAGCCAGGTAATTAATTAGGTCCAAATACCATAAACAAGAAATTTCTGTGCCTATAGAGTAGAGCGTAATTTGGACGTAGTCAAATTATCTTGTTCTTTCCCGTTAATAGAAGGTATCATCAAGGATGGTTCACTTGCTTGTGCATATAGGATAGTTTATTTAAATTCTGCGCGGATCACTTGCATTAGAGTGCTGGCGACAAGGTACGTATCTCTAACCCCTACATGCATCATTGTTTTTAATCGCGCATTAGCATTTCTGATCTCCTTCCTTGTTTTCACTCACATAAGTTAAAAGGAAATTGGACACTCGGTAGGCGATTCTTTGAAAATATGTTAACCAAGTGATAACTGCTAAAACTAGGACTGTTAAAGAAAACTCAACCCTAAAAAAATACAAGGAAAATTATTGTTTTGGGGAGAGTAACCCCCTCATTGTTTGGTTTGCTTGAGCGATAGAGCGACCCGCACACTAGGATAGATCCACACCCGAACTCTTTTCAGACTACTATCTTGGGTTAGTCGTTCTCCAGTGAGGATCTCTCCGGTAGCCGGTAAAGCAGTCTGTGACATCCTTAACATATTGAATTGATCGGGTAGCCGGTAAATGATCCGCAATTCATACTGGCTGAGAAAGATCTAACTTTGAGAATGGGCCAGTCTCCTGAGAGCATTGGGTTCCTAACAGCTCGCTTTAACCGCTCTGAAAGATTGTATCGTCACCAAACTCTAAAATTGACAATATAATTGATCGAACCTTCACGGTCTTCACTTTGAGTTGAGTTGGTGAACAGGTGTGTTTGATTGCTTATGTGCTTTCTAGATCCTTCTGTGCATTTGCGCCATTTTCTCCATATCTTTTGATTTGACAATCGTGCTCTCCCGATCTTGTCTTTTGTTTCGAAGATGACCAACTAGAGTTTTTTTAATCCGATCTTTGCGGACTTCTCGCACTATCCAAACGATCCACCTTCCATTTTTCAGGAGGACTTTCCTCCTGATTTTTGTGCATATCCGCTTAACACATTATTTTAGGTATCGGAGGACTTTGATTTTTACCCACCCTCATTCAATCCACCCGATCCTGGGATTTTGGGGTCACCTTTCATGATTTCCACACTTAAGACATTGAACCAAATGATGGATCATATGAATTCCAGGATTAGCAATCTATTTAACATAAATACAAGCCAGAACGTTGTTCCACTATTTGAGGATATGGATTCACTTGAGGATGATCATGAGAGCTTACAATCACCCACAATACAAAAAAATGATAAAAATTTAAAAATTCAAAAAGATTATGGGAGACACATTATTGATTCATTTTGTGAGGAGAGGACCCAAATGCCCGATCATTTACCCACACAACTATTCACATCATGTCCCAACCTTGACCTCGAGGATTCCATTATACAAACTGCTCTTGGAAATCCTCGTGTAAATGCTAATTCCGACCTCCTCCCTTGTATGGATGATGTCCAAAAATTTAAAAAAATGTTAACTGAACCTGAAGTGGTGGCCACCCTTCATGAGACATTAAAGTCCCACTTCAACAGGCCATGACAGATTTATCTACTCCTCAACACAAGAAGAGAAAGCGAAGGTGAAGATCTGAGCGTCACATCTTGACCATGGCCACTGACTACGCCATCTCTCACCGTCTGTATTTTAAGAAAGGGAACACTGCCACACCTCTTGTGAGTTGCTCCATATCTGACTATTCTTGTGATAACACTCTCCTTGACGGTGGTTCTTCAATCAATATAATATCCTTCTCTATCATACAGTCTCTTCATCTTGGGCCTCTTAAGAAAACCATGATGATAGTTCAATTTGCTGATGGATCTATCAAGAGGTTGAAGGGTATTCTATAAAACGCTATCATTTCTATTCAGGGCATGAATTTTTCTTCAGATTTTATTCTAATACCCATAGAGACATCCAGCCCTATGGAGCACCCTCCAATCATCCTAGGACGGCCTTTCCTCGCCTCTATGGGAGCCATTATTCATTATGGTTTAGGAGAGATTTGCTTCCGTTCTGATGTAGGGAGCGATGTGTTAATCACTACACCCACTACTGACCAAAGAACTGCATCCCATGAGAGCCCGCCCGTGTTAGCCAACCCCAAGGTATTTGACCTCGATGATAATACCAGAGATTCTTGTTATATGTTGGATGATAATGAAACCAAAGAATTCCTCTTGAAGGAGGAAGACTCGGAAAGCATAGACCTTGGAGTTCCCCCTTCTGGTATGTGGAGATGCATTAATGACATCCGTGGAATTTACACGATAGACACCCTAGAGCGGAAGGCAGAATCTGAGACTAGACATGACGGACATGATTCGAATACCTCCACCGATGAGTCCGTTCATATTCACCTTGATTCAGATAAGACCGATCAGACCAAATTTGCTTTAATTGTTTTTATAAAGAAACTTGGGCCTTTTGATAAAGATGATGATCTAGTAGAGGCTCTCCAGGCTAAAATTGGTCCTACTTTTTCTGATAATGAATTCGAGCCTTTTTATTTTGATGTTTGCGAGCCTTCTCAGGCAGGACATGATCAGACTACTTCCAATAATCGGTTTAGGCCTGCACAATCTGAAATTTCTGAGGACACATTCTTGGTCGATCCTACTCAGTTTATGTCTAATGATGATGCCAATATCGACCTACATCTTGTCAAATCCATTCCTCAGCGGTCCCGCAAGAAGGTTCGCTTTCGACATTCTTGACCTTTGTACATCCACTCACCTTGTATATCCTTTCGTTTTACTCTTTCTTATCATGTTTTATCTTTCACCCCTTTTCCGTGTGTGTATATATGCTATACGTAGGATGTGCTTTATCCTATGTATAGGGGGGGTGAGTGATATGTGTTATTCATGTTTGTCCTGTTCATCACTCTTGTTGTTGCATGTACTTAGGGATACTCTACCCTAAGTATAGGGGGTGATGTTGTTCATATAGTGTCTTTTTTATTTTTGAGTCTGTACATTCTCCTCATCGGTTTTCCCCTTTTGTACACTCCACTATACATAGGATTACTTCATCCTAAGTATGAGGGGGGATCACCAACTTCTCTTCTTTTTATCTTTTCTTTAAGTTGTTGTATCATAGGAGTTCTTTTCACTTTTCTATACTTAGCACGAGTTATGTCTTCCTTTTTCGCTCTCTGATCACTATGAGGACATAGTTCAAGCTAAGTATAGGGGGTATCGTATATATTGTATATATACTTTAGACATAAGTCGTACTTTTAAATACGTTTATTTGGGGGGTTATGTTGTAAAAACAATTCAACAAAAACACACTCAAAAAAACAAAAAAAAACAAACAAACAAAAAAACAAAACAAAACAAAATCTTGTATATACTTGTATATATTTTACTAACCCCTTTTCCTAAAAAAAACCTTTCTTTCACATCTGAAAAAAAAACTACAAAACCAAAAATCTATAAAAACATGCATAATTAAAAAAACCTTTCTTTCACATCTGCATTTTCCTCCAAAAATCCATAAAAAGTTCAAAATTGCTTTAAAAAATGTTCTTTTAACATGTGCATCATTTCTTTTCAAAATAAACTCTTTGCATTGTTCATATTTTGCATTTGCATGTGCATTTTTCAAGATAGTATTGGCATTTAAACTTTGTCTGGAATAAAATTGAAGAATGGAGCTTAGTTGCACCTTAATCCATGTAATTCTCAGAGGAACTTCACCGAGAAATATGATTTTAGAAGCTTCAGGTCTTTGACATAATTTTTTAAGTTCCACAAGACAATGTGCAGCGTTTGACTCTTAGAGTCTAACCTGGTCTCTTCATTCTGGGTACAACTCTGGTATAGGGAATTAATTGTACTCTCGCACTATGCACTTTGCTCAACTTAGACGGGATGTTTGAAGACTGTGTGAGTTTCTTTTCTGCTGGTGTGGAAATCTAAAGACTGGAGTACGGGTTGAAATAAAGCTTCGGAAAAGGGATGGACGGCTGGGCACAATGTTTTCTAAGACCGCAAAAAATCTACGGAAAAAAAAAGATTCTATATCCGTAGGGGCACAACAAGATCCAAGCAGAACCACCAAAAATCCAAATACAAAGAAGCCACTACCAAATAAATATCTGATGAAAAAGGTCCAAGCTTCAAGAAAACCTGTAGATCTTGGTGGAGACTCGGCTACACTGGCCAGCTTCACAAAGATAGGTGACTACACTGGCCACCCTCCAGTTCTTTTCTCCTTCTTCTAACTTCTCCCCCAATTCGATTGTGAACACAGCGCAACAGATCTTAAAAGGAAATACCTGACTCCCCGAGGACGAGTTACTGGAGAGGAGATTTGCATGGTAGTCCGACATTCTGGATGGGAAGATCTAAAACCTTTCACACACATGAGTCGATTGTTCAATATTCATAGGGTATACTTTGAGAAGATGATTGATCTAAGATGACTTTTGAGCCAAATATGAGACAATGATGTGTAGAACTTGAAGGCCGTCGATTTTAAAATTCTAAGTCTCACAGAAGTTCCGACACACTAATAATCCAAAGGTCTGATAGAGCTCCAAACTACAATTTTATGAAGATAAGTTTAATACTCAATATTGTCCTACTTTCTTTATTTTTCCTTTCTTTTTCTTTTTCTTTTTTCACTTATTCTTTCAAATAAGTGTTTGCTAAGGGACTAGCAAAGGTAAAGCATAGGGGGATGATGAATCTGCGATTCAACATCTTTATTCACTTATTTTAGCTTAAAATCCTTTATAAAACAAATGCATAAAACACTAACTCCATATTCTTACGAACTTGCATCTTTGTGTAAATATTGTACACTTCTTACTAATTTTAACCTAAAATAAATAAAGAAAGAAAGAAAGGAAAAATAAAAAGAAAATAAAAAAAGAAGACTTTATACAGGCTGACCCGAACCCCGAGAGAAGGTCAAGAATTGACCTGATCGACCAGGAATAAAGTAGGGAGAGATAGGGTTCTTAAGAAGAAAATTCAAAAAAATTGTGTATGTTGTTGTAAATATTTCTCACTTATTTTTTTTATATCTGTATATAACTAACACTAATTTATTTTGTCTTAAATTAACCTCAAATCAAATAACGTTCAAAACCAAAGTAGTAAATAAAAATGTGTTCTAATTGATAAAAATAATTGCACAATTAAATCATGTACAGAATAAAAGTAGCCACACTTGGAAAAAGCTACTAAGCACTAATTAAAAGACCAATTCCAGCTCCATATGAACTCAAATTGAACCAATATTACTTCTATTGCATTCTAAATTAAATTATCTTAAAAATGGCTGTATTTTCATAATGTTTGGAGTTACGGTTGAAAAGTTGATTTTCTGGTGTGGTTTGTGCATATTTCCCATGTATTTTGTGCATATTGTATTTGTATATATTTGTAAATATTCTTACTAATTTTTAAAATTTAAAAAAATAATTATAATTCTTTAAACACAAAAAGGGCTAATTTCCTCATTTACCCTTGTAAATAATGTCATATATGTATATAGTATATGTACATAGTTGCTATTTTTAATTAACCACCATAAAAAATAAAAAAATAACATTTTCTAATTCAAATAAATAAAGTGACCAAAATTAAAAAAAAATAGATAATTTTGTACATAGTTTTATCTCTTTTGTTTTTTTCATCTGTCTTATCTCTTTCACGAAAAAAATCAAAAATTCGTTTCAATTTTCATCTCTCTTTATCCAAAAAATATCGAAAATTCATTTCAATTTTCATCTCCCTTTATCCAAAAAAAATTCAAAAATTCAAATTTCATTCTAACTTTTCTATTTTATGGCTCCTTCTCCCTCATTTCAACTTGATCAATCTTTAGAGAGAGGAGCCTGATCTCTAAGAGAAATTTCGTCGAGAATTGTGCCTAGTCTCCAAGCTGTCCCATGACAGCGAGTCGGCCTTGTCGAGGCGATCACGGTCCTTTTTCGCTCCTAAGGTGAGATCCACATTTTTCTTCTTATTTTTATCTAGGTTAATTGTAGTTTATTTCTCGTATTTTTTATCTCGTTGTCTATTTTTGGTTTATCTAGATCTTAAAATCTGCCACGATTTATTCCGTCACCGACACGATTTTTCATCTCACTTTCTCGATCTCCACGCATTCTATTTCTATCGTCCACAATCTCTCAACTCCGACCGCGTACGGTGGCCGGAGATCGTATTCGAATCCCTCATTTCCACCGAATCCTCGCTCATTTTCCAATTTGTTAAAAAAATAAAAAAATAAAAAAGGCATTTGTTTCTTTTTGTTCTCTAACGTTTGTTTTGTAGGATCATATAAAAAAATAAAATAAAATAAAATTGTCTATATATCTTTCTTTTCTTATTTTTCTGATTTACAAAAAAATAAATAAATAAAGTTTTTTTCTCTTTTATTCACTGTTTACAATAAACAAAAACAATATAATAAAAAAAACAAAACTTCCATCAGGCAGCGGGGTCGCCAACCCTGCCGCCCACCAACTGGCCGCCAGCCGCGGCACACTCCGCCGCCGCGCTTCCACCCGATCGTCACCGCCCTTGGCCCCTCCGCTCAGCCTTCTGAGCCCCGCCGCGAATAAGACCTCCAGCGCAGCGCTGCTCTACCAGACCGCCTCCAGGCGCCCCTTCCTCTAAAGGAGGGAGCAGCAGCCGCACCGCCCTCTCTCATGCTCCTGTGTCACCATCGCCGCTGTGAGGGACGACATACCTCAGACCTCCCTCGATCGCTGCCTGTAGCCGCCAGACCCCCCGCGCTAGGCCGCACCTCCCGCGGTGCCTCCAGACGTGTGGGCGCGTGCGGCAGCGTGCCGCATCTCCACATGCGGCCCAGCAGCCCCTTCGACGTCGCACCTCCTGCGCATCCCTGCCTTTCTGTGTTCTGCGCCCCCCTCTCTAGTCCGCCAGCCGCCCGTCGAAGCCCTCACTCTCCGCCTTGTTGGAAAAGGGGCGGCGGCACCCGTCGACCCCTGTTGCCTCCCCATCTACTGTGGAAAAGAACGAACCCTAGGGAGGGTCTTTTGATTAAAAAAATATTATTTGAAAAATTTCAAGTTAAGCCCCGGACATTTCTGAAATTACTACAGAGCCCCCGCCAGTTCAAGAATTTCTCTTGGAAAAATTACATCTGCGCCTCAAGGTTTTTTCAAATTTGCCGAAAAGTCCCTGCCAGAGCCTCAAGCACATGAGATGCACATGGTATATTGGTAACATTGCATCTTCTCTCATGTGCTTTACTTTTATTATTTAGTGGATGCAAAAACAAAACTTATTTACATTTTGGTCCCTGAACTGCAGAACAATAATTTGCTTGTTCTTTTCAATGAAATAAATGTTTTTATTAGTCCAAAAATTTTGAGAAAATTATGTTATGTTCTTTATGTGCATATCCATCTAGCATAAAATTTTCATTGCATTTCTCCTTCATTTATTATTATTAAAAAAATTAAAAACATGTCAATTTTCCCTATTTGAAATTCCAAAGTTCATAAAAATTCAAATATTATTCCAAAAATTCCAAAAAATTTAGAGTAGTTGTATTTCATTGTCTTTTAATTTCTGACCAATTTTCAAGCATTAATTATTTATAAAACCAAAAAAATTGAAAAATATCAAAAACCTTCTAAAAATCATAGAAAATTCTATATAAATCCAAAAATTGTGATTTCAGTTCCTATTTGTAGATAATTGATTCTAGGTTGTGTTTAAAATAATTGTCATGAGTTTTGGGCACTTATAAGATGTTTAAATTGCAAATTACTCCCGACTATGTATATTTTCACATTTTCTCACTTTTTTATTTTTAGAAAAATACTAAAACATCTGAAAATTCCACAAAAATTCTAAAAAGTATTTCAAAATTTAACCCAAAAATATTTTCTTTGTATTTTTCTGTGCATTTTTAATCAATTAAAAAATTACAAAAAGAGTTGCTGTGCGTATTTTTGATCTTGTGAATATTGCTTGGTCTTATTTTTTAAATACAAAATAACAAAATCGAAATCTCTAAAAATTTGAAAATCAGAAAAAAAAAAATTAGAAATAAAAAAATTTAAAAAATAAAAAGATAAAAATTCACATAAACCAAGGATAGTTGTCCTTTGAGATTCTTATTTTCTCTTAATTGATTTTCGATTAATTGAATAACCCTCGGGATTTGTAGCCTCCTTGAGTTCGACCCTGTCCGCTATACAGGTTAATAAATAACAAAAATTAAAAAAATAATTTTTGTTTGTCAAAGGATTTTGGGGATAACAACGACGACAACTTTTATTTACCATCATAAATTTATCCGACCCCGCAAATTTTTTGTGCATCAACAAAATGGCATGGTTGCCGGGGATATAAAATAAAAGATCCAAAAACCCCTCAACATTTCATTTCAACATCTTCACTATGTTGAGTAGGTGGAAATGAAGGTTGCTTTGTACATTTAATGTGATTTTGGGTCCACTCATGTTCATCATTCTTTGAGTTTGTAGATCCATGGGTTTTTGAGTTGTTCTTTTTATTGCGTCCATTTCCCTGTCTTTGTCCTTATTATTATCTTCTTTATTGAGTCGTGATAACAGGTCTTGATCTTCATTTTAGAAGCCGGATTTTGGGCTCTCTTCTTGCCCATATCACCCTTTCTCTGGTATGGCTCAAGAAGACTCTCTTCATGAACCACAATTTTGTCTTTGTTTCACCATTCTCTCCCACCCTCTATTTCACTCCTATATCATCCATTCTGCCACACGAGATTGTTGTGATACTAGATGAGGCCCACATCTAGGTTGTGATCGCAGGCATTACCTAAGTATGCTGAGAAGATTTGAGGATGTTGAGATTGGTGTGCTAGTTTCAGTGGATCTGATTTTTATATGTGCATAAATGTTATTGAGGTTTCTAATTTTGGCATGATTACAGGTGTGATTCTTTATTGAGGATTTTTGATCTCGCACATCAGATTAAGGATGTGAGGGATTCCTGATGATTTTGTGATGATTCCTTGAGCTAAGACAGTACAATCTACTATTCAGTTCCGCCTGCCTTGATTCAAATGTTCGATGTACTAGCTCTTTCTATGCTTCATAGTGACAGTAGATGGAACCCACGAGGTTCACTTGTCTTCTTGGCTGATCCATCCTCCGTATCCTGACTCATTTATTCCCATTTAGCACTTAAAGGATTTCTTTCTAACATCATGATTTATCTCAGCTGATTTGGTTTAATTGAGGGACTGCATTGTGATCGTACTGTGATCTCTTATCCCTCACATAGCCTTATGCCCTCCTGCTAACTAGTGATTGATTGATTATTTTTGAGGACATGAGACGATGCCAACATTTCCCTAATTTCATTGAATTAATTTGCATTACTCCCTGAGGACTATCTGCAGGAGAATGCAACATTTCCTTTATGATCGTTTTCACTCACTACATGTGTGTCCATCATTGGGGAGCACAAAACTGAGTCATCTGATATGAGTTGTCGAGCTCATTGTCAGATTGTGTGTCCGATATGTCGGAGCACGAGATTGCTTGTCTGTACTCCTCAGAGTCTTCTCTCTTTGATGGTTCTCGCAAGGATGAGTCACATTCTTCTGATTATTCCTTGCCTAGCTTATAGTACTCCCCGAGGGTTATTTGTTGGAGACTATGACATTTTTTATATTTTCCTCTCTCTTCTGCTGGGGAGCCGATCTATCGCATATAGAGATTATTTTCGTTGATCCGTCTGATGGATCTGACTCCTTTGAGTCTACTCTCCTCGACGACAGTGGCAAGGATGAGATCTTTTCTGATTATTCATTGCTTAGTATGTATTACTCCACGAGGGTTATCTGTGGAAGGGTACATCATTTTGTGGGTACTCGACTTCACTTCTGGTGTCTCCAATCTGGTGGAGCACGAAGCCGAGTCGTCTGGTTTGTGTACTCGATCTCATCCATAGTTGTGTATCCTATCTGGTGGATCACGATATCGGGTCTTATGATTTTGTTGAGATTTCTGACCGCTATGTGTTTGCTCACCTTAACGACCCTCTTAAGGTTAAGCCATGTCCTATGTTATTCAGTGTGTTCTTGATCTATCGACCTTATGACCACCGAATATTAAGCTACGTAGACTCTCCTGATCTTCACTTTTCGTTCTTTCTGAAACTACGAGTGACATGGAGGAATTTTTATTGATCATTCCCCCTCCGTGTCTTACGATATCAGCTTTGATCTCTCACAATTTGCTTATGAGCCAATCTTCTACTTCATGCTACTGGATCCATGCTTGGCCTTTGATTTGTTTTTCCCAGTAGGTTACACTAACTTAATTGCATATTAGGGTGTCCTAATCTTTTGGACTACATCACCGTTCTATTAGGGAGAAGATGATGAAAGTATGACATTCGATTAATAGATACCATCCTGCACTTCACATTTCTTTATTCCTTGTATATATATTTTTGCCATTCCATTCCTTCTTTCTCCTGTAGGTCATGTTTACCACAGATCATTCGTCATTTTTGTATCTATACGTAGGTTTATTTTGTCCTAAGTATAGGGGGTGCACCTATTATCTTGTTCTTTCTCTGTTCTATTTTATCACTTCTATTTTTGCCTATACTTAGAGTTGTTTTACCACAAGTATAGGGGGAGTGATATGTACATTCTCCCAATGATTTTATCTTTTTATAAATTCCGCCATTGTCTCCTCTCTTGTTGATATTATTGTCTACACTTAGTGATATCTTACCCTAAGTATAGGGGGTGACAGACCGAGATGTGATTTGTTTATTCCCACCATCGACCCTCCGTGCATGTATATACAACATGTTATATTTAGGATTATTTCATCCTAAGTATTGGGTGGGATAGTCGACTTCTCATTCATTTATTTCTTCATTTTTCATTCCTTATTCGATCGTTGTAATATAGGATTTTCTAAACTCGGTAAGAGCTATGTCTTCTCTTTTTCTTTTCGATCTATGAGGACATAGCTCAAGCAAAGTAAAGGGAGATCTTATATACTTTATATATACTTTAGCCATAACTCGTACATTCGTATTTTAGAATATTATGGCCAATATACTATATACATACAAATATAATTCATTAAATCAATTATAAAAAGATGCATATTATTCCTCAAGTTCTTTTGATATATACTGATTAATAAATCAAGAAAAAATGTTTTGCAAAATGTTTAAAAAATAGCGTGAAATCTATTTGAAAATCTTTTGAGAACCATTTGGAAATATTTAGTAAAATGCTTTCAACTTTGTAAAAATGTTTGGTTTGTAAAATTTCTTTTCTTTGTGTTAAATAAAATGTTTTGAAAACCTATATGCAACTGGTTTTGAAAAAGGTTGAAAAAATATTTGAAATATATATATACACACACACACTATTTGAAAAAACTTTGCAAAATGATTTTCAAATGATTTTAAATGATTGTAAAATTTATTGTAGAAATTATTTTAGACTATATTTTTTGAAATCATTTGTAAAATTATTTTCGAATAAGTTTGAGGAATATATACATCATCCTAATAAATAAACATTTTTCACTAACTATATATATAAGAACATATCCGTTGTGTAAATCCTTAAAAACCCTCCATTCTTGTAAATAATAGATGCACGCCCACGTAAATATATGCACATACTTGCCATTTTGTTTCAAAATTCTTTTTGTTTTATATCCATAAAAATTGCAAAACCTTCTTCAAAAACCCATAAAAAGTTCAAAATTTGAAATTGCATCACAATAATATTTTCTGCATTGTACATTGCATTTGTATTTTTTGGATTGAGTTTGATAATTGAACTAGCCTATGTAAAATCTGAAATTGGAGCTTGGTTGGACCTTAATTATACTTAATCATAGGAACCTTATAGACGCTGGAATTGAGGTATTTCAAGTCTAGTTGACTTAATTCTTTGAGAATATGAGACATGGTTAAGTGTCATCTTGACTACCTAAGTAGAGTATTTCAGAGCACACACACGATTCTTATTGATGTTGACCTAGATTGAACATATGTACTTTCACTTTGCTCACCTCAGTTGAAGTGGTAGAGGGTTGGATTTGCTGTAGAGGGTTGGATTTGCTGGCATGAGACACAAGCCAATGGAAACATCAGAAGTCACATTTTTATGGCCATTCTACCCCAACCCGATCCAATGCTGAGGAGATCTAAAGACAAAAGTTGTGGGGTTACAATAATTTTCAAAAGAGGGATAGTCTACTGGCTTAAGAAGAAAAAGTTCTTATGTAAATTATGTTGTATATAGTATTAAAATATTCAAAACTCCAAAAAAGTAGACATGCCTGATTGAAAATAAAATGCATGCTGGAATGTAGATATTTGTATAGTCAATAAGCAAGCTTAAACTACAAAGTCATACATTTGTGAGCTGCAGCCGGACGACTTGGCGACATTGATCAAGCATCCTATGATAGGCAGCTATATTGGCTACCGTCCATTGTTCTCTCCACCTCCTCTTCTTGAGCTAGTTGTACTTGAACTTAGAATGGAATACCCCGCTTCTTGTGGAAAGAATTATTGGATTGGGTAATTAGGGTCACCATGTCAGAGAAGACTGACTTTTACCTCTTCAGCCGAGGAGAGATACAAATCACACACAATGTCCAAGATAGATTCATAGTCATAAGCATTTCCGTATGAGTTGAAGTATTCTTACCAGGCTATTTAGGAGACTTGAGCAGGGTTTTGTGACTCTCAAGGATAGGGTAGTTTCAAATATGTTTCCTAATAAGATTCCAACTACACCAAAACTCCAAAGGTCCGACTTAAGCTCCAAACTTTGATTTTGTGAAGAAATGTTTGAAAATTAAAATCAATCCACTTTATTTCTTTTTCTTTTCTTTATTTTCATTTTTTCTGCACCTATCGCATAAGAGTTTGCTAGGGACTAGTAGAGACAAGTGTAGGGGGTGAAGAATCTCCATTTCATCACCTTTATTCTTTCATTTTGGCCATAGAAAAGGTAGTTAATGCATGTATATAGCATTATTTTATACAAATTAATGTTCATCATTTGTTCCATTTATTGTGTATAAAATATAGTTTTTGATTCCAAAATTATAGAATAAAGGAAAGAAACGAAAAATAATAAAATTCCAATTGTATTTTATGACCCTAAACCCCGAGACCAAGTTAAGAATTGATTTGTTCGACAAGGAATAAAGTAGAGGAGATAATGGACAATAAGACTATAAAAATCGCATCTATTTTTTCATCAATAAACCCACTTTTGGAACCTATTTTATATTCTATTATTTATACCTAAAATAAAGAAACTTTGTAGATGAAAGTTGTAGATAAAAATACGATTAAAAATATAAAATTGAGTTTGCACAAAAATAACACACAGTATAGCTTTTATACGCAGAATAAAAAGCCAAAACCCAAACTTTCCAGAACCATATCTCCTAAATAAAAACTCAAATTGTATCAAAATTACATTTAATTGTATATACTTTTAGTAAGATATTTAATGAAGGTGGTTTCATTTAATTTGGAGTTAATGTGTGGAAGTTAGGTTTTGGACCCTATTATACCATATACTGGAATAAACTTTTCATTTTATTTATTTTTTATTATTTTTACAATTTTATATTTTTATTATTGTGTAAATATTATTTACAATATACGTCCTATTTTAAATAAAAGAAAACCATAAATAAAACATAAAAATAAAATACAATATATAAACACATAGATGAAATACTATAAATATACGTATATATTTAATACCCTTATTAATTTAAGTGTACATAATAGATCAGAAAAATACAATAAATATATATTTATGTCAAAAATATGTTATAAATATATAAATTATGAAAATGAAATAATAAAATAAAAATAGAAAATAAAAAAATAAAATATACAAAGCATAGATGAATACACTTATAAATATGCCCTTAATAATATACTTGTGATAAATAAGCTCATAAAAATAAATAAAATCATATTAAAATACTACATAAAAAATAATAAACATTTTCTATTTTATATCCAAAAATTAATAAAATTGGTTACTAATTTTAATTAATCATTTTCAAATTAAGCTTGCTATTTTGTCCTATAGTGTCCTATGTGGACCAATCACATCACAGGGATTGTTGACCCAAGTCAACTGCCAGGTTTTCTCTTTGGACTGCGTTAGATGCCTTGAGCAGCCCACATTCTTGAATTTTTCCCACTACTCTAATGCTTCGTCACCCTTAGCCCTTCACCATTTCTACTCCTTGATCTTCCATAACTCTCGTTGTCCCATTAGATTCTCTATACATAACCTTACTCTATCGCAATCCCTAGGTGAATAAGGGTTTGAACCCATGTTAATAAATAAGCCCCTCTCATTCCTTCGTGATTTTGGTCCCTTTTTATTCCCTGAAACCCCCTACCCTCGATCAAGCAAGCATCCAAGTGACAGATGGTGCACCCCTGTGGTCTTTGGATGGTTTGAGGAGAAGAAGAAGGGACCAACTACGGATCTCCGACTCGTCTTGCTCCTTGGTCGCTCCGACCAGCTTCGAGTTGCGCCTTTACTTTCCCTAGGTAGATTTCATTCTTATCTTTCATTTTTCTGTAATTAATTTCATGTTTTAATTATGTTAGTAGCATAGCTTAGATTAATTAGCTCGTTAGAGCTCTAAAGCTTCGGCGTCTGTTCCTCACTGTACCACCCTATTTCCGACCACCATTGTCACCTAACTTCTTTCCCCTTTAATTTCTACATCCTTTACGCATCTCCAACCACTCAAATCATCCCTTGATATAGACATCAGTGCTATTCCACCGCCCTTCACATGAGCACCACCATCTGCAACCATCTAGCCACCCATTCCATACCTAATTGGGTTGAGGCAGTTGGCCCTTGACCTGTGGTCTTCTTTGTACAGGTCTCAAGCTGAACAGGTCCCTATTATGGACAAATCGACTCCAGGTTAGTTCCTCCAAGTGACCTGGGCTTCAGCAAATCGTAAAGACTCCTCGTTTGGTTCTTGACTCTTTGAGTGGCACCATAAAATGCAGATCGATAGTAGGAACAAAGAGAGCACCAGAGTGTTGTGGGAGCAGCTTCAGACACAAAGGGATCGGTGGAACAAGAAAGAACATGCTCGTGCTCCTCCCTGTTCTAGGAGACATGGTCAACACCGTCTGATAGAGCCCACGCTCCATATTACACGAGCACTATTAGATGCGATAGCCAATGACCATCAGATCTTCTCAAAAGATCTAATCCCTGGCATCCACGGCCGAACCATCATCATGCATGGATCAGAGGACGTGTGGCAAGTGACGACATCTGAATCGTCCATCTTCGTGCATATAGGGGTAAATTGCAGATCTTCTCCCTGCATTTTTGTGTTTATTTATTAGTCCTATAAATAATTTTTATAATGTAATTAAATTTGGAAAAATTGTAATGCGACCCTTGTAATTAGTTGATATTGCATTTGGGTCCATGCCATGTGAGGTGGCCATTTTGGAAAGATATCCCTGCACGTTTTTGTATTTATATTAGGTCCATTAAATTTAAATATAAGTTGTATATTTTAAGGAAACTTGCACATATGACGCTGACTTTATTTTTAGTTGCAAAAATGCCCTTCCTAGTTCATGTATTTTTGTTTTTTTATTTCATTTATTCAAAATAGCATTCATACTCTAAAAATTATGCAAAAAAGTGATATGTTTCTCTTAGCATGCATTCTCACGCCATATTTTTGGATTTGCATTTTAGGAATTTTAACTATTTATTAAAAATCAAATAACAACATTTTTGTCTTTGTTTGGCTTAGAAAATACCAAAAAATATAAAAGCAATTTCAAAAATGCCTAAAAAGTTAGTGTTGTATATTCTTGAATTTTATAACTCTAGACCAAAAACCACTAAAAATAGAAAAAGAAAAAACATAAAAATTAAAAAGCTCCAAAATTCTGTTAGAACGATAAACAAATCCTAAAAACTCCAAAAATACTTATTTTTGTTTGTGAATTTTCTTTAGATTATTATCTATCTATTAAAATTGATTTGGCAAATTTTGGACTTTATTTGATATTTTTAATATTCAAATCAATTCTACTTATTTATTTATTCCTTTATTTGGGATATTTTTATTTTAAAATTACATAAAAATTAGAATAAATACAAAAAATCCAAAAAACAATAAAAATTATATAAAAACCAAAAACATTTTATTGCCTAAATTTTGAGTGTTTTTAGTAGTATTTATAATTAGACAAACTTATATTGTAGATATATATCCGTATATGTGCTTATATTATATATTTAAAAAAAGAAATAAAAATCAGAATATACAAAAAGAAAATGAATTTATAAAATTAAGGACAAGTTAAAAAAATAGGAAAATTAAAATCCCAAAAAATTACAAAATAAAAAAACCACACAAAAAGATAATAAATGGACAAGAGTAGAGGACAAGTTTTAAACATTATAGCCCAATCTACCATTTGCTCCCTGAGTTCGACCTCTACACATGCTTGTACGCTATACACATTTGTTGTAGAGTTATAATAAATTTTAACTCCACATTTTTGCCTTGCAGTGCTATATTTATATATGTGGGTTAATTGTTGAATGATTCGAGGTTTCGTGAGTGGTTGCCTCAATGACAATTTATCTTCGCTTTTTTAAAGTGAGGATATTTTCAGACCCTCACGAGATCTCGATCATTAGCCATACAAAACAGAATGATAAAGAAGAGGAAAGATTTGGGATCACACTGTGTCAAATACGATATTTCTCATGCAACAATAGATCGCACTCTCTTAGATAATGTGTCCTCAATCAATTTGTTAACATCTTATTTACTCAACAAGCTCGAGTTAGGTCTTCTTTACAAATCTTGCACTATTCTTCAGTTTGTTTAGAGATTTGTAAAGAGACCTAGGGCGTTATGAGGAACGTTATCGTGACCTTGCAGGACCTGTAGTTCCCAGTGGACTTTACTGTCTTGGACATGGATTGCCCTACACAGTTGCACCTTACCCCGATCATTCTTGAGAGGCCTTTCATGGAGACTGCGAATGCCCTTTTTGATTATGATATAGGGAAGGTATGATTTTGCATTGAGGGTGAAAAGTACAAATATATATGGTGAGAGAATCATCCACATCCAGTACCACATCTTCAGTTAGTTCAGATGCCTTGAGTTCCTTAACCACCTGTGATTACATGGATGAGGTTAGTCTTGACTATCTTGAGAGGTATCAGGTAGAGTCCCATGATATCCTACCAGAGGATGGGTCTGAGACTACCGATAGTAGTTATTTCCATGGCACTCTATATTTCATCATGGATGATGAGGAGATGGAGCAAACACCTAATGGTTTTATTGCAGATATTTCAGAATTTCAAAGTGAACGGGATTACTCCAATTCAGACTTGCTAGAGGTTGATTTTCATTTAGCTGAGTTATTTTTCCTCTAGTCAATTTGAGGATGAGCACAATAACAAATTAGATGATATTTTAGAGATTTTTTTTGTCTGACTCTAGAGCATATTGAGATGGTGGATAACCATATTACAAAAACATCTACCACAAGCACATATCATAGTTACATACAGATGAGGATAGGGTAGAGCCAGATTCCAACTTGCTAGTACTGAAGACCTTGCCACCAAATACGAAGTATGCTTTCCTTACGGGCCCACATCGACAATTTCCGATCATTATCAGCGCATCTTTGACCGAAGAGAAAGAATCTCATCTGGTGGAGATTATTGAAAGAAATCGCAAGGATATTTGGTGGAATGTATCCGATCTCTGTGGGATAAATCCTACTTTGTGCTTCCACCATACCTATCTCCATCATGATCGTGGACCTTCTAGATAGTTTCAATGAAGGTTGAATCTGATTCTACCAGATGTTGTCAAGAAAGAGATTACGAGATGGTGCAAATTAGGTTTTATTTATCCCATCTCCAACTCCGAATGGGTTATCCCATTACATGTTGTCACAAAGATGTCAGGAATTCATATGGTCAAGAATGAGAGTGGATAGGAGAATTTGGAGAGAGTAACAATGTAGTAGCATGTTTACGTTGATTACCAAAAATTGAACGTCGTGACGAAGAAGGACCACATCCCTTTGCCTTCTATAGACTAGGTCATAGATAGGTTGGCAGGGAAGGAGTACTTTTATTTCCATGACGGTTACTCCAGATACAACCAGGTTACTATTGCACCTAAAGATAAGTAGAAGATCACTTTCACATATCCTCTTGGCACGTATAGTTTTAGATGAATGCCATTTGAATTCTGCAATGCCCCTGCTACATTCCAGAGGACCATGATTGCTATCTTTGCATATATGCTGGGTGATTTTAACGAGGCCTTTATGGATGATTTTTCAGTTAATGATGAGTCCTTTGATGATTGTTTAGTGCACCAAAACTAGGTTCTTCAGAAATGTCGTGAGGTGAATCTCATTTTGTCATGTGAAAAGAACCATTTTATGGTTACAAACGGGATTGTGTTAGGGCTTGTCATTTCCAGGCGAGGCATGGAGTTTGACCCTACCAAGGTGAATGTCATCAAGTGTCTCGGACCACCATCCAACATCAAGCAGTTACGATCTTTTATAGGGCACATCAGTTTCTATCGACAGTTGATTCATGATTTCTCTAAAATTGCCTGGCCGAAAACGGAATTATTAGGAAAATACATCGAGTTCCTAATATATGACAGATGTTTTAGTGCCTTCCTCACATTGAAGGAGATGATTATTTATGCTCCTATCATATAACTACCTGATTGGTCTCTTCCCTTCGAGATCATGACGGATGCTTCATATTTTGCGATCAGGGTTGTATTAGGGAATGGGAGGAATGGACTTCCTAATGCCATCCACTATGTCAGTTTGACTTTAGATGATGCCTAGGAAAACTATTCAGTGACAGAGAAAGAAATGTTGGCAGTGGTATTCACATTGGATAAATTCAGATCATATCTTCTTGGTTCAAAATTCACAATTTACACAGACCATTCAGATATCAGATATTTGATGGAGAAGATGGATGCCAAGGCACGCCTTCTTAGATGGGTTCTCTTAAATAAGGAATTTGAATTCGACATTAAGGATAAACTTGGTGTCAAGAACGTGGTAGATGATTACCTCTCCCGATTACAAACGAAGTAGCCATCAGATGAGTACATGTCAGAGATTGCAGCGAGATCTCTAGACAAGAGTATCTTTGCAGTTACAGAGCTTCTGTGGTATGCAGATATAGTGAACTTTCTAGTTACATAGAAGAGTCCATAGGTTAGTCGAAGGACTGAGTCCACAGGCTAGTTTCAGATGTATGATACTACCACTGGGAGTATCCGATTTTTTTCATAAGGGATCGGGATGTGTCTACAGATGATGTATTCCTTAGGAGGAATACAATAGTGTCCTCACTCTATGCCATTCCTTATAGGTAGGAGGACATCATTCAGGGATGAGGACAATGTAGAAGGCATAGTGGATTTTAGAGGCCAACGCTTACTAGAGATGCATGCACATTCATGAAGAGTTAGCTGGATTATTAGAGCAGAGTGACAGTCAGTTCCATAGATTCAATGCCAATGCAGCCAATTATCATTTATGAGATTGTTGATGTATGGGGCATAGATTTTATGGGACCGTTCCCCTCAACCACTGGCTTTGAGTACATCCTTCTCGATGTAGATTATGTTAGTAGATGGTTGGAGGATATACCTGCACGAGCTGCTGATAGCAGGTTAGTGTGCAAGTTTCTGAGGGGACATATTATTTCATCCATGTATTTTTATTTTCAATGGGGTAGCCACTTTATTAATAAGGAGGTGAAAAAGCTAGTGAAGAGTTATTGTATTGATCACAAAGTAGTTTCTACTTACCCCCCACATAGGAACGACATGGTTTAACTTTCAGATAGTGAGGTGAAATCCATTCTTCAAAAATTACTACGATCGGATAGGAAGAACATGTCACAGCTTCTAGACCATGTTCTTTAGGCATATTATACTGCATATAACAATCCCTTATGTACTTCTTCTTTCAGACTGGTTTTGGGAAGCCATGCCATTTTCCCATAGAGATCATGCACAAATCTGGGACATTAGTGAGATTTCACTAGATTTGCATAAAGTAGGATCCAAGGGGAAGATGGATCTCAATGAGCTAGTATAGATTCGAAATCAGGTATACGAGAACACCCTTATTTATAAGGTCAAAGTGAAGAAATCGCACGATAGACACATCCGTCACAAGATCTTTGTCCCTGGTCGGAAAGCCTAGTCGTTCAATGCACATTTGAGAATTTTTCTTGGTAATATAAAAAGCAAATGGGAAGGACCATATATTGTCAGAATGGTGCATGACAATGGAAGCATAGTTATATTAGATGTGTCACCTGGTGCAGATCCATTCGTGGTGAATGGGCAGATGCTGAAGCACTTTGTGGAGATTACTGATCATCTGGCCTGAGTTGAGGTGATCTACTTTGTACAGGTAGCAAGACCACTCTTCCACTTCATTTCAACTTGTATAGAGACCTGTGTGCCTTTCGATATTTGGAGTTCACCACCACTTGTATATTCTTCGTAGTCCCCAATCGTCCCCATTTTTTGCTCGTCTTTATATACTAAGGATACCATATCCTAAGTATGGGGGGATGTATTTCCCATTGATTTGCATCTTATATTTTGTTCTTTTTATTTTTTTTCTTTTACACTAATAAATAGTCACTAGTTTTTGTCCGCGTTCTTTTCTATACATAGGATGCCTTATCTGAAGTATGGGGGAATTGAGTATTTTCATTGATTTCGTTTCTCTTTCGTTCTTTTGTTTCTTTCATTTGAATATTCATTTTCCTCGGTCACCTCTTTTTTCCTCTTATGATGACATGATCGTAAGTGCGCGCGGGGGGGGGGGGGGGGGGGAGGGGACAGGGTCGACTGACTTCTATTCTTTATTCTTTTTCAACCCCTTTTACTTAGTACAAGTTATGCCCTCCTTTTTCTCTTTTGACGCTACGAGGATATAGTGCAAGTATTGTATAGGGGTGTGCGTATATATTATATATATACATGCGTCCAAAACTCGCACTTTTATGTATTTTCTATATTTATAAAATCCATAAAAAGTGGGTAAGGGTTAATTTAAAATCCACTTTTTTATTTGTAAAAT
This sequence comes from Ottelia alismoides, assembly GCA_037367405.1. Lineage (NCBI taxonomy): Eukaryota > Viridiplantae > Streptophyta > Magnoliopsida > Alismatales > Hydrocharitaceae > Ottelia > Ottelia alismoides. The sequence goes on from JAZKJV010003675.1 coordinate 1,287,354, forward strand.
CCTAGTAAATAAATAAAATATTTGTAAAATTGTTATTAAGATTCCTAATTTAAAATATGTTTTTAAAATATTTATTTAATATGTATAATATTTATTTAAAATTTTATTTATCAAAATATGTTTAAAAATCATTTAATCTTTGTAAATTTCTTTGTATATATAATTTGCAAAATTAATTAGTTATTTAATCCAAAAAAATATGGGTAATTTATCTTGTAAAATTATTGTACATATACTTAATAATAAAATTTGAAAAAATGTATAAAAAACAAATTCCTAAAATTCATAAAAATTACAAAGTCTTTAAAATCCATAAAAATGAGTAAAATCTAGAAAAAAATACTTCACAAAAACTTGGTTGCATTTGCATTTGCATTTTTCAGAATAAATTTGATTTCTCAAACTAAAGATAAGGAATAGTCTAAGGGATGGAGCTCGATTATGGCCTTCGACATTCATTGTAAGGAGCCTAGTAGGAACTAGAATTTAGATTCTTTAGATCTATGGCTTAAATCTTTGGGTTCCATGAGACCATGTTTGGAGAGACAACTTAAACTTCCCTAAGTAGAGCACTTGGTGTCATCTCTTTAACTCTTCATCCATGAACCAATTTTGGACACATGCACTTAGCTCGACTTGCATGAGGTTGCGAAGGGAAGTTCATTTTAGTGGTGCATTTTCATCCTTGTCTAGTGTGCGGACATATAAAGACGGGAGTTGTGGGGTTGAAATAACGCTTCGGACGATGGAAGGATATGTTGGCACAATTTTTTCCAATACCTCAAAACATGGATAGAAATAGAAGACTCTATCGATAAGGCACAAAAGATTGATGCAATGGAAGCAACATTACAAATTCCACCAAGAAGAAGAAAACCTCCAAATACCCAATATGAACACAATGGTCCAAACTTCCAAAAATCTTGTGCGTCTTAGTGATGACTTAGCTACACTAGGTAGGCTTCACAAGGATATGCGACTATAGTGGTCACATTCCAATTATCTTCTCGTTCATCTACATTTTTTCTCTACTCGATTGTGGACACAGCGTGACCTGACCGTAGAAGGAAATACCCTCCTTCTCGAGGAAAGAGTAGATGGATGAGGAACCAATGGGAGTGTACTATTGGGATGGGCAGTTTCTTTGCTTCTTTAAGCAGGAAGAGCTAACACAGTTCACACACAATACAGATTGAATTCAAGTTTGAAAGAGCTAGCAATATGGATAAGTGGATCTAAGCTGATTGTTGATGTAAACCTTTATAAGGATTTATTTTACTTGAGGACTATTGAGATTAAGTTCCTAATCCTAGTTAAGGCTCTGACAAAATGAATGCTCTACCCTTTATCTGTTTTCAAAAAACTCATTCTGACTTTCTTTCCTTTTCCCTTATTTTTCAAATAAGTGTGTGCTAAGGGACTAGCAAAGTTTATGTAACTGGGGCTGATGAATCCATGATTCATTAACATTCTGTCTGCATTTTATCTTATAACCCTTAACAAATACATGTAAATATCCATTAAATTCTAGTTCATAACAGAACTTCATTCATGAATAAAAATGTATTTGTATGTACTAAATTATGTAAATAAAGAAAAGAATAAAAAGAATGTAAATAAAAAGTGGCAAACTACAAATATTTACATATGTACAGTATGACTAAATTAAATATAAATATAGCTGGAAGATATATTTACATAACCTTGCCCCTGTGACCAAGTCAACATGGATTGGTCGCCAAATAAATAAGATGGGCGAGATAAGGAAGAAAATATCAAAAAGAATTAATTATGTATTCTACACATTATTCATTATTTATTCAATAATTATCAAAACTTCAATGATTTTTAAATAATTCATTTGTACATATTTTTCACTAAATTATTCACCTCTTTTTTTCTAAAAAATTTATATAGAAAAAAAATAAGTTTAAAATATTCATATGCCAAGAAGTCCAACTTTCAAATTGTCAAATTCTCAACATCTAGACATCTAATTTTCTCCCGTGATCTTAGATTTTGCTTTACTCACCACTAAAATTCATAAAATAATATTCTCTAATTAATGAATATGATTTCACTAAAATCAGAGTTCCTTTTACAAAAAGTTGATTTTGGACTTAATGACAATAGTTCTTCTGAGCTATTTATTTTATTCAAAACATACAATTTTTGGTTTTAGTGATTCTATAATTTTTATATTTTTTTGATCTTTTCTTTTAACCATAAACTATTTCATATTTTTTTAACATTATTTAATATTTTATATTAACTAAAAGGCATAATTTATTGATGAATTTGAAATGTGTAATTTATATGTTTATCTATTTATATATTTAAATTGATTTTTTTTAAATCCATAAAAAATCACACATACTTTATTTATAATCACAATAATTAACAAAATATTAAAATGTTTTGTTATTTCTTAATTTATTTAATTAAAAATCAAAATCCTCGTTAATAGTTATATTATATACCTATTAATATATATTGTATTTATAATTCATAAAATAACTATTATTTATAAAAAACTATATAATAAATTAATATATTTAATTGTTTACACCTTTTGTTTTTACACTTAATTAAATAATATAGTTTTATATTTATTAGATATTTTTATGAATTTCATCCAACCAGGTGTTGACAGGTGTCAACACCTGGTTCTTCGTCCCTAAGAACACGATGGCTGGAATCTGTTCTGATCTGCCAACTTCTCTTATTTTTCCCATCACCATTCTTCACCCACTCTTCCATCTCAACCCTTCATCTTATTCCCTTAACAACCCTCTTTAATGACCACCTTTCAATCACTACCCAAACCCCTCAATTTTTCCTATTTAATAATTCTAACTTCACTCATTATAAATAACTATCTTGAATCTTGTAAAGCTTGACTATGACTCCGTGAGGAAGAGGGTACATTGGAGGAGTTGTTCCAAGACGATGTCCGCCTTGAATCGCCACCAGTGAGGCGTGTGCTCGGGCAACACCGACCCTCGAGATAAGACCGAGGATCTTATACCCTCATTCCCAGTTGAAAACCTCCATTTTCCCTTTCGATTTCCATCGATTTTGTCATTTAATTAGGTTAGTTAATCCGTGATTTAGGTAGATTAATCATCCATCTATTAATCCTATTTGAAATCTATATCCAATTTGATTCAACTCGCGATTAAATTTTTATCTGAAGTGACATGTTCTAGAACACATTGTGCTACGTGAGAAAATATTAATGATCTCGACTGATTCCATATGAATCGAGTCCATTCAATCATCTAGCAGGTCGTTTCATCCATCTAGAGAAAGATCGCATCATCTATTGTGCTTTTCTTCTTGAATTTAAACAGAATCGGTAGCTGCTTTAGCCTCGAACCAAATCCACTCTTGGAAACCCTAGCAGTTCAAGTTTCCATCTTCCTTCGACTTCTTTCCTCTTGTAACAGGAAAGCTCGAAGGGAGAGGTGCCCCCTTCTGGCACTTCCTCCGAGTAGTCAAAGCACCGTCGAACACTCGCACAACCGTATCGAGCCACCTCGATCGCTGGAGAAGCCATCTCCATTACCTTCTCCAGAATTGGGGAAGGACAATTCCGGGAACTTGGATAGTAGGTGGGAGACACCTATCCTCGACCAATGGCTCGGATTGCCCCTGACATTATATCTAAGTCGACTGATTATGAAGGGGTAGAAATATTGATAAGAGGCCCTTACCAGACTCCAAAATCCTTCTGTGACTCTAGAAGAAGTTGTTATTATACTTAGGTCCCTGATCAGGGACCTAAGTTTAAAGAATCCAGAATATTTCTTGCAATTAGGTTCCTAACCAGTGACCTAATTGAAAGAAAGCCTCCTTTCTTTTTGTTGTATTTTATACATATACATACATTGACTTTGGACTATTGTGAACATTGTGGACTCTGGAGCATATCCTTTTATCGTAGTATTTTTGGCACTTTATTTTGTATAGAATTTTCAACTATTTTTCATCGAATTCTCTTTGGGATTTTGATCTTCGATTTTCAATAAGTTTTGAGTTGTTTTCGTGTCTTCTTTCAAGCCCATTGCGCCCATTGCTCGAGGTCTTTTGTCTACCATATAGTATCATTATATACTCAAAATTTCAAATACTATATTATAGATAAATTTGATTGAAAATAATATTCTTTTTGATAAATAGAAAAATTGGAAAAAATCAAATAAAAAAGATTAAAAATAAAAATAAAAAAAGACTTTTCACATGAAAGAAGAAAATGAAAGAGAGAAGAATAAGTATCACAAAAATATTACGTTCCCTCGAAAATCTTGAGCACGATTTTCTGCCTCCTTGTGTTTACCCAGACACAGTTACCTAGAGAAATAAGTAGTGAAACAAACTCTGATTCGGTGTTTGTTAATTTTGTTTGGTTAAATGTCTGTCTCTTTAGTGGTTTCTACACCAACAGTTTTTACCTTCCTAGTTAGAGACAATTATCATATGTCGATACAGAAACCTTTCCCAATGAATGAATATTAAGTGTTGCCTCACTCCCCAGATATGCCAATATAGTGAGCTATCTCATTTCTATGAAATTTCCACAAGAATGGATGAGAATAAAGAAGGACATGTTGTTGTCCAATATTCACTTCTACCAGTGGGAAGATCCATACCTTTTGAGGGAAGGTACGGATTGCATTTGGCATTGGTACATTACTCAGGAGGAGTACACCAGTATCCTCAAGCACTGTCATGAGCTCAAAGCAGGAGGACACTATTTGGAAGCAAAACGGTAATGAAAGTATTGCAGTGTACACTATGGTGGCCTACACTATTCAAGGATGCCACAACTTATGTGAAAGGATTCATTGACTATTAGTAATTGGGAGGAACCATCAATTCCAATGATTCAATGCCACTAAAGTTCATCCAAATCTCAATTGTACTTGATGCTGAGGGAATTAACTTTATGGTCCCAATTCCTAACAGTTAGGGATACGAATGCATCTTGTTTACCATTGATTATGTGAGTCATTGGTGGAGGCTATTTCTGCCCGATCCACAAATAGTCGTATGATTTGTCGCTTTCTCAAGCACAACATCATCTTGTAGTTTGAAATTCTTAAGATTCTTATTTTAGATGGGGGCCATTTTATTAACAGAGAAGTCAAGAAAATTATGAAGGAGTACAACATTGATCATTGTGTCGCATCTCGTTACCACCGACAATCTAATGGTTTGGTTGAGTTATCCAATAGGGACATTAGACTATTATGCAGAAACTTGTGTGGTCGAATAGGAAGAACTGGTCTCAACTACATGATTCCATTCTATGGGCTTATTGGACTGCCTACATGACTCCATTGAGTATGTCTCCCTATCGCCTTGAATATAGAAAGCATTTCCATCTACTGAAAGAATGTATTCACAAATCTCTTTGGGAATTAAACATTTCTATCTTGGATTGACAATAAAGTGGTCAGAACTGAAAGATTAATCTGTACAAACTCATGGAATTTAGAGACTATGCATATGATAATATTCTTATGTAGAAGGAGAAAGTTAAATGATGGCACGACAAGCATGTCAGATGAAAGACTTTTGAGCATGGTCAGAAGGTATGGCTATTGGATGCAAAGCTTAAGATATTCCCAAACAAATTAAATAATTAATGGACTAGGCCATTTTTTGCAAAAACTATGCGTGAAAATGGTAGCATCGTTATATATGAATTGTCATATGGCGCGCAACCATTTGTAGTCAATGGATAGTTCTGAAGACTTATTTAGAGCATGATACATTCTTGTCTATTGTCAATTCAATAAATGTGGTTTCTGAAGATGATCTCCTTTCATGAGCAGAAGATTTAAACAATGAACTAACCAGAAATATTTTTCTTGATTGTTCAAATTTTCATTCTTTTTCATATATTTCATTCTTTTGTGTTCGCCATTCATCCTTTCAGCATTGTTATACTTAGGAATGTCTAGATCCTAAGTATGGGGGATGAGTGAATTGGTTTTTTCTTTTCATTCTCTCTCTTGTCTTCGAACTTGTTATATTCTGTCTATACTTAGGGACATTTCATCCTTAGTATAGAGGGAAACAAGCCTAGCAGTTAATTTTATAAATTCTGATCATCGATAATTCAAGTTAGTGTACAGTTTGTTGTACTCAGGATTAGTTGATACTAAGTATAGGGGGGACGATTGACTTCATATTCTATTGTTGAGTCATTGTAGTATAGTACTCTTCCATATTTAGCACGAATTATGTCTTCCTTTGTTGCTACTTAGTCGCTATGAGGACATAGTTCGAGTAAAGTATATGGGGTCATATATATGGTATATATAACTCGTACTTTCTTGTATTTTCAATAATATGGCTATAATATACATTAGTTGAGGGTATATAGATAAAAAGCTTGAAAACTCTGATAAATATGTGAACACATTTAAAAAAATTGCAAAAATTGTTTGAAAATGTTTACTAATGATTCTGAAAAATAGTTGTAAAATGTTTTGAAAAATCTTTGTGAAAACTTCAAACCTTAGAAAAATATGCCTTCAGTAAATGTTTGTAAATGTTCGCATTTTTGATAAAAATGTTTGAGAAATTGATTGTAAATTTATTTACAAAATAAGTTTTTAAAAATCTTTATAAAATGTTTACAAAAATATTTTCAAATAGTTTTGAAAATATTGTATCGAATGGTCTAGCAAAACTTATTCAAATAAAAACCATATATAAAACCTAAATATACTTGTATAAGATCCTTTGTAAATATGTCAAATACTTGTGAATACATATAATTCACTAACCTTTTCAAAAATACCTAAAAATTAAAAAAAATAAAACACCTAAAAATTTGCTAAACTCTTGAAAAAATCACACAAAAAGTTAAAAATAGAAAAATTTACGTCCCAAAAATATCTTTGCATTTGCATTTGCATTCGCTTTCGCATTTTTCAGATGATTTTGACAATTGAACTAGACTAGAATAAAATATAAAGATTAGAGTTATGTTCAGACACTAATCCACTTAATTTCACAATAACTTATAGGATTGGAATGAAGACTTTTCGTATCAATGTGACTTAATTCTTCGAGTCGATAAGACTATGTTCACATGTCTTCTTGATTATCCTAAGTAGAATATTTCATGACATGTGCATGGCCCTTGTTGATAGTGGCCTAAGTTTGACAAGCATTTTGCACTTAGCTCAATTCAGATGAGATGGTGAGGGATGAACTCTTTAGCTTGAGAAGCACGCATGTGGAAACATATACCTTCAGAACAGGAGTTAAGTGTAGCTCAACCCGATCTAGTTGTGTGGATGTCTAAAGACAGGTGTTGTGGGTTGCAATAAAGCTTCAAAAGAGGGATAGTCTACTGGCTCAACAAGAAAATTTATGTCTGTAAATGTTGATGTACATATATGTTAAAAAAAGTGTATGAAATAAAGACTCCAAAAAATAGACAAGCAAAAATTCAATGAAAAATCATTCTCGTCGGAGTTATGTATCAATAAGCAAGGCATAATGCTACAAATCCAAAGTTACAAGGTTGCCTACAGTTTAAGACTTGGCTATATTTGCCAAGATCCTAAGGATATATGGCTACACTGGTTAAAGACAATTTTTCTTTCTCTAACCACCCCACCTCTTACTGAGTCAGTTATGCTTGAACTTGGAAGGAAATACCTCGCTCCCCAAGGAAAGAGTAGCTAGATTGGGGGATTAGGGTTACCTTGCCGAGGAAGACTATTTCTTTTCCATCTCAGATCGGGAGAGCTACATTTCACATACATTGTACAAGTAAGACTCATAGTCATAAGAGTTTTCCTATGAAAAGACTTGTTCTGACTTGGATATTGAGATGAACTGAATAGAGAGTTTAGGAACCTGAGGGTTGTTAAGTTTTAAGGACAATTCTTTACAAGGATTCAACAAACTAATAATCCAAATGTCTAAGAAGCTCCAAATTTGATTTTATGAAGATAAGTTTAAAAATCACAATCATTTTAAGTCCTTTATTTTGTCTTTTCTTTGTTCTCTCTTTCATCAATTGTTCTCCTAATAAGTGTTTGCTACGGACTAGAAAGGTAAATATAGGCGGGGTGAAGTTCATTCACCATTATTCTTCCATTTTTGCTTTTAAATCCCTAGTAAAATACTTGTAAATATCACTATACCCTCTAACATTGTTGTATTAATATTGTATAAATACATGTATTTAAACCCGAAATTAGAGAAAGAAAAGAAAAATAAAGGAAGTGTCAAAGATACTAACTAACCCTGAACATTGAGACCAAGTCAAATAATGACTATGTTGATCAGGAATAAACTAGGGGAGATAGGGAAAAATATTGTACAAAATATTACAAAAACTCTATTCTTTAATGAACAACCATATTGTGTAAATATGACAAACTTACACTATTTTTGTATTGTTATACACACTTAAACAATAAAATTTTCAACATAAAACCATGCTCATATTTAATATATAGAAAACAAAGAAAAGTATTAATAAAAAGAAATTATGCACAATACACTTGGTAAACAGTTGAAAAGTCACAAACCTAACTTTATTGATATATATCTATCTACTCTATATGAACTCAAATTAACCGAATACACCTCCATTCTATTTGAAGTTATATTATCTATGAAATGGAAGGTGGGGTTTTCATTGGAATTGGAGCTATGATGAAATGATAACTTTTCAGTGTACTATTGTACTTTGGCATCCATACATGTATATATTATATTACACATATTAAAAATAAAAATACAACTAAAAACATTTAAAAGCATCCAAAATAAATAATACATTTCAATACACAAGTATAACATACATATAATATAGATACAGGTAAATATTTATACATATAAACAAAATCAATAAAATACCATAAAAATATTTAAATGCATACTAAATAATGTTTTAAATATATAAAATATGTAAATATGTTATTATGTTAAAAATACAATATATTATTGTGGTATATATATACCTATATAATGATATGTAAATAGTAACACGTAATAAATAAGATTGTAAAAATAAATAAAAAACATGACAAATAGTTTATAAAATAGTAAACACTTCATGTTTCAAGTATTTTTGAATAAAATCATTTAATATTTTAATTTAATTTTCTATCATTTTAATTTTCTATTTTCTTCTAGCGGACCTACATGGCCCTATTACATTCCAAGGAGTCTTAAACCATGGTCAACACCCCTCCTTACAGAAGTCGTCTTGTACATCTTTGACCCCCTCACTTTGCTAATTTTTAAAACCATCCTCCATTCTTCGATCATCTCGAGACCTTCACTCAACTTGTATGCAGGATCATGCTTTATCACACCCTAGTATTAGGTTTCACCTACTAATCTCTATTCAAACATAATCTGAAGTCACCTTCCTCCATTTTCTTTGTCTAAAAATAAATCCCAAGTCTTTAGGCAAACTGATCATATCATGAAGTCCAACAATAAAAATAACATATGTAATGATACCATTTGTGACTCCCCTCTAATTTGTGGTGAGGAGAAGGGTGGAGAAGCTTGATCCACCTCGTCGGAGTAGCTTCCAGGCGAAGGTCCCACTTCCAGGTAATCCCATGTCGAGGCTTAGTTTAATTTAGGTTTGACTTCGTAGACTAATCCTTGCAAAGATCTATAATTTATTTCCTTGACTTTATCTTATTTTACTTAAAATCAAATATCGAGGTTCGTCGAAGCTCTAGGCTCTGGCCATCGTTCCATTATGAACCACTCACTGTTCTGACTCAATGACACCTTCATCATCATCCACTTCATCTTATACCCATCTCAGAACATCTTTCGACCTCGATTATGCAAGAATCGAGTTCCTCAATCTCTACCCATGTCGTATCACTAGAGATCAATGGACTGTCAATTCTGTTAGTTGTTTGGCTTAATTTTTGGGTCAAGGAGCATCTCTCTCGAGCCCCTAATAATTTTTTGCAACTGGCTGGACCAGAGGAGCCTTTCTGGGTGGAGATTTGGTCCCTAGACCGAGCCCTTGGTCAATGACCCAAGCTTGAAGCCCCAGACCTCGATCAGTGAGGTCTGAACTCTTTGAAGACCTTAAACTAAAGTTAAAGAAGCCCATTCACATTTAGTTCCCTTCTGGAGCATGGGAGGTGATTAGAGTGAGGAGTACCATAGGATCGAAGGTCGAGGAAGAACTTATTCTTCTTCTTTATTGTTCCAGGTGTCCTCTAGGATGTCGGATCAAGAATAGGGGCCCAAACCTGATCTGGGTCGTGGATTAAAGATGAAGCATTACGGCTCCTCTACTGTTAGACAAACGTAATAGCCTCACCAGAGCCATTCGATTAGATGCACGCACATCTTTTGGTATATTTTGCCCAAGCCCTCCGTAGTTTTGTATTTTCTAGTTTGAATTGTAAATATTAAGTATTGTGTAAATAAGTAGGATAAATTACAATTTGGACCTCATACTTCCTTCTAATTGCACTTTGGTCTCTTAGTAGGTCACCTCACGTAGTTCCCCATGATAGGCGTTGGGTGATAATGCGGGTCCGACCTGCGGTTAATGATGTTGTCGGTGTAGAAAACTGCAAAGAGGGATCCGTGTTGATCAAATAAAAATCAACAAAAATAGGAGAGAGAGAGATGCGAAGTGAATAGGCTTCTCTCTCTTATTTTCATCTACACTATTTATTTTAACAAGTATGTGAGCCTAGGTCGAACTCAAGGAGGCAGGATATTAGAATCTCGGCTTTTGATACAGGAAAGAAATCTCGCAAATATTCTCTTTATTCTTGATTTTACAAAAAAGACTCAATAGTTGACTCAAAACGAACTCACTATTGCGAAAATGAAAGTGACACTACAAAGGGATGAAAAATCTTGAAAAAATACGAGGAAATTATCTTGAGTAGTTATGAAGCTACCCTAAAGAAATTGTGGAAAAATACAATAAAAACAAGGTCCAAACAACCCCTACAAGCAAGGGGTATAACTGCAAAATAAAATTCTTTTTTTGTTACAAAAAGGTCCCTTACAGGGATCGAAATGGAAAGGAAATAATGTTTATTACATTTAGGTCCCTGCACGGGGACCGAAATGTAATTTCTAGAAACTTTGGAGCTTTGCTGAAAATCTGGAACTTTGACGGGCTTATGTTGCAATTTTTCCACCGTTTCGTAACCAACGGCTTGATCTGGACTGTCCATGGGGGGACACATGTTAGAAGATTGTAGCGTCAGGTAATCTTGATGTTCTTCCCCAATTCTGTTATGTCGCGGTGACGCTTCCTTCTCCGACTTTTCTCCGATGAGCGAGGACGTGTTTGGACCTCCGACAAGGCCAGTGGGGTGACTCCTTCACCCCTCGAGCTTGCCTGCGAGTGAGATCCTCCGAAGGTGGTAGAAGTTGGAGGTTGAACGTCGATGAAGATGGAGGTCTAAGGAGTCTGGAAACTGATGTAGGCTTTATCGTAGATTCGAACCTCTTTTATCTTTGAAGTTCCAGATGAATGTTATACACTCCATATGACGAGGAAACCTGCAAATGGATATTTGGAATGCTCGACTCGAGAAAGAATCAGCCAAAGAATCAAAGAATTTGTAGTTCTTAAATTGTCTTTCCATAATTAATGAAAGCAATGAAGTTGAAATGAAATGAGATAATTAAGGTGCCAATTGAATCGAATGTGAGAGGGTTTAGGGATGTGTGTTTAACTAGGATGCTTAGTGTACCAAATGACGCGCTTAACTAACCTTATGTGGGCACGTTGATCGAGAAGTAAAATGGGAAAAGGATGGAGAAATGATCTGGGAAGTTGAGGTGTATTACCTCTGGTTGTTGCTCAACAACCGTTCTTTACCGGAGCTCCATGCGTGCAAGGCGATGATGCAAGGTGGTTAATCACCATGGAACTCTCCTCCGATGGTCCTCCTTACACGCGGGGCTACTCTCAGGTGTTGTCACCACCATGATTGGCCGGAACAAGGCTAGGAAGGTAGGTGATCAGCAAGGTCTCTAGAATTGGATGTAGTTAGCATTGAGTTAGTTCTGAATGGCCATCTTGAAGGATTTTAATGGAAGAATCGAAGAAGTGTTAAGATGGATCTGAGGGTAGGTGAGTATGAAGGTAGTTAGGAGAATGCAATGGAGGGTTTGGATTTATTAAAGAGTTAGAATGGGAGTGGGAAAATGTGGTGAAGAGAAGGCGTTGGAACAGAAGCTAACAACTTCTTAATGGGGAAGAAACCAGGTGCTGACACGTTTCAGCACCTGGTTGGTCTGATGATAAAATACAATATAAATTACATAATAAATGATAAACAATATTTTTTTAAATAAGTATAAACGAAAATATAGATAATTAAATTATCTAAAATATGGTATAATTACTTTTTGTAAGTAATAAATATTATATGAAATATAAATATTATATTAATAAATGGGTATAAATAGTACTTGATAAATAGGTTTTGGATTTTTAATTAATTAAATAAATAATTACATATTAATTTTATATTTTCTTAATTACTAGAATAATAAATAAAGTCCTTATGAATTTTTTTTGGATTTTAATAAGTTTGTTTAGATATATTAATAAATGCGGGTATAAGTTATGTAGTTCAATTTCATCTATAAATTAGGCATTTGGATTTTAATAAAATAATAAATAAGTTCCAAAAATTCTGAAATAAATCATGCTTAAAATACAAGATCACGAAAATAATTAAAAATTACAAAATTGATAAAATTATAAATAGTGTGTACTAAATAAAAAATAGCCCAGAAACCTTATTGTCATTAGGTCCAAAAACCGACTTTTTGCAAACGAACTCGGATTTTAATGAAATCTCCATTAAATAGAGAATATTATTTTATGAACTTCAAAGGTGAGTAGAGTGAAATTGGAGTTCGTATGAGAAAGTTATAATGTTCGGAAATTGAGAATTTGTCAATGTAAAAGTTCGATTTCTTGGCCTATATACAAGATAATATTTTTAACTTATTTTTTATATTTTTATATACATTTTTAGAAATAATTAGGAAAAGAGTTTGGTAAAAAATAAGCTCATATAAATTAATTAAAAATCAATGAAGATTTGATATTTATTTGATAAATAGTGAAGAATGTTTGGAGCGTATATATTAATTATTTTTATGATTTTCTTTCCTTATCTCACCCTACTTATTTGTTTGTCAATCAACCCATGCTGACTTGGTCTCGGTGCTTAGGTTATATAAATATATCTTGCAGCTATATTTATATTTCATAAGTCACATTGTATTATATACATATTTATAATCTACCTTCTTTTTTTTATTCTTTTAATTATTTACATGTTTCTATGCATAAAAATGTATTTTTACTCATGAATGAGGTTGTGATAAAAGGTGGGAATTAATGGATATTTACATGTATTTATTTAGGGTTTTAAGATAAAATGTGACAGAAATGTTAATGAATCATGGATTCATCATTGGGTATTTTGCATATTAAATCCTAGACTTTATGGGCACGTTCTAATGTATTTTTATTTTGTAAAAAATGTAATTTAATCCATGCACTATTGTACATTTATTTTCTTGAATATTTCTTCTGTAAAATATTTTTTTTGTGAAAAATTGTAGGAAATTTAGGATAGATGCCTAGAACCATGATATCTCATTCATAATTGTTATTTGGCATTTAAATCTTTTTACTGAATTTTAAAATACGAAACAAGCATTTTTATCATTCTTAGGTATTTAAAATCCATAAAAATTAATATAAAACTACAAAAATTCCAAAAAAAAATATATTATATATGTTATATTATATTCTGTCACATATCCAAAAATCAATAAAATTCAAAATATAAAACATAAAATTTCAAGACCTTAAAAAACTTATAAAAAATAGCAAAAATTCTATAAAAATTTGCAAATACTTTTTTATGTTTTTGAATTTCATTTATTATATATTGTCTATATCAAAAATGGTTTATTATTAGTTTTGTATTATACATATTTATTAAATCCAAAACAAGTTTGAGAATTTATTATATTCATTTTTTGTATATTTTACAACTTTAAAAATTCATAAAAATAGAAAAATAACATAAAAGTTAACAAAAGTAGAGAAAATATAAAAAACAAAAACCATTTTATTTTTTATTTGTCTTATATAAAAATATAAAAAGTCATGTTATATATACATATTGCTTATATATAATATATAATATCTATATTATCTATATAGTATTAGGGGAAAATGGGGTTGCCCCCTAGGGGCAGCCAACATGGGTGCCCCCGCCCAATTTCTCGCAATTTTTTTTATTTTTTTTAATATTATCACCATGTATATTTATCTCTATATCCCTCCTATATGCCATTCAAATTTCATCAGAAATAGAGACTCCTACGACCACCATCCAGACGTCATTTTTTAACGATCACATGATTTTTTAAATTGACCTTGTCTGGATGGAGGTCGTAGGAGTCTCTATTTCTGACGAAATTCGAATGGCATATAGGAGGGATATAGGGATGAATACACATGGCGATATTTTTCAAAAAAAAATAAAAACAATTGACAAAAAATGGGGCGGGGCAGCCATGTTGGCTGCCCCCAGGGGGCAGCCCCATCAACCCCATAGAATTATTATCTTATTTTGAACTTTAAAAGAAAGAACAAATTTGGAAAATTAAAAACAAAATAAAAACTTAAAAATTAAAAATAAAAAATTATAATACAAAACAATTAAGAATCATAAAAATTAAAAATATTAATACTTCACACAAAAATAAGAAAAAGATAAGACAATAAAAACATTATTATTAATTAGCAATAATTAATAGTAATTATCTACCATGTTTGCTACCTATGTTTGATACTCTACAATATTTAAGCCTATACATATTTATGTATAGTTATAATAAGTTTTGACTCGCATTCACACTTTGATTATTCATCTCATTGTGGGTTGATTTTTTATTTAAGAGACACGACCACCACAGTTATTGCTAATCTAGTTGGATGAGAAGGTTGGTGTAAAACCTATTAATCAAGCTTCTGCTAAAATTTTCTTAAGAAACATCAGTTTTTAACTAGAGCCTCTACTGAAATTTTCTAAACAAAACATCACCACTTAAGCAGAAACTCTGCCAAAATTCTCTAAAGAAATAAAACTTTTGCAATGGGTATCTTTGTTGAAATATTCTTAAAAAACATTACCTTTGAAGGAGAGAAAAGATAGTATCTTTAGATAAGCCAAAACAATCATGCATACACATAGGTTAACCGATTTTGTACATTAATTTTGTTTATACTGCATAACAGGCGAAATCAATTTGGTTGGTTGATTAAGCTACACTTTTTAAAAAACATAAACATCAAATTGAAGGTGAGTGGTCTCTCGAGCACTAATTTCAATATTCACCCATAGTTTGATCACTAAATTTAATGTTAAAGCTTCTAGATATCTTTATATTATACATTTATACATGTTTTAATTAAGTGAAAATAAGATAAGTTTTAGTCATGGTACACAAAGCGTAGTATTCAAGTCTTATTCTTGCAATAAAACGATGTTTCAAGCTCTATGTATGCTAGAAAAATCTTAGTTTTCATATTTTAATATAGTGATGGTTGTAACACAAATTGAGAAATTTTTAGTATTCATCTATTTTATAATAGTGCTATAGAAGCTTTATAAGGAAGAACAAAAGCTTTTTTGTAGTGATGTGATCTAGATATACTTAGGTTCGCCAGATCCAAAGTATAGGAGGGATGGGTGCACTGATTTCTCATTTTCATTCTCTAGCCTGTCTTCTAACTTGTTGTTATCTTTTCTATACTTAGGGACATTTTACCGTAAGTATAGGGGGAGGCAAACCAAGTTTTTATTTGTAAATTCTAGTCCTCAATCATTTTGTTTCGTGTATTGTCTGCTATACTCATGATTAGTTGATACTAACTGTTGGGGGATGATCGACTTCTTATTATTTTATTGAGTGGTTGTAGTAAAGTACTCTTCCATACTTAGCACGAGTTATGTCTTCCATTATTTTTACTTGGTCACTAAGATGATATAGTTCGAGTTAAGTATAGGGGGTCCTATATATGGCATATTGATGACCGAAAAACTCCCAAGCGACTAAGGCAATCAGGTAACTAGATGGTCGTTGCAACCTCAATCACTCAGACTCGATCAATCAAGAAAAATAGACCACCAATAAAATGAAAATAAACTCGAAAACACGATAGCGGTCTTGCTATTAATTTAACCTGGTATAGCGACCAGGGTCGAACACAAGGAGCACGGGTTGGCCTTACGGCCTACAAAGTAGTCAAAAAGAAAATGAAAGAAAAGAACAAGGTATTTTTGATGGTTTTCAAATATTTTATATTTTTTTGGATTTTTAATGTATTAAGAAAATAAGAAAAGCAACTAAACAACACACTTCAACAAATTATTAAATGCACTAAAAATCAACCGAAAATTTTAACAAAAATATTTTTATGTGTTTTATAATTTTTAGTGTTTTTGGTGAATTTTTGGGAATTTTATGATATTTATTTAATTTTCTAAAAATCAAAGAGTGACTGAAACTGTAGGTACTGTCCAGCCGAGCTAAAAGGACCTAGATAAAATATCTAGAAGCCCCAAATTAGCCTGGAGGTATTTTTCATGTATAGAGAATAAAACAAGGAAAAATTGGGCACCTAGTTTATTATTTTTGGATTTTTAGTCTATTTATTAGAATTTTTATACGATTTTAAGTGTTTTTTAATTTTTAGGTATTTTAAGTAATGAAAAATAGCCAAAACTGGCTAGACAATCAAACAAGCCTAAACAAACAGCAAGTAATTTTTTGTGAATTTTAGATGATATTTAATATTTTTTTGTGGTTTTTAAAGTCAGATACTGAAGAAAATAGATGTTTTTGAATTTTTAAAAATATCAGATCAAAACATAATTGTCCCTAAAAATTCCAGAAAATTTTGCACTATGGCAGGAGCCATGTGTCCAATTTTCGTTGGATGGAGGTGATTTGCTATTTTATTCAAAAATAAAGAGGGGGCATTGTGCACAGGGACCTATGTGCAAATACCCGGAGTTCTGGGGGGTCTGGTGCAAATAACCCAGGTAAACACGTGCGTCGCACGCGCCTGAGGCACTCAGGGACCTAAATGAAAGGAAAACAAGTTCCGAGGGCTATTTTGTAACAGGTACCAAAAGCCTAGGGACTTGTCTGCAAAATACCTAACAATATACGCACATGCAATATAAATTAAAGCACAGGGGCATAAATGCAATATTCCAAAACTATTCATTCATTAAGTAACATCCAGAACTACAAGGGCATATAATGCAAATAACCCAGAAAGTCACGTGTCGACGCACGTGTCAAACCATACACAAGGGCATATCAGCAAATAAACTCAAGCACAAGGGTCTCTATGCAAAAGTACCAAAAACTGAACAACTACACTACGTATTTACAAGACTAATTACCAAATAAAATAAAAGAGAGGGCGTAAGGGTAATTTACCCTTTATTAATGGAGCCGTTGGACGGATGCCACGTGGAGCATCTGACGGTGGCTGACGACGGGCGCTCCACAGCTGAGCTCCTAGGGCAAATCCGACGGCGGGGGCGTAGCCACGTGTTGGATCGAACAGGTGAGGGTTTCAGTGGCTAACCCTCGCGCATTGGGCGGTTGGGATCAGTCCTCATCTGATCTGACGGTGGCTGGACCTCCTGGAGTGGACGGCCCAGATGGAAACTGGAGGTCGAGGACGATCGGACGGTCGGTGAAGATCGAGGAAGAACAGCTCACCGGCGAAGTTCACCGGCCCAAGGCGCACGCGCATGACCTCCCCTGCTGGTCGTGAGGATCGGAGAAGCTCTAGCGTTACGCTCCGCAGCTGCTGGTGGTCTCCGATGACCCAGCCGAGCTCTGGGTAGCTCCGGCGAGGTCGGCGGAGGTGAAGCTCCTGTCCCGAATGGCCCAAGCCCTCAGATGGGCTGGGGAGTACCTGCAAAGTAAACCAGGAGACTCGCGGGTCGAGGGCAAACTGCCTCGACCTGGTTAGGCAGGTGGAGATGGTATGTGATGCGGTGTGGACGAGCTCCGGCGAAGGGGGTAGACGGAGGAACTCGAGTCCCAGCTCCTGTGCGAGCTGGGTTGAATGGGGGTATGGAGAAGGTGCGCGGAAGGAAGGCGGTGGCTATGGCGAAGCCCGATGATCGAATGGTGTTCGGACGTGGACGGAATCAACGGCGAACGGTAGAGCAGCGATTTGGGGGAAATGGAATTTAGCGAGAAAGAACTAGCTAAGGGGCTACCTGGGTGGACGATGAGACTGGGGGTGAGCTGGCGGTGCTCTGGGTCGTCGCCTCGAGGAGCGTCTCCCTCCGAGGCTCGAGCTCCGGCTCTGGGCGGAGCAAGGCGGCGATACTCGCCGGATCAATGGAATCTGGTCCCTCTCCTCGCTTCAACAGCACGGAAAGCAAGCTGTCACTCTCACTCACGCGCTGGAGCTCACTGGGGGTGGAAGCGAATGGCCAAAGATAGGAAATGGAGGTGGCGGAGCTCGGCTTAAGTACGCTGGAGGGTCCGGGAAGAAGGGCGCGGGTAGGGCACTGGAGCACGCGGATCCCGATGTGGAGGCTCCGGTGAGGATCTCGGATATACCATGGACGGATCTGACCCGGGGTTTAGGTGGGGATGAATCGGGTTTAGGCGCTAAAATAGGGGGAAATCGGGTCGGACGCCTAAGCCCGTGGGAAGTGGTCCTGGGGGGGGGGGGCAGTTGACCGGACGGTCAACAATCCCCAAGGCCAATGGGTGAAGGCCACGTGGCTGGTTTTTGGAAGTGAAATTAATGGTAGCAAATGGGCGAATTAGGGGAAAGTTAAAACATGAAACATTTTTCTTTTATTTTTTTTCTATTTTTTAGTGATTTTTAATTAATTTTTCAAAGTAAAAATAGTGTATTTACATAGTAGGGTTACATATAGGTATATATACAATATCTAGGGTTTTTAATTTTGATTTTTAATTGTTATTTTTATACAATTTTATTCCCATTTTATATTTTATTTATTTATATTATAAAATAAGGAATAAAGAGTTATTTTTATTTTATTTTTATTATTTATATACATAGGTGGAATAAATACATATGTACATTTATATACATGGTATATTTACAATATATTTTTATGTTTTTAATTTTGTTATTTTTATTTTGTTTTTGTTTTAATTGTTTTTATTTTATTTATTTACACTATATAATATAGAATATTTATAATATTTTTGGAAATTAATTTTATTTATTTACAAGGCTACATAAATATAGATGTGGATGATCTATATACAAGGTGAGTGATGTTTTTATCTTCTTTTTTATTTTTATATTTTTATCTTATTTTTATAAAAATATATACAAGTATTTACAAACCAATTTGAGTCTATTTTTGTGAGGAAAATACTTTTATTTATTTACATAAATATTTACACACATGAGCCCATATCTCCCTCTACATTGGCTTTTATGCGGTCAGGCCCATGCTGAGCCCTCCCTTGGGTTAGGTTGCTCAATATTTATTCTAAATATTTCCCTCTTTTCTTTTTAATCTTTATTCTTTTATTTTTGCACAAAAACATGCTAATTATAGGTTTTTACACAATGCATGCTTTTGGTAATTATTTCTATTTACAACTATATACATGCAATTGCAAAGGTTTTTTTTAGCTACAATATAAGAATAAAGAGTGATGAATGAGTATTCATCACCCCCCTATACTTAACTTTGCTAGTCCCTTAGCAAACACTTATTTGAAAAAGAAGTGAAAAAGAGATAAAGAAAAAGAAAAAGAGAATGTACATGGATCAAGGTTGATTATTAAACTTGCCTTCATTAAATTAAGGTATGGAGCTCGATCAGATCTTTGGATTATTAATGTGTCGGAACCTTATTTGGACTTAAGCCTAAAACTTAACAGCCTCTAAGTTCCACTAATCTATAACCAAGACTCCTCAATGCTCCAGATCAGAACAAGTCATCAATCACAAACCCTGAAGACCATGAATCTTTTCTTGTCCTGTGAATGTGAGGTATAAGCTCTCCACCTCAGAAATGGCAACTTGACAACCCTCCCCAACAAGGTAACTCTATGACCTCAATCTGGCCACTCTTTCCTCGAGGAGCAGGGTATTCCTCTCTAAGTACAAGTTCAACCGGCTCAAGAAGAGGAGGAAGAAGAGAATGGGTCAAGGCCAGTGTAGCCATGTACCCTTGGGAGCTTGACCAGTGTAGCCAAGTCTCCCTGCTGCAAGCTACATCAGGTGGATCATGATACTCAGCATTGCTTATTGCACTCTATATACATACTCCGGTGGGATTATCATTTTCTATCAGACCCACCATTTTTTTGGGAGTTATTTTCTTTTTGCATGTTTTTTTTCAAGTGCATCTATACAACATGTACATGTGCATCATATATACAAGGAGTTTTTCCTCTTGAGCCAGTAGACTATCCCTCTTTTGAAGCTTTATTGCAACCCACAACTCCTGTCGTTAGAACTCATGGCAACCAGACCAAGTTGAGACGCACTTCCTTCACTAAAAGAAGAAGAGAGGTTCCGTCTAGAAGTACTACCCTCATATGCTACCCCAAGTCAAGGAAGACTGCCTCCTCACCACCTCATCTGTAGAGAGCTCGGTGCATAGTGCTGGTGTCCAAGTAAAGCCATAATCTATATGAGTCATGTGTTGTTGTTAAGTGCTCTACTTAGGCTCATTGAGATGACATGTGATCATAGCCTAGTGGACTCAAAGAATTAAGTCACCATGGACCTGAAAAGCCTTAAACCTAAGCCCTATAAGGTTCCTCTTAGAAATTAGGTGGATTAAGATCTTAATCAAGCTCCATTTCTCAATTTGATTCCAGGCTAGTTTAAATGTCAACTATCATCCAGAAAAGCTATATACATATGTACAAAAAGATGATATTTACACAACGTTTACAAACATGCAAAATTTTTGAAAAATGTTTTGAAATCATGAATGGATGATGCATGAAGTGCAAGTTTTGCAAAAAGGTATTTACACACATTTACACAAGATTTTTGCAAACTTTTGATTTTCAAAACATTTTGGAAAAATTTTGTACTATATACATAATTTTGATAAGAAAATATTTACACAAGCTTTACACAAAAGATGTTTGAAATCATTTTTACAAAAATAATTCATACACTAGCTATTTATGTGCAAATAAAAGAAGGTTATGTACATGAAAATTTTTAATTTTTGTGATTTTTAAGATTTTTAGCCATTTTATTTATTAACACACTCACACAAAGTATGAGTTATGGCTAAAGTATATATGAAATATATACACACCCCCCTATACTTAGCTCGAACGATGTCCTCAGAGTCAAGAGCGATGAAGAAGACAGAACTCGTGCTAGGTATAGGGAAGTGAAAAGAAAGGCTATATACAAAGACGAATGAATAAAATAGAAAGTCAAGAGGGTCTCGGGTCTTCCCCCTATACTTAGGATCAAGTAATCCTAAGTATAGCAGGCTGTATACTAAGGAAAAGCCGAGTGGAGAATGTACAGGGTCTACCCCCCCTATACTTAGGGTGAAATATACTAAGTATAGGTAGCAAAAACAGGGGTAGACAGAAGCAAAAGAAATACCCGAAGGTCTCACATCCCCCCTATACTTAGGGTAAAGTGAACCCTAAGTATAGCATAATCACAAGATGAAGAAAGGGATATGGGACTAAAGAATGTAGTGATATAGACATCTGGATCTATACAAGGCGGACGATCAGTGAAACTCAGGCGTGAGATGCATTAGATGTGAGTCAAAGACCACATCTCACGCAAAATGAATAGGGGCAAGATCAACGACCCGCGGCTCATGATCTAGAAATGGCTTGAGCCGCTGGCCGTTCACTCGAAAGGTACTCTCAGAAGACAACTCGGATATATCAATGCTACTGTTGTCGTGTACCTTTCTGACCAAGTAGGGTCCCTTCCACTTGCTCTGTAGCTTCCCTGGAAATAAACGAAGCCTCGCATCAAACAGCCATACTCTCTGTCCAATCTCAAAATGCTTGTGGCTGATGTGAGAATCATGCCACTCCTTCACTCTCTCCTTATACTGTAGGTTGTTTGAGAAAGCGGTATCTCTCAATTCCTCCAGGGCTGCTAACTCTGCCCTCCTCTGGTCTCCTATACCATCTGGATCCATAAGAATATCAGTAACTGCCCATAGTGACATGTGCCTCAACTCAACAGGCAAATGGCACGGCTTGCCATATACGAGGCGAAAGGGAGATGTGCCCAATGGTGTCTTAAAAGACGTCTTGTATGCCCACAAGACCGAGTCCAAAAGCTGTGACCAATCCTTTCGGTCAGGGCGGACGACTTTCTGCAATATAGTCTTGATCTCCATATTCGACACCTCGGCTAGACCATTCGTCTGTGGATGGTAAAGTGTAGCAACACGATGGTCTATACCGAACTCGCTAGCAAGGGCCTTCACCTGGTCGTTGATGAAATGAGACCCCCCATCAGAAATCAGAACTCGTGGAACCCCGAACCACGTGATGATGTGCTTCCTCAAAAATCTGCAAACTGTCCTCGCATCAGCGGCTCGGGCGGGGATAGTCTCAACCCAACGACTAACATAATCCACGGCCAACAGAATGTACTCAAATCCCTGACTCTTAGGGAATGGACCCATGAAATCGATGCCCCATGCGTCAAAAACCTCACAGAAGTGAATGGGCTGCATCGGCATCATTTCACGCTGTCCACAAGTGCCCATCCTCTGACAGTCAGTACACCTCTTCACGAACTCATCAGAGTCCTTGAAGAGGGTAGGCCACCACAAGCCAGATTGGAGCACCTTCTGTGCCGTTCTCCTCCCAGAATGATGTCCTCCTGCCTCATGCTTGTGGCAGTAATTGAGGACGCTATGGTGTTCCTCCTGAGGAATACACCGACGCCAGACGTTGTCCCCTCCTTCGTGGTAAAGGATGGGATCCTCCCAGTGGTAGGACTTGGCCTTCGCAAGGAAGGTCTCAAGCCTCTGCCTGGGCCAATCTTGTGGGACTTTCCCAACAACGAGAAAGTTCACAATATCGGCATACCACGGGAGTGAGGCAATAGCAAGGATCGCCTCATCTGGGAAGGTCTCACATATGGGATCAATCTGCTCAGACTCCTCAGGCTGCTCTATACGGGAGAGATGATCCGCCACCACATTCTTGACTCCAGGCTTGTCCTTGATCTCAATGTCAAACTCCTGGAGTAGAAGGATCCATCTAGTAAGTCTGGCCTTAGCATCCTTCTTTGCCATGAGGTACCTGATGGCGGTGTGATCTGTGTACAGGGTCACTCTAGATCCAATGATATAAGATCGAAACTTATCTAGGGCGAACACTACGGCTAGCATCTCCTTCTCTGTGACCGTGTAATTCCGCTGGGCGGAATCCAATGTGCGGCTAGCGTAGTGGATAGCAAACGGGACTCCATCCCTCCTCTGTCCCAGCATGGCCCCTACGGCAAAATCGGAGGCATCCGTCATGATCTTGAATGGGAGAGACCAATCAGGCGGCTGGAGAACAGGAGCCTCAATCACACACTGGAGAGTCGCAAAGGACGAAAGTCACTTGTCATCGATAAGGAACTCGGTGTCTTTCGTCAAGAGGTCAGTCAACGGCCGGGCAATCCTGCTGAACTCATGAATGAATCTCCGATAGAACCCAACATGTCCCAGGAATGACCGTAGCTGCCTCAAATTGGACGGCGGTGCAAGTTTTCTAATGACATCAACCTTGGCCGGGTCAACCTCCATGCCCCTGTTGGAGATGATATGGCCAAGCACCGTCCCTTGAGTCACCATGAAGTGACTCTTCTCCCAAGATAGAACCAAATGGTACTCAATACATCGCTGGAGTACTCGGTCGAGGCAGTCAAGACAGGAGTCGAATCCGTCGCCGTAGACCGAGAAATCGTCCATGAAGACCTCTAAACACTCCCCTACCATGTCCGAAAATATCGATAGCATGCACCTCTGAAAAGTCGCAGGGGCATTGCATAGCCCAAATGGCATGCGTCGAAAAGCATATGTGCCGAAGGGACAGGTAAAGGTGGTCTTCTCCTGATCCTCAAGAGCGATGGCCACCTGGTTGTAGCCCGAGTACCCATCCAGGAAGCAATAATGGCTCTTTCCTGCCAGTCTCTCAATGATCTGGTCAATAAAAGGTAGGGGAAATGGTCCTTCTTGGTGGCCTGGTTGAGTCTCCTGTAATCAACACAAACCCTCCAAGAGGTGGGTACTCGTGTAGCAATCTCCTCTCCCGACTCACTGATCACAGTCGTGATGCCCGTCTTCTTGGGCACCACATGCAAGGGGCTGACCCACTTGGAGTCGGAAATGGGATAAATAAAATCTGCACTCCACCATTTTGATATTTCCTTCATCACGACCTCTCTCAGGTTGGGGTTCAGCCGCCGCTGGAACTCACGCGACGGCTTCGCCCCCTCCTCGAGATAAATATGGTGGGAGCACACTGATGGACTAATCCCATGGAGATCTGCTACGCTCCATCTGATTGCCCTGCGGTTCTTTTCAAGAACACCCATCAAACGGGATTCTTTCTCTCCAGTCAGATCGGCGGAGATGATGACTGGGTACATCTCAGGTTCGCCCGCAAGGAACCGATACTTCAGCGAAGTAGGGAGAGGCTTCAGCTCTGGACAGCTGGGTGCTGGCAAATCTGGTTTCGGAAGAAGATGTGTGAATGCTGCTAAATCTGCCAAATCTGCCTGGGAGAAAGAAGATGAGCTCTCGCAAACTGGATCTGGAGAAGGCTGCTCAACTGTGCTGTCTCTGATCTGCTCTGCATCTACCTCCTCCTCATCTATAGGCTCTGGTGGACTCCGGTCTGGCATCTGATCATCACAATCTGCCCAATAAGATTCTGAATCTGAGTGATCTGCATCAAACAAGGTGGCATCAGTACCACCGTCACACAAGGTGGCCTCAGTACCACCATCACTAGAAACCGTGTCGCGGTCGAGAACCGGCTCTGCTGCCACTGAAATATCCTGGACCAGGGCTGTGCTCTCCAAGCTCTCCTCTGCTGGCATCTCGGCATCAGCGGTGTCTGGAAATGAGAGGATGGCCTGTGCTGAAGGGTCTGCCCATGCTACCTCATCATCTGTGATCACAAAATCACAGTCCTGGTGGATGTCTACCCCGACATCTGTCAGCTGCTCTGTGTCTGTGCTGGTCTCTGAGCATGCTCTCTCTCTGGCTCTGTAGTCCTCGACCGTCTCTATTTGTACACTCTCGCCCTCGACGCGAAAGTATACCTTCCCGCTATCATGGTCAGTCACCGCCTTGGCTGTGGACAAGAACGGACGACCGAGGATGATGGGGGTATCAGCCACTGAATCAGGGATCTCCATGTCCAACACTATGAAGTCCACGGGGAATTTCAGGCCCTGAATAGTGACGATAACATCTTGCAACAACCCCTTCGGCCTCTTGACAGATCGATCAGCAAACTGAAGGACTGTCCTGCTCTGTCTAAGAGTGCCTAACTCGAAGCGGTCGAGAAGGGCTGCCGGAAGGAGGTTGATAGACGATCCGCTATCCAATAGAGTCCGGTCGAACCTCTGCTCACTAATCTGACATCTGACATACGGGGCTCCTGAATCTGGCCTCTTGGCCGGCAGACGGTTCTGTATCGCGAAGCACGTGGCTTTCGTCAGCACATGTATCCTTGAATGGTGGTTCCTCCTCCTCCTCCTGACTGTAGTCCTGTCTCTCAACGATCGCTGAAGAAGGGGGATGTGCTGCAAAGCCTCCTGAAGGGTCAGCTGTATGTGAAATCTGTCAATCATGCTCTGGCTGAACTCCTCCTGCTCTCTCTTTTTTGGGTCTTTTTCTCTTTTCTTCCCCTTCCCCATTAGAAGGGCTCTAGGGAAGGGGATCACAGGGTCCTTCTCATATGAAGGACTAGGAATAGGTATAGACGGCTCGACGGCCGGATCTGCACATACATCAATCACCACAGTGGGACCAGAAGAAACTAAACCTTTTCCTTTATTCACAACAGTGTTCTGAGATACATCAGTAGAAGGAAAAACAACAACTCTCTCAGAATGAACACCGGTGGCCTCAGTACCACCACGGGCTGGCTCTGCGGGACGTCTCGCGGCCTCAGTACCGCGTGCTGGCTCGGCAACTCGGGTGGCGTCAGTACCACCTCCTCGAACTGGTGAAGCGGCGGCCTCAGTACCGCCGGTGGAATCAGCATCCTTGGTGGCATCAGTACCATTATCATCATCATGAACGGCCTCAGTACCGCTCTCCTCCTCCTCATCTGGCGCCCTGGATGTATCCTCGTGGTGTAGCTCAGACGAGGCGCTGCCGCCTGCTGGTGTCCTACCGCTCCTAAGCGTAACAAAATCATCATCAAAAAGATCCGAAGATGTATCAACAAATGGATCACTAGGAGTGGTGTGCTCAGTGTAAGCTACCTGCTCAGATTTTCGCTTCAGGCTGTTGGGATTCAGTTCAATCTGGGCAGGAATGGCAGCCTTCCCTCTCACAATGTCCCGCATCTCCTGGCGGAACTCGTCCATCTCCCGTCTGAAGGTAGCCTGCTGGTCCGTGAGGAGGCGGGCGATGTCATCCAAAACAGGGCTCTCGTGGGAACCCGACGGGTAGCCTCTCTAGTGATGAGGCTGCTGGAACTGGTGTTGCTGCTGGTGAGAGGGGTAAGAAGGAGGGTGCTGCTGGTGTGGCTGGTGAGCCTGCTGCTCATGTCTCCAAGACTGTCCCTGCTGCTGATAGGGACGAGGAACGAAGGATGACTGCGGCTGTGACTGGTAAACTAGGGGCTGCTGCTGCTGTTGATCCCTCTGCTGGCTATACTGCCCTCCCTGACCGGATGACAGCTGCTGGGGCTGGGTACCTCCATTCCCCCACCTGAATCCGGGATGGTCTCGTCGGATTCCAGGCTGGGGACGGTCATACCAAATCCCGTTGACATCCATCAATGGCTCTGAGTCGTACTGGGCTGGCGGGAGTACTGCCAGAGGCTGATCCGGCTGGTATCCACCATCTGCATGTCTGGAGATGGTGGGGACTGGTAAGAGGGCTGCTGCTGCTGGTATGGCTCCGCCTGTACAAGGTGAACCTGTCTAGGCTGCTGAAAGGAGCTAGAGCGTTGGGACGAGCTGCTGCTGCCGCCGGTATCGCCTCGCGACTGAAGACGGGGCTGGGAAGCCGTTTGTGCCTCCTGGAGACACATGAGCTGGGTCTTTATGTCGCTCAGAGTCTGTGCCATCTGCTCCATCTGCGTGATGCCCTGGCACTGCTTCTTCTGTATCAGCTCCATCCGATCCAACTTCTCACTGATGATACCCATATCCGCAGCGGATGACTCTGCCTGTGCTGCTGCTACTGCGGACGAACTGGATGGACCAGCGTCGACCCGTGCTATCCTCTGGTACTGCACAGGTCCTGGCTGCTGCTGGGGTCTGCCCTGAGTGTACAACCGGGTCTGGGACATCACCATATAGTTCTCAGCCATCTCCTCGTAGATGGCCCAGACCTGGTCGTGATCCTTGGCGAAATAGGACCCACCACAAGAAGCATTCACCAAGCCCTAGAGCTCTGGTGTAAGCCCGCTGAAGAAGCTCTGCACAAGGTTAGGCTTCGAGATATCATGGTGCGGGCATCGATCTGTAAGCTCATGGAACCTCTCCCATGCCTCATGGAATTGCTCATTGGGGAGCATGGAGAAGTTGCTGATGAGGGCTCTCGCTGCATTGGTCCGCCCGAGTGGATAGTACTTGTTCAAGTACTCGGTGCGGAGCTGCTCCCAGGTGTAAACAAACCTCCCCAAGTGCTTCAGCCAGGTGGCTGCTCTGTCTGCTAGGGAAAAGGGGAAGGCGATCATCCTGATCGTGTCCTGGTCCACCTGACGGTCGTGGATAGTGCTGCAAATCATCAGGAACTCCTGGAGGTGAAGATGGGACTCCTCAGTAGCGAGCCCGTGGAAGCGGGGGAGTAACTGCAAGGTGTTCGGGGGGAACTTGAAGTCCCCCATGATGGCTGGAAGTACGACCCAGAGGTGCATCAGTGTCGATCCGGGGTTGTGCAACTCCCGCATCGGTCTCGGTGGTCCTCCCGCCGCGGCTGCGGTGGCTGCTACCGCTGCGGCGGCTACTGCGGCTGCTGCTGCGGCTGCTGCATCTGCATCCTCTGGGATCCTCGGTCCCTCTCTCCTCTGCTCGCGCTCTGCTCGCATCTGCTCCATATCTCTCCTCCTGTCAAGCATGAATGCTCCCTGATCTCTCAACTACTGCTGGACGGTCTCTAAAGAGGCGATCAGGGTAGAGTTGATCGCTCCCTGGTCTAATACGAAGTGCTCAGGCTGACGGGAGCGATCCTCAGAACTGCCGGCCAAGGCGTCTGCAAAATCAAACGAGCCAAACTCAGGTGCTGTCAAATCTACGAGTCTCTCCTCTGGCTCATATCTCTCAGAACCGAAAGAAAGGGGGTCGAGGGGGAACAGGGCGGAATCATACTCGGGCTCGGAGAACTGGTCTCGGCTCTCGCGGGCCAACCTAGATGATTGGGTAGACGTGCCCGAAAGCGGTGCAGCCAAAGGCTGCCTAAGAGAGCGTCTACCCATCATCGTGATCTGACGAGTAGGGCGGATGAGATCTGGAAAAACTATGATGAGCAACCAGACCCTCTATTCACCAACACAACACGAGCTGAAGACCGTAAGGGCTCGGTCAAATTATCTTGTCCAATTTTATTAGGTGAACAATCAATCTATCAGAGCGCTTACGTGACCTGTTAGGATACCTGATGCTACTCCAACCGACTGGCCCGCACGGAAGAGTCGGTAGTCAGCTGGAAATAGCACCGGAGGGCTCTACCTAGGGTGCGGATCACTCTCTCGCGCAAGCAAACCAAACAATGAGGGGGTTGCTCTCCCCAAGACAAATTTTTACGGTGAATGTCTTTTAGGGTCAATAGTTTTAGCATTCCTAATTTTATGGTTTTTCTTTTTTAATATTTTTCAATAAAAAAAAAGGCCTAATGAATTTTTCGGTTCTCCTGCTTATTTAATCCAAAACAAGGGGGAGAAGACGAAAAAGCCGATGCGCGATGAAATC
Organism: Ottelia alismoides; assembly: GCA_037367405.1. Lineage (NCBI taxonomy): Eukaryota > Viridiplantae > Streptophyta > Magnoliopsida > Alismatales > Hydrocharitaceae > Ottelia > Ottelia alismoides. The sequence goes on from JAZKJV010003675.1 coordinate 1,316,584, forward strand.
AATGATGCATGCAGAGATAGAAATGCGTACCTTTCCTCCATCACTCTACATGCAAGTGATCCGTGCAGAAATGTAAAGACTGAAATAAAACTACCTAAATGGTGCAGCGATGAAAACCGAGTCCTAGATGAGCAAGTCTACTCGCAGAACCGTCTAACTGGTCACCGACCTCCAAGCCAAGGGTCCGGTCTTGGCCTACCCCTCCTCTGCCGAACAAATCGGGGGTAGGAGAAAGCGCTTTACGGGGTAGGCTGCGGCACGTTGGCTACGAAGGAGATGAGTCAGTTATTTTTATTAATCGATTATTAGTAGGTCCAATTAATCGCACTATGGGAACATACAGATAATTAAGTGTGGGGACCCTACTAATTACGGCACAAGCAAGCAGAAAATCCTAAGTCTTGGGGCTCGATGAAAAACCGCGTAAACACCGGAAAAGGCAGTTAAAAATCAAAACCGCGAAAAAGCCGCGAAAGACACCTAAGGATCCCCCGAGCACACCAGTGCTCGGCGAAACAGACCCGCTAGTCAACCAAGAAAAGAGTCTCTGAGTACCTGTATTATTACAATAATAATCAAATAAAAATAAAAAAAATCTAAACTAAACCTCTCCCACTCAGCTCTCTCTCACTCTCTCCTACGGCTCCGTACATAAAGGAGCCGCCTCCGAGTCTCGCGGTTGCGTCGGCTTCTCGAAATCGGCCGCCTCGGTCCTCGAGCCCTCGCAAGAAAGAACAGAGTGGTTAAACCAATAAAAATAACCAAATAATAATAAGAAAAATAAATGAAAATAAAATGGGGGTATATATGCAAAAATGCAAAATAAATAAAATAAACAAACAAAAATAAAACAAAAACAAAAATAAAATAAAATAAAATAAAACAAAATAAAACAAAAATAAAGTATAAACAAAAAGCAGCGGAAAAGCCGCGAGCTCTAAAAGAGCCGCGAAAAGCCGCAAAAACAAAAACGAAAATAAAATGAAAACTACTAAGTCGTGCTCCCCGGCAATGGCGCCATTCTGATGACCGAAAAACTCCCAAGCGACTAAGGCAATCAGGTAACTAGATGGTCGTTGCGACCTCAATCACTCAGACTCGATCAATCAAGAAAAATAGACCACCAATAAAATGAAAATCAACTCGAAAACACGATAGCGGTCTTGCTATTAATTTAACCTGGTATAGCGACCAGGGTCGAACACAAGGAGCACGGGTTGGCCTTACGGCCTACGAAGTAGTCAAAAAGAAAATGAAAGAAAAGAACAAGGTATTTTTGGTGGTTTTTAAATATTTTATATTTTTTTGGATTTTTAATGTATTAAGAAAATAAGAAAAGCAACTAAACAACACACTTCAACAAATTATTAAATGCACTAAAAATCAACCAAAAATTCTAACAAAAATATTTTTATGTGTTTTATAATTTTTAGTGTTTTTGGTGAATTTTTGGGATTTTTCTGATATTTATTTAATTTTCTAAAAATCAAACAGTGACTGAAATTGTAGGTATTGTCCAGCTGAGCTAAAAGGACCTAGATAAAATATCTAGAAGCCCCAAATTAGCCTGGAGGTATTTTTCCTGTATAGAGAATAATAAGGAAAAATTAGGCACCTAGTTTATTATTTTTGGATTTTTAATCTATTTATTAGAATTTTTATACGATTTTAAGTGTTTTTTACTTTTTAGGTATTTTAAGTAATGAAAAATAGCCAAAATTGGTTAGAAAATCAAGCAAGCCTAAATAAACAGAACAGTAAGTAATTTTTTTGTGAATTTTAGATGATATTTAGCATTTTTTTGTGGTTTTTAAAGTCAGACAGTGAAGAAAATAGATGTTTTTGAATTTTTAAAAATATCAAATCAAAACAAAATTGTCCCCAAAAATTCCAGAAAATTTTACACTATGGCAGGAGCCATGTGTCCAATTTTCGTTGGATTTGGAGGTGATTTGCTATTTTATTCAAAAATAAAGAGGGGGCACTGTGCACAGGGACCTATGTGCAAATACCCGGAGTTCTGGGGGGTCTGGTGCAAATAACCCAAGTAAACACGTGCGTCGCACGCACCTGAGGCACTCAGGGACCTAAATGAAAGGAAAACAAGTTCCGAGGGTATTTGGTAACAGGTACCAAAAGCCCAGGGACTTGTCTGCAAAATACCCAACAATATACGCACATGCAATATAAATTCACGCACAGGGGCGTAAATGCAATATTTCAAAACTATTCATTCATTAAGTAACATCCAGAACTACAAGGGCATATAATGCAAATAACCCAGAAAGTCACGTGTTGACGCACGTGTCACAACATACACAAGGGCATATCAGCAAATAAACTCAAGCACAAGGGTCTCTATGCAAAAGTATCAAAAACTAAACAACTACACTACGTATTTACAAGACTAATTACCAAATAAAATAAAAGAGGGGGCCTAAGGGTAATTTACCCTTTATTAATGGAGCCGTTGGATGGATGCCACGCGGAGCATCTGACGGTGGCTGACGATGGGCGCTCCACAGCTGAGCTCCTGGGGTGAATCCGACGGCGGGGGCGTCGCCACGTGTTGGATCGAACGGGTGAGGGTCTCGGTGGCTAACCCTCGCGCATCGGGCGGCTGGGATCAGTCCTCATCTGATCTGACGGTGGCTAGACCTCCTGGAGTGGACGGCCTAAATGGAAACTGGAGGTCGAGGACGATCGGACGGTCGGGGAAGATCGAGGAGGAACAGCTCACCAGTGAAGTTCGTTGGCCCAAGATGCACGCTCCTGACCTCCCTTGCTGCTCGTGAGGATCGGAGAAGCTCCGGCATTACGCCCCGCAGCTGCTGGTGGTCTCCGATGACCCAGCCGAGCTCTGGGTAGCTCCGGCGAGGTCAGCGGAGGTGAAGCTCCTGGCCCGAATGGCCCAAGCCCTCAGATGGGCTGGGGAGTACCTGCAAAGTAAACCAGGAGACTCGCGGGTCGAGGGCAAACTGCCTCGACCCGGTTAAGCGGGTGGAGATGGTCTGTGATGCGGTGTGGACGAGCTCCGGCGAAGGGGGTAGACGGAGAAACTCGAGTCCCAGCTCTTGTGCGAGATGGGTTGAATGGGGGTATGGAGAAAGTGCGCGGAAGGAAGGCGGTGGCTATGGCGAAGCATGATGATCGAATGGTGGTCGGACGTGGATGGAATCGACGGCGAACGGCGGAGCAGCGATTTGGGGGAAATGGAAATTTAGCGAGAAAGAACTAGCTAAGGGGCTACCTGGGTGGACGATGAGACTAGGGGTGAGCTGGCGGTGCTCTGGGTCGTAGCCTCGAGGAGCGTCTCCCTCCGAGGCTCGAGCTCCGGCTCTGGGCGGAGCAAGGCGGCGATACTCGCCGGATCAATGGAATCCGGTCCCTCTCCTCACTTCAACAGCACGGAAAGCAAGCTGTCACTCTCACTCACGCGCTGGAGCTCATTGGGGGTGGAAGCGAATGGCCAAAGATAGGAAATGGAGGTGGCGGAGCTCGGCTTAAGTACGCTGGAGGGTCCGGGAAGAAGGGCGCGGGTAGGGCACTGGAGCGCGCGGATCCCGATGTGGAGGCTCCGGCGAGGATCTCGGATATACCATAGATGGATCTGACCCGGGGTTTAGGTGGGGATGAATCAGGTTTAGGCGCTAAAAAAGGGGGAAATCGGGTCGGGCGCCTAAGCCCGTGGGAAGTGGTCCTGGGGGGAGGCAGTTGACCGGGCGGTCAACAATCCCCAGGGCCAATGGGTGAAGGCCACGTGGTTGGTTTTTGGAAGTGAAATTAAGGGTAGCAAATGGCCGAATTAGGGAAAGTTAAAACATGAAACATTTTTCTTTTATTTTTTTCTATTTTTTAGTGATTTTTAATTAATTTTTCAAAGTACAAATAGTGTATTTACATAGTAGGGTTACATATAGGTATATATACAATATCTAGGGTTTTTAATTTTGATTTTTAATTGTTATTTTTATACAATTTTATTCCCATTTTATATTTTATTTATTTATATTATAAAATAAGGAATAAAGAGATATTTTTATTTTATTTTTATTATTTATATACATAGGTGGAATAAATACATATGTACATTTATATACATGGTATATTTACAATATATTTTTATGTTTTTAATTTTGTTATTTTTATTTTGTTTTTGTTTTAATTGTTTTTATTTTATTTATTTACACTATATAATATAGAATATTTAGAAGATTTTTGGAAATTAATTTTATTTATTTACAAGGCTACATAAATATAGATGTGGATGATCTATATACAAGGTGAGTGATGTTTTTATCTTCTTTTTGATTTTTATATTTTTATCTTGTTTTTATAAAAATATATACAAGTTATTTACAAACCAATTTGAGTCTATTTTTGTGAGAAAATTACTTTTATTTATTTACATAAATATTTACACACATGAGCCCTTATCTCCCTCTACTTTGGCTTTTATGCGGTCAGGCCCATGCTGAGCCCTCCCTTGGGTTAGGTTGCTCAATATTTATTCTAAATATTTCCCTCTTTTTCTTTTTAATCTTTATTCTTTTATTTTTTCACAAAAACATGCTAATTGTAGGTTTTTACACAATGCATGATTTTGGTAATTATTTCTATTTACAACTATATACATGCATTTACAAAGGTTTTTTGTAGCTAAAATATAAGAATAAAGAGTGATGAATGAGTATTCATCACATATATACGTTATCCATAACTCGTACTTTCTTGTATTTTCTATATGGCTATAATATACATTAGTTGGGGGTATACAAATAAAACTAGTGAAAATTCTTGTAAATATGTGTAATTTTTTTTTGAAAAGTATTTGCAAAATCTGATTTGAAAATATTTGCAAATTATTTTGAAAATAGACATAAAATGTATTGAAAAAATCTTTTAAAAACCTTTGAAAATCTTTGTGAAATGTCTTCAAACCTTTGAAAAATATCCTTTTTGTAAATATTTGTAAAAAAAATTGTACAATTTTTTCTAAAAATGTTGTAAAAATTGGTTGTAAAATTGTTTGCAAAATAAGTTTTTAAAAATGTTTTTAAAATGTTTACGAAAATATTTTCCAATTGTTTTTAAAAATCTTGTATATAATGATCTTGCAAAAAACTATTCAAATAAAAACCACGTATAAAACATGTATATATTTATATAAGATCCTTTGTAAACATGTACAATCCATGTGAATACATACAATTCACTAAATTTTTCAAAAATACCAAAAATTTAAAAAAATCCTAAAAAATCGCAAAACTCTTTAAAAAGCAGATAAATAGTTAAAAACTGGAAAATTTACTTCATAAAATATCTTTGCATTCGTATTTTTCAGAATGATTTTGATAATTGAACTAGTTTGGAATAAAATCTGAAGATTAGAGCTTGGTTTAGACTTAGTCCACTAAATTTCACTGGAACCATATACGAACCAATATTAAAACTTTTAATGTCAATATGACTTTATTCTTTAAATCTACAAGACTATATTCGCATGTCATTTTGATTAGCCTAAGTAAAATATTTCATGACACACGCATGGCCCTTATTGTAGTGTTATAACATGGATAATTAGTAATCTACATATAGTTCAACTTTGATGAAGTTGTGAGGGCGGAAGTCTATAGCTTGAGAAGCATGCATGTGGAAACATTCATCGCCCAATAGGAGGACAGTGCACCTCAACCTGACCTTGCGGTAGGGACTTCTAAAGATAGGATGTTGTGGGATGCAATAAAGCTTTAATAGAGGGATAGTCTATTGACTCAAGAAGAAAAATTACATATGTAAATGTTGTTGTCATATGTTAAAAAAAGTGCATGAAAGAAAGACTCCAAAAAAATAGAGGGGCAAAAAGGCAATGAAAAATCATTCCCATCTGAGTTATGTATCGATAAGGCATCATGCTTCAAAGTCAGTTGCAAGGTTGCTTGCAGTTGGAGACTTGGCTACATTGGACAAGCTCCAAAGGATATATGCCTACACTGTTTACAGTCCATTCTTCTTTCTCTACCCACTCTTCTTGAGACGGTTGTACATGAACGTGGAAGGAAATACACCAACCTCGAGGAAAGAGTATCTAGATTGGGGAATAAGGGTTTCCTTGATGAGGAAGACATTTTCTTTGCCATCTCAGATGAGGAGAGCTACATTTCACATGCACTGTACAAGTGAGACTCATAGACAGAATTGTTTGTGTATTAAAAGACTTGTTCTGACTAGGCTGTTGAGGTGAACTGAACAGAGGATCTCGGAACTTGATTGATGTTAAGTTTTAAATTCTATTCTCAATAATGTTCTGACAAACTAACAACCCAAACGTCTGACTAAGCTCTAAACATTGTTTTTATGAAGATAGATATAAAAATCATAATCATTCTAAATTGTTTATTTTCCTTTTCTTTATTTTCTCTTTCATCACTTGTTCTCCTAAAAAGTGTTTTCTAGGGACTAGTAATCATAAGTGTGGTTGGTGATGAATAGCAATTCATTCACATTTATTATTCTATTTGGCTTTAAATCCCTAGTCGAATACATGTAAATATCACTAACATGCATGAATTAACACTCTAACATTGATGTATTAATACTATATAAATACATGTATTTAAACACAAAATTTGATAAGAAAGAAAAGAAAAGACAAAATAAAAGAAGTATCAAAGATATTGACTGACCATGAACCCCAAGACCAAGTCAAATATTGATTAGGATGACCAGGACTAAAGAAGGGGGAGATAGAGTAAAATATTATATAAAATTATTAAAAAAAATCTAATTCTTTTATGAACAATATACTGTGTAAATAGGCCAAATGTAGTTATTTTGTTTATTGTTATACACACTAGAAACTATAAAGTTTTCAATACAAAACATGTACATAATAATATAATGAAAATAAGTAAATTATTAGCAAAAATAAAGCATGCACAGTACTTGGTACACACATTTGAAAACGTCGCAAGTCAAACTTCGTATATCTATATCTACTCTATGTGAACTCAAATTGAACCAAACTCACTTCCATTGTATTTTAAATTAAATTATCTATTAAAAGAAGGTGGTTTCATTGGAATTGGAGCTAAGAAGCAAAGGTCAGTTTTTTTAGGAACTATTATACTTGGGCATTTGTACATATAAGCAATTATTTTATGCAATACATTTTTAATCTCATAATATTTTTATATTATATATATATATTATATTATACATATTAAAAATATAAATACAACTAAAAACATTTAAAAGGTGCCCAAAATAAATAGTAAAGTTCAATACAAATGTAAAATATACAAATAATATAAGTACATGTAATTCTTTATACATCTGAACAAATTGCTAAAATACACATAAAAATATGTAAATACACATTAAATAATGTTGTAAATATATAAAATATGTAAAATTTGATATTGTGTATAAAAAAATAAAAATACAATATATATTGTACATGTATATATATAATGATATGTAAATATTAATACATAATAAATAAGGATGTGAAAAAAAATAAAAATATAGATAAATTAGTTTGTAAAATAATAAATACCTTTAATGTTTTGAATGTAAATAAAATCATTTACTATTTTTTAAAATTTTCTTTCATTTTAATTTTTGTTTGTCTTCTAACAGACATACATGGCCCATTCACATTCCCGGCAGTGTTTATCCCAATGTCAACTTCCCCTCCTCACGTGAATTCATCCATACATCTCTGACCTCCTCACTTTGCCTAAATTTTACTCCATCCTCCGTACTTCTGTTCATCTAAAGACCTTCACCAAACTTGTGTGCAGGATCAAGCTCTACCATGCCCTAGTATTAGGTTTCATCTACCAATCTCGATTCAAGCGTAGTTTGAATGTCAACTTCCTATATTTTTCTTCCTCTATAAAATAAAGCTCATATCTTATATCCTAATTTGATACACTCTTGACCCCTGTAACCCCAAATATCACATCTGGAGTGATCCCCTTTGAGGCAGGAAGGAGTGCCCTCTGATTTACGGTGAGGAGAAGGGAGGAGGAGCTTGATCCACCATGTTAGAGTAGCTTCTAAAGGTCCCGCTTCCAAGTAATCCCTTTTCGAGGCTAAGTTTAATTTAGGTTTTTTGCTTGGTGGAGTAATCCTTAGCATATATCTGTCATTTATTTGCCTTGATTTCATCATTTTTTACTTAAAATCAAAATCAAAGTTCGTTGGATCTCTAGGCTTCGACCATTGATCCACTGTGAACTACTCATTGTTCTGACTTAATAACACCTTCATCATCGTCCCCTTCATCTTTTATGCTCCTCAGAACATCTTTCCACCTTGATTCTTCAAGAATTGAGTTCCTCAATCTCCACATCTGCGGCCTCATCGTAGATAAATTTCCTCTCCATTCCTTTCGTTGTTTAGCTTCAATTTTGGGTCAACAAGCATCACCCTTGAGCCCTTAACCGTTTAATGCATGTAGCTGGACCAGAAAAGCCCTTCTTGGTGAAGATTTGGTCCCAAGAGAAAGTCTCAGGTCAACGACCCAAGCATTAAGACCCAGACCTCGATTAGTGAGATCTAGACCCTACGAAGACCTCATGCTCAAGCGGAAGGTGTCTGACTATTTTTACAGCCCCTCGGGTGTGAGGGAGGTGGCTGATGTGAGGCCCACCGTCAAATCAAAGGTTGGGGATGAACTCCTTCTTTCATGTTCTTCCTTGTCTCCTCTTGGCTATCAGAATAAGAATAAGGGCCTAGATCTAATCTAGGTCGTGGATTAAAGACAAAGCATTGTGACACCTTTATTGTTTGATGAACTTAAGTGCCGCAACAGAGTCATTCGATTATACGCACACGTCCCTCATGCGTACCTTTGGGTATATTTTTCTCGAGCCCTCTGTAGTCTTGTATTTTCTATAATAGTATTGTAAATATTAAGTACTGTGTAAAAAAAGTAGGTCAAATTCCTAGTTGGACACTGAACATCCTTGTAATTATAATTTGGTTCCTTGCTCGATCACCTAACTTGGTCCCCCACGTGAGGAGTTGGGCATTTTATAGATTAAATCCTGAACTTTATGGACATAATCTGAAATGCATTTTTATATTGTAAAATTATATTTTTATCCATGTGTTATTGCACATTTAATTCCCTTGATTTTTTCTTGTATAAAATACTTTTTATTTCAAAAATGTAGGAAAATTAGGATAGATTCTTGGAACCATGATATCTTATGTGTAATTTTTTTGGCATTTAAATCTATTTTCCTATTTTCAAAAATATAAAAACAAACATTTTTCTCATGTTTAGCAATTCAAAATCCATAAAAATTAAAATACTACTCCAAAAATTGTAAAAAATATACTATTTATATTATATTCTTCTCTACCATATATCTAAAAATAACTAAAATGCAAAATATAAGACATAAACCTTCAGAATCCTAAAAAAATTTATAAAAATTAGTAAAAAATCTATAAAAATACAAAATTTGTTATATCTATTTATGAATTTTCTTCACTATATATAGTATATATTAAAAATGCTTTAGTGTTAATTTTGTACTTATACATATTTATTAAACACAAAATAAGTTTGGGACTTTATAATATTCTTTTTTGTATATTTTGTAACTTTAAAAATCCATGAAAAATAGAAAACAAATCATAAAAATTAACAAAAAACCTTTTTATTTTCTATATATTCACATTATTTTGACTTATATAAAAACTAATAATGTATTTTTGATATACATGTTACTTACATATAATACATAATATCTATTATTTGTATTATTTATCTTATTTTAAAAACTAAAGAAATTAAAATTTTGAAAAATTAAAACAAAAAATAAAAAACTAAAAAAACTAAGAAACATAAAAATTAAATATAATTAAATTCCTACATAAAATAGGAAAAAAAGATAAAACAAAAATATTATTATTAATTAGCAATAATTAATAGCAATTCTCTACCCTTTGCACTTCACAATGTTCAACACTCTATAATACTCATGCATATTGTATGTGGAATTATAACAACTTTTGACTTGCATTCGCACGTTGATTATTCACCTTATTGTGGGTTGATTGTTGATTTAAGAGACACATGGCCACCACAGTGATTACTGATCTTGTTCGATGAACAAGCCAATGCAAAACCTTTTAATCAATCCTCTTCTGAAATTTTCTTAAGAAACATCACCTTTTAAGGGGAAGCTCTTCCAAAATTTTCTTAAGAAACATTACCACTTATGGGGAAACACTACCAAAATTCTGTTAAGAATATCACTTATACAAGGGGAAACTCTGCTGAAATATTATTAAGAAACATTCCTTTTTAAGGAGAGAAGAGGTCGTATATTTAGATAAGCCAACACAAGCATGGATAAACATGGGTTAGTAGATTCCGTATATTAGTTTTCTTTCTACTGCATAAGAGACGAATCCATTTAGGTTGGTGGATCGAGATAGATTTGTTAGAAGATAAAAGCATCAAAGTGAGGGTGAGTGGTCTCTGAAGCACTATTTTCGATATTCACCCATATTTTGATCACTAAATTTATCGTTAAATCTTTTATACATCTTTAGATTATACAATTATACATGCTTTAATTAAGTGAAATCCGATAAGTATTAGTTATGGTTCATGAAGCATAGTATTCAGATCTTATTTTTGCAATAATATGATATTTCAAGTTCTATGTATGCTAGGAAAATCTTTGTTTTCATCTTTTAATTTAGTCAAGGTTATAATACAACTTGAGAAGTTTTTAGTATTTAGCTATTTTGTAATTGTGCAACATAAGCTTTATAAGCAAGAAGAAAAGCTCTTATGTGGTGATGTGATCCAGATATCATACACTTTTTAGCGTATAGTTTTGTTTAGAAAGAAAGATTATATGTATGTTGAACACAATAGTTGCTCTCAAACAAGTCATGAAGTAGCCATTAGATATGGTTATGTCATAATATATGACCAATAAAGGTCTACTCGACATGGAATAGGCATGAATGAAACCTTCGAAAAGAAGATCAACAAATTCTCAACTAAACTAATATTATCAAGAAATTTCATTAATAAGAAAGACCATGTATTTAATTCACTAGATACATCATTATTGTATACTCTTTGATATGTATGGCGCAACCCAATATTTGTTTGGTGGGTTTCTAATTTTTTAATATCTGCCTTTGATATGAATTTCCATATCGAATATACTACGAAAAATGCCCTCTTTACTGTAATATATGTTGTATACATAAACAAGTCATTAGATATGATAAATACCTTAGATATGATGACCATTAGATATGGTTTAGATGACTTTGGGTTCACACTCTATATATATAAAGGCTTTGGGTCATATGCAGTGTGTTCTTTGGCCTTTGGGGCTGCCTATGCATATTACTTATTATGTTTCAGTGTTCACGGACTTAGTACAGTTAACAAAAATTGTGTTAGTGCAATGGTTATGACTTGTAACTATAGAGTTGTGGTTCTTTTAAAAATTAAAATTAGATTATGTGCAATTACTCCTTGTTGAAAGTTGAATGATTTTACAACAATAATATTTTGAAAAGTTTCAAGTTTTGTTTATTAAAATAATTCCTTTTTACCAAATGTTTCTATGATTTATGCAAAGTTACTTAATAAATAGTCCTTATTTTTCTTACCAAAATTATTGCGACCCATTCACTAGGTTTAAGCTCATATTGAGATTAGACTTAACCCTCTTTTGTTTATTATTATTCAGAGACATACCTGAGCATGAATTTTAGAAGTGCCGAAGCTGGAGGTTGTGCATCTTACATCGTGTTTTTGACCGTTTGGTAACTTTTTATACTTCAAGATAGAGTTGTGTAACTTAGAAGAAACATGTCTATGTAATGGGAAGATAGATTACTCTTGTAAGTGGTGGTTTGTAAACATAACAATTGTTATATGTTTAACAAGGTTTTTGATATGGATGGTCATTTTGTAATTTTTTTTGTTATTTATGAAGAATATATTTTGATAATGATTTCAAGGAATGATTGATTAAGGAAATTATGGTTACATTTTATGCATCCGTTGTTATGAGTTAAAAGAAAAGATTAGATCTTTGTTGTGTCAATCTCCACTAGAGGGATGGGTCATGACAATATTTATATATGAAACCTCGACATGGGAAACATTCCACCATGTAGTCAACACAAACACAAACAATAAGTGTGTCTATGATACATATATGATATCTCAATCTTCATAATAAAAGTCACATCACTTCCATTATTACTTCAAAGATTTTAGTGTAATGTAGACCACATAGGTAATTTGATCCATTAAGATAACTAGATTTCTAGATAATCCAACCATAAAATATTACGATTAGTTTTGACAGTTATATATTGAATAATACAAACACAAAGATAATTAGACCCATGCAATATTAAATTACATGATGGAGTTATTTAACTGACATTTGTTTTCTCCATAGTTATAGTGTTTATGGTAAGTAAATCAAAAATCCAAGGATCTATCCATTTTCCTTGGTTGTCAGGGGTCGTTGTGCAAAAGCATAACTTAATTAAGTCTAGATAATGAACCATGATCGTAAAACAAATGTATCTCCTTTGTCCGATGTCAGATTTTGATGTTCTTGGTACCATTGCAAATCTATTATCTTGATCTTGAATCATGGGTCATCGGATCTCCCATATTTAGACAAGGTTAACCATCGATAATTTATTCAGCAATAACTACTAACATTCAGAAAAAGACTGCAATTAAAAATACTAAGAAGAAATCATTCAACACTTTTCCATTAGCGAAATAAAGTTTACATTGTACATTGTCCAACTATAACATTTACATGTGCATCAACTAGAAAGGAAATGCACAAAAAGATTATCAACTACCTTATGGAGTAATGCTACTGTGGCTGGATGGATGGTTGTTATCCCTATGATGACTCTCCGATGCCTATTGGTTTTCAGATTACATATGAAAGAAATGCGCCATTGCTCGATAATGAAGAAAATAAACATAGACCATTAATCATATTTGAAAGGCTCAATAATCCAAATAATACAGTTGTTCCTTTATTCCCTTTTATTTTAGCTCATATCCATTCTAATACACGTCTAGGATTGGTCATCTCCCCTCCATGGACCCCAAAGCTGTGGACACTCTAGGATTAGGGATTGCATTGATACTGATGAGCTTAGGTCATCGCTCGTTGCCTCAACCAATCCATCAATCTACCATTAACAATATCTCTATTATTAGTAATCCATGGTCCATAGACGCTACTGCATGTTTAACACATATGCATATCGTCCTCGAGGACCTCGTTGTTTAAAACCACCAGCCGTTTTCACCTATATCTTTTTACTAGTGGCTTATTTCAAGTGTTATCATAACCCAAGCGCTAATAATACAAGAACGTGCCTCCATATAGCACGGCCATATCTTATGTCATTGAACCAGAGATATTGTCACCCGATACCATGTATTCCAAATCATTCATTCATTTTGTATGCACTTATCATAACACGACAATTGTGAAACACCTAAGTAGGGATACACCAATATGGGTTCCTTTCAACAACCCTACCAAGTTTCATGCCTGACATGTAATTCTAATTCCAATCATTCTTAATATAATATGCACGATCCTTTTCAAGATCCATTTAAATACACATCAATTCTCATGATGTAATTCTTTCATTAAGCCTCTGATTTACTTATTCATCAACATTGACTATATATATATGTATATATATTAATTTCTATGTACATATACTCATATTTATACTTATTTTAACTCCCAAACCATAACTTTCCAAGCCAGTTGATCAATTCGATGCTTAGCCATTATTTTAGTGGCAATCACAGAGCAACATTTCATGGTTTCTCAGAAATTACCAAATTAGGGATCTTTGTAGCGAAAACATAAAACCAAGAATTTCAACGATCTGATATGAAAAGCCTAATATCAACAGGTAGGATTTCATTACCTAACTGAGCACTCTCTCACATATGCAATGCTTTATCATGATTACTTTTTAGAAAGAGTGATCTATAGCTCCTTGATGAAAGAGATCTGGATGGGGTACCTAATGTTTTGTCTTGGTGGGCCTACGGTGTTTGACAAGTTAGATCCGACATCGATGTATCATCGCACGGCTCGGCTCTTGGCACCTGAATCAAATCACCTCAATCAAAAATTAACCCACAACAGTGATTAAGCTAAAAAATAAGTGAGCTACAATTTATTATACCGTACAAAAATGTGTATAGTAGATAATTAGTAAGGGTCAAATCTCAAGAAGCACACAAGCTAGAGCAAAAGTGAATAGACTACTAGGGATTTCTTAATTTTTTAATTTTTTAATGTTTTTGTGGTTTTTAATTTATATTTTTTATGTTTTTGATTTTGCAAAATTTTAATTATAATTTTAGAAATAAAATATAGGCCAATATATAGATATACTAAATATACAATACAATAAAGAAATAGAAATGAGATGTTTTAGGCCTTTTAAAATATAATAAACAAAATTAAATTTCGAAAATAAAATATGTTTGGGTTTTATAGACATTTCTCTGTTTTTTATAATTTTAGTGTAATTTAAGAATTTTGAATTTTAAGTATGTAAAAATACATAAAATAAACAAAATAGAAAATCCAAGAATTTGAAATGGGCTTAATAAATATCTATTAAATCACATCAAGCACAAAATTAATTTTCCTAAATATTAGATAATACAAAGAAAATTCAGAAACATTAAACATATTTTTGTGGTTTTCTATGAATTTTTTAAATTTTTGCAATGTTTTATGTGTTTTGTAAATTCTAGGAGCTTTAGTTAGTATTTTACAAAAACATATCATCAAAAAATAAAGTATATATAAATATATAGACATGATTTTTCAGTAATTTTTCAAAACATGTTGTCATTTTTTTGGTTTTTTAAGTGTTGAATAGGAGAAAATGAAATGTTTTTTAAATAGAAAAATAATTTTAATACCCTTATGTGATAAAATAAGGTTCAAAGCACTTAAGGTAATATTTTTAATATTTGAAATACAAGTGCAAAATTAATTCAGCAACACAAGACCTAGTTGTAACTTTGAAGAAGTGTCAGAGCATTTAACACTTTAGTAAAATCCAGGTGTATACATGCAATTTGTTGTGTAATAAAATATAATACACACTAGGGGCATAACTATAAATAAATAGAATGATAGGGACAAGTATGCAATTTATCTAAAAATATTTCTGTTGATATTGAAAGTTTCTAGGCCAAATAATAACACACAAACCAGAGGGGGTCAGTGTAAAATGCATGCCCCCTCATGAGTCATGCCCATAGACATGTGAGAAGATGTTCCATTGGACTAAAGTGCAATATAAATAGAGTATGGGGTCCAATGTGAAAATATTACAAAACTTTTATAATTAAAAATGAAAGTTTATATATTAAACATTAAATGCAAAAATATGGGGGGCTTAAGTTGCCAAATACCCCCAAACACCGTTGGCAGATGATGCAGATGATTCCACTTAAACATGCGGTGCCTCCTCAATGGTCGATGATGCTTCGACGATTGAGGGTGGAGATTAGATGTCGACCTCTAATCTGATGATCCTTAGGTGACTAATCAGACAGCTGTTGCACACCTAGGGCTCGAGGCTTGATTTAATGATTCCGAGCTAATCAGGAAGAACAACAGGGAGTTGACTTCGATCAAGCCTCCTGCACAATCCTAACGGTCTCCTGAGTTGTTATGATGCTCTTCACCATCCTGGATCGATTCCACAACTGGGAGATGAGTCACAAAGTTCTAGACATCATCGATGGAGGTTTAGAGGGTTAGAGAAGGTCCAAGCGTCGGGAGCCGCAGGTCTGAATCATTCAACCCCTTCACGGGGTCCTATCATGCATGAACCTACACCATAAGATTCAGGGTTCGAGGGCAAAGCTCCTCAACCCACAAATGAGAAAAAATAGGGGTTGGAATGTAAGGAAGAGGTCTCCAGCAACTAGCGGAGGATGGAGACCCGATTCCCAAATCTGTACAAGATCTTGGTTGGATAATGTATAGGTGGTGATAGAATGCAATGAAACGAAGATGTTGGGGTGGTCAAATGGTTTGTCAATGGTAAATAACATGCAGAACAAAAGTTGGACCTACAGCTCCGATGAACAATGATATCTGATTTTAAGCTAAAATATACAGGAACAAAGAAATAAAATGCAAGTTACTAATACTCCTAGTCACTGAGATAACCAAGAAATAAAGCTCACCAGACTTGGTGAAGTCAGGAGTAGAACCACTTGAAGAAGGTCTCAGACACTGGTGAACCACTTCCTACCCTCCTGCTTCGTGTCGCAAATCAGGAGGCTCCGCTCACTGCCAGTGAGGGCAAGATCTGATGATGATTTTTTTGGGATAAAAATCATGTAGAAAGGATTGATTTCAAAATTTGGATGAAGGAGATACTTTATACATGCTAACTGAGAGGCCTTCTTGGCCTAAGGATTGTTATTGAATCAAGCGGTTACTGACGCCAATCCGATGCACATCAAAGATCAGTAGTAGGTTAAGAAATCAAAAGAAGGAATCGAGCAGAGAGGAAGGCTAGATCAAGCTAGAAAATTTTAGAAAATGACGAAAGAGAATAACATGGACCAATCCAAGGGGGGGAAGGAAGCTGACCGATGCAAACAAATGCCACCTCCTGATTGGTCCACATCAGATATTAAAAGACAAAATATAAGTAAACAAAAAAATAAAAGTAAAATAAAATAGAATTGATATTATTATATAAAACTTAAAAGCTGGAAGTTGATTCTTATTTTACGTACTATTTTTAGTTTTTTATTTATTTTTATCGACATATTTATTATATGTTATTTTTTACATTTGTAATTATATGTATTTATACTTATGTATTGTGTTTTTATTTTTTTTGTATTTTAAATATTATTTTTTGTGTACATTTTTTATATATTTATAATACATTTAAATACATATTTTCATATTGTTATTTGATTTTATGTTTTTATTTGTATACTTCAATAAACATATATTTGTAAAGTATATGCATATTATACCTATGTATCTCATTTTATTATCATTTTAATTTATTTTTCATTGTTTTATTTTATATTTGTAGTTTTAGTATGTTTCAATTAATATTTACTGGTATTTAAAAAAAATAAAAATAGTAAAAGTGTAAAGAATAAATTAAATGAATAAAATGCATAGATATATAGTACAATGGGACCCAAAAAGCCAACTTTTGTATGTTAACTCCTTCTTCGCCTTAAGTAGACATATACATTAATTTAGAGTATAATAAATATGAGTTTGGTCAATTTTGAGTTCACATAGAGAAGATATGGCTCTATGAAGTTTCGTTTCTGGCTTTTTCATCTGTGTGTCCGAGTTGTACAGTGCATCATTTTTATTTGCAGTTATTTTTGTATATTTTTGTGTACATGTTTTGTATTAAAAGTATCTTTATTTGAAGTGTGAAAGAGTATGCACAAATTAGTGAAAGTTTGGCTATATATGTAGTGTAGTATGCATTTAGGGTTTCTAGGTGTCTGTGTTATTTTGTCAGTATTTTTTACCCTTATGTCCAACAATTTTATTCCTTGTTAACCAAGTAAATATTGACTTGTTATAGGGGTTTAAGGTGATGAAACTCGATTTCATCATCTTTATTTCTCTTTTTTAACCCCCTTGCTTAAGCTGAGTGTCAATAAAACCCAGTTAAAGTTTTGTAATTATCAGAGTCTCGAATAAATTAAAAATCACAAAAAATTGACAAAACAAAAAATTCGTGGTATTTTTAGACTTAAAAATACCCTCAAAAATATTTCGGGCCTTTGTTTGTTTTCATCTCCAGTTTTGGCCAACATGAAACTTGTAGATCTCGTCAAGATCTACAACTTTCATGTTTTGATTTTTCTCAAATTCGGCCGTCTAGGCCTTCAAAAATCAAAATCAATTTCGAAATAATCTGATTGGGCCACGTGGCCCATTTTGGGGGCGCCACGTGGCCCGGCTCCCTTTGTCCTATCCGCCCTTGACCAGGACCGTTGGATCATCTCTTGATCCAACGCCTAAGTCTTCTCCACGCACGCCCATTGTCCTCAGCCGTCTGATCTTCACCCATCTCCCATCTAAACCGCTCGTTCGCGCCTCAAGCTGAGCGAGCCACGTGGCGCATTATGGTCCGCTTGATCATGTCATGGATCTTCTGATCTGAGCCACTCAATCCGCCCTCTGTCCCTAGCCATCAGATCTTCCCCGCACTCCATCTTCACCGCACGTTAGCGCGCAATCCTCCGCTCGACACGTGGCACGACCGATGCCCTTCGTTCGCATCGCCGGATCTCCCATCAGGAACGTCGCTCCGCGCCCACTTCTCCAACGTTGGATCTCCAGATCCAACGGAGGAGCTTCGTCGTCAACCTCCAGACCCCCCTCTCTCACACGATCACCACCTCGCGCAACCCGTTCCCCCTTCCTATTATCCCACCTACTCCGACCACCATCTCCACTAACCAAACACCTCCCGGTCTTCTCCGATCTTCCCTCTACTTCGCGCATCATTCCACGAACCGCGATGACTTCCCAGTCGCCCCATATCGCCCTCTAAACCCACATCGACCACCACCATCACCGTCCTTCACTTCTTCAAATACACCGCACCCCCCTCCGTTCCAAGTCGTCCATCT
Organism: Ottelia alismoides; assembly: GCA_037367405.1. Taxonomy (NCBI): domain Eukaryota; kingdom Viridiplantae; phylum Streptophyta; class Magnoliopsida; order Alismatales; family Hydrocharitaceae; genus Ottelia; species Ottelia alismoides. Next base: position 1,335,314 of record JAZKJV010003675.1, read on the forward strand.
TTACGTGGGGAGGGGCCCAGCCCTCCTCCGCCTCCCTGTGACAGGGGGAGGCGAGAGGATCGAGCGAAGACGACCCGCTCCCCCGGTGAGACCCTCCTCCATGAACGGCGGAGCTGCGGCACCTCCAGGCCCGCTCGAGCTGCGTCGAGTGGCTGACGACGTCCAGCGAAGACCCGGGGCTCGATTTGAGCCCCAGCCCAAGCCCTCCGCTCCGCTTCCAATCTGGTAAGTCCCTCCGATCTTCCTTCAATTTTTTATTCGATTTCTTAGATTTAGTTAGGCCTCTCCGGCCGACTTCTCGCACCACTAACCCCTTCAAAAGCTTCGCAACACTTCCCCCGTTCACGCGCCTCCTTCAGATCATCTTCCTCTTCCTCCAGATCCCCAGACCACACCGACCCATCTCCTTCGCCACTCACGGCGGAGGAGCTTCAAGCTCACCACACTCTTCGCCTGCCTGAGCTCTCACTTCACCTCACGCACGCACTGTTCAGGCTTCGGCTATGTGTACTAACCCTGCAGGTCAACAAGGGCCTTCAATGGTCGGACGTTCGCCGGCTCCAACTTTGTCAAGTTCGCCTTCTACTTCGGAGCTCCGTCAGCCTGAGCCATGACGCCCGACATCTTCCCCAAGCTCCCCGCTTCATCGACAACCGCTTAGGGAGCTTCGAGGAGGTCCACGTCGACAAAGAAAGAGCGGCGGAGGAGAATCACAGTCGTCGGAGACCCGAACGCGCCGCCAGCCGATGCTCGAGGACGAAGCGCAGTTGCCGTTGGATGGTCCTTCAGCGACCATCCAACGACCATGACGAGGCCACGCCATCAACGTCAACAGTTGTTGGATCTTTTCAGTCCGACAGCCTCAACGCAGCCACGTTGACACATAATCCATGGAGCAGGCACCGTTGGATCTTCATCATCCAACAGCTCAGAGGAGACCACACCATCGGCATCATTTTTTTAAATTTGAAATTATCTCTTATTTAATTTTGCACATTATTTTCACCTAGGGAATATTTTAATTGCATTTCGTGGCATTCATTTGCGTGATAAAAAAATGTTTTTTTTTAAAAAAATGCATGTTTATTTTTAATGCATTGTCTTGTTGTTGTATTGTCTTGAATGCTTTGAACTATATACCTTTAACTCAACACTTAGGTAAATAAATAAAAATCCGATTAATACGAGAGAGGCTCGTGTCCCTGAGTTTGACCTTGGTATCTTACCAAGTAAAAAAAATTAATGACCATCGCATTCTTATTTGACATGTATCAATGAGATGGTCTTTTTGATGAGCCCATTTCGGCCCGACTGCTACAACAATTCCAAGTGCTAATTTCACACTATTAAAGGGCCGAAATCACGGTTTATCAAATGGCGTCGTTGCCGGGGACACGACTCATTTCTTTTATTTTTTGGATTTTTGTTTATTTAAATTGTATCTTTTTTATAGGTCATTTTTGTTCATTCATTTTGCATTATAAAATTTTCTTTTCGATTGATCTCTAATCATTGTTTCTGTGGTAGGGCCCTTGATGGATAAAGGAGGTGAGGAGCTGGTGTCTCTCGCTGAAAGGAACCGTAGGAACCGCTTGGAGTACATCGAGAAGAAAGAGAAAAAAAATTTCTTGCATTTTAATTTCCATGAACTTGTAATAAACTCGTCTTTTACAGCGGTCTTCGATCGAAGACTCGCGTGTGTAATCGAACGAATGTGGTTGTGTGGGGATCGTCCCCACTTGAGTGTCGACCTAGGATCAGGCACGCGGCTCTTTGAGCATATTCCATTTTTATCTTTTACGTGTTTGCTCGTAGGTAGGACACACTTTAAATTTAGACGTACATAATCTCGCATCACTTAGCTAAAATTAATGAAAATCAATCACTGCTAATAGATGCATGATTAGGTGCGGCTTTTTCAACTTGCATACATGTTGAATTTGGATTTCAAAACGGCCCTAGTTTTTTCACGGATTTTTTCGCTAAGTCGCTGCATGATTTCTCGCTTGGCTTAGATCATGGTTTTATCGAATATGCGGTTTTTTTCGGTTTCTTTTTCCTAGCTTGATCACCTAGGTTAAATGGAAAAAGGGAATGAACGGTAGACGATGACTTCTTGATTTTGTGCTAACCATAATCAATGATAACCTAAAATAAAATTGGGACTGTTAATTGCAAGTCAACCTAAAATGGAGTAAAACTTCGATTTTGGGAGAGCAATACCCTCGCTTACGCAATGATTTTCACTTCACATCTTTTCTTTGCGTAAAAATTCTAATAAAACAGACAAGATAATAAACCAACCTTAGTTGGTTTCATGTGTGAGTTGGTGAAAATTGAGAGTATTGCTTGTTTGATTGAGCCATGTTTGTTGCGACACACTTCCCCGAGCCTTAGTCACTCCATTTCATCTCCGAAGATTCATCCACTCATTTGTAGATCCATTCCTCTTCTTCGTTCATCTTGGGTCCCTCCCAACATCAATTCCCATCTTTATACTTAGGCTAATCTCAGCCTAAGTATAGGGGGGACCCGAGTCCCCGTGATTTTTCTCTACTCATCTTTCCTTGCCTTTATACTTAGGTTATTTCTAACCTAAGTATAGGGGGAGTCCTCTTAGCTCCCGTATATTCCTATATAATTAAATGGACCTGTGTACTTGTAACATCTAGTGCTATGAGGACATAGCAAAGTTTAAGTATAGGGGGTATACTGTATATGCCGTATATTTACTTTAGCTATAATCTGAAAAATTTGAAAAATTAAAAACTTTTTGGCTAAGGTAAAACTCTTTCGACTAAGGGAACTCAAATGATTTCGCGGCTTTTCGATATTATGTTACGCTATATTTTATAAAAATATTTTCGAAAATGATTTTTCATTGTCTGAAAAATTCTTTTGAAAATGTTTTGAAAAACTTTTTATTTGTGTGACATGGTTTTGAAAAAATCGCCTTCTCTTTTCAAGGAAAGTTGAGTTTAACTTGTGTTTTCACCTTTATTAAAATCCATAAAAATGAGAAAAACCGCAAAACCCTTTAGGAGCCGTTAGTGACTACTAAGCCCAATTAAGTAAGCCGCATTCAGTGAGGGTTCGCCCTTAGCAGATTGGATGGTTTAGAGGACATCGCGTAAGGCCCCGTCCTCAAGCAACGGGCTTCGACCTGTACTTACATCCATACTGTCTGAATTGCAGATGCTCAATTGAGTTTAGGTAGTTCTAATATCTCTTGAAGTTCAAGAAACAATCTTGTTTTTGAATGAAGAAGTTGGATTAGTCCTCTACACTTACACTTTCACCCAGGATCTGAGTTGGTCAAGGAGATTTAGCTTTTTGAGGTCTTTGAGATTTTTAGGTTAACCAGCCTTAGCAATCAGGGTCATAGACTTGATCGTCCACATTCCCCTAGGATTCTAGATTTGCATGCTATATTCCATGCTTAGTCTCAGACATAAAGAATATGATCAGCACATCACATGCACGACTGCGGTTTTTGATGAGATGAGTTGATTTTTCACCTTAGGGATTGGGATGAGGAATTCGAGTTTGGATTTGATCAAAGGATGCTCGAGGATGGGATAAAATCTTTGGAGGCTTCATGAAACCTAAGTGTCAGCAATAATTAGCCAATATGAGAACTTGGTTCTTATATTAATCTTTTGATATTGACCTAAGTGCCAGGGTGTGAAATAAATAAAAAATGTTGATCAGTGTACGCCAACTCTTGGTAAAAGCAGTGGAGCTAGCCACAAATTATACAAGTCAATGAAATTCAAAGAAAAGCTCTCATTCCACCAAAGTCAATTATCAAAGAGCTTCCACCAAAGGCGAGCGCTCCCAAACTTTTCAAAGTGTCCACTTGGACCACCGTTATTAGGACCAGGAGTCGGGCTTGCACCAAAAAAGGGCTCTGCATCGTAAATGCTACAAGTCTGGGTGTAGAAGGTACGATAGGTACTCAAAAAAGGCACACCCCGGTGTACTCCCAGGAAAACAAGTGCAGACGGCTCCAACTTCTTTTGACGGACGCACTGATCAACACCAAAAAATGTGTTGCGTAAAAAGGCACTAGAGAGAATCCTTGTTCCAATGAGAGGGAGAGAAGAATTGACACAATCCCATGCCCTCCATTTCTGTCCTGCCATCTACATTTTCTAAGTCTGACAACTAAAGAGACGGTGGACTGAATGCAAGATTTGATTTATTCCTTAGTGCTGAGGATTGGGTCCTTAGGAGATTTTCTCGGATCAAGATTTTAGGTGAAGATTTGACTCTACTCTCGAAATTGCAGTCAACACTAAACTTCATATCCTTTAGATTATATGTACATCCGAGAGAGTTTGGAAAAGTAGAGGAATTGGATACCTCTTGATTAAGGCTGGGTTGAACTCTAGAATTTTGGATCTCTAAAGTCGAGTCGACTTGATCAGATTGGATCCTGTATTCACATGCACAAGGGGGTTAATCCAACTTAGTCATTCTTTTTGATGCTTGAGGACGAGCATAGTTTAAGTATAGGGGGGTGATGAAACTCGAATTCATCATCTTTATTTCTCTTTTTTAACCCCCTTGCTTAAGCTGAGTGTCAATAAAACCCAGTTAAAGTTTTGTAATTATCAGAGTCTCAAATAAATTTAAAATCACAAAAAATTGACAAAACAAAAAAGTCGTGGTATTTTTAGACTTAAAAATACCCTCAAAAATATTTCGGGCCTTTGTTGTTTTCATCTCCAGTTTTGACCAACATGAAACTTGTAGATATCGTCAAGATCTACAACTTTCATGTTTTGAGTTTTCTCAAATTCGGCCATCTAGGCCTTCAAAAATCAAAATCAATTTCGCAATAATCTGATTGGGCCACGTGGCCCATTCTGGGGGCGCCACGTGGCCCGGCTCCCTTTGTCCTATCCGCCCTTGACCAGGACCGTTGGATCATCTCTTGATCCAACGACTAAGTCTTCTCCACGCACGCCCATTGTCCTCAGCCGTCTGATCTTCACCCATCTCCCATCTAAACCGCTCGTTCGCGCCTCAAGCTGAGCGCGCCACGCGGTGCATTATGGTCTGCTTGATCATGTCATGGATCTTCTGATCTGAGACACTCAATCCGCCCTCTGTCCCTAGCCATAAGATCTTCTTTGCACTCCATCTTAACCACACATTAGCGCGCAATCCTCCGCTCGACACGTGGCACGACCGATGCCCTTCGTTCGCATCGCCCGATCTCCCATCAGGAACGTCGCTCCGCGCCCACTTCTCCAACGTTTGATCTCCAGATCCAACGGAGGAGCTTCGTCGTCAACCTCCAGACCCCCCTCTCTCACACGATCACCATCTCGCGCAACTCGTTCCCCCTTCCTATTCTCCCACCTACTCCGACCACCATCTCCACTAACCAAACACCTCCCGGTCTTCTCCGATCTTCCCTCTACTTCGCGCATCATTCCACGAACCGTGATGACTTCCCAGTCGCCCCATATCGCCCTCTAAACCCACGTCGACCACCACCATCACCGTCCTTCACTTCTTCAAATACACCGCACCCCCCTCCGTTGCAAGTCGTCCATCTTTACGCGGGGAGGGGCCCAGCCCTCCTCCGCCTCCCTGTGATAGGGGGAGGCGAGAGGATCGAGCGAAGACGACCCGCTTCCCCGGTGAGACCCTCCTCCATGAACGGCGGAGCTGCGGCGCCTCCAGGCCCGCTCGAGCTGCGTCGAGTGGCTGACGACGTCCAGCGAAGACCCGGGGCTCGATTTGAGCCCCGGCCCAAGCCCTCCGCTCCGCTTCCAATCAGGTAAGTCCCTCCGATCTTCCTTAAATTTTTTATTCGATTTCTTAGATTTAATTAGGCCTCTCCGGCCGACTTCTCGCACCATTAACCCCTTCAAAAGCTTCGCAACACTTCCCCCGTTCACGCGCCTCCTTCAGATCATCTTCCTCTTCCTCCAGATCCCCAGACCACACCGACCCATCTCCTCCGCCACTCACGGCGGAGGAGCTTCGAGCTCACCACACTCTTCGCCTGCCTGAGCTCTCACTTCACCTCACGCACGCACTGTTCAGGCTTCGGCTATGTGTACTAACCTTGCAGGTCAACAAGGGCCTTCAATGGTCGGACGTTCACCGGCTCCAACTTCGTCAAGTTCGCCTTCTACTTCGGAGCTCCGTCAGCCTGAGCCATGACGCCCGACATCTTCCCCGAGCTCCCCGCTTCATCGACAACCGCTTAGGGAGCTTCGAGGAGGTCCATGTCGACAAAGAAAGAGCGGCGGAGGAGAATCACAGTCGCCGGAGACCCGAACGCGCCGCCAGCCGATGCTCGAGGACGAAGTGCAGTTGCCGTTGGATGGTCCTTCAGCGACCATCCAACGACCATGATGAGGCCACGCCATCAACGTCAACAGCTGTTGGATCTTTTCAATCCGACGGCCTCAACGCAGCCACGTTGACACATAATCCATGGAGCAGGCACCATTGGATCTTCATCATCCAACAGCTCAGAGGAGACCACACCATCGGCATTAGCTTCCGTTGGATCTTCTAGATCCAACGGCCTACATTTTGCCATGTGGCAACATCCGAGCTTCTCCGAACCTCAATGCCCAAGCCACGTGGGTTGGAGGTCCCAAACCACATCCGAGCCTGCAGCGAGCCCAAGCCAAACACCGAACCTAGCCGAAGCTTCATCGAGCCTCTACCGACCCTGAGCCTCTTTCCGAGCCTGGATAGCACGTGCTACGCACGTGCTATCTGGGAATTTTGCAGAGACGCCCTCTGACATCTCCAGATTTGCAGAAAGGTCCAGTCCACACGTGCTAACCACGTGCGTCTGGGATTATTTGCACTTATACCTTGTGGGTTTATATAATTGCAAATATACCCCTACGCGAGTGGTTTATTTACAGGGAAGGCCTCGCATTTATTTCTTTTGCATTTTAGTCCTTTCCAGGGACCTTTTTGTAGTTATCGTTTCATGTTTCTTTTCAGTTATGCCCTTGTTTTCATTTTAGCATATCTTGAGCTACGTTTATCCGATTGAGACGATTTCAGTTTCGTTTTAAAGCTGGTTTGATGATCTTTCTAATGGCATGCTTAGTTGTTGTCTTGGACACAATGATTTTTTATGTATTATTTTTATAGTCATGTGTCTATTTGAGCTTGCACTGATGCCTTACTTAACATTGTTCATCACATCTGCCTTTTTTTTAAATTTGAAATTATCTCTTATTTAATTTTGCACATTATTTTCACCTAGGGCATATTTTAATTGCATTTCATGGCATTCATTTGTGTGATAAAAAAATGTTTTTTTTTAAAAAATGCATGTTTATTTTTAATGCATTGTCTTGTTGTTGTATTGTCTTGAATGCTTTGAACTATATACCTTTAACTCAACACTTAGGTAAATAAATAAAAATCCGATTAATACGAGAGAGGCTCGTGTCCCTGAGTTCGACCTTGGTATCTTACCAAGTAAAAAAAATAATGACCATCGCATTCTTATTTGACATGTATCAATGAGATGGTCTTTTTGATGAGCCCATTTCGGCCCGACTGCTACAACAATTCCAAGTGCTAATTTCACACTATTAAAGGGCCGAAATCGCGGTTTATCAAATGGCGCCGTTGCCGGGGACACGACTCATTTATTTTATTTTTTGGATTTTTGTTTATTTAAAGTGTATCTTTTTTATAGGTCATTTTTGTTCATTCATTTTGCATTATAAAATTTTCTTTTCGATTGATCTCTAATCATTGTTTCTGTGGTAGGGCCCTTGATGGATCATGGAGGCGAGGAGCTGGTGTCTCTCGCTGAAAGGAACCGTAGGAACCGCTTGGAGTACATCGAGAAGAAAGAGAAAAAAAATTTTCTTGCATTTTAATTTCCATGAACTTGTAATAAACTCGTCTTTTACAGCGGTCTTCGATCGAAGACTCGCGTGTGTAATCGAACGAATGTGGTTGTGTGGGGATCGTCCCCACTTGAGTGTCGACCTATGATCAGGCACGCGGCTCTTTGAGCATATTCCATTTTTTATCTTTTACGTGTTTGCTCGTAGGTAGGACACACTTTAAATTTAGATGCACATAATCTCGCATCACTTAGCTAAAATTAATGAAAATCAATCACCGCTAATAGATGCATGATTAGGTGCGGCTTTTTCGACTTGCATACATGTTGAATTTGGATTTCAAAAAGGCCCTAGTTTTTTTCACGGATTTTTTCGCTAAGTCGCTGCATGATTTCTCGCTTGGCTTAGATCATGGTTTTATCGAATACGCGGTTTTTTTCGGTTTCTTTTTCCTAGCTTGATCACCTAGGTTAAATGGAAAAAGGGAATGAACGGTAGACGATGACTTCTTGATTTTGTGCTAACCATAATCAATGATAACCTAAAATAAAATTGGGACTGTTAATTGCAAGTCAACCTAAAATGGAGTAAAACTTCGATTTTGGGAGAGCAATACCCTCGCTTACGCAATGATTTTCACTTCACATCTTTTCTTTGCGTAAAAATTCTAATAAAACAGACAAGATAATAAACCAACCTTAGTTGGTTTCATGTGTGAGTTGGTGAAAATTGAGAGTATTGCTTGTTTGATTGAGCCATGTTTGTTGCGACACACTTCCCCGAGCCTTAGTCACTCCATTTCATCTCTGAAGATTCATCCACTCATTTGTAGATCCATTCCTCTTCTTCGTTCATCTTGGGTCCCTCCCAACATCAATTCCCATCTTTATACTTAGGCTAATCTCAGCCTAAGTATGGGGGGGACCCGAGTCCCCGTGATTTTTCTCTACTCATCTTTCCTTGCCTTTATACTTAGGTTATTTCTAACCTAAGTATAGGGGGAGTCCTCTTAGCTCCCGTATATTCCTATATAATTAAATGGACCTGTGTACTTGTAACATCTAGTGCTATGAGGACATAGCAAAGTTTAAGTATAGGGGGGTATACCGTATATGCCGTATATTTACTATAGCTATAATCTGAAAATTTTGAAAAATTAAAAACTTTTTGGCTAAGGTAAAACTCTTTCGACTAAGGGAACTCAAATGATTTCGCGGCTTTTCGATATTATGTTACGCTATATTTTATAAAAATATTTTCGAAAATGATTTTTCCTTGTTTGAAAAATTCTTTTGAAAATGTTTTGAAAAACTTTTTATTTGTGTGACATGGTTTTGAAAAAATCGCCTTCTCTTTTCAAGGAAAGTTGAGTTTAACTCGTGTTTTAACCTTTATTAAAATCCATAAAAATGAGAAAAACCGCAAAACCCTTTAGGAGCCGTTAGTGACTACTAAGCCCAATTAAGTAAGCCGCATCCAGTGAGGGTTCGCCCTTAGCAGATTGGATGGTTTAGAGGACATCGCGTAAGGCCCCGTCCTCAAGCAACGGGCTTCGGCCTGTACTTACATCCATACTGGCTGAATTGCAGATGCTCAATTGAGTTTAGGTAGTTCTAATATCTCTTGAAGTTCAAGAAACAATCTTGTTTTTGAATGAAGAAGTTGGATTAGTCCTCTACACTTACACTTTCACCCAGGATCTGAGTTGGTCAAGGAGATTTAGCTTTTTGAGGTCTTTGAGATTTTTAGGTTAACCAGCCTTAGCCATCAGGGTCATAGACTTGATCGTCCACATTCCCCTAGGATTCTAGATTTGCATGCTATATTCCATGCTTAGTCTCAGACATAAAGAATATGATCAGCACATCACATGCACGACTGCGGTTTTTGATGAGATGAGTTGATTTTTCACCTTAGGGATTGGGATGAGGAATTCGAGTTTGGATTTGATCTAAGGATGCTCGAGGATGGGATAAAATCTTTGGAGGCTTCATGAAACCTGAGTGTCAGCAATAATTATCCAATATGAGAACTTGGTTCTTATATTAATCTTTTGATATTGACCTAAGTGCCAGGGTGTGAAATAAATAAAAAATGTTGATCAGTGTACGCCAACTCTTGGTAAAAGCAGTGGAGCTAGCCACAAATTATACAAGTCAATGAAATTCAAAGAAAAGCTCTCATTCCACCAAAGTCAATTATCAAAGAGCTTCCACCAAAGGCGAGCGCTCCCAAACTTTTCAAAGTGTCCACTTGGACCACCGTTATTAGGACCAGGAGTCGGGCTTGCACCAAAAAAGGGCTCTGCATCGTAAATGCTACAAGTCTGGGTGTAGAAGGTACGATAGGTACTCAAAAAAGGCACACCCCGGTGTACTCCCAGGAAAACAAGTGCAGACGGCTCCAACTTCTCTTGAGGGACGCACTGATCAACACCAAAAAATGTGTTGCGTAAAAAGGCACTAGAGAGAATCCTTGTTCCAATGAGAGGGAGAGAAGAATTGACACAATCCCATGCCCTCCATTTCTGGCCTGCCATCTACATTTTCTAAGTCTGACAACTAAAGAGACGGTGGACTGAATGCAAGATTTGATTTATTCCTTAGTGCTGAGGATTGGGTCCTTAGGAGATTTTCTCGGACCAAGATTTTGGGTGAAGATTTGACTCTACTCTCGAAATTGCAGTCAACACTAAACTTCATATCCTTTAGATTATATGTACATCCGAGAGAGTTTGGAAAAGTAGAGGAATTGGATACCTATTGATTAAGGCTGGGTTGAACTCTAGAATTTTGGATCTCTAAAGTCGAGTCGACTTGATCAGATTGGATCCTGTATTCACATGCACAAGGGGGTTAATCCAACTTAGTCATTCTTTTTTATGCTTGAGGACGAGCATAGTTTAAGTATAGGGAGGTGATGAAACTCGATTTCATCATATTTATTTCTCTTTTTTAACCCCCTTGCTTAAGCTGAGTGTCAATAAAACCCAGTTAAAGTTTTGTAATTATCAGAGTCTCGAATAAATTTAAAATCACAAAAAATTGACAAAACAAAAAATTTGTGGTATTTTTAGACTTAAAAATACCCTCAAAAATATTTTGGGCCTTTGTTTGTTTTCATCTCCAATTTTGACCAACATGAAACTTGTAGATATCGTCAAGATCTACAACTTTCATGTTTTGAGTTTTCTCAAATTCGGCCATCTAGGCCTTCAAAAATCAAAATCAATTTCGCAATAATCTGATTGGGCCACGTGGCCCATTCTGGGGGCGCCACGTGGCCCGGCTCCCTTTGTCCTATCCGCCCTTGACCAGGACCGTTGGATCATCTCTTGATCCAACGGCTAAGTCTTCTCCACGCACGCCCATTGTCCTCAGCCGTCTTATCTTCACCCATCTCCCATCTAAACCGCTCGTTCGTGCCTCAAGTTGAGCGCGCCACGCGGCGCATTATGGTCCGCTTGATCATGTCATGGATCTTCTTATCTGAGACACTCAATCCGCCCTCAGTCCCTAGCCATCATATCTTCTTTGCACTCCATCTTCACCACATGTTAGCGCGCAATCCTCTGCTCGACACGTGGCACGACCGATGCCCTTCGTTCGCATCGCCCGATCTCCCATCAGGATCGTCGCTCCGCGCCCACTTCTCCATCGTTGGATCTCCAGACCCCCCTCTCTCACACGATCACCACCTCGTGCAACCCGCTCCCCCTTCCTATTATCCCACCTACTCTGACCACCATCTCCACTAACCAAACACCTCCCGGTCTTCTCCGATCTTCCCTCTACTTCGCACATCATTCCACGAACCGCGATGACTTCCCAGTCGCCCCATATTGCCCTCTAAACCCATGTCGACCACCACCATCACCGGCCTTCACTTCTTTAAATACACCGCACCCCCCTCCGTTCCAAGTCGTCCATCTTTACGCGGGGAGGGGCCCAGCCCTCCTCCGCCTCCCTGTGACAGGGGGAGGCGAGAGGATCGAGCGAAGACGACCCGCTCCCCCGGTGAGACCCTCCGCCATGAACGGCGGAGCTGCGGTGCCTCCAGGCCCGCTCGAGCTGCGTCGAGTGGCTGACGACGTCCAGCGAAGACTCGGGGCTCGATTTGAGCCCCAGCCCAAGCCCTCTGCTCCGCTTCCGATCAGGTAAGTCCCTCTGATCTTCCTTCGTTTTTTTATTCGATTTCTTAGATTTAATTAGGCCTCTCCGACCGACTTCTCGCACCATTAACCCTTTCAAAATCTTCGCAACACTTCCCCCGTTCACGCGCCTCCTTCAGATCATCTTCCCCTTCCTCCAGATCCCCAGACCACTCCGACCCATCTCCTCCGCCACTCACGGCGGAGGAGCTTCGAGCTCACCACACTCTTCGCCCGCCTGAGCTCTCACTTCACCTCACGCACGCACTGTTCAGGCTTCGACTATGTGTACTAACCATGCAGGTCAACAAGGGCCTTCAATGGCTGGACGTTCGCCGGCTCCAACTTCGTCAAGTTCGCCTTCTACTTCGGAGCTCCGTCAGCCTGAGCCATGACTCCCGACATCTTCCACGAGCTCCCCGCTTCATCGACAACCGCTTAGGGAGCTTCGAGGAGGTCCACGTCGACAGAGAAAGAGCGGCGGAGGAGAATCACAATCGCTGGAGACCCGAACGCGCCGCCAACCGATGCTCAAGGACGAAGCGCAGTTGCCGTTGGATGGTCCTTCAGCGACCATCCAACGACCATGATGAGGCCACGCCATCAACGTTTACAGTTGTTGGATCTTTTCAATCCTACAGCCTCAACGCAGCCACGTTGACACATAATCCATAGAGCAGGCATCGTTGGATCTTCATCATCCAACGGCTCAGAGGAGACCACACCATCGGCATCAGCTTCCGTTGGATCTTCTAGATCCAACGGCCTACATTTCGCCACGTGGCAACATCCGAGCTTCTCCGAACCTCAATGCCCAAGCGATGTGGTTTGGAGGTCACAAACCACATCCGAGCCTACAGTGAGCCCAAGCCAAACACCGAACCTAGCCGAAGCTTCATGGAGCCTCTGCCGACCCCGAGCCTCTTTCCGAGCCTGGATAGCACGTGTTGCGCACGTGCTATCTGGGAATTTTGCAGAGACGCCCTCTGACTTCTCCAGATTTGCAGAAAGGTCCAGTCTACACGTGTTAACCACGTGCATCTGGGGTTATTTGCACTTATACCTTGCGGGTTTATATAATTGCAAATATACCCCTGCGCGTGTGGTTTATTTACAGGGAAGGCCTTTCATTTATTTCTTTTGCATTTTAGTCCTTTCCAGGGACCTTTTTGTAGTTATCTTTTCATGTTTCTTTTCAGTTATGCCCTTGTTTTCATTTTAGCATATCTTGAGCTACCTTTATCCGATTGAGATAATTTCAGTTTCGTTTTAAAGCTGGTTTGATGATCTTTCTAATGGCATGCTTAGTTGTTGTCTTGGACACAATGATTTTTTATGTATTATTTTATAGTCATGTGTCTATTTGAGCTTGCACTGATGCCTTACTTAACATTGTTCATCACATCTGCCTTTTTTTTAAACTCGAAATTAACTCTTATTTAATTTTGCACATTATTTTCACCTAGGGCATATTTTAATTACATTTCATGGCATTCATTTGCGTGATAAAAAAATGTTTTTTAAAAAAATGCATGTTTATTTTTAATGCATTGTTTTGTTGTTGTATTGTCTTGCATGCTTTGACCTATATGCCTTTAACTCAACACTTAGGTAAATAAATAGAAATCCGATTAATACGAGAGAGGCTCGTGTCCCTGAGTTCGACCTTGGTATCTTACCAAGTAAAAAAATTAATGACCATCGCATTCTTATTTGACATGTATCAATGAGATGGTCTTTTTGATGAGCCCATTTCGGCCCGACTGCTACGACAATTCCAAGTGCTAATTTCGCACTATTAAAGGGCCGAAATCGCGGTTTATCATAAGGCCACTCAGTATTTGTAATACTTCCTTTATTTTTCTTTTTTTCTCTTTATTTATTTATTTTGTATTTAAATACATGTATTTATGTAGTATTTAGAGACAACATTCAGTGTGTTAATTTCTACAAGTTAGATGAATTTACATGTATTTAGCTAGGGATTTAAAGACAAAATAAAGGAATAAAGGTGAATGATGGCCATTCATTACTCTTGAAACAATCGAATTTCACTTTCGTATCAAGAACACAAAGAACATGCCAAGAACACGATTAACAATTGAAAAACATGGAGAACATATTTTCCCTCGTAATTTTAGCGGAGCTTCCCCTTATATGAGGTGATATTTCTAGGAAAATTTGGACAGAGTCCCCTTATATGGGGACATCTTTTAAAGAAAAACGGACATAGTTTCCTGTATAAAGTCATCAAGAGGAAAAACAACAGCAAAACAGAAAGAATATAACAAAAATGTATATAATGGAGAATCTGTAGATACCATGCATCTTAGGTGAGTGAAGTGTTTGATGAATCACGGGCTTCTATAATGATGTAATTGAATGCACCTAAGTAGGGTGCTACACAGATTCCTTCATCGAACCAACTATAAAATCGATAAAAACTGCAGAATCAACAAGTCTCTTGTCAAGGGTGAGTGAGTCATATGAAGAACTCGTGTACTCACTTACGACCAAGTCGCCCGCACTTGAGCAGGGCTATGCCCAGATTTCTCCTCGAACCAGAACCCCAAATGAATCGTAAAGGAAGATTAATCGAAAACCTAGCTCATGTTAGACCTACTTACCTCCTACACAAAGCTAACTAGGAGAGGATTGTGTCCTCCTCCTCCTCCTCGTCCTCCTGGCAATGCTTTGCTAGCGCTCCTTCCCTGCCTCCCTCTCCTCCTCCCAACCTCTCGAACCTAGCCCTTTGGGTAGTGGTGATAGTGTAAATCATATAGAATGAATGGGTAGGGGTCTATTTATAGGCTTTAGAAAACTGCTAACTATGGTTAGTAAACCATGGTTTAACCCTTAACTGTTTAACAACCTATAGTTTTGGCCCATGGTCTTGTCCAAGGATTATCCTAAAACTTAAGGATTAAGTTAGAACCTTCCAGAATCTTCCGGATTCACTAATGACCCTTAATTAGCACTAATCATGATTAACTTGTACTAATCATGATTATTTTTTAGTAATCCGTGATTAGTGTTTGCTAATGGTATTAGTTGTCTTTAATATGTCATTAGTATCCTTAATCATTATAAACATTTTAAAGATAGTCATTAAGGGTTAATAACATATTAAGCCTACTTCTCTTTCTTTAGAAAATCATAACAATTCAAAATGAAGTCTGATTCACATGAAACAATTTCCATTGGTTTCTTCTTGATGAGATGGTCTTGTGACATAGGATCCGAGAGATAGCCAAGTTGAAGGCTTCACAATTATAACAACATTAAAGGAAGTCTCATCCTCGAGACTTAAAGAGTGGGTATAACAACCTTAAAGAGTATTAAAACCATAACAACCTTAAATATAATGAACGTCATTTCATTTATAATGAAGATATACATAAGACATAGTGTTATAAAACAAAAAAATATGGTATTTCTTTCTTGTATCTGCCTCAGGTTCCTATGTGGCTTCTTTAAGTCCTTTGTTCTTTCACAATATTTTAACTAGAGGCACCTCTTTATTCCTCAACTTCTTGATGCCCCTATATAGTATTTGCAAAGATATTTTTAGATATGTCAAGTATATCTCTACATACAAATAATTATAGCTTCTCTTATGTTCGGATCCCTAATATACTTTCTCATATATGATAAAATGAAGAACATCATGTATTGCCAAAAGATGGGGAGGAAGTACAAGTATATATGCAACTTTCCAAACCCGCTAAATAAGTTCAAAGGGACCTACAAACCTGTTTGCCAACTTCCCATGTAAGAAGAACCTTTGAACTCCCTTCACAGAAGATACTTTGAGGAATACAAAGACACCTTCCTCAAACTCAAGGTCTTTTCGCTTCGTACCATTATAGCTTTTCTTACGACTCTGAGCAATTATTAGTCTTTTTCAAGCAAGCTCTATATCTTTCTATGTCTTCTTGAGTCTATCTAAATCATATAGGTTCTTTATTCTGACCTCTTGCCAACAAAGAGGAGTAGTACACGTACGTCCATATAGTACGTCAAATGGTGTCATGCCAATACCTGCATGGTAACTATTGTTGTAGGTGAATTCTGCGAGAGTTAAATGATTAACCCATAACCCTTCCAATATAAGGCACATGCTCGTAGCATATCCTCTAGGGTCTGAATAGTGCATTTTGATTGACCATAATTCTGTTGATGATATGCTGTGTTCAAGCATAGCTGTGTGCCTAAGTCTTTTATGAAGTTCTCCCAAAAGTGTGAGGTGAATCATGAATCTTGATTGGAAACTACCTCCTTTGGGATATCATGGAGGTGGATCACATGTGTAATCTATATCTATGCAAGTTAGTCTGGAGTGGAAGATAATCTTATTGGAATAAATTATGCTACCTTGACCAGATGATATATTATAACCCATATGCTATCATTAGCACCAGTCATCTAAGGTAAGCCAGTAATGAAGTCCATGGAAATGATTTCCCATTTCCATTCAAGGATTGGGAGAGGTTGCAACAATCCTGGTCGCATTTGATGTGAAGCCTTTACCTACTGGTAGGTGAATCACGAGTTCACAAACTCAACAACATCCTCATTCAATCCTAGCCACCAAAAGTGTGAACGATGATCGTTATACATCTTTGTAATTACAGGATGAATAGATAATCTAGAGCAATGTACTACGCCTATGATGTCTTTCCTCAACTCGATCATGTTTGGTATACAAACTATGTAATGGTTATACAGTAACTCATCTTGTATATGGAATACTTATACAGTAACTCATCTTGTATATGGAATACCATTATCTCATTCTTCTCATGTTGTTGTCTCAAGTATTTAAGGATTGAGACATCCCCATGTCCTTGTTTTATTCTAACACAGATCTCTGATCTGTATCGACAAGGAATAGTTACAACATCAACACTACTATTAAATTGTTTCCGTTCACTCATCATTGATAGTAAACCTCGGAAAGGGATAGCACTCACCAACCCATGTGAAAAAGTTCTTTTTCTTAGGGATTTTGCTACAACATTGCCCTTACGAGTTAATGAATATGCATTTCATCATCTTTATTCATTTATTTAGCTTAAAAGCCCTTCTTAAACACCTATAAATATTAATAAAGCACTCTTTTTATTATTTCTTATTCTTTTATAAATATTGTACAAAAACCATTATTTTTAGCCTAAAATAAATAAATAAATAAATAAATAAAGGGAAAATAAAGAAAAGAATGACTGTATATATGCTATAAATACATGCTAACTCTGACCCCATGAGAAGGTCAAGACTTGACCTGATCGACAAGGAATAAAGGAGGGGTAGATAAGGCCTAGTATAGGAAAATAAAGAAAATTTTGATCCCATTCATCTTTATTTATGATTGCATATACACCATCATATTTGTATATAATTTCTTCTGTTGTTTTATTTATAACCTATTTTATCTCAAATAAAAATGTTTTCTTATTGGAACTTGTACATAAAAATAGGTTGTAAAATATTAAAAATAATTGCAAAAAGATTCATTGTACATTTCGTAGATAATGACACTTGAAAAAGATGCAAAGCCAAACTTCCCTAATTCATATCTTCTCCATAAAAACTCAAAATAAAGCAATCCCATTTTATGCTACTCTAAATAAAATAAGCTTTAAAAATAAAATAGCCTTGCTAAAATCGGAGTTAAGATGCAAAATATGGCTTTTTGGAGTGTATTATATATTGTGCTTAAATTATATCTTAAGTGAATATATATATTTATTTATTTATTTTATGTACATATTTGTGTATTTTTAAATACTTGTAAATATTGTATTTTATTCAATAAAAACATAAATAAAAATTTAAAAAATCAAAAGAAACAAAACTAAATTCATTATACGTAATATACATATACCACTATATATATTGTAAATATACCTATTTATTAACCTAATTATTTATTTTAGAAAAATAAAATAAAAATATATTTAAAATCATTGCAAGTTGTTATAAAAAAATAAAATATTTAATTATGTAAATATTTGTAAAACTAAATTATTAAAAATACAAGTGTTGTATATTTAGGTATATACCTATGAGTAGAGATTAATATTTATTTAACCAAATTATTTCATTTATTTAATTTATTAAAATTCACCTAATAACTTTATATAATTCTTAACACTTTATTTATATAATTTAAATTTTTAAAATCTATTCACTAATTTAATTTTAATTTATTTACATTTTTAGCGACTTTTTGTTATTTAGTGTGTTATTTCCTATCCTGGGTCGCTTCTGATTGGCGGACCTGCATTTGTTGACCTGGATAAACCTCTCCTTTGCCCACCTTACCCGAATAAACCCATCACCAAAGTTACTTCCTGATTTTTTCTCGTCTAATCCTCTCATCAAATCGACATGCTTCCTTCATGGAATTGCTCATTCGAATAATAATCAAGCTTGCCTGAAAAAATCTCGTCAAGATCTTGCCTTAGTTTGCGCATTCTCTGCAATTTAAATTTCACTTGGAGCGTCGCCTACAAATACGCCTTTCGATCCATCCATTCGACTAGATCCATTTTCTTTGCCTTTTACTCCTGAGGTTGAGATCTTGTGAGAGGAGCTGTGATAGAGTTTCACATTCCACGACTATGAGAGCATGATCTGCCTGGGGAAGCAAGATCCATTCGTCATCGGAGATCATCAAAGGATGATCGAGCTTCTCTGAGTGACACTGTAGATCGAGTTGAAGACCCTTATCCATCCACCTATAGTTAGTCCAGGTAGTTTTCGTTTCAATTCTTCCCGTAATTCAGCGTTTTAATTTCTGTAATTGGCTTAAATACGATCATCGTCCCCAAGCTCTGATCTACACAATCGAAGCTCCCCGATCCTCCATTTTCACATCTGACTCTTCCATCTCATTCATCGATCATTCAACATTCTTATTTCACACCTAAGCACCCTCAGATTACTCCAAATCTGAGGTCTGATATCCTCCTGAATACCTTCTCCAGAGATATGCAACCCCCATTTCATTTATATTTGTTTTTTTCCTAATAACTGTGGTCAGAGCATCACATCTGAGCACTGATCCACTTGCAGGTAATAAGAGCGCATATGGGAGCATGGATTTGAATATGGAGATCCACTACAAGTTGCATATTATTCGAATATCCTGATCTAGATCCAACGACATTCGAGCTTCATTGACGCCTTAGATCATCGGAGCGAAGCTGCAGGATGTTACTCGTACTGTCATGAGGATACCTGGAGGATCTATATAGACATACTCAATTAAATCTCGTCAGAACGGCTATTCATCCTAGTTCATCCACCATTGTTATCCAGCATCCAATCAAGAACAACGAGACCAGATTGAATCGCAACCATTAGATTAGCCACGATTACTGACCGTAGATCCCGGTCCTATTAGAAGCAGAGAAGCCCTTGGATCCACTCATACTCTGCATCCGCTCAGTGAACCTTTTACACATTAACCCTTGCATTTTCGTATTTTTAAATAAACCGTGATTGGATACGTGTTGTGCCATAGATGTTGAATAATTACATTCCGATCCTTGCTTTTAAGTGTAATTACAACTAGGTCCTTTTTGTTTGGATACACGTTGCGTTACACGTGTTATTGGTGAATTTACATTTATATTTCCCTACACTTCATTATTATTGTGTGGTCCCTAGAATTAAAGTATTTCCATCAAGGTCTATACCAGCTCCAATCATGTGCATCGGCAAGCCCCTTTTTTGGGAAAATTACAAGTTACATCCTTGTATTTTTAATATGTTATTTGTTCGGTATTAGAAATAAATTCCATTGCATTTGAACCCTTGTGTGTCAGACTTTTATTTTTCTTGTTAATCTTGATTAGTAAATAGGAAATCACCTTTAAAATCACCAAAAATTGTAATAAACATCTTCTAACCATCTTCATATTCAGTCATTTTACTTTTGAATTTTATTTTGTTTTAATATTTTTAATAAATAAAATTATTCCTGATTACAGTATTAAATAAATAAAGAATAGAAAATTTGTTTGAAAATTTTGATAAAAATTGTTTATTTTGATTTGTTTCATTTTCTTTATAATTTTCATCTTTAAATTCCTTATAAAAACAAAAAATTACGAAAAACTAAAAACACCTAAAAATTCACATAAAATCACATAAAATAAAAATATATAAAATGACATTTTGAAAACCATAAAAATATTCTCAATTTCCATATGTATATATATTTCATATTTTAGCTATTATTTTTTTATTTTTTAAAATCACAAAATATATGTTGCATTTTCAATTTATGATTTTCTTCTTTTAATTATTTTAAAACTTTTAAAAAATCTAAAGTTTGTCTAAAATAAAATTAGTAAAATAATCAAAACCCCAAAATATTTTTAATTGAATTTTTTATACATTTTTTGCTATATTTTAAAAATATAAAAATTTGCTTTCTTTACATTTTGTTTATGTTGTTTTTTTATTCGTTTTAAAAAGTAAAAATTAAAAAAAACACATTGGAAATTTTTTAAATCGTTAAAAAATTTCAAAATAAAAAACATTAAAATGTTAAAATTGAAAATACTTAGAAAATCAAAAAGATAAAAATCCATTAAAAAGCCAAGAATTATATTAAAGGAAATCCTCTTTTATTTTATTTAGTTTTTATTGATTTAAATAACCCTTGGTATTTTTATAGCCTCCCTGAGTTCGATCTTGTAGGATATGCAAGTAAATAAATAGCAAATCATTTATTTCTCTACTTACAATACATTCATTAATTGTTTGCTTGAGTTGTGAATAAAAATCAAAAATAAGTTTTTGTTGAGACTTTCTTTGAGTTGCAAAGACATTATGAATAAATTCCATATTTTTAACTTAATAATTAAAAAACCCATAAAACACTGAGTTCAATAATTGGCATCGTTGCCGGGAGGCACAACGAGGGTAGTTAGGTTCTCCTTTTACCCTGCTATTCTTGGATTGTATGTACTTGTTTCTTTTCTCTTATTTTTGTCTATATTTCTGTCGTTTGTTCCTTATTTTCTATCTTTTGTTTTTTGCCATTTGTTTCTTTTATTGTTGTCTCTATTTTTGTATATATATCATTGTGGTTCAGCTTAGTGTTGAGGAGTGAGCACTCAGATCGAGTACCACCTGTCGTGAGGGGGCTTATACAGCGCTCGCAGGATCTGATTTGTCGGAAACCATATGCCCCCCAAGATCGGACTTCTAGTATTCATATGTGATCATTTATTATTGCTCTTCTCATTTTTCTACTTGTCCACACTTGTGTTTCTACTTTGTTTGATTATTTTAATCTTTATTTTCTTTTTTTCTCATATTTTCATAACTATGATCTTGCATATTTCTTATTTCTCTCTTTCTTGTGGGGGCTCGATGAGAGAGGGAGGCATTCCTAGGAGTGTCAGTGCACCCGAGTGAAGCGGAAGCGACTCATTTCTTCACTTATTAGCAGGAGAATATAGGAGAGGAAAAGAAAAAAGATTTGAAAGACTACTTGAGCATTTCGTTTTTGTTTTAATTCTAATCTTTTATTTCCATTTTCGTAAATAATTTTTAATAATTGTTGGCACTTTCCCTTTTTCTATTTTTATTTGTACATTATCTTCTGATTGCGGGGTCTATTTCACATAGTGCCAGTGCACTTGGGGGAGCTCACCGAATTTTTGTTTTCTTCACTTTTATTTTTATTTGTTTTGTCATTGTTTTTATGTTCTTGAGCCCTTAGAAGTAGGTTCTATTATCTTGGCTGAGACATGTAACCGAGCAGGTCCACATACCTAAATAAGAATATATGTTCCTACTGATTAGTTCATAGTATTTGACTTAGTACAATAATTGGTTCGTACTCTCGAATAGAAGTTACAGCTTAGGACGCTTCTTATGCATCATTAAGGTTAGTTTACTTTTCTATCTTTATTTTTATGCCATGATCATTTTGAATGTATGTCGATGGAGCAAGGTACACAATTTTTATCTCGTGCATGCATCATTGATTTCCATCGTATCGACTTTTCCTACTTCCTCTCATGATTTTTTGACTTGGGAAATAAAGGAATTCGAAAAATCGATAGATTCTTTATTTGAAAAAGATCCTAAAAAGTGATAACCAATAAAAAAGAAGTAGCTAAATCTACTTGACCTAAAACAAAATGTAAATGGCATATCGTCATTGTTTTGGGGAGAGTAACTCCCTCATCGTGTGTAGTTACTTATCTCCAGACATAGTGGGTGAGGACATATTCTTAAGGTTAGAGACCAAATCCATGGACTTGTGCCCTATGCTCTCGTGCATTACTCTTTGGTGTATTGTGGAGATGCAAGCAAATTCCTAAGAAGATAGAAAAACGCTTTGGTGTGCTCAACCTCTTATCTCCCTTTGGGCCTGATATTGAACCTACCATGTAGATGGTCCCATTGATTGTGGAGGTTTGAGGACCTATGTTGGACGATAGAGGTGACTCACCATGTGTGTTTTGTAGTAAACAACTTTTCGTAAATTCATTAAACTAAATATCAAATAATAATTGACTGATCTTCCATGGTCTTCACTTGTGTTCATTTGGTTAATCAAGGGTTTGTATTGTGTTTGTTTGCTAGTGTTAGAGATCCCTCTACGCACTTCGCACCTTCTTTTCATTTTGTTCTTCTTGTTTGACCTCGTGTTCTCACATCTTGCCTCTTTTCATCGAAGATGTCAGATTGGAGAATTTTGTGCTCGGACTTCACGACTTATACACTCCTTTCCATTCATTTTCATCTATTCGGGATGACTCTCATCATGAATTCACTTATGTTTCTAGATATCCACTTCTATCGCTAATAAATCCCATGTTTGATGTTGACCCTAATATCAAACTATCATCTGAGACTCTTGAATTTCTGAGGATTGATCGAGTGCCTTCCACTTTTACAGAGATCGATATGGATTCTGAGGACTCAATGGCACCACATAAGGGAAAGGATCCCGTTACTGAGCAGCATGATATCAACTGTACGATGATGGAATCCATTTAGGTCGTCCAGGCCCAATGTAATTAGCTGGACAACATTCAGCATGTTCTTCATGACATGATCTTAGAGCTGAGACAGGACAGAGGAGAGACGAGAGAGAAGGATGGACAGATTAGATGAGGTGGGAATGGAGGATTCGATCATGAGAAGCTGAGAGTAGAGCCGTAACTCACGCTGGGAGATGCCTATTACCCATGTGTCGGACACGTTATGACATGGATATAGATACCTGTTGTTCAAGGGCATTTCGAGTAGAAGCCCATCATATTTCCATTGCTCCTGATATTCCATGGACATATTTACGAGGAACCTTACATTCACCTATAGTAGGTTGATCGCATTTGCAACATTATCCACTGCCTAACATCCTATTAGAAGTAGAGAAGATGACAACCTTCCCGATCAATCTCATGGACAAGGTGCTCTATTGGATTTACCATTTGAGAAAGGTTGTCACATTTTGGGAAGAGTTTAGATCTGCTTTTTTGAACAAGTATTATCCCCTTGGACGCCTCAAACAGAAGCTATCATTGATAGCTAACTTCTCCCAGTTGTCCCAGGAGCCTATTTAAGAGGCATGGGAAAGATTCAAAGATTTTATGGAGAAGTGCCCTATCACGATATTCCAAAGACGAGCTTAGTGCAGAATTTCTTTGGGGTTGAGCTGGAGAATCAAATATTAGTAGATCCCTCTTGTGGGGGATCACATTTCAGCAAGGATGAGGATATCTTATACCAGATAATTGAAGATATGACAGAGAGCTTTGCATCTCTTTCTTCTTAATGTTCTTTCTAGAAGCTTCTGACTCCTTCTTATTCAACACCCCACAAGGCCATGACGACATCTCATGATGTGGATAGGGTGGACAATGCTGATCTGACCATTATAAGAAACCACCTATCTAAAGTTGATATAATCGAGAAGCGATCACAAGAGCTAGACAAATTACAAATGATCAAATAGAGGAAGAAGTAGTTGGACAGGTTGTTGAGATCACCCATCATCTGGAGCTTCTAGTCAGTATTATCAGCTCATGCCAGAGCCAGAGTGCTGCATCCAATACACATGTAGTGGAATGGCCAAGTTCTTCTTCTACTTCAGCCCAACAGAGTCTCGATGTTCCTTCTTCTATTGTTTTGCTTATGTACTACGTGTAGACATCAGATCAGGTCCTCTAACAGTATCCTCAATCATGCGTTGTACCATACTACCCATAGCATTAGCACATTACTGAGCAAGTTTCACCACCTCACCTCATATTGAGGAGGTGAGCGGTATTTGGTTTACCTATGAGCGCAGTTAGTCCCATCTATCAGGGAAGGGTAAGTTGGGTTCACAGTTGAGTCAGAGGTCCGCTAACCACTTTCAGAGAGGTAGCCCACCGCTCCAACACCAACTGGCTTCCAAGCATCACAAGTTTTTGTGTCCACTTCTGTTCCAGACTTGGAGACATGGATACTAGTAGATGATGTAGCATGCACATTCTTACTATCTATACTACATGTAGCATCCTAGACATGGTAAGTATTAATCACATCCTCCTCCTCTTTATTATCATCAACATTATTGTGTGTACTAGCCTCCGCACTGACGAACTCGACAGCCCATGGTTGAGCATCTCGAGGCCCCCTCGATGAACCAAGCCCATGATCATCTTGCCTTGTTGATGAAGAATATGAGCAATCTAACTCAGAGTTAAACATCCTGACCACGATGAAGTCATTCGTGCTAGCACAAGTCGAAGCCAATCACAACAATTCTAGACGCAAGGAGCAAGTAGCCCATGTTCCATCCACACCCGAGACAGGTATAGCATTTGATTTTACTTCTTTATTTGACGCAATTTCTCTAAGGGGCAGTAGAAGATTGCAGTCGCCTTCACACTAGTTGGGATTGGGGGATCGAGCAGCTAAGAGAGCTACATCGACATTATCTTCTTCACATGTTAAGCAATGATCTAAAGTTGCAGTTCCAGAGCTTGGAGGATCTACTTCTACTTCTCCTCCACCACCATCACCACCACCACCTTCATTATCTAGAATAAAATAAAAAGAAAATAAAGCAAGATGCATTACCGAGTTAGCTTTGATGAAGAACATACCCATCGTGGAGTCTTCTTCAGCATCAACTGATTGAGCAACCCGTAATGTTTTCCCTATTATTTATGTTTATTCTACGCCTATGTTGGATGATACTATACAACATGTTTCTGATAATCCATTTGTACATGTTGATTCTTATATGAATAAGAGAAAGGAGTAATTTGATATTTTTCAGATTCTATCCTTTTTACATCTACATTCAATAAAAGAAAAATCCAAAAAAATCAAAACTACCCTATATGACCTGAAGTGGTAGAGATATTACAGAAAATCATTTCATAGATGTCACTCCTTAAGACCATGGAGTACATGCAACCAGTTAAAAAGGGAATGAAAGAAGCATGGACTCGAAAGTGTCAACCAAAGAAGACCAGAGAATAGAGAAGCATATCTTGACCATGGCCACAGTTCGTGCCATTAGCAACCTTCTGCTGAAAAAGAAAGATAAGGGAGCACCTCACATCTGGTGTATGATTTTTTATAAGGAGTTTGATCATACTCTTCTCGATAGAGGATCCTCGATCAATCTTTTGCCATCCTCGCTACTCACTAAGTTTGGGTTCAGGCCTTTTAGATCGACTAGGACGATCCTTTAGTTTGCTGATAGATCAATCAAGAGGCTGAGAGGCATTCTCGAGTATGTTATTGTAACAGTGCAAGGCTTGAGCTTCCCAGTTGATTTTGTCGTCATGGATATGGACACACCTGCACCTTTACTCCATACCCTGATCATACTTGTTCGTAACGGCCAAAGCGGTAGTTGATTATGGTACTGTTCATTCTCACAGTGATAAGGTGAAGATTGATACGGTCTTACATCCGAGACCATCACCGCCGCCAATAGAAAATGGGAGAGAGTCATCATCAGATTCTAAGGACTATGATTTTCTAGTGTAGATTCGAGACACTAATTTGTTTAATGATTTTATGGACACCAAAGAGTTCCTTTCTCAAAGGGAACACCTAGAAAGCACAATCACTTTTAGCTCCCTTGTTGATTATTCAGAGTTCTTAGCTGATGGATTGCTTTAGCTGTATACTGAGAATCAATATGAGTTAATTTTGGAGTTACATTTGAGATTCATGAGACACATTCTACTAATATTACTATTGACATACCTCTTGTTGAGAAATCTGAGACACATATTGTTTTTCTTGAAATACGTACTGATGAAATACATTCTACTAAGATTAGTGTTGAATTATTTGAGCCATTTATTGGTGCGCTTTCTGAGATGCTTGAGTGACCTGATGGGCCTTCATGTCTAAGCAGAGAGCATTCCTCGCAAATCTTTCTGATACATTACATGTCGAGCCTACAATAGCCATGGGGGATGGTTCACAAAGAGTAGATCATTTACCTTCTACCAGTGCAGTTGCAGAGGTTGTTGTAGAGTAGATTTAGACACCACCTGATCTCAAATTCTTACATACGTCTCGGAAGTATGCCTTCCTTGCGCATGCTGATGACCGTCTTTCTCTTGAAGATTCATTTACACCTTGATGGGTCTTACCCATATAGGTGGATTTTTGAGGGTCCATATACAACACTTGTATATGAAATCTACATTAGACTTTTATTGTGAACATCCAACTTTCCATGTCATAATCCTCAGGAACTTCATCACATGAAGTCCGATTATTTTCACATGGAATACATCCTCAAACTTATTTGAAGAAGTATTAATGTTTCATCTTCAATTATTCTTTTAGTTTCTGATTTCTGGAGCCTCATTATCTTCTCAAGATTAAATGAGTTCCTTTACTTCATTTTATCTTGATTCTTAAGAGAGTCATCCTCTAAGAATCACATTCTCAGAGATGAGATCCTTTAAGAATCTCAAGGTCATAAAGTACGTATACAACACCATCCTTTATTTTCCTAATGAAGTAGCACTCTCTAGTGATAGATTCCAGCTTGCATGCATGGAACCTTATTAAGTATATAATGTAGTCTCTACTACATATATACCTTGGAAACTAAGAGATAATTATGCCAGGATTAATCATTGATTAAATCATGTCACTCATGATCAATAGTATCTCCCTACAACTCCACTGAGTTAAGGTTCATTAGGAGGATTGAGATAGGAATGATATTCATATCTCCATAAGGTATTTCTTGAATTCATCTAATAGGTACAGGCTACCTTGGTTAGATCAAATTCATTTCATCTTCCTTCAATCTTTGGTTCTAAACCAAAATTGTGAAATCTTTAAACATTTCAAAATTTTCCAAGTGAAGAGAAGAAATCTCATATCACAAATAATCACTAATAGATATCACATATCCATAATGTTTATTCACATACATCAATATGTATGAGATCTTGAATACCTTAATATATTACACCTTTCCCAAAGAAGGGTGTATTGGACATTTTTACTTTGAATACAATATTCACAAGTATGTGAGATTTGAGTCTTCAGACAATCTAAAGTTTCATGTCTTACTAGTCCATTGATCTCATCAACAGACATATGTCCAAAATTTGATGCCAGATCATTGTCAAATGATCTTTATCCTCCTATTGATTAGAAATCTTAATGAACCATTCATTAATTTTCTAATTTAATAGAGTCCACTAGATTTTAGATTACTATCTGAAATATCTCCATCATAACTCTTTACGATAGATTTATTACAGAATTCATGTTTATATCCAACAATTAGAAATAAACAATGAGTGTATTCTAATATCTAGGTCATATAGACATTCTCTAAGACTAAGGGCTCCCACTGAAAATATGAAGTCTATTGATCTCATGGAAATTGTTGCAACACTTGCATCACTTTCAACATGGATGACCAATAAACCTTAAGATCAAATTTCTAATATTCTAATACATATGCAACCAATTGAAAGTGTCATTAGAAGATTGAGATACAATTATTAGACTTTACCTTACCAAATAAGTAAGTCAATTTCAATGATTATATGTAGGTTATTCTGATGTGTTATCTGATTCCTTCTCTAAGGATTCTAGATAGGTTAGATAGTAATACTATCAATACATCAGCATATTGCAGTATTAGTATTCATCCAACTCTTTGGATGTCATATGGAAGTCACAGAAGTACATAACTCTTTGACTATACCTCTTACTTGGGTCCAACCCATGCTTCACTGCGCTCCCTTTGTCTATAAGCAACTATTGCTCAAGACCAAGGATCTCTTATGTTAAAATCAAAAATTTCAATATAAGAGTATTTCAACATTTGTACAAGCTTCATTTAAGTTCATACAATATGAATACTATGAAGCTTCAGAGATGATTAGAGTATAGATAGTAGAATGATGACATTCATTGTATCTACATCCATCTAGACTCTTAAAATATTGGTTCAGGTAGGTACTCAAACAATTTGAATACATCATCTCTTGTATAGCTACCATTCTACATGATGCAGAGAACCATGTCATTCATGATTAAATGTCAAGAGCACATATGTATGCCATAACATCTTCTTAGAATTTTTTTATAAGGATTATTTGATAATCACGATCATTATCGACATGTCACTTCAAAAGTACATTCGATAAGATCAAGACTTATAGAGACATACAAAACCTAGTGTTTAAGTCCTATTGTCTTATTTAATCATCATTCCTCATTATTATGAGGAAACTTGCACATTGCAACCATATAAATTATGTTCCTAATTGCAAGTATAATATCTGGATCAAGGGTCCAATCCATGATATTCTACTGGTTATTATTGAGTATAACATTGAGTGGGATTAATGAAGGATTATCTGAAATAAGAAATTTGCATAAACTTGTATAAATATATAATTTACTTTGATTTAGGAATTTTTATATCAAAGTTGTCTTGCCATGTCAACAATGAAAGTTCATTCCCTTAATCACTTTCAATGTAAGAGATATACTTATCATTATATCTCAAGCAAGATCTGGGATCTCCTTCCTTATCTTTGTTGCATCCCAATAATATGAGAACCTACAACTTGGATAGAAAGAAGCGGGAACACATTTCGCTTTGCAAGTCTAACTTGCATCACCCAATTTGGTCTTTAATACCCGGGCCCACCACCCCTAAGGTAATGTTGACCCGTCATGACTTGAACCAACCGTCAACATGAATACAACTCGCTATGCACAATCCAATATCGCCCCAATAATATGAGGAGCCGATATTGGGGTCACTACGCATACGTCCTTACTCTTTCGAGAAGCGACGAGCCCGATCCAAATGGATCATATGCAAGAGCTGTCACTTCGGACAGGCGTCTCCCACATATAATATCTGGCGACGAAACCCTTCGCCTTGACGGGAGACCATGGATGTCACTTATGTGATCCTCCATATCATATTCAAATTATAATTAATCATTATGAATCACATTCATTACGATTAATTCTTCCAAGGGAA
Organism: Ottelia alismoides; assembly: GCA_037367405.1. NCBI lineage: Eukaryota > Viridiplantae > Streptophyta > Magnoliopsida > Alismatales > Hydrocharitaceae > Ottelia > Ottelia alismoides. Next base: position 1,364,847 of record JAZKJV010003675.1, read on the forward strand.
ATAATAACTCTATTCATAATAGAGTGTTCTTAATTGGATATAATTAACTTAATCATATTAAATTAATTTTTCAATCCAATTCAATCAACAAACTTGTTTTTACTTGAATATATGGTATTATCTCAAAATACGTATTAATTTGTATTTTAATAATTAGAAAAATACAATTTAATCCCTCGGACATTATCCCGGCCCTACCCACTGTCATGGCCAGTACCGGCGGGAGTGGGATGGACCGCATACATTGCAACCCGCTACCCCAGCGATCCCCGACTAGACACCTTATCCGCCTCGAGAAAGGATAATGCCAAATTGATTAATTTGTACTTGAGATGATCATCGGTTTTTCAACCGAAATTATACCATATAGTAATCAAAACAATTTTGATTATAAGGAAATTTGCTAGACAAATTCCCAATCCTATTCAAGCAAGGAGTTTGATGATTGTGTTTTCAATTATGATCTAGATCACATCTAATCAATTAATTGGTTGAGGCCAAGTCAATTAAGGAAATAATCATCTTCCAAAATTTCTCAAATATTTTCCATAATTATTTCTTGAAATTAACAATTAATTTCATTAATTGACAATCACATGGTTCTTGATTCGGAAAGTAATTTCAGCAGTGACTCCTACTTACTAAAATTAGCATATCTCAATCAATTTAAATCCAAATTAAACAAAGTAAGTTTCTATAGTTTGCTAATTTGATTTACAACAGAATCTATGTGATTTCCACGCATTTCGAGGTGTCTCTAAACAGTAATTAACTCTTTAATTACGTTAAGATTCGCAGTTCCCGTAACAGTGAATACATGTTCATTAAAACAACCATATCTCGAGCATACGAAATCCGATTTACGCAAACTCAGATCCTATGGTTTCCTTATTTAAAGGGGAACAAAATCCAAGTGCTATTTTCGTGTTTAAACAATTTAAATAGGGCCGAAAAAATACACTAAACAGATCTGCGAAATCAAATGCGATAAAAACTTTCGCGACCTTAATGAACCCGAATCGTCCTCGGTTAGCGAATCATATTCGAAACCGTCAACCTGGATCTGATACCACTTGAAGAATATGGTTAGATCTTCAAGCACATCACGGAAGCATGAGCGTTGTATCGAATATGACGAGGAGAGACTAGTCGCACTAGTGCTCGATGCAGCGGAATTTAAAAATTTTCTTACGACGAAACCACATGATCCAAGAACACTTCTCGGATCGTTTTGTCTAAACCACAAACAAGTAATTAGGATTACCTCTTGAAGAGTGGTTGCTATCAAGTCTCTAAACGAAGAGACCTCCTGTCTCAAGTCCGATCCGACGGAGGAGAAGCTTGCGAGCGCGGGGATGAACCGCGTGCTTCTCGCAATCCATGTTGATGATCCAAGCGGCGGATCTCCTGATCTCGACACATGAGATCCGACGTCTTCTTCACGAGCGAGGCGCATCGAAGGAGATGGAGATCCACGAGCCGACGAACGGGCAGCATAACGATGATGCCGCGGCGATGGAGAACCTCTCTAGGTCATCCATGGTGGACGGCCACTTGAGAGGGAGAGAGAGGGTTGCCGAGTAGAGAGAGAGAGAGATATATATATGCTTCTCAAGCATTGTGTGTAAAAATAGAGAGCATGGTATGCCTCTCTATTTATAGGGTTTTGGGATCCATGGATCTCAATCCATGTGACATATAAAATCAATGGATGAGATTGATTTATGTCAATCCAATGGCCAAGATTGTTGTTGGTAAAACCAATAAATTTAGATTAAAATATATTTGACAAAATCAAATATAAATTAGTCATAAATCAACCCCATAAATATGGAGAGAATGTGCATGCTCCATGCACCTTCCATGTGGACGGCCACCCTTTCCTATTTGGAATAGGGTGCCGCCCACTATTTCCATCGGGAGAGCAATCTCATGATAATTCATGAGATTGCATATCTCCATGGAAATCTCTCTTTATTTATTTGCAACAATTTTGTTGGGTTTTATTCTTCAAAATAATTCACAATTATATTTGAGAATATTGCAATCTTGCCATGGAAAAATTTGTGAATCATATTCACAACCCAAAACAACATATAATTTACATTGTTAATAAATTACACAATGTGTATCCAATACACATAATAATTAATCAACACATATAAATTATAATTAGCTCTCTCTAATACATTATAAATCAAATTTATAATATATTACGAATAATTGGATATTTCTATCCACATTATTCTTATCCATAATAATTAAATCACATTTAATTATATTGGATAACTTATTCTCATGTACTCAAATAATATGAATCACATTCACATTATTTACATCTTTGATAATCAAATCACATTTAATTATCTAAGATAACTCTCCTTATAATATGAATCAAATTCATATTATTCATGATAATTAAATCACATTTAATTATCCATTTTCTCAATGCTCGGATACATATATCAACAATGGAATTATCCATGAACTTTGTCAAGGATAATGCGCTTTCTATGCGAATACTTGGAGATAAGGACAGGGCGATTGTATTGTTCCACGTATAGTGACATGTATATTGAGATCATCTCTCAAAACCAGAACAGGTCAAAATAAGCTCTCGGGTCATTACGACCCGGATCGAGAGATCAATCGGCTCAATCAAGAAAAATGTATAAGAGCAGACCACCAAAACAAGGATAAAATCAATAAAATCAATAGTGGCCCTGGCTATTGGATTAGCCTGGTATAGCGACCAGGGTCGAACTCAAGGAGCACGGGTTGGCCTCGCGGCCTACGAAGTAGTCAACAATAAAGAAACATATAAACAAAGGATTTTTTGGTGGATTTTTTATTTTTTATATTTTTTTGGAATTTTTAATTATAAAGAAAATATTAAAACCAATAAAACAAGCAATTTTCCACAATTATTTAACTACTCTAAAATGCTCAAAAAATTCAATGAAAAATATTTTTAGAATTTTTTTATTTTTTATTATTTTAGTGAATTTTGTGGAAACTTTCTGTTTTTTATATATTTTTCTAAAATTGAAACAAGGCAAAAACTGAAAGACAATGTCTAGTCAGGCTTTAAGGGCCAAAATAAAATAAAAAATGGCCCTAATAAAATCTGAAGGTATTTTTCATGTAAAATAGAAACAAAAAGGCAAAATTAGGGACAGAGTTTATTATTTTTGGAATTTTCTATTAATTATTAGAATTTTATGATATTTTCAATGTTTTCAATTTTTATAATTTTTATAAGTCCAAAAATGACCAAACTTGTTCAGAAAATCAAGCACCCTAAAATGAACATAATCTAATTTTTTTGTAATTTTTGAAGATGTTTTAATATTTTTTTGTGATTTTTATATCTGTACAGACAGAAAAAGGGGTGTTTTTGAATTTTTAAAAATAATAAACGGGCTTAAAAATTTCCCAAAAATTTAGTGAAAATTCTACACAGTGGCAGGAGCCAGGTATCACATTTTCACCTAATATGGATGAACTTTGATTTTTTATTCAAAATAATCAAAAGCCCACAGTCATAGGGACCTGATCGTAATGAAAGTATCTTTGGAGGGCCTAAAAGTAACAAGAAAATAAACCCATGGGGTCTAGGTACAAAAATCCCACATACTCACGCGCCACGTACGTGAACTGGGCACTCAGGGACCCAAATGTAAATATTTTAAGTTCCTGGACCTATTAGCAACAAGTGCTAAAAGTCCAGGAGCTTAAATGCAAATTACCCAAGAAATTCGGCACATGTGGAAATAAAACACTCACAAGGGTATATATGCAAATACTAAAAAGATATTTTCATTTCATAACAACCAGAAACCACAGGCCCTAACATGCAATTTACCACAAAATGCACGTGACGAAGTACGTGTCCCACAACGTACATGGGTATAAAAACAAATAACATAAACTACCAGGTCCACTATGCAAATGTACCAAAATAAAATGAACGCTATAAAGTATTTATAGGACTAAATGCTAAAAACAAAAAGACAGAGGGCCTAAGGGTAAATTACCCATTATTAATCGAGGGCTGAGATGGCACCGTGTGGCGGATCTGACGGTGGTGGTGCGTTGCGGCTGAACAAAGGAGCCCTGGCTCTGATCCAACGGTGGAGAGTGCGCCACGTGGGGAGATCGACGGTCGAGAATAGCTGGTGCTAACCCTCGCTGGATGGAGGGTGGAGAAGGGGCCACGTGTCTGATCTGACGGTGGTTGCTGGACTCTTCTTCACCCTAATCGAACGATCCACAAGTGATCTGGGCCTCCAGGGTCGAACAGATGGTAGAGGAGGGTCCTGGAGGAACTCCTCGCTGGAGAACTTCGCTGGAGGACTGGAAGCGCGTTGAACCTCTGCAGGAGCTGATGATGATCGGAAAAGATTCGCCGGAGCCTCTCGCGTCTGAATAACCCCTCCGATGGCGTTGGGATGCTCCGAAGAGCTCCAGCGACGGCGGTGGAGCTCAAGCTCATATGTTGAACGTGGAGGACCTCAGATGGTCCTCCTCTGACCTACAAAGCTACACAGAAGCACTCCTGGGTCGAGGGCAAAGTGCCTCGACCCGGTAAGAGGCGATGGGGATGGTCGGTGCGTCGGAATGGAGGAGCTCCGGTGAAGCGACGACGAAGGAGCTCGAATCCCAGTTCCTGTGTGAACTGGGTTGAATGGATGGGTGAAGAATGTGCGTGGGAGAAGGGCTAAGGTGATGGTCGAGTCCGATGGTCGAGATGTGGACGGGTGTGGTCGGAATCTAGGGTCGATGGCGAATGGGAGATTTGGGCGTAAACTAAAACTAGAGAAAACTTGAAGGAACTAAGGTTACCTAATGGTCGATGTCGACTGGGGAGAAGCTGCTGAAGCTCCTGGTCCTTGCCTCGAGGGCCGTCGATGCCCGACGCTCGAGCACCACGCAGGGGGCGGCGCACGGCGGCGCAAGGTCGCCAGATCGATGGTCCGAGCACTCTCTCCTCGCTGCGACACCGCCAATCACGAGCTGTCACTCAGGCGAAGGTGATGGAGGTCCTGGGTAGGGAAATGGGGAGCCAAAGATGAGTGAAAGTGCGGGCGGAGCTCAGGCTATATAGTCCTAGGTGTCCGCCTAACTGTGTGTCGGGTGAGAAAACGGAGCACGGACCCCGATGCTATCCTCCGGGCGTGGATCATGGTCGATCAATGACGGATTAGAGCTCGGGGTTAGCGGATTTAGAGCTCGGATCGATGTGCGATAAATGGGAGAAGAAGTGGGTCGGGCGCAGATCCAGAAGTCAGTGGTCCAGGGGGGAGTTCACCGGGGGGTCAACATCCCTCGTGGACCAATAGGATGCGGCCACGTGCAAAAGATTTAGAAATTCAATTTAAAATAGCATATGACCGAATTAAGAAAAACTCAAAACATGAAAAATATTTATTTTATTATAAACTATTTTTTGTGATTTTTATTTAATTTTTTTGAAATTAAAATAAGGTATTTACATTATAGTATTATATACATAGGTATATACAATATTGTATTTTTAATTTTGATTTTTCTTTATTTATTTTTATACATTTTTATTACAATTTTATATTTTATTTATTTACTTAATAAAATTTGGAATAAAAGTATATTTTTATTTTATTTTTATTAATTATTTACAAGGAGTAAATAAATAGGTTTATTTATATACATATATGGTATATATACAATGTGGGTGTTGATTTTTATTTTTCTTTCTTTTTATTTTATTTTTAATTTTATGATTTTTATTTTATTTATTTACATTATAGAATATAAAATATATACAGATTTTTATGGAATTTTATTTATTTATTTATAAGGAGAAATAAATAAGTATAGGGATTTATGTACATGATGAATATAGACAAGGGTGGATGAATTTTATTTTCTCTTTAATTTTTCTTATTTTTATTTTAATTTAATATTTACAAACATATACATATAAATACAAACCCATTTTTATTATTTATTTTTAGAGGAAAATATTTTTATTTATATATATAGGTCTATGTACACACATGAGCTTCCTTATCTCTCTCTACTTGGCTTTTTTGCGGTCAGGCCCATGCTGAGCCCTCCCTTGGGATTAGGTCGCTCAATATTTATTCTAAATATCTCCCTCTTTTTCTTTTATTTCTTTATTCTTTTATTTATGCACAAAAACATGCTAATTCTTTATTTTTATACAATACATGCAATTTGGTAATTATTGATATTTACATGAATCTACATGTGTTTGGCAAAGGTTTTGTAGCTAAAATAAAAGAATAAAGAGTGATGAATGGGTATTCATCACCCCCCTATACTTATCATTGCTAGTCCCTTAGCAAACACTTATTTGAAAAAGAAGTGAAAAAGAAAAAGGAAAAGAAAAAGAGGAAAATATACATCGATCAAGGTTGATTATTAAACTTGCCTTCCTTAAATTGAATTATGGAGCTCGATCAGATCTTTGGATTATTAATGTGTCAGAACCTTATTTGGACTTAAGTTTAGAACTCAACATCCTCTAAGATCCACTAATCTATAATCAAGACTCCTCAATAATCCAGATCAGAACAAGTCATCATACACAAACCCTGAAGACTATGAATCTTTCCTTGTACTGTGAATGTGATATATGAGCTCTCCACCTCAGAAGTGGCAACTTGACAACCCTCCCCAATAAGGTAACTCTATGACCTCAATCTGGCCACTCTTTCCTCGAGGAGCGGGGTATTCCCTTCTAAGTTCAAGTACAACCGGCTCAAGAAGAGGGGGAAGAAGAGAATGTCCATGGCTAGTGTAGCCATGTATCCTTGGGAGCTCAACAGTGTAGCTAAGTCTCCCTACTGCAAGCTACATAAGGTAAATCCATGAGTCTCAAGCTTTGCTTATTTGCACTATATACATACTCCGGTGGGATTATCATTTTCTATCAGACCCACCACTTTTTTGGAGTTATTTTCTTTTTGCATTTTTTTCAAGTGCATCTATACAACATATACATGTGCAGCATATATACATAAGGAGTTTTTCCTCTTGATCCAGTAGACTATCCCTCTTTTGAAGCATTATTGCAACCCACAACTCCTGTCGTTAGACCTCATGGTAACTAGACCAAATTGAGACACACTTCCTTCACTAAAAGAAGAAGAGAGGTTCCGCCTAGAAGTACTACCCTCATATGCTACCCCAAGTCAAGGAAGACTGCCTCCTCACCACCTCATCCGTAGAGAGCTCGGTGTAAAGCGCGGGTCCAAGTAAAACCATTGTCTATATGAGTCATGTGTGTGTTGTTAAGTGCTCTACTTAGGCTCATTGAGATGACATGTGATCATAGCCTAGTGGACTCAAAGAATTAAGTCACCATGGACCTGAAAAGCCTTAACCCTAAGCCCTATAAGGTTCCTCTTAGAATTAGGTGGATTAAGATCTTAATCAAGCTCCATTTCCCAATTTAATTCCAGGCTAGTTTAAATGTCAACTATAATCAAGGAAAAACTGTATACATATATACAAAGATGCTATTTACACAATATTTACACAAATGCAAAATTTTTTGATTAATGTTTTGAACTCATGGATGTGTGCATGAATGCAAGTTTTGCAAAATATTTACACCAATTTACACAAGATTTTTGCAAATTTTTTATTTTCAAAACATTTTGGAAAAACTTTGTACTATATACATAGTTTTAATATACACATATTTACACAAACTTTACTCAAAAAGTTTTTGAAAACATTTTTACAATACTAATTTTCTACAATAGCTATGTATGTGCAAATAAAAGAATTTTTATTTACAGGGAAAAATTTTAATTTTTATGAATTTTGGGTTTTTAGCCATTTTATTTATATACACACTCACACAAAGTACGAGTTATGGATAAAGTAGATATGAAATATATGCACACCCCCCTATACTTATCTCGAACGATGTCCTCAGAGTCAAGAGAGACATAACTCGTGCTTAGTATAGGGAAGTGAAAAGGAAGGCTATATACAAAGACGAATGAATGAATAGAAAATCAAGAGAGTCTCGTCTTTTCCCCCTATACTTAGGATCAAATAATCCTTAGTATAGCAGGCTGTACACAAAAGGGAAAACCCAGTTAAGAATGCACAGGGTCTACCCCCCTTATACTTAGGGTAAAATATCCCTAAGTATAGGCAGCAAAAACAGGGGTAAAAAAATCAAAAGAAATACCCGAGAGTCCTACATCCCCCCTATACTTAGGGTAAAGTACACCCTAAGTATAACATAATCAAAAGATGAAGACAGGGATGTGGGACTAAAGAATGTAATGATATGGACATCTGGATCTATACAGTTCGGGAGAACAGTGATAATCAGGCGTGAGATGCAATAGATGTGAGTCAAGAGACCACATCTCACGCAAAATGAATAGGGGCAACATCAACGACCCGCGGCTCATGATCTAAAAATGGCTTGAGCCGCTGGCCCTTCACTCGAAAGGTACTCTCAGAAGACAATTCAGATATATCAATACACCCATTGTCTTGTACCTTTCTCATAAGATAAGGTCCCTTCCATTTGCTCTGTAGCTTCCCTGGACATAGACGGAGCCTAGCATCAAACATCCATACTCTCTGTCCAGGCTCAAAATGCTTGTGGCTGATATGAGAATCATGCCACTCCTTCACTCTCTCCTTATACTGTAGGTTGTTTGAGAAGGCGGTATCACAAAGCTCCTCCAAGGCTGCTAACTCTGCCTTCCTCTGGTCTCCTGCACTATCTGGATCCAAAAGTATATCAGTAATTGCCCAAAGTGACATGTGTCTCAACTCAACAGGTAAATGGCACGGCTTGCCATAAACGAGGCGAAAGCGAGATGTGCCCAAAGATGTCTTGAAAAACGTCCTATATGCCCATAAGACCGAGTCCAAAAGCTGTGACCAATCCTTTCGGTCAGGGCGGACAACTTTTTGCAATATAGTCTTGATCTCCCTGTTCGACACCTCGGCTAGACCTCTCATCTGTGGATGGTATGGAGTGGCAACTCGATGGTCTATGCCAAACTCGCTAGCAAGGGCCTTCACCTGGTCATTGATGAAATGATACCCCCCGTCAGAAATCAATACTCGAGGTACCCTGAACCGTGTATTGATGTGCTTCCTCAAAAATCTGCAAACAGTCCTGGCATCAGCGGTTCGGGCTGGGATGGCCTCAACCCAACGACTCATATAATCCACGGCCAACAGAGTGTACTCAAATCCCTGACTCTTAGGGAATGGACCCATGAAATCGATGCCCCATGCGTCAAAAACTTCACAGAAGTGAATGGGCTGCATCAGCATCATATCACGCTGTCCACAAGTGCCCATCCTCTGACAGTCAGTACACCTCTTCACGAACTCATCAGAGTCCTTGAAGTGGGTAGGCCACCATAGGCCAAATTGGAGCACTTTCTGTGCCGTTCTCCTCCCAGAGTGATGTCCTCCTACCTCAAGCTTGTGGCAGTAAGTGAGGACGCTATGGTGCTCCTCCTGAGGAATGCACCTATGCCAGACGCTATCCCCTCCTTCGTGGTAAAGGATGGGATCCTCCTAGTGGTAGGACTTGGCCTTCGCGAGGAAAGTCTCAAGCCTCTGCCTGGGCCAATCTTGTGGAACTTTCTTAGCAACAAGAAAGTTCACAATATCGGCGTACCATGGGAGAGAGGCGATAGCAAGGATCGCCTTATCTAGGAAGGTCTCACAAATAGGGTCAATCTTCTCAGAATCCTCAAGATGCTCTAACCGGAAGAGATGATCTGCCACCAGATTCTTGACTCTAGGCTTATCCTTAATCTCTATGTCAAACTCCTGGAGTAGAAGGATCTATCTAGTCAGTCTGGCCTTAGCATCCTTCTTTTCCATGAGGTACCTGATGGCGGTATGATCAGTGTACAAGGTCACTCTAGATCCAATAATGTATGATCTGAACTTATCTAGGGAGAAGACTACGACTAGCATCTCCTTCTCTGTGACTGTGTAGTTCCGCTGCGCGGAATCCAATGCGCGGCTAGCGTAGTGGATAACAAATTGAACTCCATCCCTCCTCTGTCCCAGCACACGGCCCCCACGGCAAAATCGGAGGCATCCGTCATGATATCGAAAGGAAGAGACCAATCAGGTGGCTGGAGAACAGGAGCCTCGACAATACAATGCTTGAGAGTCTCAAACGACGAAAGACACTTGTCAGCGACAAGGAACTCGGTGTCTTTCGTTAGCAGGTCAGTCAACGGCCGGGAAATCCTACTGAAATCATGAATGAATCACCGGTAGAAACCGACGTGCCCTAGGAAAGACCGTAACTGCCGTAGATTGGACGGCGGTGAGAGTTTTCTAATGACATCTACCTTGGCCGGATCAAGCTCCATGCCCCTGTTGGAGATGATATGGCCAAGCACCATCCCTTGAGTCACCATGAAGTGACTCTTCTCCCAAGATAGCACAAGGTGAACCTCTATACATCGCTGAAGGACTCGGTCTAGGCAGTCAAGACAGGAGTCGAATCCGTCGCCGTAAACCGAGAAATCATCCATGAAGACCTCCAAGCTCTCCCCTACCATGTCTGAAAAGATCGACAACATGCATCTCTGAAAAGTCGCAAGGGCATTGCATAGCCCAAATGGCATGCGTCGGAAGGCGTATGTGCCGAAGGGACAGGTAAAGGTAGTCTTGTCCTGGTCCTCGGGAGCGATGGCCACCTGGTTATAGCCAGAGTACCCATCCAGAAAACAATAGTGGCTCTTCCCTGCCAGCCTCTCAATGATCTGATCTATAAAGGGCAGGGGGAAATGATCCTTCTTGGTGGCCTGGTTGAGTCGTCTGTAATCCACGCAGACTCGCCAAGAAGTGGGTACTCGTGTAGCAATATCCTCTCAAGACTCGCTGACTACTGTAGTGATGCCCGTCTTCTTGGGCACCACATGCAAAGGGCTGACCCACTTGTAGTCGGAGATGGGGTAGATAAAATCGGCGCTCCACCATTTTGAAATCTCCTTCATGACCACCTCTCTCAGATTTGGGTTCAACCGCCGCTGGAACTCACGCGACGGCTTCGCCTCATCCTCGAGATAGATATGGTGGGAGCACAGGGCCGGACTTATCCCCTGGAGATCTGCTACGCTCCATCCTATCTCCTTGCGGTTCTTTTCAAGAACCCCCATCAGACGGGATTCCTGCTCTCCAGTCAAATCAGCGGAGATAATGACTGGGTACATCTCATGCTCACCCACAAGGAACCTATACTTCAGCGATGCAGGAAGTGGCTTCAGCTCTGGACAACTGGGTGCTGGTGGATCTGGCCTCTGAAAACTCTGCATGAACGCTGCCAAATCCGCATGGGAGAACTGAAACTCTCTGTCACTCTCTGAATCTAGAGAAGGCTGCCCTGATTGACTGTCTCTTCTCTTCTCGACATCTACCTCCTCCCTAGCAGCAAGCTCAGTGGAAGTCAGATCTGGTATGTAATCATCAAAATCTGCCCAGTCAAAATCTGACTCCGAGGGATCTGTATCATCTAAGGTGGCCTCAGTTCCACCATCATCACAAAAATCTGTCTCGCGTTGTCGAACCGGCTCTGCCGACTGAACGGTATCCTGGACCAGGAATGCACTATCCAAGCTCTCCTCTGCTGGGGTCTCTTCATCAGCTGTCTCTGAAGGCGAGAGGATGGCCTGTGCATCTGGATCTGCCCATACTGCCTCGTCATCTGTGATCACAAAGTCACAGTCCTGGTGGATGTCTGGCCCGGCATCTGTCATCTGCTCTGTATCGGAAGTAGTCCTAGAGCATGCTTTGTCTCTGGCTCTGTTGTCCTCAACCGTCTCTATTTGTACACTTTCGCCCTCGACGCGAAAGTATACCTTCCCGCTATCATGGTCGGTCACTGCCTTGGCTGTGGCCAAGAACGGGCGACCGAGAATGATGGGGTTATCGGTCACTGACTCAGGGATCTCCATGTCCAACACTACGAAGTCAACGGGGAATTGCAGACCCTGAATCGTGATGACAACGTCCCTCAGCAACCCCTTCGGCCTCTTGACAGATCGATCAACAAACTGAAGGACTGTCCTGCTCTATCGAAGAGTGCCCAGCTCGAAGCGGTCGAGAAGGGCTGTCGGAAGTAGGTTGATCGACGATCCGCTGTCTAATAGAGTACGATCGAACCTCTGCTCTCTGATGTGGCATCTGACATACGGGGCTGCTGAGTCTGGCCTCTTGGCCGGCAGACAGTTCTGGATCGCGAAACTAGTAGCTCTTGTCAACACATGAATCTCTGAATGGTGGTTCCTCCTCTTCCTCCTAACTATAGTCCTGTCTCTAAGTGAACGCTGGAGTAGAGGAATGTGCTGCAAAGCCTCCTGAAGAGTCAGCTGAATGTGAAAACGATCTATCATATGCTGGCTGAACTCTTCCTGCTGCCTCTTTTTGGTGTTTTCTATTTTCTTCCCCTTCCCCATCTGAAGGGCTCTAGGGAAGGGGATCACAGGGTCCTTCTCAGATGAAGGACTAGGAACAGATCTGAGCTGCTCGACGGCAGGATCCACACATACATTAAGCACCACAGTGGGACCAGAAGAAAACAAACCCTTTCCTTTATTTTCAGTAGTGTTCCGAGATACATCAGCAAAAGGAAAAACTACAGGACCCTCAGAAGACACGGTGGCATCAGCACCACCCTCGGCTGGAAGACTCGCGGCCTCAGTACCGCGCTCTGGCTCAGCAGCATGGGTGGCCTCAGTACCACCTCCTCCATCTGGTGAAACGGCGGCCTCAGTACCGCCGGTGGGATCAGCATCCGTGGTGGCATCAGTACCACCGTCATCATCTCTAGCGGCCTCAGTACCACTCTCTTCCTCCTCGTCGAGCGCTCTGGATGTATCCTCGGGGTGTCGGTCAGACGAGTCGCTGCCTGCTGGCATCCTACCGCTCCTAAGTGTGAAAAAATCAGTATCAAACAAATATGCAGACATATCTCCAAATGTATCACTAGGAGTGACATACTCAGTGCAAACTACCTGCTCAGACTTCCTCTTGAGGTTGTTGGGATTCGACTCTATCTGGGCAGGGATGGTGTCCTTCCCTCTCACGATGTCCCGCATCTCCTGGCGGGACTCATCAATCTCCCGTCGGAATGTAGCCTGTTGATCGGTGAGACGGCGGGCTATGTCATCCAAGGCGGGGTTCTCATTGGATGGCCCATGAGAACCCGACGTGTAGCCTCTCTGGTAGTGAGGATGCTGGGGCTGGTGCTATGGCTGAGAGGGGTAAGACTGTGGATGATGCTGCGGCTGATGAGGCTGATCACGCCTCCAAGACTGTCCCTGTTGATAGGGACGAGGACCAAACCTGATGTGACTGTTGTGGTTGTTGTTGTGGGTACACTGGGGGCTGCTGCTGGTGATCCCTCTGATGGTTGGACTGGCCACCCTGTCCTGACGGCTGCTGCTGGGGCTGGGCACCTCCGGCCGCCCAACGGAATCCGAGATGGTCTCGTTGGATACCGGGCTGGGGGTGGTCGTACCAAATCCCGTTGACATCCATCAATGGCTCTGAATCGTACTGGGGTGGCGGGAGCACTGCCAGAGGCTGATCCGGCCGGTATACCACCATCTGTTTGTCAGTGGATGGTGGTGCCTAGTAGGTGAGCTACGGCTGCCGGTACGGCTCCGCCTGTACAAGATGGACCTGTCTAGGCTGCTAGTGGGAGCTGGAGCACTGGGACGAGCTGCTACTGCTACTCGGATCGCCTTATGCCTAAAGACGAGGCTATGAAGCCGTTTGTGCCTCCTGGAGACACATAAGCTGTGTCTTCAGGTCACTAAGAGTTTGTGCCATCTACTCCATCTGCGTGATACCCTGGCACTGCTTCTTCTCAATAATCTCCATCCGATCCAGCTTCTCGCTGATGATCCCCATGTCCGCGGCTGAACTCTCTGCCTGTGTTGCTGCCGCTGACGAACTGGATGGACCGGCGTCGACCTGTGCGCTCCTGTGGTACTGCACGGTCTGTGGCTGGGGTCTGCCCTGTGTGTACAATCGGGTCTGGGACATCACCATATATTTCTTGGCCATCTCCTCGTAGATGGCCCAGACCTGATCATGATCCTTGACGAAGTAAGACCCGCCACAAGAAGCGTTCACCAAGCCCTGAAGCTCCAGTGTCAGCCCGCTGAAAAAGCTCTGAACAAGGTTCGGCTTGGAAATGTCATGGTGTGGGCATCTGTTGGTCAGCTCTCAAAACCTCTCCCATGCCTCGTGAAACTGCTCGTTGGGGAGCATGGAGAAGTTGTTGATCAGGGCTCTAGCGGCGTTCGTCCGCCCGAGTGGGTAGTACTTGTGCAAGTACTCGGTGTGGAGCTGCTCCCAGGTGTAGAAGAACTTCCCCAAGTGCTTCAGCCAGGTGGCTGCTCTGTCTGCTAAGGAGAAGGGGAAGGAAATCATCCGTATGGTATCCTGGTCCACCTGACGGTCGTGGACTGTGCTGCAGATCATCAAGAACTCCTGAAGGTGGAGATGGGGCTCCTCAGTGGTGAGCCCATGGAACCGGGGGAGAAGCTGCAAGGTGTTCGGGGGGAACTTGAAGTCCCCCACGATGGCTGGAAGTACGACCCAGTGATGCATCAGAGTGGATCCGGGGTTGTGTAACTCCCGCATCGGTCTCGATGGATATGATGTGGCTGCTGCAGCTGCTGCGGCTACTGCGGTGGCTGTCGCGGCCTCATCGGGTATCCTCGGGCCCTCTCTGCGCTGCTCTCGGTCTGCTCTCAACTGCTCCATCTCGCGCCTCATATCCAACATGAATGCTCCCTGATCCCTCAACTGCTGCTGAACTGTCTCGAGGGAGGCGATCAGGGTGGAGTTGATTGCACCCTGGTCCATAATGAATATCTGCTCAAGCTGGGGACCTCGAGTGCGGTCATCACTGCTACCGGCCATAGTCTCTGAAAATCAAAGCATCCAAACTCAGGTGCCGATAAATCATCTGTCTGTCTCTCCTCTGGCACTGGTCTCTCAGAACTGAAAGATGGGGGGTCGAGGGGGAACAGGGTGGAGTCGAACTCGGGTTCGCAGAGCGGGTCTCGGCTCTCGCGAACCAACCTAGATGAGCGGGCAAAAGTACTGGGAAGCGGTACAGCCAGAGGCTGCCTAAGATACCTTCTGCCCATCATCTTGATCTAACGAGTTGGGCGGATGAGATCTGGTAACAACTATGATCACAAGCAAACCCCCTATTCACCAACGCAACGCGAGTAGAAGACCTTAAAGGCTCGGTCAATTATCTTGTCAATTTTATTAGGTGATCAGTTAAGATAGCAGGGCGATTAGAGTGACCTGTTGGGTAACCCGATATTTTCTCAACCGACTGTCCCGTATGGAAAGAGCCGGTAATCAGTCGAGAAAAATATCGGAGGGCTCTATCCTAGTGTGCGGGTCACTCTCTCGCACAAGGAAACTAGACAATGAGGGGGTTGCTCTCCCCAAGACAAATTTTTCGGTGATCGTCTTTTAGGGTCGATAGAGTTAGCAGTCCCAATTTTATGATTCAAATTTTTAGGTGTTTTTTCAATAATCAAACAAAATCGCCTAACGAATTTTTCGATTCTCCTGGTTATTAAGTCCAAAAATCAGGGGGGAGAAGTCGAAAAAGCCGATGCGTGATGAAATCAATGATGCATGCAGAGTAAGAGTTGCGTACCTGACTCCAACAGTCTACATGCAAAATGATCCGCGCAGAATTGAAAGACAGAAAATAAACTACCTAAATGGTGCAGGCGGAAAACCGAGTCCCTAAACAGCAGTGCTACTCGAAAGAACGGCTAGTCGACCACCAGCCTCCAATACAAAGAGTCCGGTCTCGGTCCACCCCTCCTCCTCCCGACAAATCGGGTTCAGGAGCAGCGCTTGGCAGGGTGGGTTGTGACACGTAGGCTCGAAAGAAGTGAATCAACTATTTTATTAATCTTTTTATTATAGGTCCAATTACCGAACTATAGGCATAAGCAAATATATTAGGGTGTTTGGTTCCTACTAGTTACGTCACAATCAAGCAGAAAATCCTACGGCTAGGGGCTCGAAAATTCGTGAGAAACCGGAAAAGGCAGTAAAGAAAACAAAAACCGTGAGAAAAACCGTGTAAAAACCGCGGGGTCCCCCGAGCACACCGGTGCTCGGTGAAACAGACCCCGATAGTGTCTAAGTCCAAGAGATAGTCCTGTTGTCCTTGTATTATTACAATAATTATTCAAATGTGCTGGAAATAAAACCTAATCTACTCTAAACTAATCTCCCGCACTCGGCTGCCTCTTCACGCTCTCCTGCGGCTCTGTGCAGAAGGGAGCCGCCTCCGATCACCGTGGTTGCACAGGCTCCTCAAAAGTTGCTGCCTCGATACTCGAGCCCTCGCAAGAAAATAGAAGAGTGTGTCAAGCCTCAATGAAATAAAGCGAATAAAAAAATGAGAGAAAACAGGGTATATGTGCAAAAATAGCAAGAAAAATAAACAAGCAAAAACAAACAAAAACAAGAATAAAAGAAAAGAAAAGAAAATAAAATAAAATGAAATGAAAATAAAAGAAAAAAAAATCAAAAGCCGCGAAAAGCCGCGGACTCAGAAAGAGCCGCGGAAAGCCACGAAAAAGAAAACAAAAATAAAAAGAAAATAAAACTGACTACTAAGCCGTGCTCCCCGGCAACGACGCCATTCTAATGATCGAAAATAATTTCAATCAATCCGGATCAGGTCAAAATAAGCTCTCGGGTCGTTGCGACCCGGATCGAGAGATCAATCAGCTCAATCAAGAAAAATGTATAAGAGCAGACCACCAAAACAAGGATAAAATCAATAAAATCAATAGTTGCCCTGGCTATTGGATTAGCCTGGTATAGAGATCAGGGTCGAACTCAAGGAGCACGGGTTGGCCTCGCGGCCTACGAAGTTGTCAACAATAAAGAAACATATAAACAGAGGATTTTTTGGTGGATTTTTAAATTTTTTATATTTTTTTGGAATTTTTAATTATAAAGAAAATAATAAAACCAATAAAACAAGCAACTTTCCACAATTATTTAACTACTATAAAATGCTCAAAAAAATCAAACAAAAATATTTTTAGAATTTTTCTATTTTTTTATTGTTTTTGGTGAATTTTTGGTAATTTTCTGATTTTTATATATTTTTCTAAAAATGAAACAAGGCAAAAACTGAAAGTTAATGTCCAGTCAGGCTTCAAGGGCCAAAATAAAATAAAAAATGGCCATAATAAAACCTGAAGGTATTTTTCATGTAAAATAGAAACAAAAAGGCAAAATTAGGGATAGAGTTTATTATTTTTAGAATTTTTTATTAATTATTAGAATTTTATGAGATTTTCAATGTGTTTCAAGTATAAGTCCAAAAATGACTAAAATTGGTCAGAAAATCAAGCACCCTAAAATGAACAGAATCTACTTTTATAGTAATTTTTCAAGATGTTTTAATATTTTTTGTGATTTTTATATCTGGACAGACAGAAAAAGGGGTGTTTTTCAATTTTTAAAAATAATAAACGGGCTCAAAAATTTCCAAAAAATTTAGTGAAAATTCTACACAGTGGCAGGAGCCACGTGTCAAATTTTCACCTAATTTGGATGAACATTGATATTTTATTCAAAATAATAAAAAGCCCACAGTCATAGGGACCTAATCGTAATGAAAGTATCTTTGGAGCGCCTAAAAGTAATAAGAAAAGAAACCCAGGGGGTCCGGGTGCAAAAATCCTATGTACTCACGCGCCACGCACGTGATTTGGGCACTCAAGGACCCAAATGTAAATATTTTAAGTTCCTGGACCTATTAGCAACAGGTGCTAAAAGTCCAAGAGCATAAATGCAAATTACCCAAGAAATTCGGCACATGTGGAAATAAAACACTCACAGGGGTATATATGCAAATACTAAAAAGATATTTTCATTTCATAACAACCAGAAACCATAGGCCCTTACATGCAATTTACCACAAAATGCACGTGACGAAGCACGTGTCCCACAACGTATAGGGGTATAAAAACAAATAACATAAACTACCAAGTCCACTATGCAAATGTACCAAAATAAAATGAACGCTACAAAGTATTTACAGGACAAAATGCTAAAAATAAAAAAACAGAGGGCCTAAGGGTAAATTACCCATTATTAATCAAGGGCTGAGATGGCGTCGCGTGGCGGATCTGACGGTGGTGGTGCGTTGCGGCTGAAAAAAGGAGCCCTGGCTCTGATCCAACAGTGGAGAGTGCGCCACGTGGGGAGATCGACGGTCGAGAATAGCTGGCACTAACCCTCGCTGGATGGAGGGTGGAGAAGGGGCCACATGTCTGATCTGACAGTGGCTGCTGGCCTCTTCTTCACCCTAATCGAACGGTCCACAAGTGATCCGGGCCTCCGGGGTCGAATGGACGGCAGAGGAGGGTCCAGGAGGAACTCCTCACCGGCGAACTTCGCCGGAGGACTGGAAGCGTGGTGGACCTCCGCAGGAGTTGTTGATGATCAGAAAAGATTCGCCGGAGCCTCCTGCATCTGAAGAACCCCTTCGATGGCGCTGGGATGCTCCGAAGAGCTCCAGCGACGGCAGCGGAGTTCAAGCTCATGTGCTGAACATGGAGGACCTCAGATGGTCCTCCTCTGACCTGCAAAGCTACACAGAAGCACTCCTGGGTCGAGGGCAAAGTGCCTCGACCCGGTTAGAGGTGATGGGGATGGTCGGTGTGTCGGAATGGAGGAGCTCCGGCGATGCGACGACGAAGGAGCTTGAATCCCAGTTCCAGTGCGAACTGGTTTGAGTGGATGGGTGAAGAATGTGCGTGGGAGAAGGGCAAAGGTGATGGTCGAGTCCGATGGTCGAGATGTGGACGGGTGTGGTCGGAATCGAGGGTCGACGGCGAATGGGCGATTTGGGCGTAAACTAAAATTAGAGAAAACTAGAAGGAACTAAGGTTACCTAATGGTCAATGTAGACTGGGGAGAAGCTGCTCAAGCTCCTGGTCCTTGCCTCGAGGGCCGTCGATGCCCGAGGCTCGAGCACCACGCAGGGGGCGGCGCACGGCGGCGCAAGGTCGCCGGATCGATGGTCCGAGCACTCTCTCCTCGCTGCGACACCGCCAATCACGAGCTGTCACTCAGGCGAAGGTGGTGGAGGTCCTGGGCAGGGAAATGGGGAGCCAAAGATGAGTGAAAGTGCGGGCGGAGCTCATGCTATATAGTCCTAGGGGTCCGGCTAACTGGGTGTCGGGCGAGAAAATCGGAGCACAGACCCCGATGCTATCCTCCGGGCGTGGATCAGGGTCGATCAATGACGGATTAGAGCCCGGGGTTAGCGGATTTGGAGCTCGGATCGATGCGCGATAAATGGGAGAAGAAGCGGGTTGGGCGCAGATCCGGAAGTCAGTGGTCCAGGGGGGAGTTGACTGAGGGGTCAACATCCCCCGTGGACCAATAAGATGCGGCCACGTTTAAAAGATTTAGAAATTCAATTTAAAATAGCATATGTCCGAATTAAGAAAAACTCAAAACGTGAAAAATATTTATTTATTTATAAACTATTTTTTTGTGATTTTTATTTAATTTTTTTGAAATAAAAATAAGGTATTTACATTATAGTATTATATACATAGGTATATACAATATTGTATTTTTTATTTTTATTTTTATTTTTATTTATTTATCTTTGTACATTTTTATTCCAATTTTATATTTTATTTATTTACTTAATAAAATTTGTAATAAAAGTATATTTTTATTTTTTTATTAATTATTTACAAGGAGTAAGTGAATAGGTTTATTTATATACATATATGGTATATACACAATGTGGGTGTTGATTTTTATTTTTCTTTCTTTTTATTTTATTTTTATTTTTATGATTTTTATCTTATTTATTTACATTATGGAATATAGAATATATACAGATTTTTATGGAATTTTATTTATTTATTTATAAAGGATAAATAAATAAGTATAGGGATTTATGTACATGATGAATATAGACAAGGGTGGATGAATTTTATTTTCTCTTTAATTTTTCTTATTTTTATTTTAATTTAATAATTACAACTGTATACATATAAATAAAACCCATTTTTATTTTTATTTTTAGAGGAAAATATTTTTATTTATATATATAGGTCTATGTACACACATGAGCTTCCTTATCTCTCTCTACTTGGCTTTTATGCGGTCAGGCCCATGCTGAGCCCTCGCTTGGGATTAGGTCGCTCAATATTTATTCTAAATATCTCCCTCTTTTTCTTTTATTTCTTTATTCTTTTATTTATTCACAAAAACATGCTAATTCTTTATTTTTATACAATACATGCAATTTGGTAATTATTGATATTTACATGAATCTACATGTGTTTGGCAAAGGTTTTGTAGCTCAAATAAAAGAATAAAGAGTGATGAATGGGTATTCATCGCATGCCCCTGCAGATGTTTCTGGTCATCATCAGTTCGTGGTTGACCAACGACTAGGAATCTTTCTTATTAGATGTTCTTGAGAGAAACATCAGGGCTATTGGTTGGAGCATTTCGAATCTCTGTGGGATTAGTTCAGTTTTGTGCTTGCATCATATATACGTAGAGGATGATAGATGGCTGACCCGTGATTTTCTACACAATTTGAATCATAATCTCCAGGATGTTATCATGAAAGAGATCAAGGAATGGTGTGATGCTGGATTTAGTTATCCCATTTCGGATTCCAACTGGTTCACTCATTTGCATGTGGTCCCAATGAAATCCAGGATTACAATCATGACGAATGACCGTGGTGAGGAGATTCAAACTCATGTACCCACTTCATGGTTTGTCTGCATAGATTATCAATGCCTTAACTCAGCGACCGGGAAAGATCACTTGCCACTTCCCTTTATTAATCAGATTATTGAGAGGCTGTTGGGGAAGGAGTTCATTTTTTTTCTTTGATGGGTACTCAGGATATAACTAGATAGCAATCACTCTTGAGGATCAGGAGAAGACTACTTTTACTTGTTTGTTTTGCACCTATGCCTTTAGAAGAATGGTCTTTGGATTGTGTAACGTTACCTCTACATTCTAGAGATGTATATTGATCATTTTTGCTGACATGGTAGGTAGTTTTCACGAGGTTTTCATGGGCGATTTCTCATTCTACAGGGATAGTTTTGACTCATGTCTTATTTAGACCAATTACTTTGGAGATGTTGTGAGGTGAACTTAGTACTCTTGTGGGAGAAGAGTCACTTTAAGGTGACAAATGGGGTTGTATTGGGCCATGTCATTGTCAAAACATGGTATGGAGGTTGACCTGAGATAGATGTGATCTCCAAGCCTGAGACACCGTAGAATTTGAAGCATTTGAGGTCTTTTCTTGATCATGTTGGATTCTATAGGTGATTTATTAAGGACTTTAACAAGATCGTCAGGCCTTCACGTTCATCATTAAGGGTTGTATGAGGATAGTGAGTTTCTCATTGATGGGAAAGCCCTCCTTTCCATTCACTAGATGAAAGATATGGTTACGAGCACTCTTTTCCTTCTGCCACCTGATTGGTCTCTTCCCTTTGAGATCATCACAGACGCATCAAATTTTGCAAATGGTGTTATTTTAGGGTAGAGACGGGATGTCATACCATTTTCCATATATTGTGCTAGAAAGACTCTGGATGAGGTACAATGCAATTACACAAATAAAGAGAAGGAGATGTTAGTAATAGGTTTGCTTTAGAGAAGTTCCTCTCTTATCTTCTAGACTACAGAGTGATTTTTTACACGAATCATACTACCATGCGATATCTACATGCTAAGAAGGATGCCAAATTACGCCTTATCAAATGGATCCTTCTTCTCAAAGAGTTTGATTTAAGGATTCGAGACAAGCCTGGATTGAAAAGTGTTGTCGCAGATCACCTTTCTCGGATTTAAGATGCAGAATCCCCTGACTAGTTACTACTGAAGGTTATGGGGAGAACCTTAAGCGCGTCACGAAAGCATGATGCCTGCATCATATGCGATCGGGAGCAACTAGTCGCACTCATTGCTCCGAGCGGCAGAATTTAAAAAAAAGTTTTAAAGCGATGAAACCACATGATCTGGGAACACTTCTCCGATTGTTTCATATAAACCACAAAGGGGTATTAGGGTCACCTCTTAAAACATGGTTGCGATCAAAGTATCTAAACGAAGAGACCTCCTACCTAAAGTTCCACACAATCGATGAGACACTTACGAGGATTATCCAAATGGTGATTCTCCTGATCTCTTCACACGATATCCAATGTCTTCTTCATGGGAGCGGCACATTGAAGGAGACGGAGATCCACTACGGTCAAAGAGGTGGAACAATGGTGTGGAGACGATGATGATTCTCTCCAATGCATAAAGTAGATGGCCACTTAGACAGAGATGGGACTGAGAGAGTTGTTTCAATTGTTGTAAAGGGATAGCTAGGATTTCCTCCTCTTTTAAAGTATTTTAAAAGTCCATGGATCACAATCCATGTGAAAAATGAAATTAATGGTTGAGATTGATTAGTGCTTCTATTCAATGTCAATGATCTTGTTATATAAAAAACAATAATCAATTTACATTAAATTTGGTATATATTGAATTATCATGAACATAATTTATATTAAATAAATAAATTTGGGTAAGAGGATGAAGAATGAGTCTGCTTACTAAATATAGTGGGGACGACCACTCTTGATCAAGTCAAGGGTGGCTGTCCACCATCCATAAATGGAAGGGGGCTCATCATTTAAATTTATGAGAGATTTTATATCTCACATAATCCTATATATGCAACAATTTTTATTGCAAACATATTCACAAATAAAATTCTAAATTTATTTGTGAATATTCCAATCATGCCATTGAAAAAAATATGAATCATATTCATATACCCAAAATAACATGTATTGTATTTTTCAATAATTTATCTAATGTAAATTAGATTCACATCAACAAATTAATTCGTAAATACTATTTACAATAAGCTCTCTCCTATATATTATAAATTACATTTATACTATATAAATAATATGGATAGTGTTATCCATATTATTCATATCATTTATAATTAAATCACATTCAATTATCATGGATCATCATTCTCATACATCTAAATAATATGAATCATAGTCAAACTATTCATGATAATTAAATCACATTTAATTATCAATTTATCATTGCTCAGATACATAAATCAACAATAAAATTATTTTTTGTTCAAGAATAATGTGCTTTCTCCACGGATACATGGAGACAAGGATAGGGCGATTGTACTTTCCACTTATAGTGACTTGGATATCGAGATCATATCTCAAATCCATATCAAGAGGACCTCCCAAAGATATTGGATTAAATCAAAGCCGTAAATCTAACTTCTCATTGTATCTAAATCGTATTCAGATCATTGACCAACATTTGGACAAACGTCAGATTACTTCTCCATTGAGAGGAGTCACTAAAATCCAAACATGTTTCATCACTCCCTCATAATGGAAGCATTTCGATTATACAATTGTTTATGATCACATCACCCTTAAGTATTCCTAATACCCGTGCATCCTGCATACTTGAAGACCTTGAATAAATCCAAAGATTTAGATCAATTTAGATTGTCTTCTTCAGGGTTTTATCATTATGTTCTTCATTCGATCATTGGGATTCGGTATTGATCATATACTTTTCAAAAGCACATATCATATCTTGATATTGATCATATACTTTCCAAAAGCATATATCAAATCTACAAATTCAATCAAGCTTCCAAAGGGAGACGCTCATGCACGGAATTTGATCCCAATATCTCATGAGTAAGATCATGTCTTCCGATTCAATAATGAACATGTATGGACCCTTTGATAGATAGTATTACTCATATGCCCTCGTATGCACACTAGCTCACTGGTGTATAGACATTGATTAGATCATCAACCAATCGATCTACCAAATGTACACCCAAACATATAGCAACATATATGTCTTCGATCAGAGGATATGCGTGTTAGCAATGTAAGCCTGTGGCGAACCATTTCTACAATAAATGTTATTGTAATATTTAATATATAAACAAAAGTTATTGGTTTATTTTTCACTCCCTGTCTGAGATTAATTGATTAAATTCACTATAAGGTCCCTTCGTACAATTAAGGGTTATGTACCATTGCCATCTTGATAATCATATAGTTGTTGATTCAATTGTTGAATCATAGAGGTTGGGGCTTGGATGAATATCTAAAGGGTTACATTGAGGACTCATCAAGCACCATCAAATGATTGTTAAGAGTTGATCTCCAGCCTTAGAAGGAGATGACATCCCTTCTCTAAAAGGCTAATATCTGACTGACCTCTTGATACAGGTCCTCTGCATATGAATAGAGATTCGGAGGTGTAAGATAAGTTAGGACAAAGAGTTGACTTGACGAGATTGAGAAAACCAAGACCTATGTCGTATACTGCCACGATATAGGCATGCATCCTCTGACCAGATACATATGTCTTACTATATGTCTGAGAATGTACATTTGGTAGACTGATAGGTTGATGGCCTAATCAAGATCTATACATAGGCGGGCTACTGTGCATATAAGAGCGTATGGGTAATACGATCAATTAAAGGGATCATACAGGTTCATTGTGAATCGGAAGACATGAGCTCAGTCATGAGGTACTGGGACTGATCAAATTCCATGCATGGTCGTCTTGCTTAGGAAACATGACAAGAATTTGTAGGCATGATATATGCTTTTGGAAAGTATATGATCGATACCAATTCCCAATGACCGAATGAGAATCTTAATGATAAAACCCTAGAGGTGACAGTCCAAAAGAGATCTAAAACTTCGGGTTTATTCTACGTATTCAAGTATGCAAGATGTACGGGTATTAGGAATGACTGAGGGTAATGTAATCATAAATGGTTGTATAACTATGACGCTTCCATCTCGAGGGAGTGATGAATCAGGTATTGATTTTAGTGACTCCTCTCAGTAGAGAAGTAATCTAATATCAGTCCAAATGTTGGACATTTATCTGAATGAGATTCAGATGCACTTAGGAGATTAGATCTACGACTCTGATTGAATCAACATCTATGGGAGGTCCGTAAGATCTGGACTGGAGATATGATCTCAACATCCAAGTCACTATACGTGGAACGTATAATCGCCTTGTCCTTATCTCCATGTATCCTTGGAGAAAGCGCATTATTATTAAGTGAATTCAAAAATAATTCCATTGTTAATATATCCATGTATTGAGGAATGGATAACTAAATGTGATTTATTAATAATAAATAATATGGATAAGACTTATATTATTTGAATGCATGAGATTTGAGATTTTAGATAATTAAATGTGATTTAATTATCAAAGATATGGATAATGTGGATAGTATAATCCATATTATTCATATATATTATAAATGTGATTTATAATATATTAGAGAGAGACAATTGTAATTTACATTTTTTAATTAAGTTTTGATGTGAATTGGATTCACATTGGATAATTAATTGAAAACGTAATTTACATTTAATTTTGGTTGTGAATATGATTCACAATTTTTTCAATGGCATTATTGTAATATTCACAAAATTATTATGAATTTTTTTTCAATAAATTTGCAACAAATAGTTGTTGTAAAATAATTGGAGATAAATAGCCACCTTAGTGGGGGGAGGTGGAAGGCCACCAAGTCCCATTAGAGATTTGTCTCTTTTTAAATTATGTCCACGCAAAATTGATTTAGTTGAAATTAAATTGTATTGATTATTCAATATATATTTAATATAATTAAATTAATTATTGTTGTGTTTTTGCAACAAAATCACGGCGATTCAAACAAACACAGACCAATCTAAATCATTGGATTTGTGTAGTCCAAGGATTGAGATCCATGGGCTCCCAAAATAAAATATAAGAAGAGGTACCCTTGCCCTTCTAAGAAGAATTTGTTGAAATTGTTCTCCCTCTTGCTCATTCTCATATCACACACCAACTCTCTCTCTCTCTCTCTCTTCCTCTTGAGTGATCATCCACTCTAACCATAGAGAGAAGGTTGCTTTCATCGTCGCTTCACCGTTAGGCTATTGCCTCGGCCAGTCATGGATTTGTGTCTTCTTCTTTGAGTCATGTTCATGATGAAGATGTTTGATCTCATGAGACGAGATCAGGATATCTATTTCATGGATCAACAACTCGGATTGCGAGAAGAACACGATTCATCTCCGCGCTCGCAAGCGTCTCTATTGTAGGGTTGGACTTGAGACATGTGGTCTCTTCGCTTAGAGACTCGATTACAAGCACATTACAAGAGGTATTCCTTTACTTAATATGTGGTTTAGATGAAATGATTCGTGAATGGTTCATGGATAATGTGATTTCATCATTTAACTTTTTTAAATTCCGTTGCACCAAGCAACTAGTTGGACTAGTCGCTCACGATCGCACACGATGTGATCCCCATGCTTCCATGATGTACTTGACGATTTTTTCATAATCCTTCAAGTGATATCAGATCCTTGTTCTGGTCTTGGATGAGATCCAAAATCTTAGATGAACAAGGTTCAAAATTTTGATGCGCAAGACTCATTGTTTTTGCATTGGATGATAGAATTGAATTGGTTTTTTTGATGAAATAAAAACCTACTGTTTATGCACTATTTGTTTGTATTTTTTTGTTATTAAAATATATTTAGAATGTCTAAATATGTATTAAAAATAGTAACCTAGTATTGGTGCTAAAAGTGCATGAAAATAATTCGAATAGTTCCCGCCATTAAAATTGTTTTTGCATGTATTCACGGATCTGTAAGAAATTTAATTTTACTTAGTAGTTTACCGTCATGAAACATGAAATAAACACTTGGATTAAGTAGAGAATAAAACCAACAGACTGCATGACATTAGTTCATGCAAATCCGACTCTGTTTGCCTTGAATATTCAATTTGTAGTGAAGATGGGTTGGATGATGATTGGATCATCAGAACTCTTTGCTTAATTTGTTTATTATTCAATGGAAATCATGGAAACTATGAACTTGACTTGATTAATTATGATACCTAATCATTATGGAGATAATTGATTAATCATCATTAGCCATTGATGTAATGTTTCATGAAAACCCGTAGATCATCCTACAATAGTTGTAAAACAATCTTTACATGCAAAACTTTGTTGCTTGAATAAGATTGGGTATTTGTTTAGCAATTATCCTAATAATATTAATCAAAATAGTTTTGATAAATATTTTATGGTATAGCTTCGGTAGAAATATTGATTAACATATCAAAATACAATATGATCAAATTACATCATCCTGATTTGAGGCGGTTATGGTGTATAGTCGGGGAGTGTTGGGGTTGCAAGTTGCTCTGTGAGCGGTCTATCCTACTCCCATCAGTACTGTCCATGACTGTGGGTAAGGAAAGGATAATGTTGATGCGATCATAGGTTGTTTTTCTATTTATTAAAATTTAAATAATATGTATTTTTAGATTATACCATCCTTCAACTAACAATCAAGTTTATTGGTTGATTAAATTGGATTGCGAATTTATTTAATATAATTAAATGAATTATATCCAATTAAATTACTTTTTTATGAATAAAGTAATATTTTTCCCTTAGAAGAATTAATTATATGAATATGATTTATAGCAATTAATTAGATTTTGAATCTAATATGAAGGATCACATAAGTGACATCCATGGTCTCCCATAAAGATGAAGGGTTCCGTTGCCAGGGAGTGTACATAGGAGACGTCTATCCAAAGTGGCAGCTCCTGCATACAAGCGCATCTGTATCAGGCTCTTTGCTTCTCGAAAGAGTAAGTCCGTATGTGTAGTAACCCCAACATCAGTTCCTCATATTATTGGAGCGATGTTGGATTGTGCATAGCGAGTGCTATTCCTGTTGCCTGTTGGTTTAATTTACAACGGGTCAACATCACCTTAGGGGTGGTGTGCCGGGGTGTTAAAGACTGAATTGGGAATGTAACTTGGACTTGCAAAGTTTTATGCATTCACGCTTCTTTTTTAACCAATTTACAGTTTCTCATATTAGTGGGATGTAACTAAGGTAGAAGGAGATCACAGATCTTGCTAGAGATATATCGGTAAGTATATCTTCTACTTTGAAAGTAATTAAGGGAATGGACTTTCAAAATTGAAAATGCAAGACTAATTTGATTAAAATCCTTAATCATGATTTTAATATTGAATATGTAATTATTTATATATTCTAATATAGTGCATTCTTAGTTTCAGACAATGAAGTCCATAAACCCACTCAGTAGGCTTCTAGAGGTCAACCAATTGACCTGACCAAAATACTCGGATTGGATCCGTAATTTGGATCTTGTCCTATCTGCGGACCACATTTCGTATGTGTTGTCCAAGGACTAGTACACAAACCCTCAGACATCGGAAGAAATAAAATTCAATGAAAAACTTAATGAATATCATTTATTGGCTAGGTGTTATATTCTGGGTTCATTATCCAATGTGCTCAGAAGCAACATGTGGATATGAACACTTGCCAGAAGATAATGCTAAATCTGAGAGAGATGTTGGGTGATGTAAACTGCACACAATGTTATAATATCATGAATGAGATTATTGGCTGCAAGATGTACGAAGGGACTTCCGTCAGAGAGCACTTACTCAAAATGTTTGGGTACCTTTCTGAGCTGGAAACTATCAAAGCTAACATGGATGCAGATATGCAGTTTGACTTCATTCTGCTATCACTCCCTAAGTCTTTAACATCTTCGAGCTCACATTCAACATGAGCAAAGCGAATCATACTAATGATGGGCTATTATATGCAATAAAGTCTGCAGAATACGTAATGAAGAAAGATGGCCCTCGGGCAATGCAGTGGTTGCACAGGTCAAAGGAAAGCGCAGTCGGAAGCAAGGTTCTCATAAGGGCCCAACCCAGAAGAGAAAGAAGAAGAGTCATTACGTTGGCTCATCTTCTAATGCGTCCACACTGATAGCATTGAAGAAAGCTGATGTATGTCATCACTGCAAGAAATCGAGGCACTGAAAGCGTAACTTTCCAGATTACCTGAAGTCGGTCAACAAAGGTAAAGCCCCCGCAGGTATGAAATCTACTTTCATCTTTGAAAATAATTTTCTCGTTGGATGAGAAGGAAGTTGGGTTGTAGATTTTGGTGCTTCTGTTCATGTATGCAATTTGTTGCATCTATTTCAAGAAGCTATAAATCTTGATGAAGGGGATATAGTCATCTAGATGGGATTTAATGCGACCGTTGGAGAAGTCACCGTCAGACTTGCAGACTATAATTATCCAGTGGGAGAGTCATTTTACTTAAAGAATGTCTTTATGTGCCTGAAGTAAGGAGGAACCTTATATCTATGTCTAAGCTTGGTAGAAATGGATATTCATTTCTTTTCTACAATAAACTTATTGTAAAACTTTATGACCAATATATTGAAGATGGTGTTTTAACTTCTGGTGGACTATCAATTGTGCATTGATGAAAATGTCATGAATGTTACTACCACTTATAAAAACCATAAAAGAACCAGGGAGGAGGGAAATCTTTCAAATGTGATTTGGCATTAAAGGCTTGGTCATTTATATATTGATAGGATCAATAGATTGATAAAGGATGGGCCCTTAGATTTTCTGTAGGTTCAATCTTTTCCTACATGCGAACATTGTATTCAAGGTAAAATGACTTGGATGCCTTTTCATAACAAGGTTACACTATGCGAAGGTATTCTTGACCTAATACATACCAATGTATGTGGTCCCTTCAGTACCGCAACCCGAAATGGAAATCGATAATATTTGACATTTATTGATAACCATTCACAATAGGGGTTTACCTTCCTACTACGTCATAAATCTGAAACCTTTGAAAAGTTCAAAGAATTCAAGGCTTTGGTTGAGAACCAAACTGATTGGAATATTATATAGATTCCTTAAAGAAATACAGGTTTATCTCAGATGAATTTAAAGAATACCTTAAAGATAATGGAATTGTCTATAATCTCACTCCTCCTGTAACTGCCCAATTTAATGGTATTGCTGAAAAACACAACAAGACTATCATGGATATGGTCTGTTCAATGACGAGTAAAGCATATTTGCCTCTTAGTTTCTGAGGATATGTAGGGGAGATTGCAATATATATCCGGAATAAGATTCCTAGCAAGTCGATAACTGAAACTCCTAACGACCTTCGGTATGGAACCAATCCTAGAGTTAGACACTTAAGGATTTGGGGTTGCTTAGTCCATATGAAGAACGTGGACGCAAGTAGGCTAGAATCTCGCACTCGAGAGTGCAACTTCATTGGGTACGTCAAAGATGGTATTGGTTACCAACGTTATAACCCTAAGACTCAAAAGTTCTTCATCTTTAGAGATGTAAAATTTCTGAAAAATGACTTCCTGAAGAGTCAAGACAAAAATAAAGTAAAGGAACTCATTGATTCCCTTGAGAATGTTGAGCTTCCGGAACTAGAAACTGAAGGAGTAAATGAAAATAAAACACCAGAACCTCTTCGAAGGAGTTCGAGGGTAGTTGCACCACTCGAAAGGTATAGATTCCATGTGTCAGCTGAAACTGACAATGATCCAGCTTCATTTGATGAAGCACTCGCAGATAAAGACATGAATAGATGGATGCTAGCAATGAAGTATGAGATTGACTCCATGCACAAGAACGATGTATGGACCCTAGAGGATCCACCTAGGGGGGTAAACTCATTGGGTGTAAATGGATCTCCAAAAAGTAAAAAAGGGACATGATGGGAAGGTAGAGACCTTCAAGGCACGACTCGTAGCTAAGGGCTGCATACATAGATAAGGCATTGATTACGATGAGAAATTCTCTCATGTGGCTGTTCTTAAATACATCAGGGCATTGCTGGCCATGGCTACATAGCTTGACTTTGACATCTGGCAGATGGATGCCAAAACATCTTTCCTTAATGGATATCTTGATGAGCATATCTATATGGAGCAGCCCCACGGCTTCATAACCGAGGAAGGCTAAGTATAAAAGCTGAAGAAATCCATCTATGGGCTCGAACAAGCTTCTTGTGGATGTAACATCAGATTTGACGAAACCATAAAGAGTTATGATTTTGTGTAGAATTATGATGAACCATTTGTGCACAAGAAGCTTAGTGGGAGCGCCATTGTTTTCATCGTGCTTTATGTAGATGATGTCCTTATCATTAGGAATGATACAAGGATGATGACCACTGTGAATATTTGGTTATCCCATACCTTCAAGACGAAAGATCTTGGAGAAGCCTCTTACATCTTGGGTCTGAAGCTGTTCAGAAACTGAGAAAAGAGGATATTGGGACTTTCACAACATGGCTACATCAAGAAGATCTTGGAACGTTTCCATATGGAGAATTCCAAGAAAGGCTTCCTTCCTTTAAGACATGGTATATACCTATCTAAAGGGATGGCTCCTCAAAGTGTTGAGGATAAGAAAGCCATGGTTGGATGCCCCCACAACTGTGAGAAACCTAATGTATGCAATGAAGTGTCATGGCCAAATATCTGCCAAGAAGTGGGAGTAGTAAGACTTTACCAATCCTTCTATGGAGAGCAACATTAGGATGTAGTGAAGAACATCTTTAAGTATATAAGATGGACACAAGCTTGCATCTTGGTCTATGGAGATGGTGATCTCCAAGTCTTTAGATACATAGATTCTGACTTCCAAAATTTATATTGATGATCGATTGTTGACATCAGGGTCTGTGTTCCTATTGAATGGTGGTGCTGTGAGCTGAAGAAGCAAGAAGCAGGACACTACGACTGATTCAACAACATAAGCTGAATACATTGTTGCATCGGATGCTGCAAAGGAGGCGGTGTGGTTGCGCAAGTTCATCCTTGAACTTGGTGTAGTTTCCTCTGATACTCCCATTCAGTTACCCTATGATAACATGGGAGCCATTTCCCAAGTGAAGTAACCTAGATAGCATCAAAAGAGCAAGCACGTGAAAAGGAAATACCACATCATTCGGGAGATTCAAATGTGTGGTGACATCATCATCACCAAGGTGGCCTTTCCCGACAATGTTGTTGATCCCCTTACCAAACCTTTGACAAAATAGGTTTTTGACAAACATTTTATGGGCATGGGTTTAAGGATTGTACCTGGATGGTTCTAAGGGATAGTAGGAGATGGTTAGCAATGTGAGCCAGGGGCGAACCATTTCTACAATAAATGTTATTGTAATATTTAATATATCAATAAAAGTTATTGGTTTATTTTTCACTTCCTATCTGAGATTAAATGACTGAATGCACTACAAGGTCCCTTCATACAATTGAGGGTTATGTACCATTGTCATCTTGATAATCATACAATTGTCGATTCAATTGTTGAATCATAGAGGCTGGTGCTAGGATGAATATCTAAAGGGTTAGATTGAGGACTCATCAAGCACCGTCAAATGAATGTTAAGAGTTGATCTCTAGAATGAGAAGGATATGGCAATCCTTCTCTAAAAGGTCGATATCTGACCGACCTCTGGATACAGGTCCTTTGCATAGGAATAGAGATTCAGAGGTGCCATATAATTTAGGTTAAAGAGTTGACTTAACGAGATCGAGGTAGGCAGGACCTATTTCGTATACTATCATGATATCGTCATGCATCCTCTGACTGACGATAGATGTGTTACTATATATATGAGTATGTATATTTGGTAGACCGATAGGTTGATGGCCTAATCAAGCTCTATACACTGGTAACTCGTGTGCATATAAGGTCATATAGGTAATATGATCTCTCAAAGGGATCATACAGGTTCACATGTGAAGCGGAAGACATGAGGTCACTCATGAGGTATTGGGACTGATCAAATTCCATTCATGGTCATCTTTCTTAGGAATCATTACAAGAATTTGTAGGTATGATATATGCTTTTGGAAAGTATATTATCTATACCCATTCCCAATGACTGAATGAGAATCTTAATGATAAAACCCTGGAGGTGACCGTCCAAAAGAGATCTAAAACTTCGGTTTATTCTAGATATTCCAGTATGCAAGATGTATGGGTATTAGGAATACTTGAGGGTGATGTAATAAAAAAAGATTGTATAAGCATGATGCTTTCATACTGAGGGAGTGATGAAATTGGTATGAATTTTAGTGACTCCTCTAAGTAGAGAAGTAATCTAATCTCAGTCCAAATGTTGGACATTGATTTGAATGAGATTCAGATGCTATTAGGAGAGTAGATCTACGACTTTCATTTAATTAAACAACTGTGGGATATCCTTAAGATCTGGACATAAGATATGACCTCAGCATCCAAGTCACTATACGTGGAACGTATATCACCCTATCCTTATATCCAAGTATCCATAGAGAAAGCGCATTATTCTTGAAAGAATTCAAGAATAATTCCATTGTTAATACATCCTAGCATTGAGAAATGGGTAATTAGATGTGATTTAATTATCATAAATAATATGGATAAGATTCATATTATTTGAATGCATGAAAATTGATAATTTGTAATTAATGTGATTTAATTATCAAAGATATGGATAATGTGGATAGTACTATCCATATTATTCATGTATATTATAAATGTGATTTATAATATATTAAAGTGAGACAATTGTAATTTACATTTGTTAATGAAGTGTTGATGTGAATTGAATTCACATTAGACAATAAATTGAAAATGTAATTTACATTTTATTTTAGGTTCTGAATATGATTCACAATTTTTCAATGGCATGATTACAATATTCACAAAATTATTATGAATTATTTGTGTGACTAAATTAGCAACAGATAGTTGTCGGAAATTAATTGGATATAAATAGTCACCTTAGTGGGAGGAGGTGGAATGCCAACAAGTCCCATTAAGAAAGAGATTTATATCTTTTCGAAATTATCTCCATGCTAAATTGATTTTAGTTGAAATTTAATTATACTGATGATTCAATATATATTCAGTTTAATTAAATTAATTGTTGTTGTATTTTTACAACAAAATCATGTCCATTGAAACAAACACAAACCAATCTAAATCATTAGATTTGTATAGTCCATGTATTGATATCCATGGACTCCCAAAATACTATATAAGAAGAGGCACCCTTGCCATTCTAAGAAGAAATTGTTGAACAAAAATTGCTCTCTCTCTTTCTCAGTCTCATATAACATGCCAACTCTCCCCCCCCCCCCCCCCTCTTAAGTGGCCATCCACTCTAACCTTAGAGAGATGGTTGCTTTCATCGTAGTATCGCCATTGAGCCATCGCCTCAACCATTCATGGATCTTCGTCTCCTTCCATGTGTCACATTCATGAATAAGACATTTGATCTCATGAGACAAGATCAGGAGATCCATTTCTTAGATCAACAACTCAGATTGCGAGAAGCGTGTGATGCATCTCCATGCTCCCAAGCGTCTCTACTTTGGGTCGGACATGAGACAGGAGGTCTCTTCTCTTTGAGGCTCGAATACAACCAAGCTACAAGAGGTATTACTTTACCTAATATGTGATTTAGATGAAACGATCCATGAATGATTCATGGATCTTGTGGTTTCATCATTTGAATTTTTAATTCTGTTGCACCTAGGAACTAGTTCGACTAGTCACTCACGATCGCATACAATGCAGTCCCCACGCATCCGTGATGCGCTTGAGTATTTTTCCATAATCATTCAACGTGCCTATATTGTGACAACATACGACATAAGTCTTGGTATCTCGATCTCTTTAAGTCAATTCTTTAATCTAACTTATCTAACAACCCTGAATCTCTATTAATATGCATAGGACATGCATCAAGAGGTCGGTTAGATATCAACCTAAGAGAGAAAGGATTGCCATCTCCTACACAACCACTATGCAATTTCTATTATGCTTATCAGAATTCTCTTATTCCCGGAGATCTCTATCTTTTTAGACTAAGACCCAGTTTTATGTCTTATAAGGCACCTATTGTTAAGACCTTTCAGATCACTATCTGTAAAAGTATTATGTTTTTGAAGATAAGACTTTGAGATCACTATCACAAAAGTCTTGTCTTCTTTGAAGATAATTTTATTACTAAAATCAAGTGTTTTATCTCTATAGTATGACTAGTAACAGTTTACTACTCATACTACATGACAGATATCTGACTTTTGTACATATTTAGCATACACCAAGCTTCTCAAAACTAATGCACAAGGGAGAGAAGTTTTAGCATCCTCATCCTCAACTCTTTAAGGTGTTATCCCTTTAGATAGGTCTGTACCATATCTTAAGGGAAGGAAGCCTTCCTTGGGGTTTTCCCAAAATGGAACATGCCCAAGGTGTACCACTAATGTGACGGTCCCAAAACCCTCTTCTCTTTATTTCTGAAAAACTTCAGAACCAAGATATAAATGGTATCCTTGAGATTATGGAACAACAAGATTATAAAACACTTATTCTCATCATTATACCACTCCAAATAATTAGGATACTATCTATATTTAGCACCATGAACAAAATGACACTCCCACTAAACTACACATGGTTCATCAAGATTCTACTTGAAATCATAATATTTATAATTTCATTCCAACTACAAGAAGCTTATTTGTGTTCATAGATGGAATTCCTTTAGATTTCGCATCTTGCCTTCCTCAACTATGAAGCCATGGGGTTATTTCATATGAATATACTCACCAAGGTATTCAAAGAGGAATGTAATATTGACTTCCATATTGTAGATGTCAAAGTCAAGTAGTGTAGCTATAGTTAGCAATATTCTGATGGGTTCGAGCATGGTCACTGAAGAGCAAGTCTCATCGCAAGCGATGTCTTCTCTTCGTGTGTATCTCATGGATATGAGCCATGCTTTGAAGTTATCTACCTTCTCATCCGGTTCCCCTTTCTCTTGAAGATCCATATACACCAAAATGGGTCTTACACTTTTAGGTGGATCCTCGAGGGTCCATATACAACAATTATATATGAAGTATACTTTAGACTGTATTGCTAACATCCATCTTTCCATGTCATGTCCTTAGAAGCTTCATCATATGAAGTCAGATCGTTGTTAGAATTCTCTAACACGTGTAATCCATACCTTCTAGGTGTACTTAACACCCTCAAAATTATTTGAAAAGGTATGAGTGTTTCATCTTTAATTATTCTTTTATTTCATGATTTCAGGAGCCTCATTGTATTCTAAAGGTTCAATGAGTTTCTTTACTTCATTTACATATTGATTCTAAAAAAAAGATCATCCTCTTAGATTCATATTCTTAGAGATGATATTTTTAAGAATCTCAAGGTCGTAAAGTAGGTATCCAATGCCATCCTTTATTTTCCTAATGAAGTAGCACTCTCTAGTGACAGATTCCAGCTTACTTGCATCCATGACATGGTTATGGATCAAGAAACCCTATGTCCTCATGTGCCCAACACTAGGCAAGGTTCCAAACAATAGCATATGAGGATTTTCATATTTATATTTGTATGGAATCTTATTGAGAATATATATTGTAGTCTCTACTACATATACCGGGAAACGAAGAGGTAATTATGCTAAGATTCATCATTAATCAAATCATGTAACACATGATCCAATTGTATCTCCCTAAAACTCTATTGAGTTTATGTGTGTTAGGAGGAGAAGGATATGAATGATATTCCTATCTCCATAAGGTATTCCTTGATCTCATCTAATAGGTACTTGCTACCTAGATTTGATCAAATTCAATTTAATTTTTATTCAAAATTTGGTTGTAAACCAAAATTGTGAAATCCTGAATATTTAAAAGGTTTCTAAGGTGAAGGAAAAAAATCTCGTATCACAAATAATGATCAATTGATATCACGTATCATTAATGTTTATTTTTATATAGATGATACACATGCATCAATATGTATGAGATCTTGAATACCTTGGCATCTTATACCATTCCTAGAGAAGTATGCATTGGACATTTGTAGTTTGAATCTAAATTCATAAGTATGTGAGATTTGAAACTTCTGACAGTGTAAAGTTTCACCTCATACTAGTCTATTGATCTAATCAATATATATATATATATGTCCAAGTTTTGATGCCAAATCAATCCTTAAATGATCTTCATCCTCCTATTGATATTTTAAGGTTTAATTTTTCAGTATTTAGAAATATTAATGAACCATTCAATAATTTTCTAATTTAATAGAGTCCTCTAGATGTTAGATCACTATCTCAAATATGTTCAACATAACTCTTTATGATAGGTCAATTCCAGAGTACATGTTTATTTCTAACATTCAGATATAAGCAATGAATATATTCTAATATCTAGGTCATAGAGACATTCTCTACGACTATGGCCTCTCCCATTCCAAATATGTAGTCTATCTATCCATTGGAGATTGTTGCAACAATTGCATCAACAACCATGTGTATGACAATTAGACCTTAAGATAAAATTTTCTAGTCTTCTAAAACATATGAAACCTATTGCAAGTGTTATTAGAAAAATGAAACAATTATTAGACTTTGATCTTATCAAATAAGTAAGTCAATTTAAATGAATAAATGCAAATGTAGATTATTCTGATGCACTATCCGACTCCTTCTCTAAGTATCCTAGATAGTCATACTACCAGTACATCGGCTTATTTCAGTATTGGCATTCATCCAACTCTTTTGATGTCATATAGAAGTCACAGAAGTACAGTCTAGCTTTTGACTTTCCTTCATACTTGGCTCATACCCATTCTTCAACTGCTCTCCCCTCATCTATAAACAACAATTGCATAAGAAAAAGGATTTCTTATGAACTCAAAGGATTTCAATATAAGAGTATTTCAACATTTATACATGCTTCATTTAATTCATACAATATAAATAATATGAAGCTTCATGAATGACTTGAATATAGATAGTATAATGATGACACTCATCGTATCTACATCCACCTTAACTCTTAAAGACTTTTGGTTCAGGCGGTACTCAAACATTTTGAGTACATCATCTCTTATTGAGCCACCATTCCACATAATGCAGTGAACCATGTCATTCATGATTAAATGTCGAGAGCACATATGTATGCTAAAACATCTTCTTAGATTTTATAAGGATTTTCTATAATTATGATCATCATCATCATATGTACTCAAACATTTTAGTCTCAATACTTCCAAAGCAAATTTAATGAGAGATCAACACTATAGAGACACACAAATCCTAGGTTGTTGTCCTATTATCTATTTAATTATTATTCCCCATCATTATGAGGAAACCTACACATTTCAACCACATACATTATGTGTCCAACTGCAAGTACAATATCATAATCTTGAATCAAATTCATTATAATTTACTAGTTATTGAGTATACTTTTGAGTGGGATTAATATCGGTTATCTGAAATAAGAAATATTTGCATAAATACATATTTTACTTTAATTTAGGATTTTTATATCAAAATTATCTTACCTTGTCAACACCGAAAGTTCATTCCCTTATTCACTTTCAATGTATGATATAGACATACCATTATATCTCAAACAAGATCTAGGATCTCCTTTCTTATCTTTATTACATCTAAATAATTTGAGAACCTGTAACTTGGATAAAAAGAAGCATGAACTCTTTTCTCTTTGCATGTCCAACTTGCATTTCTCAATTCGGTCTTTAAGACCCAGGCCTACTAACCCTAATATGATGTTGACCCGTTGTTAATTGAACCAGCCATCAACAGGAATAACACTCTCTACGTAAATCCAATATCACCTTCTTAATATGAGGAACCGATATTGGGGTAACTACGCATACGGCCTTACTCTTTGGAGAAGCAAAGATCCTGATCCATGTGTGCTTTTTTGCAGGAGCTGTCACTTCAAACGAGCATCTCCTACATACAATATGTGGCAATGGAACCCTTCTCCTTGATGGGATACCAAGGATGTTACTTATGTGATCCTCCATACCATGTTAAAATTTTAATTAATTATTATTAATCATATTCACATAATTAGTTCTTTCAAGGGAAATAATAAATCTAATCATCATGGAGAGTTTTAATTGGATATAATTAATTCAATCATATTAAATTATTTATCAATCAAAATTTTCAACCAACAAACAATCTTGATTGTTACTTAAAGGATGGTATAATCTCAAAACTACATATTATTCAAATTTTAATAATTAAACAATACATCGTGATCACTTCAAGCATTATCCTTTCTTAGCAGTTGTCATGGCATGTAAACACAAGATGTGGGACAGACTACTCATAGAGCAACCTACTACCCCAACTATCTCCGACTGGATACCATACTGTCTCAGGTTAGGATAATGTGATTTGATCCTTTTATATTTGAGAAGATAATCGGTCTTTCAGAAAATGTTATACCGTATATTATTTATATTACCATTTTTATTAATATTGTAAGTATATTTGCTAAACTACTCCGCTTCAGGTAACAATGTTTTGCATGTAGAGATTGTCCTACAACTAGTATAGGATAAACTAGGGCTTTGATCAAACATACATTCAATGACCTATGATGATTAATCTATTATTTTCATAATTATTAGGCATCGTATTTAATCAAGAAAAATTCATAATTTCCATGACTTTCATTGAATTATAAACACATTAAGTAAAGAGATTTGATGATCTAATCATCTTCTGACCCATCTCCACTAAATATGGAATTTCTAGGGAAAACGAAGTCAGAATCACAAAAAATAAATTTGAGAGATTTGATGGTTTGATTCCCTACTTAATCCAAGTGTTTATTACATGTTTCATGAGGATAAAATAGTAAAAAAATTATTTTCTTACAGATCCGCAAATACATGCAAAATAATTTTCATAGCGGTAACTCTTCGAATTATTTTCATGCACTTTAGGTGCCAATTATAGGTTACTATTTTTGGGAAATATTTATATATTCTAAATACATTTTAATTACCAAAAAATATCCAAACATTGCATAAATAGTCGGTTTATTTTAGTCAAAAAACCAATTCGAATCATGCATCCAATGCAAAATCAATGATCCGAACACATCCGAAACATGAACCTTGATTGCTTAGGGTTTCAGATCATATCCATGAGCTCAACCAAGTCTCCGATACCACTTTAAGGTTATGGGAGAACCTTAAGAGCATTACGGAAGCGAGATGATCACATCATATGCGATCACGAGTGACTAGTCGTACTATTTTCTCAGGGTAGTTGAATTTTTTTTAAAAAAAGTTTTAAAGCGATGAAACCACATGATCCAAGAACACTTCTCAGAAAGTTTCATCTAAACCACAAATGGGTACTAGGGTTACATCTTTAAGCGTGGTTGTGATCGAAGTCTCTAAACGAAGAGACCTCCCATCTCAAGTCTCACCAGACGGATGAGATGCTTATGAGCGCATTGGTGAGATGTGGGCTTCTCGCAATCCAAGATGATTACCCAAGTAGCGAATCTCCTAATCTCATAATACAACATCCAAACTCTGATTCACGAGTGTGGCACATCGAAGGAGATAGAGATCCATGAACGGTCGAAGCAGCGGCATGACGATGTTGCGACGAAGGAGATTCTCTCTAAGGTCCAAAGGAGACGGCCACTTAGAGAGAGAGAGAGATGGGGCGTGTAGTATGAGAATAAGAGATAGAGGTGATTCAAATTTTTATAATATGATCTAGGGTTGCCTCTTCTTTTATAGTATTTTGGAAGTCCATGGATCACAATCCATGTGAAACACAAAATCAATGGTCGAGATTGATTTGTGTTTCTATTCAATGGCCATGATCATATTGCATAAAAATACAACAATAATTAACTTACATCAAATTTAATATACATATTGAATTATCATCAACATAATTTAGTTTAATTAAATCAATGTGGATAAGGGGATAAAGAATGAGTCAACTTGCTAAATATATGGGGACGACCACTCTGGATCAAGTCAAGGGAGGTCGTCCACCATCCATATATGGAAGGTGGCTCATCCTTTTAATTTATGAGAGATTTTATATCTCACATAATCCTCTATATATTTTGTAACAATTTTTATTGCAAATATATTCACAAAATTAATTCCAAAGTAATTTGTGAATAGTCCAATCATGCCACTGAAAAAACAAGAATTATATTCACATACCCAAAATAACATATAAATTGTATTTTCAATTAATTAACTAATGTGAATCCAATTCACATCAACAATTTATTTGTAAAAGCTATTTACAATAATCTATCCAGTATATTATGAATAACATTTAAAATATACAAATAATATGGATAGTGTTATCCTTATTATTCATATCCTTAATAATTAAATATTGGATCATCATTCATAAACATCTAAAAATATGAATCATATTCAAATTATTCATGATAATTAAATCACAATAAATTATCAATTTCTCAATGCTCAGATACATAAGTCGTCTATGAAATTATTCTTGAACTCTTTCAAGAATAATGCGCTTTCTCCGTAGATACTTGGATATAAGGATAGGGTGATTGTATGTTCTGCCTATAGTGACTTGTATATTGAGATCATATCTCAAATCCAGATCAAGGGGATCTCCCAAAGATGTTTGATTAAATCAAAGACATAAATCTAACCTTCTCATTGCGTCTGAATCATATTCATATCAACGCCCAATATTTGGACTAAGATCAGATTACTTCTCTATTGAGAGGAGTAACTAAAATCAAAGCATGTTTCATCACTCCTTTGGAATGGAAGTGTCACAATTATACAATAAGTTACCATCACATCACCCTCGAGTATTCCTAATACCCATACATCTTGCATACTCAAAGACCTAAAATAAACCCGAATGTTAGATCAATTTAGACTATCTTCTTCAGGGTTTATCATTAAGTTTCTCATTTGATCATTGGGAGTTAGTATCGATCATACACTTTCCAAAAGTATATATCATACCTAGGTATTGATCAAATACTTTCCAAAAGCATATATCAAACATATAAATCTAGTCGAGCTTCCAAAGCAAGATGACCATATACAAAATTTGATCACAATATCTCATGAGTGAGATCATGTAATCTGATTTAGTAATACACATGTATGATACGTTTGAGAGATCGTATTACTCATATGCCCTTGCATGCACACCAGCTCGCTGGTGTATTGACCTTGATTAGATCATCAACCTATCATTCTACCAAATTTACATACTCAAATATATAGCAATACATATGTCTCCGGTCAGAGGATGCATGCCTATATCTTGACAGAATATGACATAGGTCTTTGTTATCTCGATCTCGTTAAGTATACTTTTTGACCTATCTTATCTAAAACCTTTGAATCTTTATTCCTATGTATAGGCCCTGCATCAAGAGGCAGGTTAGATATCAATCCATGAGAGAAAGGATTGACATCTCCTACTCAGGCTAGAGATCATCTCTAAATAATCATTTGACAGTGCTCGACAAGTCTTCAATTTAACTCTTTAGATATTCATCCAAGCACCAGCCTCTATGATTCAACAATTGAATCAACAGTTGTATGATCATCAAGATGGCCATGGTACGCAACCCTATATGTATTAAGGGACCTATTATGCAAATTAGTTATTCTTCTTATCATATCAGGGAATTATAATTACAATAACAGTTATTGCAAAATGGCTCACTGTGGCTCGTTTCCATATGAGGCTATCTTGTTTGTTACCTCACTCCCATGGT
This sequence comes from Ottelia alismoides, assembly GCA_037367405.1. Taxonomy (NCBI): domain Eukaryota; kingdom Viridiplantae; phylum Streptophyta; class Magnoliopsida; order Alismatales; family Hydrocharitaceae; genus Ottelia; species Ottelia alismoides. Next base: position 1,407,570 of record JAZKJV010003675.1, read on the forward strand.
GTGCTCATATTGTGAACTATCATGTCTCCAAGAAAGCTCCACAAGATTGGACCAAGCTTAAGGTAGATAGATTTTTGTCAGAGATTCATTTTTACCAATGGGAGGATCCATACCTATTTCATGAGGTTGTAGATTATATCTAGAGGAGTTGCATTCCTCAATAAGAATACACCAATGTGTTGGAGCATTGTAATAGACTAGAGGATGGTGGGCATCACTTGGGGAAGCATATGACAACAAAGATACTTCAATGCAGCCTATTGTGGCCAACTCTATAAAAGGATGCTACATATTATGTTCAAGGTTTTACTTATTGTCAGAGAATGGGAGGAATCGTTAGTTCCAAAGATACCAAGCCCCTGGGATATATCCAGATTTCAGATGTATTTGATGCTTGGGGCATAGACTTCATTGGCTCATTCCCTATCAGCTAGCGATTTTAGTACATCCTTCTTGTTGTAGATTATGTTAGTCGTTGGGTGGAGGCGATCACCACCTGAGTCGTTGATAGCCATACGGTTTGTTCCTTTCTCAAGAACAACATTATTACACAGTTAAGATCCCTAAGATACTCATTTCGGATTGGGGGAGCCATTTCATCAAAAAAGAGGTTGAAAAGCTTGTGAAGGAGTACGCCATTGAGCATAGAGTTGCGTCTCCTTACCACCCACAGACTAACGGCTTGGCGGATATTTTAAATAGGGAGATCAAGACGATACTTCATAAACTTGTATGTCTAGATTGTAAGAATTGGTCGCAGATGCTTGACTCAGTTCTATGGGTTTATCAGACGACGTACAAGTCTCCATTGGGCATGGCTCTCTCTAGATTGGTTTATGGAAAGCCTTGCCACTTGCCAGTTGAGAAGAATCGCAAATCTTTATGGGCACTCCTTGTATGCAATTTGTTGCTCATTTGTGTTCAAGGTGGGGAAGCTGAAAGATGGGAAGAAGTGTTAAATTCTATAGAATTCATCATGTGGTTAGAATCTCCAATGAATGATGGATTGACATTTACAGAATATGAAGGATGCATTGTATGATCAGAATATAGAGGATTGACATACGAAGAGGTGGAGACCTCAGTCGATTGTTTGTTTGTATGATCGAAATACAAAGGAGTGTCATTCATGAAGTAGATTGAATTTGTAGAGAGGGATGGATCTATTTATGGTTGAGAGTCTCATGTGGAAGTTGGATGATGTCTAGTTGGAGGAGGTTTGGAGCTTTGGGTCTAACTGAGATGAATTCATTTTCATAGTAAGCTCTGATGGATACTCGGACAAATATTCTGTCATTTTTGAAAGAGTTGACATAATGGATGACGATTTGGTTTTGACCGAGACGAAATTATTTTCATAATACGAAGCTGGAGGGTAATTGGACAAAAGTTCCATAATTTTCAAAGGAGGTTTATCGGTTGACATCATGGATCTTGATTAACAATGTTCAAGTGCTTAGGATATTTAACAGAAGAAACCTTAGCTGTTTCAGATCAAGAAAGGAGAGTGATGGCACAAGTGTGCGGTTTTTGATATTCGAGATCGGTTCATGCACACCAATACAAACACAAATCAAATTCCAGGTTCACCAACTCACACAATGAAGCCACAAGAGTTCGACAATTTATCTTTTTTATTTTAGTTGGTGATAAATTCAATCTTGGAAAAAAATTAGCGAGCTGTTAGGTGCCGACAATTTTTTTATTGACTGATCTGAATTCTTACGACTAGTTGCACCTACTTTCAACTAGTATGGGTGTAAGTACAGACCGTAAAATGGCTACCCATGTTACTTAAGGATGGAGCCTTATGCAATGTCCTGTAAACCACCCACTCTGCTAAGGAAATCCGGACCACATACCTGCTACCCGTAGATCCTCACTGATAAGTTGCTAATCATTTTTATAGAGTCAGTACTCAATATGAAAATCCTAATTTGGTCTCTAACCTTAAGTGTCGTCTCTCGCTTACTCATCCAAATAAATGAATCCAAGGTTGGGGTTGCTCTTCCGTAAAATTCTTGATTTTATGGGTTAATTAAAGTCAACTATATTTAGTAGTCCTAATTTTAATTAGGCGATCACTGAAAAATTAAGTGAGCACAAATACACGTCTACCGTCCAGTCCCAATTTCCTTTAAAATTACGTGACAAAACAAGAGGGAAAAATTCGGGAAAAGCCGATGCACGTGAAACGATTATGTTTTCTCAAATAGAAGACTTACAATGATTCCTCGTAATCTCCATGTGGGATGCAATACAAGAATTGAAAAAATAATCTATATGGATGCAAGCCAATGAAAACCGCACCTGGTAGAAAGTTCTATTAGCCGAAAAGAAATGAGTTTATTTCTTGATTAAATTGAACGATCTAATGTATGTCTCAATTAAGTGAAGTGTGGTCCTAGGTTCTAAGAGCACAAATAATAAAATTTAAATCTCTAATAGATGTATATGCAGGTCTAACCTACGAGCCACTCAAGTCTGACCCTACCCTCACCGGAGAGTGAAACAAGCCACGACACACCACAAAAACAGTTCAAGGTCTTGTTACACATGCGAGAGTCCAAATGGACACTGCTATAAATTAGAAATTATTTACAAAACATAAAAATTGCAGAAAAATAAATCCTAGACTCTACGCTCTCTCACGACTCGACTCGATCTTAATTTAATTGCGGTTTTTCGGGCATTGGTGATGGTGCACCGGTTTTGTGGGAAACTGCTCCATATACGACAGGTACCTCACAAGAAAAATAAGAGAGTGACACAAAAATTAATCAAAAATTAAATAGGAAAATAAATAAAAAGAAAAAATGGAAAATATACAGTAAAACTTCAGGGGTCAGACTACCCGAATAAAGAAAACCAAACTAAAAAAATAGACAAAATCTATGTCGTTTGCCTTCCCAGGAACGACGCCATCTAATGGGTCTTGAATCACCCAAGTTAATTATGAGGAATTATCGAGTGTTTAAATTAATGATGAATTTGTCGTTGTCGGGCAACCGAAATCGGTCAAGAAATTAACCACAATAAATTAATCAATTTTATTCGAAATGGTTTAATGTTTATTTTACTAGGACAAGTCCCAAGGTCGAACTCAAGGAGGCAAAGGAACAACCTAGAAATTTGTCTATCAAAGTTCGTGTAGACTTTTGAGGTGGTATTTTTCTGGTATCTTTAATGCAAATTTGGGATGCAAAATACAAATTTGGCCAATTTTAGGGACTAAAATGTAAAGATCAATCAAACGATGTCCGAAAAATATGAAATTGGCCGAGATGTTAATTATAATGAAATGAATACACTGTAAGTTTTTTGAAATTTTTGGATGCAAGATAAATATTTATGAATTTAGGAATGTAAACAAGGTGAATTTCAATATTTAATTATAATAAATATTAAACCTAATGATTTTTAGGAATAAAATTATCTAAGATCTGTCACTAGGTGATTGATTCAGAAAAATCTTAAACCTCATAAATACTAGATTTAATACATATTAAAAATTAAAGATTGAAACATGCAAAATGATTTTTATAAGGCAAATTATCCATGCAAATGATGTTCTTTGTTAGCATGATGTCAAACTCAATTAATCCTTTAATCTATGAATTTTTGGCAATTTTTCAAGCAATGGTCAATTACTTATGAATTTTGAAGTATAATATGGGCAAAATATGCAATATATCTTAAGAACAATAATTAATAATTAACCACAGTCAAGAAAAATCTCACAAACATGCTATATTGTAGAGAATTAGTTGAGAAACATCCTGCAATTTTTAAATAATAAAATGATGCAATAAAGCAGTTTAAAATGAAGGGGGAACACATGGGTCTTAGTGTATATTATAATAAATAATTTAAAAAATGGAGAGAGGGACTAATGCGTAATTACCTACACCCTAAGGGGTGTCATTGCAAAATGTCTAGGGAACACGTGCTCCTTACGTATCTCTGGGTTGGCTGAGGTTCTTCTGGTGAATAAGCAAAAGCACCAATGTGTGATTACAAAATGTCCACCAGGGCACGTGCAAGGCACGTGCCTGATTGCAGGCGGGACCTAGCTCTAAATTATGGGATCTTTAGGGACTTTTATGCAAATATAGCAGTGGTCACGTGCGTCTCACGTGACAAGTAGGCTGGCGACTTCAGTGTAAATCGCATAGATCTCTAGGGGCATCTTCGTAGTTTCTCCACCCCACACATGAAAATCACGCGAGAAGAGAAGGGTTCTTCTGGTGGTGTTCTGTCTGTTAAGTAGGAGGTTCCGATGAAGTGAAGGCACAGAGGAGTGCGCCGGAGGTGCAAGGCGAAGCAGCAGAGCAGGGCGGTGGTGCGGGTGGCCAAACCTTCGTCTTCGACTGTAGAAGCTTGGTGAATGCATGATGCATGCGAAGCTCCTGGCGATGACGATATATCATCGAGTCGGGGAAGATGGAGTGGCATCCTAGAATGTGGTGAGGTCGTCGGTGAAGTGCAGAGTGGACGGGAAGGCTTCTAGGAAGAGGAGGGCTGGCCGCTGGAGTTGGGAGCACGGGATGAGATGCTCGTCTAGAGCCGGGGTAGAACACGAAGTGGAGGGACGATGCTCTCTGGTTGAGCGTAAATGGAGTTCATGTGAAGGTGGAAAGATGGAGGAGGATGAAGATGGATGTTGACAGGGTGATATATAGTGGATGATGGACTCGAGTCGTTGGGATAACATAGTTGGGTGGTGGTATGTCGGTGAAGGTGAACTGTAGTGTCGGATGCTCAAGGTCAAGGATCGGAGCTGCAACAACTTGCAGGGTTTGACAGTGCTGCAACAAGCGATGCAGGGCTCGGATCTCATCAGAGGGAGGTGCTATGCGGTGTTGTCACCGCCGTGAGTTCCTCTTGTGGTGCAGTCAGCGGATGGGCGGTGAGTATGGCTGGTGGTGGTCTTTTATAGCAGAGGGTGAGGGGGATGAAGATGGAGGGCTGTCGACAATCGTCGATTGACGAGGAAGATCATATAATAAGGGATTTAATGAGGACATGAAGAGGAAGGCGATGGAGATGCGAGATGGTCGGATCGAAGATGGATTCTAGGAGGTGGCCATCCGTGATTCATGGTGGAGATTTCGTCAGGGCAGCGACGGAAGAGGAAAGGGGAAAGGCGACCGTGGAGGAAATGAAGGGAAGGAGAAGGTACAGTGGTTGTTCGATCAGCCGAGATCGGACGGCCAGAGGAATGCCACATTAATTATTTTTTTCATTTATTTTTGTTAGTGATATGTACACAATGGAGGTGGTTTCAAGTCATTTGGAGTTAGCATGAATTAGTTAAAAATCGGGGAAGTTAGGTTATTTTTCAAGTCAATTGGATTGGGATTTTTGGCTTCTTATTTTGTGCAATTATGAGTAATAAAGTGCAATTATTATCAAAACATGCATGAATGCTAATTATGCAGAATAAATGAAGAAATGCCAATGAATTTTAGGGATTTGAGATGATGAATATGAGATTCATCAATGCCCATGCTAAGAGATAAATATAACCCCGATGCAGGACAAGCGATGACATGGATACAGATACGTGTGATTCAAGGGTATTTCGATTTGAAGCCCATCATACTTCCATTGATCCTGATATTCCATGGACATATTAACGAGGAGCCTTACATTCACCTCCAGCAGTTTGACCGCATTTGTAGCGCTATCCACTACCCTAACATCCCGTTAGAGGTAGTGAAGATGACAGCCTTCCCGTTAAGTCTCATGGACAAGGAGCTTTATTGGATTAACCATTTCGGAAAGGTTGTCACATCTTGGGAAGTGTTGAGGTCTACTTTTTTGAGCAAGCATTATCCACTTGGACGCCTCAAGCATATGCAATCATTTATAACTAAGTTCTCCCGATTGTCCCATGAGCCCATTCACAAGACATGAGAAAGATTCAAAGATTTGACGGAGAAATGCACCCTTTACGACATTCCAAAGACGAGCTTAGTGCGGAATTTCTATGAGGGGTTGAGCTGAGAGAATCAAAGGTTGGTAGATGTTGCTTGTGGAGGATCACATTTCAATAAGAATGAGGATGTCTTATACCAGATATTTGAAGAGTTGGTAGAGAGCTTTGCAACTCTTTCTTCTTCATGTGCTTTCTATAAGCATCTGACTCCTTCTTTAGCACCCCATAAAGCCATCAACATGATGACATCTCATGATGTGGATAGGGTGGACATCACTGATATGACCACTATTGGAAACCACCTATCTAAAGTTGATATAATCGAGAAGCGATCGCAAGAACTAGATACATTGCAAATGATCGAACAGAGGACGAAGTAGTTGGACAAGTTGGATGAGATCACACATCATCTTGATCTTCTAGTCAATCCCATCAACGCATGCCAGAGCCAGAGTGTCACATCCGATACACTTGTAGTGTAGTTGCCGAGTTCTTCTTCTACTCCATCCCAGCAAAGTACCAGAGGTCCTTCTACCAATCAGCATGTGTACTATGTGTAGACGTCGGATAAGGTCCCGCAGCAGTCTTTGTACTTGTGTGTATTCCATACTAATGAATCTCCATTTCATTACCTTTATTCTTTCACTTTGGCCTTTAAACATGATTTAAATGCATGTAAATATCATTATTGTACAAATTAACATCCATTATTTATTGTATAATTATTGTATAAATTACATAATTTAAAGCAAGAATAAAAGAATAAAGAAAAGAAAAGAAAAATAAATAAAATGCCAAATGTATTTTATAACTCTAAACATCGAGATCTAGCCATCTTGACGATTAGGTAGACAAGGAATAAAGTAGGGGGAGATAAGGGTCAAAAACATAATAAAACTACCAATTTATTTTCCCAGATAATTCATTTTTTAGATCCATTTTATTCTTACATGAAAGTTATAGATGAAAATATAAAAAAAATACAAAATTGAGTTTACACAAAAATAATATTAAATGTAAATTTTAAACTCAGAATAAAAAGCCAAAATCCAAACTTCCCCGACTCATATATTCTCCTTATGAACTCAAAATATATCAAAATCACATTTAATTTATATAAATTTTAATAAGCTATTTAATGTAGATGGATTCATCTGATTTGGAGTTAAGATGTAAATCCTCCTCCCGTGTTTATAAATAAATCCTCCTCCCTCCAAGCTCGATTACGACCCCTCTTCGAGCCTGAAATCCTTCAGCCCTTCGTGTGTGAGTATAGCAGGTGCATTCCCAAGGTGTTTGTGAGGCCGACAGAGGAATGGAGGTGGTCCGAGGCGACTCTCCAGGCACCTCTACTCCCTGGTATCACAACCACATATAAGCTGCGCACTTTTTGATTCCTAGAAAGATTTTCTTATCGATATTTCATTTCTACATTTTATTTCGCATTTTGATTAGTAGGATAGCTTAAATTCTAGTCATTCTTTCACTGGAGCCGCTAGGTCTCCAGCCGTTTCACTGTGAAATTGACCCATTCTGACTCCTTTTTTGCCTCCATTTCACTTCCCTCCACTTCCTTCATCCATTCGAACCATTCAGATCATTTAATCTCGCTTAGATCATCCCATCGGTGCCAAATTCCTCATCCTTGCCCGAGCACCTCCATCTTCACCCATCTCACCCTGAACCTCGCCAAGAACGGCCCAGACCTGATTACCCCAGTGTCACGAAGCCTTCTATCCACTTTACAGGTCTGGAGGACCCTATCTAAGGGGTCTTAAAAGTCATAAATGAATCTCCAGGCCCCCTCCAATGGGCCCAGACTCTTTTGATGCATCCTCCAGTTATAGAATGGCAAGACGATCCTGTGTAGCATCTCAACAACTCAAGAGGAGCTCAGAGAAGAGAGGATGAGCGGATCGAAGTAATGTACAGAGCTATTCTTGGAGTGTTCTTATAGAACACACCAGAACCGTCTTATCAAGTACCACGTTCCAAAAGAAGCAGCTATCGTCCGATGGATGTGCACTCAACTGCCAGATCTCTGTTTGAGATCTAATCATCGCTGTCAAAACGCAAACCATCATCGCGGGTCATGGATTCTCCATGTGCCTAAGTGAAATCAACATGATTGTTGGCCCTACACAAATAAAGTGTAATTTACACCAAAGCCCCTCCATTGTTTTTATTTTTATGTGAAGTCCTGTTAAAATGATATGCATTGTAAATAATAAGAGATAAATTACATGGACCCCAATGCTATTTTGTGCATTTCCTTTTATATCCATGCTAGGTCACCTCATGTGGACCCCTACATGAGGTGACATTTTGCTCTTAACGCCTGTAATTTTTGTTATTATAAAATAATATATAAAATTTGATATATAATTGAAATTTTTTGGGAAATTTACATGTACTCAGTTATTTATTTTTAATTGCAAATATGGCCATCCTAGTTCAAGATTTTTTTTGCATGTTTCTATAATTTTTATAAAAACCATTTGCGCTCCAAATATTATGCAAAAACATGATAATGTACCAAGATGCTTGTTCTTTCAGTCTGTGAATTTTTTTCTGCAGATTATGCACCTTTTCCTATTTATTAAAAATCAAATGGAGTCTATTTTGTCCATGTCTAATTATAAAAATTTTAAAAAAATTATCAAAATACATTTTAAAATTAAAAAATTTATAGTGTGCTTATTATTACCTATATTGACTCCATACCCAAAATCCTTTAAAATAGAAAAATAGAAAAAAAAACTCCAAAATCCAATAAAAATAGGAAAAAGTATCAAAAATTCCAAAAATATGTATCTTTCTCCAAATTTTCCCTATATTATCATTTCTATATTAATTTTTTTTGAAGAATTTCTGATATTGTTTTGCTATTTTTAATCTTCAAATCAATTTGTCATGTTTAATCAATCCCTATTTTGGGATATTTTTAACTTTAAAATGCATAAAATTAGCAATAATCCCGAAAAATCATAAAATAGTAAAAAAATATTAAAAAACCAAAAATATGGAATTCTGGATTTTTTATTTTAGTTATACTTATATTGTACCCTATGTGGTATTATACACCTATACATACCTAATTTGTTTTATATTATTATTAATTGATATAAAGATCATTTTAATATTTTTAAAATATTTAAAAATATATAATGGGCTAAATCTCATAATATTTATCTAATATTTATTTGTTTATATATATAGTATATACTTATTTTTTGTACATATTATAGATATATATATATATATGCTTATATAAATATATATAGCCAATACTAATATTAAAAATAAAAATAAAAATCAGAAAATTAAAAATTAATTTTATATATATAATATCAAATAAAAATTATAGCTTACTCTTTGTGGTTCGATCTCTACATGTTTACATGCTATACGTCTTTGTTTGTAGAGTATAACAAATCATGCTTCACATTTTTGTCTATTCATTACTTATTTATACATTGTGGGTACTTGTTGATTGACTTGGGGTTTCTTGTGGGTCGCCTAAGCGACAATGCTTTGCCTTCTATCAGGATATTTTCTAACCTGCTTGAAATCTAGGCCATCAAATGTCATTGTTGCTGGGGAGCAACACAGTATAGCCTAAATTTTGTGCATACTTTTCTTTTCTTTTTAATTCATTTTCTTGCACATATTTCTCTACATTTTCTCTTTACCTTATACATACTCATGCTTTTATTTCTTTGAACATATTTTTTATCTATGCTAATATGTTATCTCTTGTTGTGTTTGGCGCGTGGGGCCCACTACGCAAGGACAACCTCTTCGGAGGATGATGCAACCGAGCATGGTGGAGACTAGTCTTCCTCCCTTGACTAGTTGGGAAGGCAACAAACACAACAGAGAGAATACTTAGCTTAGATTTTTAGCTTGAGGTTTTATTTTATTTGGGTGAGAGAGTGATTCATTTATTCATTTTTATTTGTAATAATTTTTGGACTTGTACACTACTCTACTCAACTAGTTCCAATGCCCGGGTGATTGTTCACCTAGGGGCCTCATCTTGGTTTTCTCGAGTTTTCATCGCTTTGTTTATATTTGTTTTCCGAATTTTTGAGTTTTCTTCCTTTCTTTTTATTTGTTTTGTATGTATCTTTAGGATTGCTTGTCTCTTTAATTAGGTCGAAAACCCTAAAAAGAATTATGTGTCTATAGTCTCTCACATTTGGATCTAGTCAAATTAATGATTGTTAACTATTTGGACTTGAACCCATGTGCCAAGAGGGCCATCAGATTGCGTTGGCAGGACCCATTGTGGTGGGCAACGAGATGACTCCATGACTGGACTCTCGGGTTAATTTCTGAATCGATGCCATGTGGTTCTTCATGAATAATAGAAGCTACTTTTTAGGCCGATTTTGGCGATTGCACACTGTCATGTAGATATGTTTAGAATTTTGTTTTGCATACCACATGGAGAGAGTTGGGAAGCACTATAAGTTCTCTAACTCTGCAAGCATCATTAGATTCTATGGTGAGATTTTTATCATTGAATAAACTTGCATGATTTTTACGTTATCTCCCTCTGATTTTGTGCTCATAGGGCATAAATGAGAATTTACCAAATTGTTAGGCATCTGTATAAAATATATCCAAAAAAGTGCATACCGAAAATCTAAAAGAAGGGGACTGCTAAATAAACTTCGACCTTAAGTAAAATCTGTAATGGATATCACTACTTTGGGTTCATAAATCCCTCATTGTTTTTAGGTACCTTAGGAGGGAACCAAAACCCCTCCCATGAGTGAAGCGCGACACTCTACGGATTACAACCCAAAACCCGGCCTGTAACTGCCTTGTGTATTACTTGGATTTCTGAAGTATTGGCTCTTCTATCAAACATGACCGAGTAGGGCCCTATCATCGATGGTCTTCCCACATTGTGTGGAACATCAGCTTGGTCTGAAGTAGTGAGCTTAGGTCATGTCCTCACGGGTGTGTCTGTCTCATCGGTTTGCATACGAGTAGGTCCTTGAACGGTCAACGATGATTCCGTTGTGAGCAAGGTTTGAAATAGTGGTTTCGTCTATCAGCTTCCTCCCTCTTATTCTTTTTTGAGGAGGGATCCAAGAATGGTTACAAGGACCTCAAAAAGTGCAGACAATAAGTTATAAAAGGAGGAGGACAAGTACGAGATACTTTTTAGGTAGTACTCTCACTCCTATAGGGTTAGCATCTAAGGACTTATTAAAAAGATACGCCTGAAAAAAACTCTAAAAATGAAAAGATAAAAATAACCGATCCTTTATGACTTCAGATTGTGTTGATTTGGTGAACCCAATTTTGTATTATGTTTGTATGGATCTCGATTAAGGTTCAAAGATCAAGTCCTGTGCACCTATGCCAAATCTTATCATATGTGTTTCATCTTTTGCCCCATGCTCGTTTCGATTCTTTCAGCTATTTTACACTCCTTTTATTCCTTGTTGACCATCGTATCCTTCTTCTTGTGTTGATCCTTTTTTTCTCCACATTGTCGATCCATGGATGGTTATGTCAGGACTCCATCTACACCTACATCGATCCATGGACTCAGCATCATCAATAATTCGAGGAGATTCTTGAGAACCCAGTTCGGACCTTGTGAATCGATCTCAAGACTCCTTGTCTTTTTTCTATTTCTCCTTTATCTCCTAATAACCTGAGAGCACTCTTGTCCGACTTCCGCCTATTGTGAATGGAGGTCGATTTTAGACTACATCTTTTACTCCATTCAAAAGCATATAGGATTGACCCTAAAATCATATTCATCATTGCAGCTCGTATTCAATTTCAAGTGCTATGATTGGGATTCCTCTTACATTACAGATAGAAGCCAGTCTTGGATCCCAATCCGAAATTCATTTCTTCGGACTCAGAGCTAGAGAAGGCTCCTCAGGGAAAAGGCAAAGGACAACAATTGCCCCAACCAGAGCAAGGTTCAATGCCAGATCAGAACCAGGTGCATACTCAGTTGCTGGCTTCCATCCTAGACATCCAAAAGCAAGTGACTGAGTCGGCACTCATGCAAACTGCATTTCAAGATATGTTGAATGACATGAGGAACATACCAGTAGGAGGAGAAGGAGATGGTGATGATCAGGAAGAATAGGGGGCAAGGAATGAGAACCCCAAATTGACGCTAAATGATACATACAATCCTGGAGGGAGACAGATGACCGAGTGGATCTGCAATCCCTCAGTGCATGCTTACTTCGAAATATAGCCTCGGTTCCTTGCACTCCTACCCTCATTCCACAGGAACACCAATGAGGAACCGTACATTCAGTTGCAATAGTTCTCTAGCATATGTAGAACCACACACTACCATAACATCATGTTAGGTGTAGTTATGATGACCACTTTTCCCTTCAGCCTCCACGACATGGCAATGTACTAGGTCAATCATTTAGGAAAGGTCGTAATGACTTGGGAGGAACTTAAATCATCATTCCTTTACAAGTTTTATCCCCTAGGTTGTCTCAACCAGATGCAAGAAAGGATAAGGAACTTCTCCTAGGCCACCCACGAGTCCATTCATGTAGTCAGGGAACGATTCACTGATCTACAGGAGAAGTACCCCCATCATGAGACACCGAAGACCAGTTTGGTCCAACACTTCTTCAGAGGTTGAATTTAGAGAGCCAAAGATTAGTTGATGCTACCTTGAGGGGATCTCACTTTAATAAGGATGAAGAAGTGGTATGGCAGATCATTGAATAAATGGTCGAGGGAGAGGTCATCCTCTCTTCATCCCATGCATATCAAAGGCAACCCCAGGTCCTCCAGAAGCCAATAAACATGGCAGCTTCTTGAGAGGCATAGAGAGATGAGAGATCCAACCTTAGAATCATTGGGGCCATCTCTCAAAGTTTAATATTGTCAAGAAATGATCGCATGATCGGGAGAAATTAGCTGTGATCGAATAAAGGACCCAGAATCTGGAAAAATTAGATCAAATTACCAAGCAAATGGAGTTGTTGGTAAGTACCATCAGCGTCTTCCAGTCTTCGACTCCACCACTTAAGACTCCTTTTGAGAAGAAGGACTTGCTAGCACCACCACAACAGCCTAAACTGAGTAAGCAGCAACTGACAGTTCAACATGTGTATTACATGTAGGCTCCCGACAAGGCACCTCAACAACAGCAGTTGGTGGTCTATTAACTAGTGCCCATGTGTTCCAATTTTCCATTCTCACCTCCACCACCTCTCATCTAAGAGGTGAACGGTGTATGGTTGAACGACGCTCAACTGACCCTTCCAAGCAAACCTCAACAGGGCCAGCCTACCAATTCTTATACATTCCCTCAACATTAAGGAGGGAGATTTGCCCAGCCCCAACCTCAGCCTCAGTATCAGCATCACAAGTCTCCACAGTACTATGATAATTGGAGACAGTCTTGGCAGTACCCGCAACCACCGTACCGTCAGCACCAACCATATCACCAGTACGTGGCTTTACCTCAGCAGCAATATCATCCTCCTCCTCCATATCAACATCAATATCAGCTTCCTCCTTCTCAGCGACAATATCAGCAATCCTAGCCTCAACCGCCACACTGCCAACCACAGTATCGTCAACACGCTGAACCTTCCAAGGCAGCTCTGGTGAACCCGAGCCTCGACTTCCTAGCCCAGTTAGTGAAGGGTCTCGCAGAGATGACAAAGAAGCTGGACGACCTTACGTCTATGAAAACTCCAATTCTGACCCAAGTTGAAGCCAACCCGAATAATTTTACAAGAAAAGAGCAAGTAGAATGTGATGTCTGATCTATGCCTGTAGAGTTAGATGTTTACCATTTTGCATTGTCTAATGTTGTTACTTTCAGGAGCAGTAGGATCTTTCCTCCATCTACAACTATCAGGGGGAAATAAAGCTTGATATGGTAAATAGTCATCTTCTGCATCAGTTATACCAGTTACATGTCCAAGTGAGGAGGAAGATGAAGGAGGAGTCATGCTAGCCACTGGCCACCGCCAACTTCACCAAAATGAACAAAAAATCAACAAAATGAAAAGATCAAAAAGATGATTGCAGTCAAAGTGAAGCCACGCTAGCCATGGAGGAGCAACTACCAGCAACCAATCAAACGCTAGCCGACAGAGCGGAGACTGCCATTTTTTGATGTCCACCCCTTGCTAGTGGTTGCACACCTTTTTGTAGTCCAGATATACAAGATATTGTGGACATGAATTCTGTTGTAAATAATAACAAGCTTTTGATTCGGTTATGTACATATTCCTTTTCGTGATGCAATAGAAAAATCCAAAAAAATTTGTAAAAGAAAAATGCATTATCTGATGCAGATGTTGTGGATATTATCAAAAAATTGACTGTTGAGTTACCAATGATGTAATCCATGAAATACATGCCCATTGTGAAGAAGGGCTTCAAGGAAGCATGTACAAACAAGCATCGATCGAGCCACAACAACAGATGCTAGCAAATGAGAAGCATGTCCTCACCATGGCTACAGTTGCAGGCATGAACAATCTCCCTCAGAAGAAGTGATCAAATGCGAGATTTTTTATAAAGTCTTCGAGTGAAACCCTGCTTGATAGCGGTTGTTCCATAAACCTTTTACCATCACCATTACTGCTAGAATTTGTGTTGGGTGCACTTAAGCAGACATGCATGATCCTTCAATTCGTTGATCGATCCAACAAGCGACCCTGAGGTCTGTTGAAAGTCATTGTCGTAAAGATGCATGGCATGCAATTCCTATTGATTTTGTAGTCCTTGACATGGACTCCCCAGCACCATAACATTAGACCCCAATAATTATAGGACAACCATTCTTGCGAACAACAAAGTCTATGGGTCTTGGAAGATCATGTTCAGCTTGAGCAACAACAGAGTTACCATAGACATTGTCAGTGAGCCGAAAGTCGTATCTAATTAAAGTCATGCAGCACCACCTAAAGTAGACTACAACTTTATTGCTAGAAATCATAGATATAGAACTCTCTTTGAATGACACATGGACCCTAGAAATCCTTGATCCTGAGGAGGACTTAGAAATTAAAGTCAACTCAAGCTTCGACATCACTTGGGAGAGAGAATCTGATTTGTTGATGCATCTATTTGATTATGAAGATTTGTGCTAGTCCGAACATGATGAATTCATTGTATATTTGTTCGACACGTTATCAGTGGAACAACAAGTCACTGAGGTGAGCAGCACCTCAAAAGTCATGGCAGATCATCCACCAACCAACACAGTTTCTAAAGTGATCGAGAAGCATGCCAGTTTGGAACTAGAATTAAAGCCACTTCTGGCAGGCCTCAAGTATGCCTTCATTGCAGTGCAGAGAATATATATATCAGATCATTATTAGCAGCAGGGTGATCCTATATCAAGAATCTCGACTTCTCGAGGTTCTAGGGAAAAATCACAAGGCACTAGGTTGGCATATATCAGACCTCTGTGGGATAAATCTCGCTCTGTGCTCACACCCTATTTACTTGGAAGAAGATGCCAAGCAGTCACGATAGTTTCAAAGAAGACAGAACCCAAATTTGCGCGACATGTTCAAGAAAAGAAATCATGAAATGGTGTGATGCAGACTTCATTTTCCCCATCTTCGATTCAAAATTGGTGAGCCCTCTTCATTTAGTTCCCAAGAAATCAAGGCTTACTGTGGTTACACATGAAAGAGGAGATGAGATTTCTACTTGAGTACTGGCATCTTGGTGTATATGTGTTTATTACCGTTGCCCTAATGTCGCAGCAAAGAAGGACTATTTTCCATTTCCATTTATTGATCAAGTACTCAAACGATTGGCCAACAATGAGTTCATCTACTTTATGGATGGGTACTCCAATGTACAACCAAGTAGCAGTCCCCCTCGAAGACCAAGAGAAGACTACCTTCACTTGCCCGTTTGGTACCTATGCTCCCAGGAGAATGCCCTTTGGTCTGTGCAATGCACCTGCCACATTCCATAGATGCATGCTCACAGTTTTTGCTGATATGGTTGACAGTTTTCTTGAGGTGTTCCTAGACAACTTCTTCGTTTACAGTTACAGCTTTGATTCTTGTCTTCAGCACATAGATAAAGTACTTCAGAAATGCCGAGAGTCAATCTCATACTAACTGGGAAAAAAGAGCCACTTCATGGTCACATAAGGGAGTGTGATGGGTCACATCATTTCCAAACGTGGTATGAAAGTTGACCCGACAAAGGTGGATGTGATTGTCAATATAGAGCCACCTTAGACTGTCAGAAATGTGAGGTCATTAATGGGGCATGTGTGTTTCAATAGGAGATTCATCAGATTCAGCTGCATCGCCCGACCTCTCACTTAATTGCTTTGTAAGGAGATCGAGTTTCTTACTAATCAGTATGTTCTCCTTTCATTCAAATAATTGAAGAAGTTAATCACTCAAGTTCCAGTCCTACAACCATCTTATTGGTATCTCCCTTTTGATATCAAGACAAATGTGTCAGACTTTGTTGTTGGGGTTGTTCTAGGACAAAAAAAAGACAAGGTACCCTATACCAATAAATATTCCAGCAAAACGCTAGATGAAGCTCAGAGAAACTACATTGTCATAGAGAAAGAATTGTTGGTTGTGGTATTTTCCCTTGAGAAGTTTAGATCCTATCTGCTTGGATCTGAAGTCACCATCTATACTGATCACTCTGCTGTCCGGTACTTACAACAGAAGAAGGATACCAAGCCTAGACTAATCAGGTGTATCCTTCTCTTCTAGGAGATCGATTTGGAGATCAAAGACAAGCCTGGAGTTTAGATGCGGTAGCGTATCACCTCTATAGAATTAAATAGCAAGAGCCTCCACTAAGCAGTGCACCCATCACAGACACCTTTCTTGATGAGTCGATTATGGCTGTGGATTCGTTCCCTTGGTATATTGATATTATGAACTACCTCATTTCCGATGTAGTCCCACAAGATTGCATGAAAATCAAGAAGAATAAATTCGTGCCCACTATCCATTTCTACCAATGGGAAGACCCACTTCTATTTAGAGAAGGAGCATACTGCATTTGGCACCAATGTATTCCTCAGGAGGATCATCAAAGTGTCCTCAAGCATTGTCATTCGCTCAAATCTGGTGGATACCACTCTAAAGACAAAACAACAAATGAAAGTGCTACATTGAGGCCTCTAGTGGCCGACACTATTCAGGCATGTCGTACCATATGTGAAGAATTGCATTGACTGTTACATATTGGGGGGCAACCTTACAGCAAAGGACTCAATGCCCGTGAAATTTATTTGGAGTATATATGTGTTCAATGCATGAGGCATTGATTTCATGGGACCCTTTCCCAATAGTCAGGGATTTTAGCACATCCTTCTTGTCATTGACTACGTGAGTCATTAGGTTGAAGCTATTCTCGCCCGATCTGCTAACAGACTCACTGTTTGCCAATTAATAAGAGAGAACATCATCTCGTGGTTTGGGATTCTGAAGATTCTAATATCAGACGGGGGTATTCACTTCATTAACAAAGAGATCAGAAAACTAACGAAGGAGTACGACATCGAGCACCAAGTCGCATCTCCTTATCATCCCCAGACCAATGGTATGGCAGAATTATCAAATAGAGAAATCAAGACGATCTTGGTGAAGTTAGACAGAAAGAATTGGTCCCAACTCTTGGACTCTGTCCTTTGGGCATACATAACTGCATACAAGTATCCCTTGGGCATGTCGTCATATCGTCTCGTGTATGGAAAGTTGTGCCATCTGCTCATGAAACTTATTCACATATCATTATGGGTAATCAAAATATGCAACTTGGAATCACGTAAAGGTGATCAGCAAATAAAAGAGGGGATGAACAAGCTCTTGGAATTTTGAGACTATGCTTTTGATAACACCTTGATGTACAAGGAGAAGGTTAAATATTGGCATGACCGAAACATCAGACGAAAGACCCTAGAGACTGGACAGAATGTGTGGCTATTTTACGTAAAGTTGAAGATATCTCGAGCAAATTAAAGAGTAAATGGGCATGGCCATTCATAGTAAAAAAAAGTATGTGACAATAGAAGCATTTTGATATCAGATTTGTCGCATGACACACAACCATTTATTGTCAATGGTCAGTTATTAAAGCTATACCTTGAGCATGACACTTTCTTGACCATTATCGATGTAGTACAAACAATCATTGACAAATCCTCGACAACCAATGCAGCAACAAGAGATTCAGATAAAGTCCCTCAAAAACACTTCCTTTAGTTTTCTTATCTTCTTCTTTTCTTTTCTTTTTTCTTTTTTCGGTTGTATTTTCTACTTTATTTTCCTCATTCATTATTTCTATACTTGAGATATGCTTCATCCTAAGTAAAGGGGATGAGTGACTTAATATGTTCATTCTTTGTCCAATCACATGTCCCCTCTCCTATTGATATTCTTTTCTATACTTAGGGATATTTTACCCTAAGTATAGTGGGAGACACGATGAATCACTGAAGTTGTACATTCCCACTCTCGACCCTCCCTACATGCGGATACAGTATGTTATATTTAGGATTAATTGATCCCAGGTATGGGGGGGTCGACTTCTCCTTGATTCATTCTTTATTCTTTAGTCATTGTAGTATAGGCTTTCCTATACTCCGTATGAGTTATGTCTACTCTTTTCTCTCTGGTCTATGAGTACATAGCTCAAGCTAAGTATAGGAGGGTCATATATACTTTGTATATACTTTAACCATAACTGGTACTTCAAATTTTCAGTAAGTATGACTAAATTACAATTAATTATGTGTAAAGAACATACTTGTATTGAATACTTTAAAATTATTTGTAGATATATTCTATTTAATAAATTAGTAAAAAATCTTTTGGAAAATGTTTGAAAAATGATTTGGAAAATTATTTGAAAAATATTTTAAAAAATGGTAGAAAATTATTTTGAAAAATGTTTTCAACCTTTGCAAAAATGTTTTGTTTGTATGAAAATTCTTTCTTTGTTTGAAATAAAATGTTTTGAAAAATCTATTTGTAAACGTTTTTAAAATGGTTGCAAAAATAATTTGTAAAATCTATACGTATTGTTTGAGAAATCTTTACAAAATGGTTTTCAACTTTTGCAAAATGTTTGTAAAATTATTCATTAAATTAGTTTGCAAAATAAGGTTTTCAAAATATGCAAAAATATTTTCAAATTATTTTGAGAACTATTTAAATAATGCAAGCAAGTAAAGAACACTTACAAATATTGTATTAACAAACTTGTAAATTCTTGAATCCCAATTCTTGCAAATAAAAGGATGTTTGTCCATGTAAATCACTGCACATACTACCTCTTTGTTCCGAAAACCTTTTATTTTTGAAAAATCCCTAAAAATTTGTAAAATTAAAAATCCCAAACACATTTGAAAAATATTTTCAAAAATTGCATAAAAATCTGTAAAACCTTTTCAAAAATACAAAAAAGTGCAAAACAAGAAAATTGCATTACAAAAATATTTTTGCATTATGCATAGCATTTGCGTTATTCGGATTGAGTTTGATATATGAACAAGTCTAAATAAAATCTGAAGATTGGAGCTTGGTGGGTCCTTAAATTTTATTAATCATAGAAACCTTATAGGAACTGGAATTGACGTACTTCAGGTCAACTAGACTTAATTCGTTGAGATCACGAGATTGGGTTCATTGTCGTCTTGATTGCCTAAGTAGAGTATTTCAGAATACACACGACTCTTGTTGATAATGACCTAGCTTTCGCACCTCCACTTTACACTTTTCTCACCCCTGTTGAAGTGGTAGAAGGCTGGATTTACCGGCATGAGACACGAACCAATGGAAACATCAGACGACACACATTCAGAAGTCACACATTCGTGGCCATTGTACCCCAACCTGATCTAATGGCGATGAGATCTAAAGATAGAAGTTGTGGGTTGCAATAAAGATTCAAGAGAGTGATAGTCTACTGGCTCAAGAGGAAAAGTTCATATGTAAACTCTATTGTATATAGTATTCAAAAAAATTGTAAAATCAAAAACCCAAAAAAAGTGGTCAAGCCTGATTGAAAATAAAATGTATGCCGGAGTGTATATATTTCTTTACTCAATAAGAAAGCATGAGCTTTATAGTTAGATTTGTGAGCCTGCAGCCGAATGACTTGGCTACACTTGTCAAGCATCCTAGGATAGGTAGGTACACTGGCTACCGTCCATTCTTCTCTCCACCTCCTCTTCTTGAGTTGGTTGTACTTTAACTTAGAAGGGAATACCCTGCTTCTCGAGGAAAGAGTTGTTGGATTGCGGAATTAGGGTCACCATGTTGTAGAAGACTAACTTTTACTGCTTCAGTCGAGGAGAGCTACATATCACAAACTCTGTCAATGATAGATTCATATTCATAAGGGTTTGCGTACGAGTTGAAGTATTATGACCTTTCTATTGCGGAGACTTGAGCAGAGTTTTATGATTCTCGAAGGTTGTTGTGTTTCAAATCTGTTTCCCAATAAGGTTTTGACTGCGCCTAAAATCCAAAGGTCTGACTTAAGCTCCAAACTTTGATTTTATGAAGACAAGTTTGAGAATTAAACTAAATTCATTTTCTTTCTTTTTCTTTTCTTTATTTTTATTTTTATGCACTTATTGCATAAGTGTTTGCTAGGGACTAGCAAAGACAAGTATAGGGGGCGATGAATCTCCATTTCATCACCTTTATTCTTTCATTTTGGCCATTAAAACCTAGCTAAATGCATGTAAATATCATTATTATGTATAAGTTAACATCCATTATTTATTGTATAGTCATTGTATAAATTACATCACTTAAAGCCAAAATAAAATAATAAAGAAAAGAAAAGAAAAAGAAATAAAATGCCAAAAGTAATTTATGACCCTAAACCCAGTGACCTAGGCATCTTGATTGTTGGGTCGACAAGGAATAAAGTAGGGGGAGATAAGCATCAAAAACACAAGAAACTACCAATTTATTTTTACCAAATAATTCATTTTTGGGACCCATTTTATTCCTAATTATTTATACCTCAAATAAAGAAACTTTATATATGAAAATTGTAAATAAAATGCACAGAAAAAAATAGAATTGAGTTTATACAAAAGTTATATGCAGTATACAGTATATACTATGAATAAAAAGCCCAATCCCAAATTTCCCAGACCCATATCTTCTCCTTATAAACTCAAAATATATCAAAATCACTATAATTGTATATAAACTTTAATATTTAATGAAGGTGTATCTAATTTGGAGTTAAGATGTAAAAGTTAGGTTTTGGGACGCCTATGGTACAATATAAATGAGTAAAATATTCACTTTATTTATTCTTTGATATTTTTATAATTTTATATTTTTATAATTTTATAAATATTATTTATAATAAATCTACATATTTAGATTATAATAAAACCATTAAGAATACATTAAAATAAAATAATATACAAAACTGCATATATAAATACTTATACTTATACCAATATAATATATATCTATATATATTTAAGTGTACAAATGACATCAAAAAAATATAACAAAAATATATTTATGTATATAAAATCAAATTATAAATATGTAAACTAATTGTATAAAATAATAAATATAAAGTACAAAATAAAAATAAATGTACATAATATAGGTAAATATACCTATAAATAAAACCCTAAAAATTAACTTATAATAAATTAACCAATAAATAAATCATTATTAAATACTACATAAAATACTCAACATTTTTTTATGACCTAAAATTGATAAATTTATTTGCTATTTATTCTTTATTTTACAAGGCATTTTTGCCTTGCATTTTTCTGATTGGTCCACATGGACCAACTAGAACCCAGCTTTGTTAAACTCGGACAACTAGCCCTTTTGGCGCCTCTGACCGTGTCAGAACCTCGAGCGACCTATTTCCTCAATTTTTCGAAGCCGTCATGTTTACTAAAATGCCTAGAGTCCTTCTTTGATTCTCTTCCCATCACAGCCATCTTTCCTACGCCATCATGAGACCCTCTTGATCTCCATCGAGCCACGAAATAAGGATAATCAAAGTTGGCCAGAACATATGTTTATAAATAAATCGTCCTCCCACCAAGCTCGATTTTGATCCCTCTCAAAGCAGGAAATCTTTCAACCCTTCATGTGTGAGTGTCCTTGGTGACAGCAAGCGCATCCCCAAGGTGTTTGTAAGGCCGACGGAGGAAGAGAGGAGGTCCAAGGCGGCTCTTTGGCCACCTCTGCTCCCTGGTGTCACATTCATGTATGAGTTGTGCACTTTCGATTCATCTGTAGATTTTCTTATCATCATGACATTTCTGCAATTTATTTAACATTTTGATCAGTAGGATAGCTTAGATTCTAGTAGTTCGTTTGCTGGAGATGCTAGGTCTCCGATCGTTTCTCTATGAAATAAACATGTTCCGACTCCCTTTTCGCCCCATTTCGCTTCCCTCCACTTCCTTCATACATTGGAGCCATTCAGATCATCTGATCTCACTAAGATCAACCCACCAGTGCCTCATCTCTCATCCTAACCGGAGCACCTTCACCTTCATTCATCTCACCACAAACCTCACCAATAATGTCCCATACCTGATCGCCCTGGTATCATGAAGCCTCATGTCCACTTTACAAGTCTTGAGGACCCTATTTGAGGGGTAGTCGCAAACAAAGCTCCAGGAGGTCTAAGCTCTAGGCCCCCTCTGCATGGGGTTGGACTCTTTTGATGCATCCTCCAACTACGGAACAACAAGGTGATCCTGTAGGCATCTCAGCAGCTCAGGAGGAGCTCGGAGCAGAGAGGAGGAGTGGATCGAAGCCACACACACAGAGTTGATCTTGGAATGTTCTTATAGGACACTCTAGAACTGTCAGATGAAGAACCCTATTCCAGATGGATGTGTACTGAACCATCAGATCTCCATGTGAGATCTAATCCTTGTCATCAGAATGCGAACCATCATCGTGCATCATGGAGCCTCCTTGTGCCTAAGTGAAATCATCCTGATAGTTGGCATGCACCCAAATAAAGGGTAATTTGAAACGAATCCCCTATGTTGTTTTTATGTTTATGTGAAGTCATGTAAATGTGACAAGTAATGTAAATAATAAGGGATAAAATTCATGGACCTCCTCGTTATTTTGTGCATTTGCTTTTATATCAATGTCAAGTGACCTCACATGGACCTCCATGATAGGTGATCTTAACCCTTGCGGTTTTTGTAATTTTAAAATAATTTATGAAATTTCAGATATAATTGAAAAGTTTTGGGAAACTTGCATGTACCTCCCTGTAGTTATTTTTAATTGCAAATACGTCCTTCTGAGTTCAAGCATTTTGTGCATGTTTATAGAATTTTTATAAATACATCCATGCTTTAAAAATTATGCAAAAATGGGATAAAGTAGCTAGATACTTGTTCTTTCATGCCAAGAATTTTATTTTGCATATTAGCATGTTTCCTATTTATTAAAAATCAAGTGGAACATATTTTGTCCATGTCTAATTATAAAATGTTAAAACAAACAAAATATCTTTAAAAATTATAAAAAATTATAATGCTCTTGTTGTTACATTTATTAACTCCATACCAAAAATCCTTAAAATAAAAAAAGAGTAAAGAATAAATATTAAAAAGCTCAAAAATCAAGTAAAAAAAAGGAAAAATTACCAAATATTCCAAAAAGATTTATTTTTATCTTTATATTTTCCATATATGATCATTTCTATATTAAAAATTATTTTCAAGAATTTTTCCCACTTCTTGCATTTTTTAATCTTCAAATCAATTCAGCCCATGTAATTAATCCCTATTTTGCGATATTTATAACTTTAAAAATGCATAAAATTAGCCAAAATCCGAGAAAGATACAAAAAATGGTAAAAAATATGAAAAACCCAAAAATATGGAATTCTACAACTTTTTATTTATATTTTTTCTACTTATAATTATTG
Organism: Ottelia alismoides; assembly: GCA_037367405.1. NCBI lineage: Eukaryota > Viridiplantae > Streptophyta > Magnoliopsida > Alismatales > Hydrocharitaceae > Ottelia > Ottelia alismoides. Next base: position 1,431,448 of record JAZKJV010003675.1, read on the forward strand.
TACCCTATATGGTTTTATACACCTATACATACCTAATATATTCTATATTTTTATTACATAATATAAAGTCCTTTTTATCATTTTTTAAAATCTTTAAAAATATATAACATGTCGAATAAAGAATATTTCTCTAATATATATATCATATACACATTTTATGTATAAATTACAGATAAATATATGCATATATAGATATATAGAGCTATTATCTACTATTAAATAAAAGAAAATTATAAATCAGAAAAATAAAAAGTAAAACATGTATATATATCAAACAAAAATTACAAAACCCAAAAACCCACACAAAAAGACTTAAAGATACTTATTTACATATTTCACATTGATTAGCAGAAATCATTAGGCTACCCAGCTTGCTCTCTGTGGTTCGACCTCTACATGCTTACATGTTATACAGCTTTGTTTGTACAGTTTAATAAATTATGCTTCACATTTTTGGCTATTCATTACTAATTTATAAATTGTGGGTACTTGTTGATTGACTTGGGATTTCTTGTGGGTCGCCTCAGCGACAATTTATATTTGCCTTCTATGAGGATATTTTCTAACCTTCTTGAAATATATGCCATCACATAGTACATGGAGCATGAGTACATTCATGAGTTGTTTTCGCCACCTCCATCTCATATTCAGGAGGTAAACGTTATTTCGTTTGATCGTGAGCGCAGTCTGCCCCGTCCATCACGGTAGGGTCAGTTGGGATTGTAGTAGAGTCAGAGGTCCACTCACCATTTTCAAGGAGGTAGACCATTGCTCCAACATTGGCCGGCTTCACAGCCTCACTAGTTTTCATCTCCACCTCAATTCCATGCCTGGAGACATTGATACTAGTAGCCGATAAAGCCTGTGCATTCTTACCTACCTTACTACCAGCAACAACCTGCATATGGGCTTTATTACTCACATACTCCTGCTCATGATTATCAGCAACAATATTCTAGGTACCAGCCTCTACACTACCATACTCGACACCAATTGTGGAGCATCCCGAGGCACCTTCGATTAACCCAACCCTTGATCATCTTGCCTTGTTGATGAAGAATATGATAGATCTAACGCACAGGCTCGACGACCTGACCACGATGAAGACACTCATACCAACACAAGTTGAAGCCAATACCATCATCTTTAGACGTAAGGAGCATGTAGCCCATGATCCATCCACACTGGAGACATGTATGGAATTTGATTTTACATGTTTATCTGACACCATTTATCTTAGGAGCGGTAAGATATTGCAGCCTCCTTCATACCAGTTGGGATCAAAGATTGAGCAGCTGAGAGAGATACACCGACATTATCTTCTTCACCAACTGAGCAATGCTCTAGAGTTGCAGTTCTAGAGCTTGGAGGATCTACTTCTTCTCCACCACCACCACCACCATCACCACCACCACCATCACCACCACCACCTTCATTATCTAGAAAAATACAAAATGAGAATAAACTAAGATGTAGTGTTGAGTCAGCTTCGAGGAAGAACACACCCATCGTGGAGTATTCACCACCAGCAGATCGAGAAGCTCATGCTATTTTCCTTTTATTTTTGTTTCTTATGCACCTGTATTGGATGGTAATACATACATGTTTCTGATCATCAATTTGTACATGATGATTATGATATGAATAAGATAAATGAGCACTTTGATGTTTCTTCAGATTCTGTCCTATTTTCATCTAGATTGAATAAAAGAAATTCCAAAAAATTAAAATTGCCCTATCTGATCCTGGAGTGGTAGAGATATTACAGAACATCTTTTTAGATATGCCACTCATTAAGGCCATGGAGTACATGCCAGAAGTTAAAAAGGTAATGAAAGGAGCATGTATTAGAAAGCGTCAATCAATGAAAACCAGAGAACAAAAAATCAAAGCTTGACCATGACCACGGTCTTTTTTCACATCATTAGGAACCTCCCATCGAAAAAGAAAGATAAGGGAGTACCTTACATCTGTTGAATGATTTTTGATCATGTGTTCGATCATACTCTTCTCGATTGTGTATCTTCGATCAATCTTATGTCATCCTCTCTACTCATAGAGTTTGGGTTGAGGCCTCTTAGATCGGCCAAGATTATCATTCAGTTTGCTCATAGATTGATCAAGAGGCCGGGGGGCTTTCTCGAATATGTTATCATAACGGCACAAGGTGTGAGCTTTCTAGTTGATTTTGTCATCATGATATGGACACACCTACACCATTACTCCATGCCTCGATCATACTTGGTCGGTCATTCCTTCGAACAGCCAAAGAGGTAGTAGATTATGGTACTGTAGATACCGCCTTTCATTGTCATAGTGATAATGTGAAGATTGAGACGATCTCAGATCTAAGACCATCACTGCCACTAGCAACAGATGCGAGAGAGTCAGCACCATATTCTAAAGACTGTGATTTTCTAACAGAGATTCGAGACACTAATTTGTTTAATGATTATATAGACACCCATGAGTTTCTTTCTCAGAAGGAACCTTTGGAAAGCACAGTCACCTTTAGCTCCCTTGTTGATGATTTAGATCTGTTAGCTGATGGATTGTTTAAGTTGTATTTTAAAGATCAGTCTGAGTTACTTTCAGAGGTACATTTTGAGATACTTGAGACACATTCTACTGATACTACTGTTGACATACCTCCTATTGAGATATCTGAACCACACATTGATTTTCCTTAGATACATTTTGATTAAATACATTTTACTGAGATTAATGTTGAGATATTTGAGTCATTTCTTGATGTGTTTTTTGAGATGTTTGAGAGACATGATGAGCCAGTATTATCTGAGCAAAGAGCATCCCTTGCAGATCTTTCTGATACATTAAATGCCGATCCTAATGTAGCCATGGTGGACAGTTCCCAGAGAGCAGATCATTTACCTTCTACCACTATAGTTGTAGAGGTTGTTGTAAAGCAGATTCAAACACCACCTGAGCTCAAAGTCTTACCTATATCTCTGAAGTATGCCTTCCTTGCAGTGCCACCTAGATGTTTTCAGTCATCATCAGTTCACAGTTGACCGACAAACATGAATCTCGCTTGATGGAGGTTCTTAAGAGAAACCACAAGGCTATTGGCTGGAGTATTTCAGATCTCTGTGGGATTAGTCCAGCTTTATGCTCTCACCATGTCTTCTTAAAGGGTGACAGCAAGCTGACCCATGAGTTTCACCACCATCTGAATCCTAATCTCTGAGATGATGTCATGAAAGTGATCAAGAAATGGTATGATGCTGGATTTATTTATCCCATTTTGGATTTCAAGTGGGACAGTTCATTGCACGTGGTCCTGAAGAAATATGGGATTACAATTGTGATGAATGACCGTGGCGAGAAGATTTCGACTCGCGTACCCACATCATGGCATGCCTGCATAGATTACTGGTGCCTGAACTCAGCGACCAAGAAAGATCACTTTCCACTGCCCTTTATTGAACAGATTACTGAGAGGATGGCCATGAGGAGTTCTTTTGTTTCTTGGATTGGTACTCGGTATATAACCAAGTAGCAATTATTCCTGAGGATCAGGAGAAGACAACTTTTACTTGTCCATTTGGCACCCACGTCTTTATATGGATGCCCTTTGGATTGTGTAACGCTCCCTCTACATTCCAGAGGTGTATACTGGTCATTTTTGCCGACATAGTAAGTAGTTTTCTCGATGTTTTCATGGACTATTTCTCGGTCCACGAGGATAGTTTTGACTCATGTCTTCCTTATTTAGACCGAGTACTTCAGAGATTCTGTGAGGTAAATTCAGTTCTCTCGTGGGAGAAGAGTCAATTTATGGTGACAACTGGGTTTGTATTGGTCCATGTCATCTCCAAAAAATGGTATAAAGTTGACCCGACTAAGATCGATGTGATCTCTAAGCCTAAGATGCAACATAATTTGAAGCAGTTGAGGTCTTTTATTTATCACGTTGGATTCTTTAGGAGACTTATTAAGGACATCGGCAAGATCGTCAGGCCTTTCCTTTCATCATTAAGAATTGATTCATTAAGGGATGTGCAAGGAGAGTGAGTTTATTATTGATGAAGAAATCCTCCTTTCCTTTCACTAGATGAACGATATGGTTACGAGCACTCCAGTCCTTCAGCCACCCAATTGGTCTTTTACCTTTGAGTTCATGATGGATGCATCAAATTTGTTAGTTGGAGCTATTTTAGGGCAGAGACAGGATGTCATACTATTTCTATAGACTATGCTTGAGAAACTATGGATGAGTCACAATGCAATTACATAGTTACAAAGAAGGAGATGTTAAAAGTAGCGTTTACTTTAGAGAAGGTTTGCTCTTATCTTCAGGACTACATATTGTTTATATAAATCATATTGCCATGCGATATCTACATACAAAGAAGGATTCCAAATCATGCCTTATCACATGGATCCTTCTCCTCCAAAAGTTTGATTTCGAGATTCGAGACAAGCTTGGAGTGAAAAGTGTCGTGGCAGATTACCTTTCTCGAATTTTAGTTGCAGAGTCCCCTGACCAGTTACTGCTAAAGATTTTATGGAGAACCTTAAGTGCATCATGGAATCATGATGATCGCACCATATGCGATCGGGAGCAACCAGTCGTATTAGTTACTTGGAATAGCAGAATTTTAAAAAACATTTTAAAGCGATTAAACCACATGATTCTAGAACACTTCTCATCACTTCATCTAAACCAAAAAGGGTATTGGGGTCTCCTCTTAAAGCACGGTTGTGATTGAAGTCTCTAAACAAAGAGACCTCATGTCTCAAGTCCAACCTGACAGAGGAGACGCTTGCGAGCATTAATGAGATACAAGCTTCTCCAAATCCAAGATGATTATCAAAGCGGTGAATCTCTTGATCTCGTCACACGAGATCCGATGTCTTCTTCACGAACGAGGAGCATCGAAGAAGACCAGGAATGGTCAAAGTAGTGGCACAACAGTGTGACGATGACGACGATTCTCTATAAGGCACAAAGTGGATGGTCACTTAGAGAGTGAGAGATGGGGAATGTAGTATAAGAATGACAGAAAGGTGATTCAATTGTTGTAATAGAAGAGTGACGAGTCGTAAAATCTGGCCTCTTAATTTATCGTTCTAGTGCGTTGTAGCTGGCCAGATATGGTTCGTCAAAGAACCTTCAATTAAAGATAATCAATCTAATAAAAGGTCCATTTATAATTTTTTTACTTGGGCAAGCCCAAGGTCGAACTCAAGGACATGAGCCTCTCTCGAAATATTTGGATTTAAATTTTCTAAGTTAAGTGTTGGATAAATGTAGGTCGATGAAATGCACGAAGACAAGGTAAGATGCATTAAGTAAACATGAAACATGCATTTTTTACTTGATTTTTAATCATGCAAAGGGATGCGAATAAATGCATAAATATGAACTAATTATAAAAAAAATCTTGAGACAATCAATCACAAGTCAAATCAGAATCAAGTTCATGAAGCTACTTTCATTTATGTAAAAAGGAATGCATGAGAAGCATTACACAAAAGACATTTAATCAACAAAATTATACATCAAAACTCATAGACTCAAATCTGAAATATAAGGATGCCATCAAGAAGACAATGAAAAGAGCTTCAAAACGCCACTGAAATCGACTCAATCGGAGCTAGGATGCTCAAGATATGCACGAATGAAGCCAGGGGCATAAATGGAAGAAAACATGAAAGATAGATAGCAAACAGGTCCTTGGGAGGGACTAAAATGCAAATAAAAGAAAGTTCAATAACTTCCCTATAAATAAGCCACACACGCAAAGGTATTTTTGCAATTATTAAAACCTGCGAGTGTATAAATGCAAAATATCCCAAGCATGGTCTCTGGACCTGTATGCAAAATTGAAGAAGTTGGTGGGCCTCCCTACAAATTATCGTGGCCGCACGTGATCTGCACGTGTGCTCCAGGATCGGTGAAGATCCAGGCTCGGAGGAGGCTTGGGAGAGCTTCGGCTAGGCTTAGAAGGTACAAGCCTTCAGGCTTGGGCTCGGATGAGGTTCGGAGAGGCTCGGAGCACACAAGCCTGCTGCTCTGGTGCTGAGGTTCGGAGAAGCTTTGGCACTGACACGTGGACCATCGAAGACCGTTCGATCATCGAGATCGGACGGTAACTGGAAGCTACGCGAGATGGCGACGTGGCTGTCTTTGCACCATTGGATGAACTCCGGGGAGGAGCATCCAACAGTGCCTGCTTCTTCCTCTTCGGTTGTAACTGGCGGCGATCTTCGAACTCCGGTGAATCTACCTTAGCTCCGCCTCTCTTGCGCGGACCTGAAGGATATCCCCAAAGCCTCCTGAGTGATCTTCGATGGAGCTGGAAGTACGGGCAAGCTGGGGCATGGCCAAGAGTAGACTGCCGATGCTCCGCCACCTTGGACGGAGTTGGCGAAGGTTGCTCCGGCGATGGGTCCGATCGTTTAATTGGAAGTACCTGCAGCGTTAGTTCCCATAGCTGAAGCATGCAGACTCGCAAAGAGTACGAGGTGGAGTGGGATGGAGGCCATTTGCAGTGGAGAATGTGGTGGCCCAGTGTGCTCCTCCGCTGTGAAGGGCGGAGCAATGGTCGAAGGTGGTTTGAGGTTGTGATGGAAAGAAAGGGTGATCACCGATGAGCGCATGAATGGGGGTGGTGCAGCGAAGCTTACGAGAAGGTCAATGGAGGGTGATTAACCGTAGAGCGACCTAACTAATTCAGAAAAAATCAAATAAAATACAAGGGAGGTCGAGGGAGCTTACCTGTCTATGGCGGAGCGTCGGGCTTGTGCTTGAGCATTAGGGAGATGCTCAGGGTAATCGCTGGACTCCCTCAGCCGGGTGGAGCAGTTTGGCTGGGCGGAGCCACTACAGTCCTGGCCTACCATGGCAAGGGGTCTACACCGGAGGCTACCGTCGTCATGGCGCCTCGATCCAGCCTCCCCCTGTCATGGGGAGGAGAAGAGATGCTGGCCGGAGCCCTACGTAAAAGCGGACGAAGTTTATTAGGGGCTATGACGACGTATTTAAGGAGTTGGAAGTTGAAGTTCCAGTTATGTTTAGGTGGAGAATATGGAGCGAGTGGATAGGAGTTGTGGGAGAAAATATGCTCGCAAAGGTCGTGGATAAGTGGGCCTGATCGTGAAGTAGTCGGGAGGTTGCGAGGGGAGTGGAAAAAGTGGGAAGAACAGGATGGCGAAAGATGGTACGCGAGATGGAAATCGTGGGCGAGAGAGCATCTAGAGGTTGACGACGAAGTTTTGGCCGTTGGATCTAATGATCCAACGGCCACGACCGGGGCACTAGTGAAATTCCAGGATTAAATTTGGGTTGCACGATTGAAGGGCGTAGGCATCGCCACGTGGCACATTGAGGGTGAGGTGCAGGCCAATGGTCCAGATGGACTGTGAAGGGTGATCGGGTGGTTGATTTGGGTAGCAGAAAAAATGGCTGGGATGGAGACTCTCTGGGGATGATCGTGCGGTCCGTGAGACACCACGTGGCGAGCTAAGAATTAGGCGGATGGGTAGCTAAGATGCAATCAAGCTTTGATCGGAGGATTATGGAGAAGAGCAAGGATTGACGGATGAGATCCGGTGAAAAGGAAATGATCGGACGGCGAGCAGAGCGGGCGCATGGTGCGTGAAGAGCTGGTCTGTGTGGCGTAACCAGAAGGCACCCCGTGGCCCAATCAGATTATTGCGACGAAGAAAATGATTTAAGAGGGGGTAGATGGCCGAATTCAGAAAAACTCAAAACATGAAAGTTGTATATCTAGATGACATCTACATGTTTCATGTTGACCAAAAATGGAGATGAGGTCAAACAAAGATAGACAATATTTTTGAAGTCGTTTTTAAGGGTAAAAACACCACGAATTTTAATTTTGCTATTTTATGTATTTTTAATTTATTCAATGACTCTTATATTTACATGGATTTGTCTGGTTTTTATTAACACTTAGTCCAAGTTAGAGGGTTAATTTTAGTGAATTAGGGGCATGAAACATGGTTTCATCAAAGAGCTAGGATTGCATCTTCTTTTATGGTATTTTGGAAGTCCTTGGATCACAATACTTGTAAAACACAAAATCAATGGTTGAGATTGATTGTTGTTTCTATTCAATGGTCATGATCTTATTGTATAAAAATAAACAATGATTAATTTACATTAAATTAAATACATATATATATTGAATTATCATCAACATAATCTAATTTAATTAAGTCAATTTGGATAAGAAAATGAAGAATGACTCCACTTGCTAAATATAGGGAGGATGTCCATGCTTAATCAAGTCAAGGGTGGTCATCCACCCTCCATATATGGAAGGTGGCTCATCCTTTTAATTTATGTTAGATTTTAAATCTCACAAAATCCTTTATATATTTGCAACAAATTTTATTACAAATGTATTTACAAAATTAATTCCAAATTAATTTGTGTATATTCCAAGCATGTCATTTGAAAAAAAATATATGAATGATATTCATATACCCAAAATAACAAGTTAATTGTATTTTCAATTAATTATGTAACGTGAATCCAAATCTCCTCAACAAATTAATTTGTAAATATTATTTACAATAACATCTCTCTAATATATAGTAAATCACATTAATAATATATAAATAATTTGGATAGTGCTATCCACATTATTCATATCCTTGATAATTAAATAACAATTAATTATCTTGGATCATCATTCTCATACATCTAAATAATATGAATCATATGCAAATTATTCATGATAATTAAATCATATTTAATTATCAATTTATCAATGCTCAGATACATAAATCATCAATGAAATTATTCTTGAACTCTTTAAAAAATAATGCACTTTCTCCGCGGATACTTGGAGATAAGGATAGTGTGATCGCATGTTCCACATATAATGATTTGGATATTGACATCATATCTCAAATCCAAATCAAGGGGACCTCCCAAAAATGTTTGATTAAATGAAAGGCGTATATCTAATTTTATTATTTTATCTGAATCGTATTCAGATCAATGTCCAACATTTGGATGCTAAACCATGCCTTATCAGATGGATCCGTCATCTCCAGGAGTTTGATTTAGATATTCGAGACAAGTCTATAGTGAAAAGTGTTGTGGCAAATAACCTTTTTCAAATTTTAAATTCAGAATCTCCTGACCAGTTACTACTTACCATATCAGAGACCTTTCCAGATGAGGCTATCTTGTTTGTTGCCTCACTCCCACGATACACCGATATTGTGAACTATCTTGTCTCCAAGAATGTTCCAAAAGATTGGCCTAAGCTTAAGGTAGACAAATTGCAGTCAGAGATTCATTTTTATCAGTGGGAAGATCCATACATAATTCATGAGGGTACATATTATATATGTAAGAGGTGCATTCCTCAGGAAGAATACACAGTATGATCGAGTATTGCCACACACTAGAGTCAGTGGGCACCATTTGGGGAAGTGCATGGAAACAAAGATACTTCAATGCAGCCTATGGTGGCTAGCTCTGTTTAAGGATGCTACAGATTATGTTCGAGGTTGTACTATTTACCAAAGAATGGGAGAAATCGTCGGTTCCAAAGATACCATGCCCTTGAGATATATCCTGATTTAGGATGTTTTTGATGCTTGGGGCATAGACTTCACGGGCCCATTCCTGTTAATCAGGGATTTCAATACATCCTACTTAACCTGGATTATGTTAGTCGTCAGGTGGAAGGGATCCCCACTTGAGCCATTGATAGCCATATAGTTTGTTTCTTTTCTCAAAGATAAAGTTTTTATGTGGTTTGAGATCCCAATATACTCATTTCAGATGGGAGGAGCCATTTTATCAATACAGAGGTCAGAAAGCTTGTAAAGGAGTACGCCATTGAGCATAGAGTTATGTCTCCTTACAACCCACAGACTAACGACTTGGTTGAGATTTCAAATAGGGAGACCGATATGATACTTTAGAAACTTATATGTCCAGATAGGAAGAACTGGTCCCAGATGCTTGACTCAGTTCTATGGGATTATCGGATGAAGTACAAGTATCCATTGGGCATGTATCTCTATATATTGGTTCATGGAAAGGCTTGCCACTTGCTAGTTGAGCTAATTGACAAATCTTTATTGGCACTCTATGTATGCAATTTGGATTATGAGAGAGAAGGCCAGAGCAGAAAAGTGGATCTGAACAGATTGTTAGAATTTCCAGATTTCACATAAGACGACTAACTCGTGTATAAAGAGAAAGTCAAGCATTGTCATGATAGACACATTAGGAGAAAGACATCCGTCCATGAAAACACATTCGTCCATGATCAAAAAGTATGGTGGTTTGATGTAAAATTAAAGTTGTTTCCCGGCAAACTCAAAAGCAAATGGTCATGACCATCCATTGTGAGAGTTGTGTGTGACAATGGTAGTATTGTCTTGTCTGGGTTATCATCTACGCACATCCATTTGTTGTGAATAGACAGTTGCTGAAGCCATATATAGATTATGATACATTTTTATCCGTGGTTGATTCCATTCATGTGGTATCAGATGATGATTCTTTGACATCTTCTATGTCTGATGCATGAGCTAATATGCTTTTGTATATAACCTTTCTTTTTATTCTTTTTTTCCCATTTTTATCATTCACCTCTTTCCTGTGTGTTTGCTATACTTAGAATGTACTCTATCCTATGTATAGTGGAGTTGAATTGCTTGAGATGTTCTTTTTATTACATTTCATCACTCTTGTCTTTGCATATACTAAGGGATTTTTAACCCTAAGTATAGGTGGAGAGATGTCATTCATTTTGTAGTCTTTTACGTTTTTGTTTCTTTTTATTTCTACTACTCCCTTGCTTGTCCTTCAACTTGTTGATATTCTTTTTCTATACTTAGGGATCTCTTACTCTAAGTACAGGGGAGGACAAGTCGAGTCGTTGAGTTTGTACATCCTTTTCCTCGGTTTTCCCTATTTTTACATTCTCTATACTTAGGATTATTTGATCCTAAGTATAGGGAGGATTACCGACTTCTATTCTTTTTATTCTTTATTCTTTGAGTTGTTGTTGTATAGATTCCTTTCACTTTTCTATACTTAGCATATTTTATGACTTCCTTTGTTGCTTCTTGGTCACTATGAGGACATAGTTCAAGCTAAGTATAGGTATAGGGAATTTGTATATATTGTATATATACATTAGCCATAACTCGTACTTTTGTTTTTTAATATAATATGGCTAATAAAACTGGAATTAAAATGTTTATAACAAGTTTATAAATTACATTGAAAAATTCTTTTGTGAAGTTTTCATAAAATCTTTGTAAATTATTTTCACAAATGCTTTGTAAAATACTTATAAGAAATCATTATAAAAATGTTGTAAAAATCATTGTTATTTTTTATAAAAATGTTGTAAATTTTTTTTGTTGTAAAACCTTTGTTTATTATTTTCTATCATAATTATTTACATTATAAAAATGTTTATCAAATATTTGTAAATAAAATATTTGCAAAATTGATCTGTAAAATTTTATAAACTAGTTTTGAAAAAAAATTTGTAAAATATTTGTAAAAATGGGTTGTAATATTCAGTAAAAGTTTTCTAAAATATTTTGAAATGATTATAAAATTATTTATAAATCATTTTTTCATTGTATATAATTAATTTGTTTGTATGTATTATTTATATAATTATACAAAATGTTTGTGAATAAAACTTTTAATCACCTTGTAAATATGTGAATAAAATTCTTTGTGCATAAAGTTCTCTTAATAAAATCATTGTATAAAACTTGTATAAAGTCTATATAAAAATACTTTATTAAAATTAGTAAATAAATTTATTTTGTAGACAAAACCCATGTAAATTGTGTACATAAAACTTGTAAATATTCTTTTTTATAAAATCTTTTATAAATTATATACAAATCTTATATATATGTTTTGTATAAAATTCATTGTAATTGTTATATATTCCTTGTAAATTCTATAAATACCTATAAATCTCTCTATTAAAAACTCTATATAAATTGCAAAATTAAAATTCATAAAAATTTGCAAAACCCTTTCAAAAACCCTTAAAATTAGTTGTTTTTTTCTTTTTTTTATTACTTTTATTTTCCTTGAAAAAATGTTTTGTAAATATTTCTTGCATTTGCATTTGCATTTTTCAGAATGATATTTATGCTTGAACTAGTTTGAAATAAAATTTAAGAATGGAGCTCGGTTAAGACCTTAATCCACTTAATTTGATAGGAACCTTATAAGAACTAGAGCTAAGACTTTTCCGGTCTAACGTCTTAATTCTTTGAATCTACAAGACTATGTGTCATCTTGATTGGTCTAAGTAGAATATTTCGTATACACACGTGGATGTTTTAAATAATGACCTATCTTGGACAAGCACTTTACACGTAGCTCTTCATTGATGAGATGATGAGGGTTAGAATCCTCAGGCAAGAGACGCATGCAAATGAAAACCTACACAGTCACCTTGAGTGGCCAATGTGCCCCAACCTAGTCTAGTGGCATGGACGTCAAACGAGAGGAACTGTGGGATGAAATAAAGATTCAAAAGAGGGATGGCCAGCTGGCACAATATTTCCTAGAGGCCAAAACATGTGCGGAAAAAAGATTCTATATCCGTAGGGGCACAAAAAAGATCTAAGCAGTGCAACAATTCTTTCCATAAATAGAAGCGACACGTATTCCTATAAAAATCATTCATGTATATATTTGACCACATTGGTCCAGCTTAAGAGAGATTGTAGATCTTCGTGGAGACTTGGCTACACCAGCCAGCTTCACAAGGAGATGTGGCTACACTGGCCACACTCCAGTTCTCTTCTTACTCTTCTACTTCTCCCCCTTTGATTGTGGACATAGCATATACCTGAACTTATAAGGAAATACCACGCTCCTTGACGAAAGAGTAGCTTGACAAGGGAAGTAGGGTTACCTTGTTAAGAGAAGGTAGGTCTTTGTCATTTCCGATGTAGAGAGCTATATTTCACATACACAGTACAAGTAACATTCATGGCCATCAAAATTTGTGTATGAGGACTTGTTATGAACTGACCATTGAGGCAACCAGAATAGGTGTCTTTTGGAACTTAGAGTCTATTAGGTTTTAACTCCATTTCTCAATAAGGTTCCTCCAAACTAATAACCCAAAGGTCTGATCGAGCTCCATACTTTGATTTTGTGAAGAATAGTTTAAAAATCTAAATTGTTCTAAGTTCTTTATTTTTCCTTTCTTCTTTTTCGTTTAGTCACTTATTCTTCTAATAAGTGTTTGCTAAGGGACTAGCAGAGGTAAAATATAAGGGGATTATGAATCCTTATTCATTTATTTTAGCTTAAAATGCCTTCTTAAACACTTGCAAATTTAATAAAACACTCTTTTTATTATTTCTTACTCTTTTGTAAATATTGTACAAAAAACATTATTTTTAACCTAAAATAAATAATTAAAGGTAAAATAATGAAAAGAAAGATTGTATATATATGCAATAAATATAGGGTGGCTCTAAACCTAAGATAAGGTCAGGACATGACCTGATCGATAAGAAATAATGTAGGGGGAGAAAAGCCCTAGTGTAGAGAAATAAGGAAAATTTAAATTCCATTAATCTTTATTCATCATTGCACATATACCATCTTTTTTGTCTATAAATTATTCTAGTATTTTATTTATTATCTTATTCATCTCAAATAAAAATGGTTTCGTAGTGGAACATGTACATAAAAATAAGTCGTAAATAATAAAAATAATTGCAAGAAGATTCATTGTACATTTTGTAAATAATGATATTTTTATAAAGCGACAAAGTCAAACTTCCCTGATCCATATAAACTCAAAATAAAGCAAACTCATATTAAAGGTAATCTAAATAAAATAAGCTATAAAAAGAAAGTGGTTTCGTTAAAATCGGAGTTAAGATGTAAAATGTGGCTTTTTGGAGTGTATTGTTAATTACACCTGAATTATTCGTGAGTGAATATATTTATTTTTTTACATATTTTTCATTATGTATTTTTAAATACTTGTAAATATTGTATTTTATTATAAAATGAAAATAAAAATTATAAAAATTAAAAGATACAAAAATAAATTCATTATACATATAGTATATATACCACTATGTATATTGTAAATATACTTATTTTTTAACTTAATTATATATTTCAAAAAAATAAAATAAAAATATAATTATAATCCTTGTATAATATTGTAAATATATAAAATTTAAATTTTTATAATTATTTGTAAAATAAACTATTAAAAATACAAGTATTGAATATATAGGTATATATACTTATGAGTAATGGTTAATATTTATATTAACCTATTTTTTAATCTGTTTAATTTGTTTAATTTGTAAAAATCACTTAAATTAACTTTATTTAATTCTTAACATTGTTATTTATATAATTTATTTATTTAAATTCATTTACTAATTTAATTTTATCTTATTTGCATTTTTAGTGACTTTTTGTCTTTTAGCATGTTTTATCTTATCCTAGGCTTCTTGATTGGCGGACATAGGTCTGTTGACCTGGGTCAACCTCTCCCTTGCCCACCCTACCTGAATAAACCATTTACCAGAGCTACTTCCTGATTTTTTCTCGTCCAGTCCTCTAATTAAATCGACTTGCTTCCTTCATGTATTTGCTCATTCGAATAATAATCAAGCTCATTAGAATAAATTTCCCTACAAATCTTGCCTCGGTTCACGTACTCTCTGCGATTCAAATTTCACCTGAAGCTTTGCCTACAAATACCACCTCAGATACATACTTTTGATCGGATTTGTTTTCCTTTGCCTTTTCTGCCCAAGGTTCCAATATGGAGAGTGGAGCTGTAACAAAGCTTCACATTCCATGACTAGGAGAGTGTGATCTGCCTCGGGAAGCAAGATCCATTCATCATCGGAGATTTTCAGAGGACGATCGAGCTTCTCTAACATATGCCACAGATCGAGGTGGGGACCTTTCTCCATCCACCTGTTGGTAGTCTAGGTAGTTTTTGTTTCAATTATGCCCTTAATTAAGCATTTTAATTTCCATAAGTATCTTAAATCTGATCATCATCCTTGAGCTCCTATTTGCACGATTGGAGTTCCCCGATCCTTAATTTTCACATTCAACTTATCCATCTCATTCATCGATTATTCTCCATTCTTCTTTCATACATGAACACCATTTGATCTCTCTAGATTTGAGTTCTGATCTCCTCCTGACCGCCTTAACTGGAGATATGCATCCCTCGTTCCATTTTTGTTTGTTTTTTCCTAATAATCATAATCGGAGCATCACATCCGAGCACTAATCCTCTTATAGGTAAAAGGAGCGCATCTGGGAGCATGGAGTCAGATCTGGAGATCCACTACAAGATGCATGCCATTCGAAGCTCCAGATCAGGATCCGGTGATGTTCGAGCTTCATTGACATCAATGGACTGGAGCTGTAGGAAGTTCCTCGTACCGTCAGGAGGATCCTTGGAAAAGGATCGATCGAGATATACTCAATTGAATCTCGTCAGAGCCGTCGTTCATCCTTGTTCATGCACCATTGTTATCCAATGTTCGATAAAGAACAACGAGACCATATTGAATTATGGCCATTAGATTAGCCCCAATTGTTGACCATATCTCGATCAGATTAAAAGCAGCGAAACCCTTGTATCCGCATGTGCTTTGCATCCACTCGGTGAAGCTTTTACACATTAACCCCTATATTTTTCCTATTTTGTAAGTAAACCTTGATTGGACACATATCATGCCATAGATGTTTGAATAATTACATTCTGATCCATGCTTTTTAGTGTAATTACGACTTGGTCTTGTTTGTTTGGATACGCATGCATTGCATGTGCTATTGGTGAATTTACATTATATTTCTCTGCACTTTCTTGTTACTATATGGTTCCTAGAAATAAGGTATTTCCATTGGGATCCATGCCTGCACATGCACCGGCACGCCCCTTTTAGGCAAAATTGCAAGTTACATCCTTGTGTTTTAAAATCGTTATCTATTTAGTTTTATAAATAAATATTGTTGCAATTGTACCCCTGTGCATCAAACTTTTATTGTGCTTGTTAATCTTGATTAATAAATAGCTATTCACCTTATAAAAATCCCCAAAAATTTTAATAAGTGTATACTAATCACCTTCATATGTATTAATTTTAGTTTTAAATTTTGTTTAGTTTTGATTTTTTAATAAATAAAAAATACTCATTTTTTTACCATTATAGTATTAAATAAATAAAATTGGAAAATTGTTTGAAAAAATCTAAAAAAATAGTGTATGCTTGTTTTGATTTGTTTGAATTTCTATATAATTTTTTAAGACCAAAAAACAAAACACAAAAACACCTAGAAATTCATATAAAATAACAAAGAATCAAAAAAATCATAAAATACCCTATTGAAACCATAAAAATATTCTCTATTTCTGTATATATTTTACATATTTTCACTTTTATTTTATATTTTAAAATCTTAAAAAATCTTTTGCATTTTTTGTTTCTTATTTTCCTATTTTAAATGTTTTAAAATTATAAAAACTAAAAATTGTCTAAAAATCACAAAAATACTAAAATTATCAAAAAAAAGTCAAAAATGTTTTTATTTGAATTTTCTGTACATTTTTGCTATGTTCTAAAAATACAAAATTTTTGCTTTCTTTACATTTTATTTATATTGTTTTTTTATTTGTTTTGAAAGTTTCACAAATCAAGAAAAAATTAAAAATTTAAAAATTACTAAAAAAATTCAAAATAGAAATGTAATAAAAATTACAAATAAAAAATCCTTAAAAAATTAAAAACACAAAAAATCCTTTACAAAACCAATATTTGCATTAAAGGAAATCATATTTTATTTCATTTATTTTTCTTTGATTTAAATAACTCTCAGGATTATTGAGGCCTTCCAGAGTTCGTTCATATATGCTATACAGGTAAATAAATAGTAAATCATTTGTTTCTCTGTTTACATTACATTCTTTGATTGTTTGCTTGAGTGCTGAATAAAACTTGAAAATAAATTTTTGTTGAGACTTTCTTTGGGTTGCGACAACACTTGTGAATAAATTCCACATTTTCTTTCTTCATAATTTAAAAACCCATAAAAAGTGTGAGCTCAAAACTAGGGTGGTAAGACAAGGTGCAATCATGGTCCTTCAACAGCTCTAACCCCTTTCGCTATCTCATATTAAGCTTCTTCTGGTCAAACAAATATTTCAAGATTTTTTTATTTGTTAGGATCTCAAAAGTAATACCATAGAGGTAATGTCTCCATATATTCAAAGTGAGGACTACGATAGCTAGTTCAAGGTCATGTATCGGGTAGTTCCTCTCATGTGTCCTAGGTTGTCGTAATGCATAAGCAACTACCTTACCATGCCGCATAAGAATTTCCCCAAACCTTTAGATGCATCAGTGTACACTATAAACCCTTCAGTCCTATAGAGTAAAGTAAGGATAGATGCAGATGTTGGGCGTTCCTTCAGTGTCTGAAAATAAGTTTTGCACGCATTAGACCATATGAATGGGACTTTCTTCTGAGTTAGTCTAGTCATTGGCAATGTTATTCATGAAAGTCCTTCATAAATATTCTTTAATACCTATCTAGACCCAAAAAAGATCATATTTTCGTGACAGTCTTTGTGCATTCCCAACTTATCACAATACTCACCTTTATAGGATCAACTGATATACCTGCCCCAGAAATAGCATGGCCTAAGAAGGATGCTTCAAATAGCCTGAAGTCACATTTGTTATATTTAGCATACAGTAGTTCTTTGTTATTATTTTGACTGGTTTTCCTGAGATGGTATTCATGTTGGTACTTATCCTTGGAGTAAATAAGTATGTCGTCTATGAAGACTACAACAAAGTGATCTAGGAACTCCTGAAGTACTCTATTCATGATATTTATGAAGGTTGCTGTGGCATTTGTCAGTCCAAATGGCATAACTAAAAAATCATAATGTCTATATCTAGTTCGAAAGGATGTCTTGGGAATATCTGTATCTTTAATTTTCAACTGATGGTATCCAAATCTTAAGTCATACTTGGAATACACAATTGAACCCTAAAACTGGTCAAAGAAATCCTCTATCTTGGTAGAGAGTACTTGTTTTTTACTGTTCATTTGTTTCGCTATCTATAGTCAATGCACAACTGTATTTACCCATCCTTCTTCTTCTCAAATAAGACAGGTGCATCCAATGGTGAAGTATCACAATGAATAAATCCTTTCTCTAACACTTCTTGTAACTATACCTTTAACTCTTATAACTCAACTATTGCCATCCTATATGAAGGGACATAGGCTGAGTATCAGGAGTGAGAGCAATTTCAAATCCAATCTCTCGCTTAGGTGGTAATCTATGTAGTTCATTTGGAAATACATCAGGAATTTGTGCCTTCAGAGTAGATATGCATTTGACATCATCATTGGATGTCTTTCCAATGAACTGGAACTCTATCAAGTTAGGATGGTCAAAAGTTACTATCTTCTAGAAATTGTTAAGGCATGCATGCTATCTTTCTAAACACTCCATCCCTAGGATGAGATCAAAGTCATACATTTCAATAAGTAGTAGGTAAATAGGTAGTTGATGTCCTTCTATCAGTACTACATAATTATCTAGGATTTCTCGGATTATAAATATGTGTCCTCCTAGTTCTTTGATTAGATAGGACTATTATACTTCTAGGGGTATCTTACCTGAAGTGGGTACTAACTTCGAGCAACTAATGAATGCGAAGCACCATAATAAAACAAGGCATGTACTGAAAGGCCATGGTAATAGTACCTCATATGACTGTGCCTAAATTGTAGGATTGTTCTTCAGTGATTGCATTTAGCTGACCAATAGGAATAGGAAAGCTAAAGCATGCAATGATTTGCGGTGGTTGTTGCGTAGGAGATGGTCCTTGTGGACCCTGACCTCTACCTTTTCTTCCTCCACATGTTGCTCCATTGCTCGGGTTTGGATGCTACATTGTTAGTTGGGGTTGTCTTAAATTGTAATCCTCTCAACTTTGGATGATATATCTTAAAGTGGTCTTTTTTATGACAGTAATAACATGCATGTGTTCCTGTCTGAGCTTAAGACCCAACCACGTAGGTACTAGCTCCTGTTGTTGAGTCACGAGGGTATAATGTATGTCTAAAGAAATCCCCTCTTCCTAATAATTCCAGGCCCAAGGTCCTTGGCGAGCTTATACCGGAACTAACTGGATCATAGCAGGGTCTCTACAGTTACAATTCGCCTTGCGTTTGGATGGTCAACCACTAAAGTGGAAGCTTCTTCTTTAAAAATTTTCACTGATTTCCGTCTCAATACAAGAGGCGATCTTTATTGCTTCGTCTATTGTAGTGGATCTAAAATCCGCAGTATTTTCTCTAAGATCTCCTGAAGCCCGCTAATAAATTTTGTAAGAAACTCTTATGGTGATGCTTCTAAATCTGGGGAGTAATGTAGTAGCTTGATAAAGTGAATATGATAATCTCGTATAGTATTAGAGCCTGGATCAGAGAAGACAACTCCTTCCCTCTTCTATTCTTCCAAATGGGAGGAACAAAAGTGAGCTCGTAACCTTTCTTCAAAGGTATCCCATGTGAAGGGAACTATTAATTTCTTGGAAATAGCTCTCCACCATCATATTGCATAGTCTACTAGAGAGTAGTCAGCAAAGTGCACCCAAGTGTGTGTTGGTCCATGTATTATCCTTAACATCTTACTAACATCATAAAGCCATAATTTAGTCTCTGCAAGTGCCTCTATACCTTTGAATTGATGAATCTTTCCCTTTCAATAATTATCAAGTAATTTTTGATGACTGAGAAAGTCCTTCCCCATTTCTCCTTCAGCTGGAGTATGAGTAGACTCAGTGGAAGGATGGTAACTAGATTATTCCTTGGAAAGGTAAATGAAACCTTCAACCCTAGTAACCACAAGTCTTGATGCCTCGAGTATCTCAGCTTGTGCATTGAGCCTCTCCTCTAGTGCATGTTGTCTTTGCCCCATCTCCTAGCATTGCCATTAGAAGCTAATTTTCTAGACACATCTTGGTCTTCCATGATCTTGGGATGAATCAAGGCAAAAGGTTAGTGATCCTATACATCTTAGCTTGATGTACATAAGGGACATTGACTTGTGAATGGTACTGCAATCAATTATTAAAATCACAGGATCTTAATACAACCATAGTTTATGAATATTTCTCATAGTTGTCATCTACTGAATATATTACTGGAGTAGCAGAGATTTGATACCAAACTATCACGACTCTGAATTTCAGGTCATTGAATCCTCCCATATCTGAATCTAGTTACTCAGTAATAATTTATTAATCAATTACAACTAACATTCAGAAAAAAATTGTAATTAAAAATACTAAGAAGAAAGCATTCAACACTTTTGCATTCACAAAATAAAGTTTACATGGTATATTGTCCCACAATAATCATTTACATGTACATCAACTGGAAAGGAAATGCAAAAAAAGGTTACCAACTGTGTTATGGAGTAATGCTATTGTTGCTGGATGGATGGCTATTGTTCATATGATAACTTTATGATGCATGTTGGGTTTTTAGCAAACATAGGAAAGAAATGAGCCAATTCTCAATAATGAAGAAAAGAAACATAAACCAAGCATGATATTTGAAATGTTTAACAAGCCAAATTATATAGTCGATCATGTATTCCATTTTTATTTCAGTTCCTATCCATTCTAATCCACGTAAGAGATTTGATGTGGACACTCCAAGATTGGGGATTACGTTGATACTGATGAGCTTAGGTTATCGCCTATAACCTAAACCAATCCTCCAATCTACCCTTGATAATATCTCTTTTATTAGTAATCCAGGGTCCTTAGACCTTATCGCTTGTTCAATGCAAATGCATACCATCCTCAAGGATCTGGTTGCTTAAAACCAATTGTCATTTTCACATTAAAATTTTTACCAATGACGTATTTCAAGTGTTATAATAACCCAATGTCTAATCATACCATCATGTGCCTCATAATGGCACAACCACATCTTCCGTCATTAATCCCGAATATATTTGCACCGGGTACCACTTATTACAAATTATTCATTTATTCCATGCGTGCATGTCAGAACACGGCAACCATGTAACACCTAAGTAGGATGACGCCAATATGGGGTCCTTCCGACAAACCTACAGGTTGCATGCCCGACCTGGAATTCTACTCCTAGACATCCTTAATGTAACACAAGATCCTTTTTTGGATACATTTTAATACACATCAATTCCTATGATGCAATTCCTCTGTTAAGCCTTTGATTTGCTTATTCAACAACATTGAGTATAGATTAACATATATATTAATTCCTATGTATATATATTCATATTTATACTTATTTTAACTCCCAAATTCTAACTTTCCAAGCCATTGTATCAATTCGATTCTTAGCCATTATTTTAGTGGGAATCACAAAGCAACTTTTCTTATTTTCTAAAAATAGCCAAACTGGGTTTTTTTCGGTGAAGAAAATAAAATCAGGAATTTGAACGATCTCATACGGAAAACCCATCAGCAAAAGGTTCATTACCCATTTAAGCCCTCTCTCTCTCTCATATTTAGTGCTTTATAATGATTCATTTTCAGAATGGGTAACATACGACTATCGAAACAATCGAACCAAGAACACAAAAAATGAATGAAGAACACGATGATTGGAAAGAACATATTTTCCTTCATAATTTCAACAAAGCATCCCCTTACACAACATGATATTTCTAAGAAAATTTCAATAGAGTTTCCCCTTATATCGGGACATATTTAAAAGAAAATGGAAAGAGTTTCATCTAAAAAATCATTGAGAGGAAAGACAACATTGAAATAGAAAGAATATAATAGAATTATAAGTGATGGAGAATCGATAGACACCGCACATCTTAGGTGAGTGAAGCATGTGAGGAATCATATGGTCACTGATGGTCTAGTCGTCCAAACCTAAGAAGGACATTACATAAAATCCTTCATCGAAACAACTATGAAATCAATAAAATTTGTAGAATGGGAAAGTCTCTTATCAAGGGTGAGTGAGTCATACAAAGAACTCGTATACTCATTGATGGTTGAGTCAACCATACCCAAGCAAGGCTTTGCTCAGATTTCTCATCGAACCACAACACAAATTGAAAAGCAAAGGAAAATGAATCGATAACCTATTTCAAGTTAGATATACTTACCTCCTACACGAAGCCAACTAGTATAAGTTCGCATCATTGTCCTCCTCCTCCTCCCGACAACGCTTTGTTAGTGCTCCTTCCCCACCTCCCTCTCCTCCTCCCGACCTCTTGACCATAGCCCTCGGGGTAGTGGTGGTAGTGGAAATCGTAGAGACTGAATGGGTGGGGGTTATTTATAAGCTTCATAAAACTTCTAACCATGGTTAGTAAACTATGGTGTAACCCTTAACTATGGTTAGTGGCCTATGGTTTTGGCCCATGGTTTTGGCCAAGGCTTATCCTTAAACTTAGGGTTTAAGTTAAATCCTTCCAGAAGCTACTAGATTCATTAATAACTTTTAATTAGTGCTAATAACAATTAACTTTCACTAATCCTGATAAGCTATCGCTAATCATGATTATCTTTCATTTATATATGGTATTTGTTAATGGTGATTAGTGGTCCTTAATCTATCTTTAGTTTTCTTAATCATGATTAATTAGTCTTAATGACGGTCATTAGGGGTTAATGATGTCCAAAGCCTCCTTATTTCTCTTTATTCAGAAAATCCTAACAATTCGAAATGAAGTTGGATTCACACAAAAAATATATGTCGGTTTCCTCTTGACGAGTCAGGTCTTATGATGTCAGGTCCGAGAGATGGCCTAGTTCAAAGCTTTGCTACTTTCGTTGAGTACTATGCAATAGTCTACTTGTTTGCTTTATTTCGATATAGAATAAGGTCCAAATCTAAAAATAAGTGAACGAATGTGTATAAAATTCTGAGAAAAAATTGTATCACTAACAGTATCGAGATCGGATTTATATGGGCATCTGATACCTATCCCATATCTTGTATTTTAAAAAGTATGTAAATCTCAAAGTCTCATGTACTGGTTCCATGTTCATTCTAAATCCGTTTAGCTAGATTCTCAAACTCTAGAATGTTATGTTCTTAGACGCAATTAACAAAACCTAAGTAAAAAGTAGTCCTCTACTACGACAAACTAGTAGCAATGATCACATAAACTTTTGAATTGTGTGGGTCCAAACAAGACTAGGTGAAGAAGCTCTAAAGGTCTGATAGAGCTAATGTACTATTTGTATTTTAGGATTTTGCTAATTCACATGTTGAACAAATTTCAAATTCTTATGTAATAGTTTAGATAGGCTTTCAACTAGGTCATGTTATCTAAGCTAATGGATTAATTTCATGTGAATGTGACCTAATCTTTTTTGCAAAAGTAGTGATTCTTCTTGTGTTTCCAAAATGAATTTTAGAACACTCAACAAATCTAATTGTGTCCTACCTCCCTTAAGAAAAAGTTCTAGTGTATCTTTTTAACAACTTCAAAACCACTTTTAAAAAACACTACTTTAAAACTTGTAATGTGAATCTGAGAGATACTCAATGGGTTGTTTATGAATATCCATTCAGTCACCTTTATTCTCCTATTTTGTCATTAAATCCTTAGTTAAATTCATGTAAATTTTACTAACTTGCATGATTAACATCTAACATTGATATCTAATTATCATGTAAATATATGTATTTAAACAAAAAATAATAATAAAGAGAAGAAAAGTAAAATAAAGGAAGTATTGAAGATATCAACTGACATTAAACATTGAGAACAAGCTAAACATTGACTACATTAACACACAGAACCTGGGAGACCCTTTTTATATACTATACTACTCTTATAACTTACACTTCCATTATTTTATACACCCTCATAAACACTTTAAATAAGAATTTTTTCAACACCAAACATGTACATAATAATATGAAGAAAATCTTGAAAATATTGGCACAAATGAATCTTGCACAAGTCACTCTGTACACTCAGTTGAAAAAGTTGCATACAAAACTTCATTGATCAATATCTTCTCAATATGAACTCAAAATTCATCAAACTCACCTCTACAGTATTTCAAATTAAATTATATATCAAATGAAGGTGATTTCATTTAAACTGGAGTCAATGTGCAAATACCAACTAATTGGGGTACATTAGTGTTTGTATACGTGTATAAAAAGATAATATATTTTACTTTTTACATTTTTTAACTTCTTTATATTTGTCATTATTTGAAAATATTATTTAAAACCTATATAAAATATAAATAAAATTAAAATTATTTAAAAGTACCAAAAATAACTAATAAATACTAAATACATATGTATAAGATACTTATATTATAAATACGCATATTTATTTATAGACATATATCAATCAATAAAAATTCCATGAAAATGTAAACATATATTAAAATACATTATAAATAAATTTATAAATATCATATTATGTATAAAAATAATAAAATAAACAATATGAATACAAATATACATTTATAAATACTAATACATAAAGTATGTAAATATTATATACTAATAAATAACTTGATAAAATAAATAAAAATGACCTAAAAATATATTAAATAAGAAACAACTTTCATTTTCTGAGTTTTTATTAATAAAATCATTTCCCCTTTAAATTTGCAAAGTTACCTCTTTAAGTGGTATTTTGTCCGCTTGTGGGAAACGTGGACCAATAAGAACCAAGGAAGGGTTAACTCTGAGCCAACCCTTTCTTCTTCGCACAAGTACCCCCGTTGGACCGGTCCATAGATGTTTTTTTTCCCTATTTTCAATGTCGACTTATTCCTCATTTGACCTTGCATCTTTCATAAAAACTGGGTGTCGATCAACTCTGACCCGCATCTAAGAAACCAGTGGCATTTATCTCCCTCAATCCTCGAATAGACCTTAATCAAACGAAGCTCCTCCAGTCTCACGTATTAAACTTCTCGAGCTCCATTCCAACTCTAATCCCATTTATCCCCAGTAAACCTTTGAAGCCATTCCTAGAGACGAGCCCTTGTGACAAATGGCTCTCCCCTTGAGATCCAAGGCGTGGAGAAGGAGGTCTAGGTTGATTCACTATCATAGGAGTTTGCTTCTAGGTGGTTCTCTACTCCCCAACTCTCTAGGTAAAGTGATCTTAACTTAGCCATTTAGTTTCACATTTCGTTTCTTAGATTAGGATCACATTTTGATTTAGTTGATTTCGTTTCAAATCATCAATATACCATTAATTTATGTATGTCGGAGCTTAGAGCTCTGGCCTCTATTCATAACGTACCGACCATTGTTTTTTTACCCATCCCCACCTCTATTTCGACGCAGTTCTACAAGAATCAAGCTCCCAGATCTCCTCCTCTATCATTCATTGGAGATTCATCACCCCCTCACCTATTGTTGTATTTCACCCATTAAAGGGAAGGAAGTTTCGCCTTGGTTCCCCCATAAAGACCATGCAGGTAGCATTGAGAGAAGGACCCATCCGGGGTGCCTTCAATCAAGACTTGAAGATCCCATGTAGCTGAGCAAGCATGGGCCTCTAGGCTACTTCCCGTTAGGACTGAACCCATCTAAAGCTAGTGACAACTCTGAAGGAGCCTCAACTCCATTTTGAGACCTACATGAGCACCTAAGGTCGTCGGATCAATGGAAGAGGACTAATCGAAGCAACTCCAAGCGGATGTTCTTCTCCATTCTTGGAGAAGAGCATCATCCATTGGATCAGGAACCCGCTCTAGTTTTCATATGCATTGTTGGATAGAGCACTTCAGCAACCATCATATCCAGTTGAGGATCTAATTAGAGGTGTCCATCAGGGAGGGGTACATGTTAATCAGGACCATTTAAACGCTTAAGTGATTCCATCAGTGGGAATCAGTGTTGTCTGTTCGCTTGCATTTTGGGGGTATATTGCATATTCAGTCCCATACCTTTTTATATTTTATTTTTAGCAATCAAATTTTTCATCTACAATGTAATAACATTTAGATATTACATTAGGACACTCGCACTTTATTTTGTTTACATTTCAGTCTAATGTCAGGTCGCCTCAAGTGCCTCTCCACGTGAGGCGCCTAACAATTTTAAAAGGTACCCCATCTGGCTTTGTTTTATTCATTTTAGCACCATATTTTGTAAAACAAGTTTAATATTTTAGGTTAAATTTCACATTTGTACTTGTAACTCGTTCTATTTACGATTATACCCCTATCATGCGCAAATATTTTGTATTTTTAATTGTAAACATTTAATCTATGCCCTTGGATTTGTTGTATGAGTTATTAAATGGATAGAAACTTTATTATAATTGTAATCATATCCTTGTCAGTTGTATACTTTTTATTTCTTGTATTTTACATGTACTAAATATTTCCTTTGAGCCAAAAATTATAGGAAAAATTAGATTAAGTGCTTGGACACATGTTTGATCACATATATTTTTGGTAGGATATTTAAAATTATTTTCCTATTTACTGAAAAAACATGTCATTTTCTCCCAATTAACTATTTAAAATCTGCAAAAAATACAAATATTCGTCTACAAATTCCAAAAAAATCATATTATGTGCACTTCAGTATGTTTTAATCATACCAAAAAATCATAGAAAAATATCAAACAAAAAACTTAAAAATCACAAAATCATAAAACAATATAAAAATTTGCAAAAAAATATAGAAAAATCCAAAATATATATTATCTATTTTTGAATTTTATTTGTTGGATGTAGTGTATATTTAAAATAGTCTACGATTAATTTGGAACTGATATCTATTTTTAAAATCGTAAACAAGTTTTTGGATTTTACATATTTACTGTTTTGCATATTTTCAACTTTAAAAATCCATAAAAATTAAAAAAAACCACAAAAATCATCAAAAATAGAGAAAAAATATTAAAAATCCAAAAAAGATTCTTCTTTATTTTAACTTTGATTATATTATTTAAAAATCCAAAAACACAATTTTTTCTTTATATTATCTATCTATTATATATATTATTTATATGGA
Source organism: Ottelia alismoides (assembly GCA_037367405.1). Lineage (NCBI taxonomy): Eukaryota > Viridiplantae > Streptophyta > Magnoliopsida > Alismatales > Hydrocharitaceae > Ottelia > Ottelia alismoides. The sequence continues at coordinate 1,458,515 of JAZKJV010003675.1, forward strand.
TTTATATTATTACAGATCTTATTTTTAAAATAAAAAGGAATTAAAATTTTGTGAAATTAAAAAAAAAACATTAAAAATCACAAAAATTTGAATATAAATAAAACCCACAAAAATAAAAATCGAAAAAGAATTAAAAATAAGAAAAATCTAAAAAACATCTATTAATTAGAAATAATTAATAACTGCATTTTTCTATCCTTGTTTAGCTTCTCTTAGTTCGACATTCTACCTTACTTACACTTATACATATAGTCATATAGATGTAATAAATTTTGACTCTCATACACTTGATTGATTTATCTGAATTGTGGGTTCATTGTTATTTATTGTGGATTCACTATAACGACGGCTGATCTAGCCTGTTAGATTTGCAGACGAATTTTCACAATAAACATTTGTATTCCAAACCTTTAATAAGGCTAAAATGATTAATAGAAGTTAAAGGGTTTCTGATTGTACCTTCTCCAATGATCATGCATTTGTGCATGTTGCCAAAAGTGGTTGTCCCACCAACCTTGGCTTTGAGGTTGAGGAAAAGATATGTGTCCTCAGTCATTTGTTTGAGTATCCATTGTAAAGCAAATATGGTCTGGTCAAGAATTAGGCTCATGTTGTCTCATGTTATAATAAATCATTGGTTCTGCAAAAAAGTTGATCGAGTTTTTTGGTAGCCAGTGTTTCCGGGCCCTTGGACGTTGAACAGGTTTGTTGGATTTCTCATTGGTTTCATAACCTTAATGGTATTAGATTAAGGATATTAAATATTAACATGCTTAACAAATTTAATAGGTTTGTTGATTTTAGTAGTTTTAGAGCTACTTACTTTAGTAGGTCTATACCTAATAGCAAACATTTTCTTATTTGGTAGTAGGTCCATAGCAAAGAAGACGAGGCTAAGGTTTTTCTGAAATCAAATGTATTTTTGGGGGCCATGATGCAAAGGGAATAATGAGGATAGTGTTAGCCCATGTAAGCTCCTGGTGAACGATTTCTACAATAAATGTTATTGTAATATGTAGATATATCGATAAAGGTTACTGGTTTATTTCATTCTTTTTCTAAGATGAAATGAATGAATTCACTTATAAATTCCCTATATACAATAAAGGGTTATGTATCATGGTCATCTTAATAATCATACAGTAGTTGATTCAAATGTTGAATCATAGAGGTTGGTGCTTGGATGATATCTACGGAGTTAGATTGAGGGCTCATCAAGCACTGTCAAGTGATTATTAAGAAAGGATCTCTAGCCTGAGAAGGAGATGACAATCTTTCTTTAAATGGTGAAAACTTACCGACCTACTGATACAAGTCCTCTACATAGGAATAGAGATTCGGAGGTGTCAGATAAGTTAGGTGAAAGGTTCGACTTAACTAGATCGAGATAACCAAGACATGTGTTGTATACTATCACGATATAAGCACACATCCTTTATCTGGAGATATATGTATTACTATATGTCTGAGTGTGTACATTAGGCAGAACAATAGGTTGATGACCTAATCAGGTCTATACACTAACGACTTGGTTTGTACATGAGGGCATATGAGCAATACGATCTCTTAAAGGGATCATACATGTTCGCTACTGAACCGGAAGACATGAGATCACTTATGAGATATTGGGATTAGATTCCATGAATGGTCAACTTGCTTTGGAAGCATGACATAATTTATAGGTTATATATGGTTTTGAAAAGTATATGATCGATACCAACTCCCAATGATCAAATAAGAAACTTAATGATAAATCTCGAAAGGAGACAATTTAAGTATGATCTAAAACTCCGAATTTATTTAGTTCTTCTAGTATGCAAGATGTACGGGTATTAGAAATACTCGAGGGTGATGTGATTCTAAACGATTTTATAAATGTGACAATTCCATTCCGAGGGAGTGATGAAACAAGTTTGGATTTTAGAGTCTTGTCTCAGTATATTGGTAATCTGATCTTAGCCCAAATGTTGGACATTAATCTGAATGAGATTCAGATTCAATGAGAAGATTATATTTATAGTTTGATTTGATCAAACATCTTTGAGAGGTTCCCAAGATCTGGATTTGAGATATGATCTCAATATCCAAGTCACTATACATGGAATGTACAGTCACCCTATCCTTATCTCCAAGTATCCATGGAGAAAACACATTATCCTTGAAAGAGTTCAAGAATAGTTCTAGTATTGAATAAAGTATCCAAGCTTTGCTAATATTGATAATTAAATATGATTTAATTGTTATGAATAATGTTAATATAATTCACGTTTTTTGGACACATGAGAATAGTCATCTTATATGATTAAATGTGATTTAATTATAAAAAGGATTATTAATGTTGATATCACTATCCATAATAGTCATGGATATTACAAATATTATTTATCAGGGATGTAAAAAATGATCTACATGACAATTTAAATGATTGTTTAACTACATGCAGTGCTCAACCACATCATTTAATCAAAAGCAGGTACATAAATTGGTGGGCAGCATAAACAGCCTTAAACGATCATTTAAACGGCCTTAGGCAACCTTTTAAACGGCCTTAAAATGACCTTTTAAGAACATGGATCTACTTTCTTCAAAGGATCACCATTATCCATGACTTTTTGGATCCAAGCTATGAATTGTAAATGCTTTTGTTGTCTATTTTGGCATTTGGCTATGAATTATAGTTGTTAATGTTATCTATTTTGACATTTGGATGAAACATTCCTTGAATTTGACAATATTTGATCTATATGTGAATCTGTGATTATATTTTTCCTATTTATTTATAATTTTTTATTCATTATATATATGTAGTATTTTCTATATTAAGAATGCAAAACCACATATCCTTTTAATTTTTGTTTAAACTGTCGCATATCGTTTAATCAATAATCAGTGACCCTACCAACTGAATACATCATTTTGCTCTTTACAATATTGTTATCTAAAATATATTAGAGAGAGATGTATTTTCAAATAGAATTTACAGATTGAATGTTGATGTGAATAGGTTTCACATTAAAAAATTAATTATAAATCTGATTTACATTTTATATTGGATGGTTAAATGTGATTCATAATTGTCAATAGCATGATTGAAATTTTCACAATATAATTTGGAATTAACTTGGTTATTTTTTACACAATAAATGGTATTGCATAATAATATGAATTATTGGAAGGAGATAATCACCTTCCATATTGGGAGTAGACGTCGACCTTGAATTATCAAGGTGGGCATCCACTCTAGGAAGGAGATAATCACTTTCCACATCAGGAGTAAATGACCACCTTGAATTAGTTAAGGTGGACATCAACTCTATATATGAAAGGAGGATAATCCTCTACCAATTTATTCGTATTAGTTGATTTAAATTGAATTATCTAGAAAGTAAAGATTTAATTTATTTTAAATTAACTACTTGTTGCAAATTGAAGCAACATTAATCATGGCTATTTATTTGAAATTAAGAGTGCATCTCCACCGTCCAGTATACAATAAAAGAAAGGGTAGGGCTTGCCCTTTCCTCTACACAACTTCAACCCTTGAGGTTAATGCAACATATTTCTCTCCCTCGTTCTCATAGACGTCCAACCTCTCTCTCTCAAACACAATAATGTGATTGTCCATCATATTATCATAGAGAGCCTCACCATTGTCGCCATACCATTGTGATATCAGATCGACTAATCGTGAGGTAGACCACAGATTTCATTAGACAATATCATGAGGTTTCTCACTTGAATCTTCAACTTGGATTACATTAAGCATGTGTCTCATCCACACGCTCGTAACTACATCCTACATCGGATCAGACTTGAGACAAGAGGTCTCTTACATTAGAATCAAATGATCGCAAACACACTACAAAAGCTATTTCCATTACTTCTTTGTGATCTTGAAATAACAATTTGAGAAGTGTTCTCAAATCATGTAGTTCCATCATTTAGTTTTTTATTATGTTTCCCCTTGCAACTAGTACAACTAGTTGTCCTAGGTCATATTCGATACAACCTTCAGGCATCAGTGATGCGCTAAGGCCTAAAACCCTAGCCTTAAAGTGGTATTAGAGCCATGTTTAATGATCTTGGATGTGATCCCAACCCTTAGAGAACAAGGTTTTGCATGTCGGATGTGCGGGGACTCGTAGTTTCGCATATGATGCAAGTTTCAGATTGTTTTTCATAAAAATAAAAATCTATTTTTATGCACTATTTAGATGAGTTTTTTTATAATAAAATTTATTTATAATGTCTAAATATATCCCCAAAACAATAGCCAATTTTTGGCTCCAAAGGTGCATAATAATAAATTGAAAAGTCCTCGCAATGACATTGTATTTCATCTATTCACAGATCTATAACAAAAATAGTTTTCATTATTGTTTTTGTATCATGAAATCTGAGGACTTTAATTAAGTGAGAATTAAACCAGCAAACCACAAAATTTTATTTCGTGTGATTCTGACTCAGTTTGCCCTAGATATTCCATATTTAATAGAGATGAGTTTAATGATGATGAGATCATCAAACTTATTTTTTAGATGTTTTTATCATTCAATGAAAATAAAGGAAAATATGAATTTAACCTGATTGGTTGATGCTTAAAAATTTTGATAATATTTTATTAAACATCAACGACCATTGAATGGGATTTTCATGACAAAAAACCTCATGTATCCTATAATAGTTGTATGACAACTTTTACAAGCAAAACTTAGAACACGTTTGCTTGATATGACTCGAAATTTAGGGCCTTTAAAAATGTTTTAAGATAACTAAGATTTCTGAGTGATTACTATATAGTATCGTACCGGTCACTAAGATCATGTGATTGATAAAACCTCATAGTACAATTTATATCAATGATGTTTGTTAAATTGATTCGGTGATGGTGTCCAAGATGTGGATATGCTAATGGGTTACTTAATTGGCATCCTACACCACAGCGGAAGCCCTCCCTGTTGGCATAATCTTTGCAACTTGGCTCGATCCATTTCAAGGATGGGTAGCATGAGAAGTTGCTGCCTACTTTAATCAACTAATTAGAATAATACAATTATACAATGTGAGGGTGAATAGTATATAGTAATATCAAGCAAACCCTAATTGTTTGTTGATTGAATTGGATTTTTGATTAATTTAATATGATTAAAATAATTAGATCCAATTAAAATTGAACACTCTATTATGAGTAGAGATGTAATTCCATTGGTAGAATTAATTATGTGCATATTATTCATGATAATTAACTAAAATTTGAATGGGATATTGAGGATCATATAAATAACATCCATGGTCTCCTGTCAAAGTGAAAGGTTCCTTCACCATGTATTGTATGCTAGAGACGCCTATACGAAGTGATAGCTCCTACATACAAACACATGTGGATCTAGCTCTTTGCTTCTCGAAACCGTAAGTTCTTATGCATGGTGACCCCAATATTGATTCCTCATATATTTGAGGTGGTATCGGATTGCGCATAGCGAGTTCTAAAAAGTTTAGATGGTAGATTCAATTAACAATGGGTCAACATCACGTTAGGGGTGGTGGGCGCGAGTGTTGAAGATCGAGTTGGGAAATGCAAGTTGGACTTCTAAGGCAGAATGAGTTCCCGCTTATTTTTACCCAAGTTACAGTTTCTCATATAATTTGGATGCAACAAAGGTAATAACGAGATCCCAAATCTTGCTAAAGATATAATAGAAAGTATATCTCTTGCTTTGCAAAAGATTAAGGGAATGACCGTTCAAAGTTGAAAAGGCAAGATAATTTTGATTAAAAATCCTTAATCATTTCCTTAATCTTAAATATATAATTATTTATAAATTCTAACATAGTGCATTCTTAGTCTCATATATGCAATACATTAACCATCTCAGCATGTTTTTGGAGGTCAACTAGTTGACCAAACAAAATTATTCGGATTAGATCCGTAATTTAGAGCTTGTTCTCTCTGTGTAGCGCATTAGTTATGTGCTCACTGAGAAGAATCTTACAAACCCGATGTTAATGGAAGAAATAATATTTAATGAAAATTTTAATAAGGACAACTCACTAGTTTAATGTTATATTTTGGGGTCTATGTTAATGTGCTTTGGAAGCAACATATGGACATAGAGAATGCTTATGATAAAATCCTGAATCTAAAAAAATGTTCAGTGATGTGAAATAAATAGGACGTAATCTAAAGCATGGGTTCCGAAAGAGTCTGGTACAATATTTTAATAAGAACGGTCAAAGTGTTGACCCATCCTCTCAAGCCTCGACACATCTGACATATGTGTCTCATCACCGCAAAAGACTGGGCCACTGGAAAAGATATTGTCCGAATTATCCAAAAACCATAGAGAAGGGTAAAGATAATGCCTTAGTATGTATAAAATCTACTTTTATCATTGAAATCAATTTTCTTGTAGGATGAGAAAGTAGTTGGGTATGTTAGTAATGTGAGCCTGAGGTGAACCATTCCTGCAATAAATGTTATTGTAATAAATGATTTATCAATAAAAGTTATAGATTATGTTTCACTCCCTTTCTGAAATTGATTGAATGAATGCACTATAAGGTCCCTCTGTACAATATGGGTTATGTACCATGGCCAACTTGATAAGCATACATCTGTTGATTCATTGATTGAATCATAGAGGCTGATGCTTGGATGAATATCTAAGGAGTTAGATAGAGGACTCATCAAGCATCATTAAATGATTGACAAGTGATAATCTCCAGCCTGAGTAGGAGAAGGCAATCCTTTCTCATTAGGCTGATATCTAATCGACCTCTTGATGCAGGTCCACTGCATGGGAATAGTGATTCGGAGGTATCAGATTAGTTGAGTCAATGGGTTGACTTAACAAGATCGAGATAACCACTATGATGAATACTGTCACATTATAGGCAAACATCCTCTAACCAGAGACAGATATATTGCTATATGTCTAAGAGTATACAGTTGGCAGAATAATAGGTTGATGACCTAATCAAGGTCTATACACCAACGAGCTGGTGTGCATGTAAGGGCATGAGTAATACGATCTCTCAAAGGGATCATATAGGTTCACTTGTGAACCAGGTGACATGAGCTCACTCATGAGGTATTGGGACTAATCAAATTCCATGCATGGTCGTCATGCTTTGAAAGCATGACATGAATTTGAAGGTAAGATATATGCTTTCTGAAAGCATATGATCTGTACCAAATCCCAAGGACCAAGATTGAGAAACTTAGTAATCAAACCTTGAAGATGATAGTGTAAAAGTGATCTATATCTTCAGGATGATCATAAGTCTTCCAGTATGCAGGATGTACAGGTATTGGGAATACCTGAGGGTGATTTGATCATAAACGATTGTATAACCATGATGCTTCCATTCCGAAGGAGTGATGAACAAGTCTGGATTTTAGTGACTCCTCTCAGTAGAGAAGTGACCTAATCTTAGTCCATGTACTGGACATTGATCTGAATAAGATTCAGATGCAATGAGAAGATTAGGTTTACAGTCCTGATTTAGTCAAGCATCCATGAGAGGTCCATGGGATCTGGATTTGAGATGTGATCTCAATATCCAAGTCACTATACGTGGAACAATACAATCGCCATGTCCTTATCTCCAAGTATCTGAGGAGAAATAGAATTATTCTTGAAGGGTTCAAGAATAATTCTATCAGATATAAGCATTGAGAATTTGATAAGTAAATGTGATTTAATTATCATGATGTATGAGGAATTATCTTATATAATTAAATGTGATTTAATTATTATGGATAAAAATAATGTGGATAGCAATATCCAATTTTTCATAATATATTATAAATGTGATTTATAATGTATTAGAGAGAGCTAATTATAATTTATATTTGTTGATTAATTATTAATGTGTATTGGATACACATTGTCTAATTAATTGAAAATGTAAATTATATTTTGTTTTGGGTTGTGAATGTGATTCACAATTTTCCAATGACAATATTGCAATATTCCCAAAATTAATTACGAATTATTTTTGGTGAATAAATCCCAACACAAGTTGTTGGATTAAATAATGGAGAATTTCAAGGAGATATGCAATCTCATGAAATTTCATGAGATTGCCCCCACTTGGTAATTGGGGGATGGCTACCAAGTCCTATATGGAATTGGTGGTCGTCCACCCTATTACTTGGGGATACAAGATCTCCATTGAAATCATCTCCTTATTTAATTGATTTAATTTTAAGATTGATGTATATTTTATTTATCAAATATATTTGATCTAAATTAAATCATAAGTTGTTGGTTTTTACCAACAACAATCTTGACCATTTGATTGACATAAATCAATCTCATCATTTGATTTTATATGTCCCATGGATTGAGATCCATGGATCCTAAAACCCTATAATCAGAGAGGCATGATATGCTCTCTTGTACGTGCTATTTGGTAGCACATCTCTCTCTCTCTCTTTTCTCCATACACGTCAACCCTCTCTCCCTCTACTTGATGGCTGACCACCAAAACCCTAGGGGAGGTCTTCGTCGTCGCCTACGCCACCGCGCCGCCGCTTCGACGTCTGCGGTTATTTGTCTTCTTGGAGTACTACGCTCACGAAGGAGACGTTCGATCTCGTGCGACGAGATCAGGAGTTCACCATGCTTGGATCAACTCGTTGGATTGCGAGGACAACGCGACTCATCCCCGCGCTCATAAGCTTCTTCTCTAACGATCGGACTTGAGATAGGAGGTCTCTTTTCGTAGAGACTCGATCAACCACGCTTCAAGAGGAATTGCATTATACTTGTTGTGGTTATAGCTGAAACAATCCGAGAATCATTCTTGGATCATGTGGTTTCATCGCATGAAAAATTTTTAAATTCCGCTACACCGAACAACTAGTACGACTAGTCGTTCTTCGTCGTATTCGATACGACAATCACGAATCTGTGACGCGCTTGAGGATTTTTCCCATATCCTTTAAGTGGTATCGGAGCCTTAGGTTTAAGGTTTTGAATACGATCCGCAAACCTAGGATGACTTGGGTTCGTAGAGGTCGCGGAAGTTTTTATCGCATTTGATTTTCGCACTTCTATTTAGTGAATAAATTCGGCTCTTTTTAAATTGTTTTAATGCGAATTAAACACTTGGATTTTGTTCCCCATTGTATAAGGAAACCATAGTATCTGAGTTTACGTAATTTGGATTCTGTTTTCTCGAGGTATGGTTGTTTTAATGAACATGTATGCACTGTTGCGGGAACTGCAAATCTTGACATGATTAAAGAGTTAATTACTATTTAGACTTGCCTCTAAATGCGTGAATTATCACTTGACTTCTGTCCTAAATCAAATTAGCAATCTATGAAAATTGATTTTGTATAATTTGGATTTAAAATGATTGAGATATGTTAATGTTAGTAAGTAGGGGGTCACTGCTGAAATTAAAGTCCTAATCAAGAACCATGTGATTGTCAATTAATGAAATTAGTTGTTAATTTCAAGAAATAATTATGGAAAATATTTGAGAAATATTGGAAGATGATTATTTCCTTAATTGACTTGGCCTCAACCAATAAATTGATTAGATTTGATCTAGATCAAAATTGGAAACACAATCATCAAACTCCATGCTTGAATATGATTAGGAATTTGTCTAGCAAATTTCCTTATAATAAAAAATGTTTTGATTATTACTACATGGTATAATTTCAGTTGATGAACCGATAATCATCTCAAGTACAAATTGATCTATTTTGCATTATCCTTTCAAGAGGCAAATATGGTGTCTAGTCGGAGATCGCTGGGGTAGAGGGTTGCAACGTATGTGGTCCGTCCCACTCTCGGCGATACTGGCCATGACAGCGGGTAGGGACTTGATAATGTCGAATAAATCAAGCTGTATTTTCTAATTATTAAAATACAAATTAATACGTATTTTGAGAATAATACTATATGTATTCAAGTAAAACAATCAAGTTTGATTGATTGAATTAGATTGATAATTAATTTAATATGATTGAATTAATTATGTCCAACTAAAATACTCTATTATGAATAGAGTTGATAATTCTCTTGGAAGAATTAATTACATGAATTTGATTCATAATAATTAATTAAAATTTGAATATGAAATGGAGGATCACACAAGTGACATCCATGGTCTCCCGTCAAGGCGAAGGGTTTCGTCGCCAGATATTATATGTAGGAGACGCATGTACGAAGTGACAACTCCTACATATGATCCATTTGGATCGGGCTCGTCACTTCTCGAAAGAGTAAGGACGTATGCGTAGTGACCCCAATATCGGGTCGTCATATTATTGGGGCGATATTGGATTGTGCATAGCGAGTTGTATTCCTGTTGACGGTTGGTCCAATTAATGATGGGTCAACATCACCTTAGGGGTAGTGGGCCCGGGTATTAAAGACCGAATTGGGAAATGCAAGTTAGACTTGCAAGGCGGAATGTGTTCCCGCTTCTCTTTATTAGAGTCATAGGTTCTCATATTATTGGGATATGACAAAGATAAAGAGGAGATCCTAGTTCTTGCTTGAGATATAACGGTAAGTATATCTCTTACATTGAAAGTGATTAAGGGAATAAACTTTCATAATTGACATAGCAAGACTAAATTGATTTAAAATGCCTTGATCAAATAAAATTAAATTGAATATATGATTATATGTTCTAATATAGTGCATTCTTAATTTCAGAAAATGAAGTCCATGAACCCACTAAGCAGGCTTCTGGAGGTCAACCAGTTGACCGGACCGAATTACTCGGATTGGATCCGTAATTTGGAGCTTATACTCTCGGTTGAGCGCATAAGTTATGTGCTCTTAGAAGACAAGCAGAAAACCCTAAATCAAAGGAAGAGAAAGCATACAATGACAAGTATGATGAAGATCATGTCTTGGCTAGATGCTACATCTTGGGTTCTCTCTCTAATGTTCTTCAGAAACAACATGTGGAGATGAGTACTTGCCAGGAGATAATGCAGAATCTGAAATATATGTTTGGTGACATTAATCAGACCCAGCAGTACAACATTATGAAAGAACTTGTTCGCTGCAAGATGCAGGAAGGGACTTCGGTCCGTGAACATGTACTCAAAATGTTTGGGTACTTATCAGAGCTGGAGACTCTAGGGGCAACCATGGATGCAGACATGCAATCTGATTTCATTCTGCTGCCGTTGCCCACGTCTTTCAATAACTTTGTGGTGTCATTCCACATGAACAAGCTGGAGTTGACAAATGTTGGGCTTCTTGCTGCATTAAAGTCTGAAGAAGACGTGATGAAGAAAGATGGTCTCGTTGGCAGTGCAATGGTTGCACAAGTCAGAGGGAAGCGCGGTCGGAAGCATGGTTCTTGGAAGGGCCCGACCCAGAAGAGAAAGAAGAAGTGATAAGATGTTGGCTCATCTTCAAATGCATCCACTCTAATGGCGTCGAAGAAAATCGATGTCAGACACCACTGCAAGAAGCCGGGGCACTGGAGGTGTAATTGCCCGGATTACCTGAAGTCGGTCGACAAAGGTAAAGCCCCAGCAGGTATGAAATCTACTTTTATCATTGAAACCAGTTTTCTCGTTCGATGAGAAGGAAGTTGGGTTGTTGATTCTGGTGATTCTGTTCATGTTTGCAATTTGTTACATTTGTTTCAGGAAACTAGAAAACTTGAAGAAGGGGAGATAGTCATCCAGATGGGATCTGATGCAAGTGTTGCAGCAGTCGTCGTCAGGACTTGTCGACTATCATTATCTAGTGGTAGAGTCCTAGTACTTAAAGAGTGTCTTTATGTATATGAAGTCAGGAGGAATTTGATATCTGTATCTAAGCTTGTTAGAAGTGGATATTCATTCCTATTCTGTAATAAATTAGTCATAAATCATTATGATAAATATATTGCAGATGGTATTTTGACTCTTGATGGAATCTATGAATTGTGCATTAATGAGCATGTCATGAATGTTACAACCACTGATAAAAACCTTAAAATATCCAGGAATAATAAAAATCATTCAAACATGATTTGGCATCAAAGACTTGGTCATTTATCTGTTGATAGGATCAATAGATTGATAAAGGATGGACCTTTGGATTTTCTATAGGTTCAGCCTTTACCTACCTGTAAACATTGTATTCGAGGTAAAATGACTAGGATGCTTTTCCGTAACAAGGTTACTAGATGCGAAGGTATTATTGACCTAATACATACCGATGTGTGTGGTCCCTTCAGTACCGCGACTCAAAATGGATATCGATATTATTTGACATTTATTGATGACCATTCGCGATACGGGTTTGTCTTCCTATTATGTCATAAATCTGAGACCTTTGAAAAAGTTCAAAGAATTCAAGGCTTTAGTTGAGAATCAAACCGATAGGAAGATTAAATGGATTCGGTATGATCGACGTGGCGAGTACCTCTCAGATGAATTCATGGAATACCTTAAAGAGAATGGAATTGTCTCCAATCTCACTACTCCTGGAACTCCCCAACTTAATGGTGTTGCTGAAAGACACAACAGAACCATCATGGATATGGTCCATTTAATGATGAGTAAAGCACATTTACCACTTAGTTTCTAGGGATATGTAGTAGAGACTGCGATATATGTCCTGAATAAGATTCCTAGTAAATCTGTACCTAAGACTCCTCATAAGCTCTAGTATGGAACCAAACCGAATGTTAATCACTTGAGGGTTTGGGGTTGCTTGGTTCATGCGAAGAACGTGGATGCAAGTAAGCTGGAATCTTGCACTCGTGAGTGTTACTTCATTGGGTATGTTAGAGATGGTATTTGATATCAACTCTATGACCCTGAGACCCAAAAGGTTTTTGTCTCTAGAGATGTGAAATTTCTGGAGGATGATTTCCATAAAGATCAAGAAAAAAGTGAAGTAGAGGAACTCATAGAATCCCTTGAGGATTCTGAGCTTCCTAGACCAGAAACTGAAGAAGTAAATAAAGATGAAACACACATACCTCTTCGAAGGAGTTCGAGTGTGGTTGCACCACCTGAAAGGTATGGATTCCTTGTGTCAAGTGAAACTGACAATGATCCTACTTCATTTGAAGAAGCACTCGCGGATCATGACATGGATAGATTGACGCTAGCAATGAAGTCAGAAATTGACTCCATGCATAAGAATGGTGTATGGACCCTAGAGGATCCACCTAAAGGGGTAAAACCCATTAGGTGTAAATGGATCTTCAAGAGAAAGAGGGGACCTGATGGGAAAGTAGAGACTTTCAAGGCACGGCTCGTAGCCAAGGGCTACACACAGAGAGAAGGCATCGACTACGATGAGACTTTCTCTCTTGTGGCTATGCTTAAATCCATCAGGACATTGCTAGATATAGTTGCATATCTTGACTACAACATCTAGCAGATGGACGTCAAGATAGCTTTCCTCAATGGATACCTCGAGGAGGATACCTACATGAAGCAGCCCCAGGGCTTCATAACTGAGGATGACAAAGTATGCAAGCTGAAGAAATCCATCTATGGGCTCAAGAAAGCTTCTCGTAGCTGGAACATCATATTTGACGAAACCATAAAGAGTTATGATTTTGTGCAGAATCCTGATGAACCTTGTGTGTACAAGAAGCTTAGTGGGAGCACCATTGTGTTCATCGTGCTTTATGTAGATGACATCCTTATCATTGGGAATGATACATGGATGATGACCAGTGTGAAGATTTGGTTGTCCCATATCTTTGAGATGAAAGATCTTGGAGAAGCCTCTTACATCTTGGGTCTGAAGTTGTCAAGGAATCGAGACAAGAGGATATTGGGATTGTCACAACATGGATACATTACGAAGATTCTTGAACGATTCTGCATGGATAGTTACAAGAAAGGATTCCTACCCTTAAGACATGGTATCCACATGTCTAAAGGAATGGCTCATTAAATTATTGAGGAAAAAAAAGCAATGGCTGGATGCCCTTATGCATCAGCTGTAGGAAGCTTAATGTATGCCATGATGTGTACTAGGCCAAATATCTGCCATGCAGTGGGAGTGGTAAGTCGTTACCAATCCTGCTATGGAGAACAACACTGAAATGCAGTAAAGAACATATTCAAATATCTAAGATGGACGCAAGATTACATCTTGGTCTATGGAGATGGTGATCTCCAAGTCTTGGGATATACATATTCTGACTTCCAATCGGATATTGATGATCGAAAGTCGACATCAGGGTTTGTATTCTTGTTGAATGGTGGTGAAGTGAGCTGGATAAGTAAGAAGCAGGACACTACAACAGATTCAACAACAGAAGCCAAATACATTGTCGCATCGGATGCTGCCAAGGAGGCAGTGGTGGTTGCGCAAGTTTGTGTTGGATCTTGGCGTAGTTTCCTCTGATACTCCCATCCCGCTACTCTGTGATAACACTGGAGCCATTGCCCAGGCGAAGGAACCCAGATGGCATCAGAAGAGCAAGCACGTAGAAAGGAAATACCACATCATTCGGGAGATTCAAAAGCGTGGTGACATCATCATCACCAAGGTGGCCTCTGCCGACAACGTTGCTGATTCTCTTACCAAACCTCTAACACAGAAGGTTTTTCGACCAGCATGCACTGAGTATGGGTTTAAGGATTGTTCCTGAATGGTTCTGAGGCTAGTGGGAGATTGTTAGCAATGTGAGACCGAGGCGAACAATTCCTGCAATAAATGTTATTGTAATAAATGATTTATCAATAAAAGTTATTGATTATGTTTTCACTCCCTTTTGAAATTGATTGAATGAATGCACTACAAGGTCCCTCTGTATAATATGGGTTATGTACCATGGCCAACTTGATAATCATACAGCTGTTGATTCATTGATTGAATCATAGAGGCTGATGCTTGGATGAATATCTAAGGAGTTATAGGGACTCATCAAGCATCATTAAATGATTGACAAGTGATGATCTCCAGCCTGAGTAGGAGATGGCAATCCTTTCTCATAGGTTGATATCTAATCGACCTCTTGATGCAGGTCCTCTGCATGGGAATAGTGATTCGGAGGTATCAGATTAGTTGAGTCAATGGGTTGACTTACGAGATCGAGATAACCAAAGACCTATGATGAATACTGTCACATTATAGGCAAACATCCTCTGGACCAGAGACAAATGTATTGCTATATTTCTAAGTGTGTACACTTGGCATACCAATAGGTTGAATGACCTAATCAAGGTCTATACACCAGCGAGCTGGTGTGCATGTAAGGGCTATGAGTAAATATGATCTCTCAAAGGGATCATACAGGTTCACTAGTGAACTGGGAGACATGAGCTCACTCATGAGGTATTGGGACTGATCAAATTCCATGCCATGGTCTTCATGCTTTGAAATCATGACATGAATTTGAATGTAAGATATATGCTTTCTGAAAGCATATGATATGTACCAAATCCCAAGGACCAAGACTGAGAAACTCAGTGATCAAACCCTGAAGATGATAATGTAAAAGTGATCTATATCTTCATGATGATCATAAGTCTTCCAGCATGCAGGATGTACAGGTATTGGGAATACCTGAGGGTGATTTGATCATAAACGATAGTATAACCATACCGCTTCCATTTCGAGGGAGTGACGAAACAGGTCTGGATTTTAGTGACTCCTCTCAGTAGAGAAGTGACCTAATCTTAGTCCATGTACTGGATATTGATCTGAATGAGATTCAGATGCAATGAGAAGATTAGGTTTACGGTCTTGATTTAATCAAGCATCTATGAGAGGTCCATGGGATCTAGATTTGAGATGTGATCTCAATATCCAAGTCACTATACATGGAACAATACAATCGCCATGTCCTTATCTCCAAGTATCTGAGGAGAAATAGCGTTATTCTTGAAGGGTTCACGAATAATTCCATAAAATCTAAGCATTGAGAATTTGATAAGTAAATGTGACTTAATTATCATGATGTATGAGGAATTATCTTATATAATTAAATGTGATTTAATTATTACAGATAAGAATAATGTGGATATCAATATCCAATTATTCATAATATATTATAAATGTGATTTCTAGTGTATTAGAGAGAGCTAATTATAATTTATATTTGTTGATTAATTATTAATGTGTATTGGATACACATTGTCTAATTAATTGAAAATGTAAATTATATTTTGTTTTGGGTTGTGAATGTGATTCACATATTCCAATGGCAAGATTGCAACCCAAAATTAATTATGAATTGTTTTTGGAGAATAAATCCCAACAAAAGTTGTTGGATTAAATAATGGATAATTTCAAGGAGATATGCAATCTCATGAAATTTCATGAGATTGCCCCAACTTGGTAATTGGGGGACGGCTACCAAGTCCTATATGGAATTGGTGGCCGTCCACCCTATTACTTGGGGAGACAAGATCTCCATTGAAATCATCTACTTATTTAATTGGTTTAATTTTAGGATTGATGTATATTTGATTTATCAAATATATTTGATCTAAATTAAATCATAAGTTGTTGGTTTTTACCAACAACAATCTTGACCATTGAATTGACATAAACCAATCTCATCCGTTGATTTTATATGTTCCATGGATTGAGATCCATGGATCCTAAAACCCTATAAATAGAGAGGCATGCTATGCTCTCTTGTACATGCTATTTGGTAGCACATCTCTCTCTCTCTCTTTTCTCCATACACGTCAACCCTCTCTCCCTCTACTTGGTGGCCGACCACCAAAACCCTAGGGGAGGTCTTCGTCGTCGCCTACGCCACCGCACCGTTTCTTCGACGTTCTGCAGTTCTCCATCTTCTTGGAGTGCTACGCTCACAAAGGAGACGTTCGATCTCGTACGACGAGATCAAGAGTTCACCATTCTTGGATCAACTCGTTGGATTGTGAGGACAACGCGACTCATCCCCACGCTCGCAAGCTTCTTCTCCGACGATCGGACTTGAGACAGGTTGTCTCTTTTCGTAGAGACTCAATCAACCACGCTTCAAGAGGTATTGCATTATACTTGTTGTGGTTATAGATGAAACGATCCGAGAATCATTCTTGGATCATGTGGTTTCATTGCATGAAAAATATTTAAATTACGTTGCACCGAACAACTAGTACGACTTGTCATTCTTCGTCGTATTCGATACGACGATCACGATTCTGTGATGCGATTGAAGATTTTTCCCATATCCTTCAGGGTCATAGATTCTGGTGCTACTATTCATGTATGAAATCTATTGCTACAATTTTAGGAGATCAGGAATCTTGATGAAAGGGAGACAGTCATCCAGATGAGATCTAATACAACTATTGCAGCAGTTTGCCGTCAAGACATGCAAACTATCATTATCTAGTGGGAGAGTTCTTGTACTTAAAGAATGTCTTTATGTTCTAGATGTTAGAAGGAACCTTGTATTTGTATCTAAGTTAGTTAGAAGTGGATATTTGTTCATGTTCTATGAAAAGGTTATCATAAGCCATTATGTTAAACATATTACATATGGTTTTCTAACTTCTGGTGGACTATATGTATTGTATATTGATGAATCTGTCATGAATGTAACACCCACTAATAAAAACTCTAAATGATCCAGAGAGCATTTAAATCACTCCAATATGATTAGGCATCAAAGGACTATATGAATTGTGTATTGATGAATCTATCATGAATGTAAGACCCACTAATAAAAACTCTAAATGATCCAGAGAGGATATAAATCACTCCAATATGATTAGGCATCAAAGGCTTGATTATTTATTTGTTGATATTATCAATAGATTGATAAATGATGGACCCTTAGATTTTCTACATGTCCAAACATTACCTACCTATGAACATTGCATTCGAGGTAAAATCGCTAGAGCGCCTTCTTAGAACAAGGTTACTCAATTCAAAAATACTATTGATCTAATACATACCGATGTATTTGGTCCCTTTAGTACAATGACCCAAATTGGATATCGATATTATTTAATGTTTATTGCTAACCATTCACAATACAGTTTTATCTTCCTATTACGTCATAAATATGAAGCCTCTGACAAGTTCAAAGAATTTATACCTTTGGTTGAGAATCCAACTGACAAGAAGATTAAACGTATTCAATCTGACCGAGGTGGCAAGTACCTCTCAGATAAATTCAAAGAATGCCTCAAAGAGAGAGGAATTGTATCCAATCTCACTCCTTTTGAAACTCCCCAAATTAATGGTGTTGCTGAAAGATGCAACAGGACCATCATGGACATGGTCCGTTCAATGATGAACAAAGCACATTTACCTCTTAGTTTCTTGGGATATGTAGTAGAGACTGCTATATATATCCTAAACATGATTCCTACCAATTATATACCAAAAACACCTCATGATCTTTGGTTTGGAACCAAGTCTAGCGTTTGATACTTGAAAATTTGGGGTTGCTTGCTCCATGCAAAGAACATGGATGAAAGTAAGCTAGAATCTCGCACTAAAGAGTGCAACTTCATTGGGTATTTAAAGTATAGTATTGGATACCGACTTTACAACCTTGAGAGTAAAAGAGTTTTCATCCCTAGAGATGTAAAATTTCTAGAGGAAAACATCCTTAAGAGACAAGATAAATATGAAGGAAGTCATTGAATCCCATGAGAATGTTGAGCTTCCTAAACCAAAAACTGAGGATGTGAATAAAGATGAAGCACATGTACCTCTTCGAAGGATTTTGAGAGAGGTTGCACCACCAGAAAGGTACAAATTCTATGTGTCGAGTCATATCAACAATGATCCAGCTTCATTTGATGAAGCACTCAAGGATCAAGACATGGATAGATGGATGCAAGCAACGAAGTCTGAAATAGACTCCATGTACAAGAATGGTGTATTGACCCTATAGGATCCATCTAGAGGGGTAAAACTCATTGGGTCTAAAATTGATCTTCAAGAGAAAAAGGGGACCTAGTTGGAAGGTAAAGACCTTAAGGCACAACTCGTATCCAAGTGATACACACAAAGAGAAGGCATTGACTACGATGAGACAAAGGCATCGACTACGATGAGACATTCTCGCATGTATCTATGCTTAAATCCATTAGGACACTGCTGGCTATAGCTACAAATATTGACTACAATATCTGGTAGATGGACGCCACGACGACATTTCTCAATGGTTACCTTGATGAGGATATCTATATGGAGCTACCCTAGGGCTTCACAAATGAGGAAGAAGAAGTATGCAAGTTGAATAAATCCATCTATGGCTTAAACAACCTTATTATAGCAGAAATATAAGGATTGATGAACCCATAAGGAGTTATGATTTCATTCAAAAGCCTGATGAACCAAGCGTGTACAAGAAGCATAGTGGGATTGCCATTGTCTTTATCATGATTTATGTAGATGACATCCTTATCATTGGGAATGATACAAGGGTGGTGACTAGTTTTAAGATCTATCTATCCATACCTTTGAGATGAGAGATCTTAGACAAGCCTCATATATCTTGGGTCTGAAGATATTCAGAAATAGGGAAAAGAGGATTTTGGGATTGTCACAACATGGATACATTAAGAAGATCTTGGAACATTTCCATATGGAGAATTCCAAGAAATGCTTACTTCCCCTAAGACATGGTATACACCTATCTAAAGGGATGGCTCTTCAAAGTGTTGAGGATAAGAAAGCCATGGTTGGATGCCCTTACGCATCAGCTGTGGGAAGCCTAATGTATGCCATGATGTGCACAAGGTCAGATATCTACCATGTAATGGGAGTGGTAAGTCTTTACCAATCCTATTATGGAGAATAACAATGGAATGTTGTGAAAAGCATTTTTAGGTATCTAAAACGGACTCAATATTACTTCTTGATTTATAGAGATGGTGGTCTCCAAGTCTTCGGATCAGACTTCCAGACATATAGAAATGATCGCAAGTCAACTTCAAGGTTTGTATTCTTATTGAACGGTGGTGTTGTAAACCAGAGAAGCAAGAAGCAGGACACTATGACTGATTCAACAAAGGAAGTTGAATATATTGCCATATCGTATGCTGCAAAGGAGGTGGTGTGGTTCCGTAAGTTCATCCTTGAACTTGGTGTATTTTCTGCTGATACTCCCATCCTCCTACTCTGTGATAACACGGGAGCCATATCTTAAGGGAAGGAACCCGAGAGGCATGAAAACAGCAAACACATGGAAAGGAAATACCACATCATTTGGAAGATTCAAAAATGAGGTGACATCGTCACCAAGGTGGCCTCTACCGACAAGTTGTGGATCCTCTTACCAAACCTTTAACCTGGATGATTTTCGACCAGCATGTAATGAGCATGGGGTTAAAGATTGTACCTGAATGGTTCTAAGGGCTAGTGGGAGATTATAAGCCACGTGAGCCCTTGGTGAACCATTTCTATAAAAAAATGTTATTGTAATATGTTGATAAATGAATAAAGGTTATTGGTTTTTTACTCCTTATCGGAGATTAAACGAATGAATGCACTTATAATGTCCCTACGTACAATTAGGGTTATGTACAATGGTCATCTTAATAAACATACAACTGTTGATTAAAATGTTGAATCCTATAAGTCGGTGCTTGGATGATGTCTAAGGAGTTAGGTTGAAGACTCATCATGCACAGTCAAGTAATTATTAAGAAAGGATCTCCAGCTTGAGAAGGAGATGGCAATCTTTCTCTAAAGCTTGATATCTGACCAACCTCTTGATGTAGATCTTTTGCATAGGAATAGAGATTCAGAGGTTTCAGATAAGTTAGGTCAAAGATATTACTTAACAAGATCAATATAACTAAGACCTATGTCGTATATATCACAATATACATACGTATCCTTTGACCGGAGATAGATGTATTACTATATGTCTTAGTATATGCATTAGGAGGACCATTAGATTGATGACCTAATCAAGGTGTAAACACCAAAAAGCAGGTGTGTACACAAGGACATATGAGTAATACGATCTCTCAAAGGGATCATACAGGTTCGCATCTAAATCGAAAACTTAAGCTCACTCATGAGATTTTTGGTTTAAACTTCATGCATGGTAGTCTTGCTTTGGAAGCATGAAAGAATTTATAATTATGATATATGCTTTTGGAAAGTATATGATTGATAATAATTCCAACTGATTAAATGAGAAACTTAATGATAAAGCCTTGAAGGAGACAATTCAAATATGATTTAAAACTTTGGATTTATTTTAGGTCTTCCAGTATGCCTGATGTACATGTATTAAGAATACTCAAAGATGATGTGATTATAAACGATTGTATAATGGTGACACTTCCATTCTGAGGGAGTGATGAAATACGTTTGTATTTTAGTGACTCCTCTCAATAGATTGGTAATATGATCTTAGCCCAAATGTTGGACATTGATATGAATGAGATTCAGATGCAATGAGAAGATTAGATTTACAGTTTGATTTGATCAAACTTCTTTATTAGATTCTTCTGGATTTGAGATATGATCTCAATATCCTAGTCACTATACATGGAATGTACAATCGAAATGTCCTTATCTCCAAGTATCCTTGGAGAAATTACATTGTTCTTGAAAGAATAATTCCATTATTGAATAATGTATTTGAGCATTGCAAATATTGATAATTAAAATTATTTATTTATCATGAATAATGTGAATATGATTAATGTTATTTGGATACATGAGAATAGTCATCTTAGATGATTAAATGTGATTTAATTATCAAACATATAATTAATGTAGATATCATTATCCATATTAACTGATCTAATATAAATTCAACTATCTTGAAATAATATATTTAATTTATTTTTAATTATTTAGTTGTTGTTATTGAATCAAAACTAATCATGACCATTGATTTGAAATTACGAGTGCTTCTCCACTATTTTAGATACTATAAAAGAAAGGGTAGGGCTTGCTCTTTCTTCTACACAAGTTCAACCCTTGAGGTGAAAGCAACATCTCTCTCCCTCATTTCATAGACATCCAATCTCTCTCTCTCTCTCTCTCAATATTGTGGCCATCCATCATTACCGAGTCACAACAGTAGTAAGGGAAAGGTGAGGGGAATGTGGGGTCCCTACTCACACACTCATATTCCCACATATTCCATGAACATCTCTTTTCTTTATTTCATTTTAGAAACCTCTGTCACCAGAAAGTCCTAGTATGTGATAGCACCACTACCTACCAATAAGCATCAATCACCATTGATCCTCTGATATCACCACCTCATGCCATCATTGAAGAGACAAGATTAGGGAATGAATGGGCTATGATATGGTGGTTCTAGAAGCCGAAAGAAAGAACAAAAGAACCAACCTCATCATTGTCACGTCGTTGTTCTATTGGATCGATCACTCGTGAAGAAAACCATGGATTTCGTGCGACAAAATCAAGAGGTTCTTGCTCACATCTTCAACACAGATTGCGGGAAGCACATGTATTATCCAATCCTATGTCAGATCGTACTTGAGACATGAGATCTCTTACTGTAGAGACAAACGGTCGCAAACACACTCAAATTGGTATGTTTATTACTCATTTGTGAACTTGATGAAACAAGTTGAGAAGTATTCACAAATCATGTGGCTTCATCATTTAATTTTTTTTATTTTCATTGCCCCTTGCAACTAGTATGACTAGTTTCCCTAGGTCGTATTCGATTAGACCTTCATGCTTACGTGATGCGTTGAGGCATAAACCCTAGCCTTCAAAAAGGGGGATTTAGATGGGGTCTTCCTTTAAATGAAGCAAAAATAAGAAAACCCCTTATAAACCCAAGCGAAAGGATAAAGATCAAAGAAATAATAAAAATCCTAATAAAATGGTATTTGAAAATAATTCCATCAATCAGTATGGGACTATTGATCAATCATCTTGTATTAAGGTTAAGATTTTCTTATTTAAAGAGTTTAAAGGGTTTGAACATGGTGGAAGTGTATGTTTAGAAGGGTATATAAGGTTGATAGGAAGAGTCCATATGTGGATAGGTGGAGAGCTAATAGGGATTTGAAAATATGTGATACAAATCCATCAAAAGTTGTATTTCCTAAAATGAGGCGCAACATCATGGCTCAAAAAGATGCACACATGCCAGTTATCAATTCAATCTCAAAAGAACCAATATGAAGATGGTATAAAATTTACTCCAAACACCATACTTGATTGCTCAATGTACTTATGTTGATCAATTAGGTGCTCATTGATCAGCTTGACTATGTTAGTCGATCATGTTCATCTTCTAATAGATATTTTTAAATAGATTTGAAACCTTACAAACAAACATACATCTTCCAATGTACATAGACCTAAATCTATCCTAATTTTCTAACATTGAGAGGTAATAATAATTTTTGTAAAAGTGTCTGCTAACTAGCTATCTATCGAAACAAAATCAACTAGAATGTCTCCTTTAAGGAAATTCTCACGAAGAAGGTGGTCATGGACATCGATGTTCTTGGTTCATGTGTGTTTGATAGGATTCTTGGAAAAGTTAATAGCTTTTGTAGTCACATAGTATATGGTTTTGGTTGAAAGAGAGACCAAAACTTGAGAGAGTACACTTCATCCATAATATTTAGGAACATGTTAAAGCAGTTGTTATATGATCTACCTCAATTGTAGGTAATACAATACAATTTTTCTTTCTTTGTTTAGTTTATTTAAAAACTTTTCATGTATTTCTGTTGATAGAAGAAAATTCTATGGTTTAATTGATTTAATTGCAGTCTGATAATAACCCATTCATTCACCTTTATTCTTTTATATTGCCTTTATATCCCTAGTAAAATACATGTAAATATCACTAACTTGCATGAATTAACATTCTAAAATTACTTTGTAAATAGTGTATAAATACATGTACTTAACCCAAAAAAAGAATAAAGAAAGGAAAAGAAAAATAAAGGAGGTATCTTGATACTGACTGACCCTGAAGCCCAAGACCAAGTCAAGTATTGACTAGGTTGACTAGGAATAAAGTAGGGGGATATAGGGTGAAATACTTTATAGAAATACAAAGAAAACCCTAATTATTCTAAGTGCAATATACTATGTAAATAGCCTAAACTTGTAAATAGCCTAAACTTGTACTAATTTATTTATCACCATACACACTTTTAACAATAATGGATTCAACATAAAACTTGTACATAATCATGTATAGAAAATAATAAAATTATTAACAAAAATAAATCATGCACAAGTCACTCAGTACACTCAGTTGATAAAACTACAACAGAACTTCATTGATCAATATCTTCTCCATATGGACTCAAAATGAACCAAACTCACTCCATTGTATTTCCAATTCAATTATTTTTAAATGAAGGTGGTTTCATCTGAATTGGAGTCAAGATACAAAAGTCGGCCAATTGGGGTATTGTGGTACTTTTACATATGTATAACAATCCAATTTATTTTATTTTGTATATTTTTAGTCTCTATTTACTTTTAAATCATTGTACATATTATATAAAATCTATAAAGCAAAAACAAATTAACAACACTCAAAAATACCAAAAAGAATTAGTAAATCTTAATATATAGGTATAATGTATAGATGTTATAAATACATGTATTAATTTGTACATATAAACAAAACCAGAAAATATCATAAAATATTCAAATATGTCTTGAATAATGATTTAAATAAATAAACTATTTAAATATGATATTATTTATAAAATAACACGATATAATTTCAAATACATAATATAGGTATAAATACCTGTAAATAATAGTTTATAAATAATACTACTTATTAAATAAGATTATAATTAAATAAAAATCACTAAAATATAGCTTAGAAAATAATACACATTTTCATGTTTTGAGCTTTTAAAAATATATTCATTTACCTTTTTATTTATAATTATCTATCACTTTTTATTTTCCATTTTGTCCTCGAGCGGTCTACATGGACTAATGGGAGGCAATGGAGTGTCGACCCCCCAATCAACACTCCTACTCGTTGTAGGACCAAGTACATTTAAAACATGTGCAAACCGCTCTCTTCTCCAAATTTTTGCGCCTCCCACCTTTTTTTGCCTCAAGCCCTTCATGAAACCTAATTGCATGGCCTTCCTCCATCACACCATGATCCTAGCTTCAACCATCAACCATCTATATGTGTGCGATCCTAAATCAAAAGCAACCTTCTATTTTTGCGATAATTCTTTATCTTCCCCCTCCAACTCCCCCTAATCCATCTTCTACCACTTGTAAACCCTAAAATACTTTGTTGGAGTGAAAACCTACTGATAGGAGGTATTTCCTCTTCATTCGAGGTGAGGAGAAGGGAGGAGAGGCACGATTCAACCCACTGACAGTGAACCTCCATTAGGACAAGCTCCTAGGCCTTTCCAAAACAAATGAGCTCTTTATTGTTTGTTCATTCATTCATTTTCTTCCTTAGCATAATATACATTTAGTTCAAGTCATTTTACTTAAATTTCGTTCAAAATCCAAGGAAATCTAATTTTGGAGCACTAGACTCTCCAACCTCTATCCACTGTGCATCAGACCTTGTACCGACCCGTAAAGCACCTCATTATTTCCCCATCACCATCTCCACATTCCCATCCATTCATACCCCCTCGGTCTTGCATAGATCTAGGTCCATATCTCCCTCCATAGCCTATCGTCAGAGATCTGTTTGGACATGCAAGCCGAAGGCAAGACATTATGCAATAAATGTTATTGCAAATATCATTCCCTATCTGAAATCAAGAATAATTAATTTGCATATTATGTCCCTTAGTAAAATTAGGGTTATGTACCATGGACATCTTAATGATCATACAGTTTTTGATTCAATGGTTGAATCATAGAGGTTGGTGCTTAGATGAATATCTAAAGAGTTAGATTGAGGACTCATCAAGCACCGTCAAATAATTATTAAGAGATGATCTCTAGCTGAGTAGGAGATGTCAACCCATTCTCTTATGGGTTGATATCTAACCGACCTCTTGATGCAGACCCTCTGCATAGGAATAGAGATTTGGACGTGTTAGATAAGTTAGGTCAAAGAGTTGACTTAATGAGATCGAGAAAACCAAGACCTATGACGTATGTTGTCACGATATAGGTACGCCTCCTCTAACCAGAGACATATGTGTTATTATTTGTTTAAGTATGTACATTTGGCAGACCGATAGGTAGATTATATAATCAAGGTCTATATGTTGGCGAGCTGGTGTGTATACAATGGCATATGAGAAATACGATCTCTCAAAGGGATCATACAGGTTCATTACATAACCGGAAGACATGAGCTCACTCATGAGATATTGGGAATCAAATTCCCTGCATGGTCATCTTGCTTTGGAAGCTTGATTAAATTTGTAGTTTTGATATATGCTTTTGGAAAGTGTATAATCAGTACCTGGGTATCATATATGCTTTGAGAAAGTATATGATCGATACCAACTCCCAATGATCAAATGAGAAACTTAATGATAAAGCCCGAAGAAGACAGTCTAAATTGATCTAAAACTTTGAGTTTATTCTATGTCTTCTAGTATGATGTGATCATAAACGATTGTATAACCATGACGCTTCCATTCCTAGGGAGTGAAGAAACAGGTATGGATTTTAGTGAATCCTTTTAATGGAGAAGTAATCTAATCCTGGTCCAAATGTTGGACAGTGATCTGAATGTGATTCAGATGTAATGAGAAGATTAGATTCACAGCTTTGATTTAATTAAACATCTACCGGAGTTCCCCAAGATATGGATTTTGAGATATGATCTCATTCCAAGTCACTATACACGGAATGAACAATCGCCAAGTCCTTATCTCCAAGTATCCGTGGAGAAAGCGCATTATTCTTGAAAGAGTTAAAGGATAATTTCATTATTATATTGTATCTGAGCATTGAGGAAAATTAAAAGTTAAATATGATTTAATTATCATGGATAATATGAGTTTGATTCATTTGGATAAATAAATGTGATTTAACTATCAAAGATATGATTAATGTGGATATCTCTATCCATAATAATCATGGATATTATCAATATTATTTATAAAATGTTGGAGAGATTTAATTATAAATAGAATTACAAAATATATGTTGTTGTGAATTGGTTTCACAATAAATAATTAATTGTAAATCTGATTTACATATTATGTTGGATATAAGAATATGATTCATATTTATTAATGGCATGATTGATGTTTTCACAAATTTAATTTAGAATTATTATTGTGAATACAAATGCAATAATAGTCGTTGTATTTTTTACATATAATAAATATATATTAAGGAAGGCAAAATCACTAACAATGGTCGTCCACCGTAACCAATTCAAGGGGGGATGGCCACTCTTTTTTGGGGTGGTGGTTGTGTTCCTTATTATGTATTTATTATAATTGAAATTCAAATGAATTCATTTGTATCTTGATAAAGGTATATAACTAATTTATTTTAATTAAATTAGTTGATGCAAATTTGTAGAGACAAATCATGTCCATTGATTACTTACATCTTATTCTAAACTATTCGATTAAGAGGGCACATGGATTGAGATCCATGTACATCCAACTGGTATAAAAGGAAGGGTAGGCCTTGCCTTTTAGATCACGATCATTCCAAGAGGAATTAAACTCTCTCCATATCCCTCTCTCATATTCTCTACACACGCCCCTTCTCTCTCTCCTTAGAGTAGACGTCCAGCCATAATATTAGAGAGAGTCTCCATCATCGCAACGTCGTTGTGCCGCTGCCTCGACTACTCGTGGATCTTTGTTTCCTTCTATGCACTTTGCTCATGAAGAAGATGTCAAATCTTTTGAGACAAGATTAGGAGATTCGTTGCTTGGATCATCAACATGGATTGCGAGGAGCACGTGTTTTATCAACGCGCTGCAAGCATATCCTCCGTTGGATCAGACTTGAGACAGTACATCTCTTCATTTAGAGAATCGATCACAACAACATATTAAGATGTACCCTAATGCCCGTTTGTGGTTTAGATGAAATGATCTGAGAAGTGTTCTTGGATCATGTATTTTATCATTCAATATTTTCATAAATTTTGTTGCCCCGAGCAACTAGTATGACTAGTCGCTTCGATAGCATATGATGCGATATTCACGCTTTTGTGATGCTCTTACAGGTCTTTCCATATATTTCAAGTGGTATCAAATCCATAGGTCGGAGTTTTCGGATATGATCCATAAACCTAGGATGACATGGACATTTTTGGTTGTGCGAATTTTCATCGCATTTTATTCCTGCAATCCTATTTTTTGTTATTTTTTCACATAGTTTAAATACCTTAAAATGTGATTTTATAACTTGGATTATGTTGCCCATTTTATTATCAATTTGTAGGACTTGGGTTTCATGATTTGGAATCGGTTTGCTCAAGTTATAACTGTTTTGGTAGACATGTGTCCATTGTTACGGGAATGGTATTTTAGATTGTAATCAAGAGATATCACAATTTTAAAATGCCCAGACATGCGTGTTTATCACTTGAATTTTGTAGAAAATCAAATTTCCAAATCAAAGAAATTTAGTTTGCCTAATTTGGAGTTTATTTGCTCCAGATTTGTTAGTTTAGTAAACATGCGTCACTATTGGAAACTCGACAATTTCAACAAGAATCATGTGATTTTCATTCAATAAATTCAAAGAAATTAATGGCTAATATCCTAGAATAATTAATTGTTAAATATTTATGAAATATTAAATAATGATAATTATTTTTTAATGATCATAACAAACATGATAAGATAATTGATCTTAATCGATTTGGTTATAATGAACTTTCCAACAAACATTGATACATGAATAGGATTGGGGATTTGTTTAGAAAATCTCCTTATAATATTAATCAAAATGGTTTTGATAAATATTATATGGTATAAGTTTGGTCGAAGGACCGATTATAATCTCAAATGAAAAATGATCAAATCACATTATCCTAACCTGAGGCGGATATGGTGTCTAGTCAGGGATCGTTGGGATAGCAAGTTGCTCTGTGAGCGACCTGTCCCACATCATATGTGTACTAGCCATGATAGCAGGTAAGGAAAGCATAATGCTTGAAATGATCATGAGGTATTTACCTAATTATTAAAATTTGATTAATATGTATTTTGAGATTATATCATCCTTCAAGTAACAATCAAGATTGTTTGATGATTGCATGAATTGGATCGATAATTTATCTATTATTATTAAATGAATTATATCCAATTAAACACTTTATTATGAATAGAGTAGTATTTCTCTTGGAAGAATTAATTATGTGGATATAATTCATAAAAATTAATTATAAGGGATATGGAGGATCACATAAGTGACATCCATGGTCTTTCGTCAAGGCGAAAGACTCTGTCACCAGAGATTGTATGTAAGAGATGCTTGTCCGAAGTGACAACTTCTGCATACAAGCACATATGGATCGAGTTCTTTGCTCTCAAAAGAGTAAGGTCATATACGTAGTGATCCCAACATCGATTCCCCATGTTATTGGGGCGATATTGGATTGTGCACGAGTTCCATTCCCGTTTGACGATTGGTTCAATTAACAACAGGTCAACATTGCCTTAAGGGTGGTCGGCCCGGGTGTTAAAGATAGAATTGGGAAATGCAAGCTGGACTTGCAAGGCAGAATGAGTTCCCCCTTCGTTTTACCCAAGTTATAGGTTCTCATATTATTGAGATGTAACAAAAGTATAAAAGGAGATCTCAGATCTTGCTTGAGATATAATTGTAAGTATATCTCTTGCTTTGAATGTGAATAAGAGAATGAACTTTCATAGTTGACTAGTCAAGACAACTTTGATATAAAAAATCCTAAATCAAAGTAAAATATGTATTTATGCAAATTATCTTATTTCAGATAACATACATTAAACCCACTCAATACTATACTCAATAATAACAAGTAAATATCATGGATTGGATCCATGATCAAGATATTGTAATTGTTGTTGGACACAAAATGTATGTGGTTGCAATGTGCAAGTTTCCTCATAATAATGAGGAATTACAATTAAATAGAGAATAAGACAGTAACCTATGGTTTGTATGTCTCTATAGTCTTGATCTCTCATCGAGTGTGCTTTGGATGTATAATGTTTGTGATGATTGTAATTGTCAAATAATCCTTGTAATACCTAAGAAGATGTTTTGGTAGACATATGTGCTCTCAACATTTAATTATGAATGACATGGTTCACTTCATTATGCAGAATGGTGGACGATAAGAGAAGATGTACTCAAAATGTTTGAGTACCTGCCTGAACCAAAGTCTTTAAGAGTGAACATGGATGTATATACGATGAGTGTAAACATTCTATTGTCTATACTCAAGTCATTCATAAAGCATCATAATATTCATATTGTATGAATTAAATGAAGCATTTATAAAGGTTGAAATACTCTTATATTGAAAATTTTGAGTTCAACATAAGAGATTCTTTGTCTTAAGCGATGGTTATTTATAGATGAAAGGAGCGCAATGGAAACATGGGTATGAACCAAGTAAGAAGGAAAGTTAAAGAGTTGAGTGTACTTCTATGACTTCCATATGACACCCAGAGAGTTGGATGAATGTCAATACTATAATAAGCTGATAGTATGACTATCAAGTCTATCTAGGATCCTTAGGGAAGGACTCGGATAGTGCATTAGCATAATTATACATCTACATATAATCATTGAAATTGACTTGTCTATTGGATAAGTTCAAAGTCCAATAATTGGGCCTCACTCTTCTAATAACACTTGTAACTGGTTGCATATGTTTTAAAAGACTGGAAAATTTAATCTTAAGATTTAATAATCATCCACATGGATGTTGATGCAATTATTGCAGCAATCTCCATGGGTTAGATAGACTTCATAATTTCAGTTGGAGAACCCTTAGTCTTAGAGAATGTCTCTATGACCTAGATATTAGAATATTTTCATTGTTTATTTTTAAATGCTGGGAATACGCATGCATTCTGGCATAGACCTATCATAAAGATTTATAATGGATATATTTCAGAGAGTAGACCGACATCTAGAGGACTCTACTAAATTAGAAAATTAATGAATGATTCATTAACATTTCTAATATTGAAAATTAAACCATAAAAGATCAATAGAAGGATGAAGATCATTTGACAATGATTTGGCATAAAGATTTGGATATCTGTCTATTCATGAGATCAATAAACTAGATGAAGCTTTAGAATTAAAATTTCAAATCTTACATACTTGTGAATATTGCATTCAAGGTAATAATGTCCAATACACCCTTTCTCTGAGAATTGTGTAAGATGCATAGGAATTCAAGTTCTCATACATATTGTAGATCATCTATATCATAACAAACATTTATGATTTTTGATATCAATTGATGATTATTTGTGATATGAGTTTTCTTACCTTCACCTTAGAAACCTTTGAAATGTTCAAAGATTTCACAATTTTGGTTTAGAACCAAAGTTTGAATGAAGATGAAATGAATTTTATCTAACATAGGTAGTAAGTACCTATTAGATGAATTCAAGGAATACCTTATGGAGATATGAATACCATTCCTATCTCACTCCTTCTGATACACTATACTCAATAGAATTGTAGGGACATACAATTAGATCTTGTGTGACACAATAAATGAATACTCTTAGCATAATTACCTTTTATTTTCCAGACATATATGTAGTACAGACTGCAATATATATTCCTAATTAGATTCTATGCAAATTAAAATCTGAAAACCCTCGTAAGCTATGGTTTGGAACCTAGACAAGTGTTGGACACTTGAGGATTTAGAGTTTCTTGGTCCATGACCATATCATGGATGAAAATAAGCTAGAATCTAGCACTAGAGAGTGCTACTTCACTAGGAATATAAAGGATGGTATTGGACACCTACTTTATGACCTTGAGATTCTTAGATCATCTCTAAGGATATGATTCTCAGAGTATAACTTTATTGATAATCAAGATGAAAACAAAGTAAAGGAACTCATTGAATCTTGAGAAGATAATGATGCGCCTAACATCAAAATCTAAAAGGACAATTAATGAAACACTCATACCTCTTCGACTGAGTTTGAGGATGGATTCCATGGGTCAGTTAAGTCTGACAATGATCTGACTTCATACGGTTAAGCTTCTGAGAATTATGACATGGAAAGATGGTTATTAGCAATGAAGTCTAAAGTAGACTTCATATACAAGTGTTGTATTTGGACCCTCAAGGAGATAACTATAAGGGTAAGACTTGTCAGGTGTAAATGGGTCTTCAAGAGAAAGAGGGAATCTGATAAGAAGGCAGAGACCTTCAAAGCACAGATCATATTCACAAGATATACACGAAGAGAGGATAATGCTTGTGATGAGACTCGCTCTCCATTGACCATGCTTAAACCCATCAGAATATTGTTAATTATAGCTCCACAACTTGACTATGACATCTACAAGATGAAAATCAAGATTTCATTCCTCTAGGAATTCCTCACCGAGGATATTTATATGAATGTAGCCCCAGGGCTTCATGGTTGAGGAAATCTAGGTGTGCAAGCTAAGGAACTCCATCTATGGAGTCAAATAAACTTCTAGTAGTTGGAAGAGCAGATTTAATGAAATTATAAAGGTTATGATTTCATAAAAAATCTTGATGACCCATGTGAAGCTTAGTGGGAGGGCCATTTTGTTCATCATGCTAAATGTAGATAATATCCTAATCATTTGGAATGATATAAAAATGATAATAAGTGTTTTATAATCTGGTTATTTCAATAGCTTGAAATGTGATCTCAAGTATGCCTCTTAGATCTTAGTTCTGAAGCTGTTCAGAAGCAAAGAGAAGAGGTGTTTGGACCATCACATTAGTGGCACATCATGGACATGTTCCATTTGGGAAAATCCCAAGTAAGGCTTCCTTCCCTTAATATATGGTACTGACTTATCTGAAAGGATAACACCTCAAAGAATTAAGGAAGTGAATGCTAAAACTGCATGTCCTTGTGCATCAATTCTGAGAAGCTTGTTGTATGCTAGATGTGTACAAAAGTCAGATATCTGCCATGTAGTGGGAGTAGTAAACCGTTACTAATCCAAATATGGAGATAAAACACTTGATTGCAACGATAATAGTATCTTCAAAGATGACAAGATTTTAGAGATAGTGATCTCTACGTATTATCTTCAAGAACTTAAGACTTTATAGATAGTGGTCTAAAAGGTCTTAATTGCAGATACCTTAAAAGATGAAGATCTCCAAAAATAAGGGTATTCTGATAAGGATAGTAGAAATTACATATTGGTTACACCAATTATCGAGTTTTAGTGTCAAAGACACTACAACTGGTTTGAGAAAAATGAGTATTGGTTGCATAAGATGAAATATTCACAATGGATGTGAACACTGTTACTAGGAGATATGCAAGTACCGTAAAATGACTTGGCATAGTCTCTTGGGAATAGAGTAACTAATTAGCTTACCTAGATATTTTTTTAAATAGCTTATGATTGTCACATGAGTGTGGGTTTAAATATTACCCATTAATGGCTCTTTGGTCTTGTGTGCGATTGTTGGACATGCGAGCCCACAGCAAGCCATTATGAAATAAATGTTATTGCAAATATCATTCCCTGATCTTATATGAAGAATTATTAGTTTACATAATAAGATCCTTAGTACAATTAGGGTTATGTACCATGGCCATCTTAAAGATCATATAACTTTTGATTCAATTATTAAATGATAGAGGTTTGTTCTTGGATGAATATCTAAAGAGTCAGATAGAAGACTCATCAATAAGCGTCAAATGATTATTAAGAGATGATCTCCAACAAGAGTAGGAGATTGCAATCCTTTCTCCATGGGATGATATCTAACAAACCTCTTGATGCAGGTCCTCTACATAGTAATAGAGATCTAGAGGTGTTAGATAAGTTAGGTCAAAG
The DNA here is from genome assembly GCA_037367405.1 of Ottelia alismoides. Taxonomy (NCBI): domain Eukaryota; kingdom Viridiplantae; phylum Streptophyta; class Magnoliopsida; order Alismatales; family Hydrocharitaceae; genus Ottelia; species Ottelia alismoides. The sequence continues at coordinate 1,492,369 of JAZKJV010003675.1, forward strand.
AGTTGACTAAACGAGATTGAGATAATTAAGACCTATATCGTATGTTGTCATGATATAGGCACACGTCCACTAACTAGAGACAGATGTGTTACTATATGTTTGAGTATGTACATTTGGCATGCCGATAAGTTCATGATCAAATTAAGATCTATATACCGACGAGATGGTGTTCATGCAAGGGCATATGGATAATACGATCTCTCAAAGGAATCATACATGTTCATTATTGAACCGGAAGACAACAGATCACTCATGAGATATTGGGAATCAAATTCCATGCACGATTGTCTCTCTTTGGAAGCTTGACTGAATTAGTAGGTCGGACATATGCTTTTGGAAAGTATATGATCATTACTTTAGTATGATATATGCTTTTAGAAAGTATATGATCGATACCAACTCCCAATGATCAAATGAGAAACTTATTGATAAAACCCTGAAGAAAATAGTCTAAATAGATCTAAAACTTCTTGTTTATTCCAGGTCTTCTAGTATACAAGATGTACATGTTTTAGGAATATCTTAGGGTGATGTGATCATAAACGATTCTATAACCATGACTCTTCCATTACGATGGAGTGATGAAATAGGTCTGGATTTTGGTGACTCCTCTCAGTAGAGAAGTAATCTAGTCCTGATCCAAATGTTGAATAGTGATCTGAATGTGATTCAGATGCAATGAGAAGATTAGATCCATCGCTTTGATCTAATCAAACATCTACAAGAGGGCCCCAAGATCGGGATTTTGAGATATGATCTCAATCAAAGTCACTATACGTGGAATGTACAATCACCATGTTTGTATCTCCAAATATCTATGGAGTAAGCACATTATTCTCAAAATAGTTCAAAGATAATTTTATTGTAGATAATGTGTCCGAACATTGAGGAAAATTGATAGATAAATGCGATATAATTATCATGGATAATATAAATTTGATTCATATTATTTGGCCATATAAGGAGAGTTATCTATTATAATTAAATTTGATTTAATTATCAAAGATGTGAATAATGTGAATGCAGTTCATGTTATTTTGGTAAATGAGAAGAGTCATCTTTGATAATCAAATGTGATATAATTATCAAAGATATAATTAATATGGATATCTCTATCCATAATAATCATGGATATTATAAATATAATGTATAATATGTTGGAGAGATTTAATTGTAAATAGAATTACAAGTTATATGTTGTTGTGAATTAGATTCACAATAAATAATTAATTGTAAATCCAATTTACATATTATGTTGGATATATGAATATGATTCATATTTATAAATGGCATGATTGATGTTTTCACATATTTTATTTGGATTTATTTTTGTAAAGATGAATGCAATAATAGTTGTTGCATTTTAATATATATATATATATAATAAACATATATTAAGGAAGGCAAAACCACCAACAAAGGTGGTTGTCCAATTTGACCAATTCAAAGGGGGGAGGGCCACCCTTTTTGGGGTGGTGTTGTCTCCCTTATTATCTATTTATTATAATTGATATAAAATGAATTAATTTGTATCTTGATATTGGGATATAATTAATTTTTTAATTAAATTAGTTCTTGGCCATTGATTAATAACCTCTTAATCTAACCGTTGGATTAGGAGGGCACTTGGATTGAGATCCATATACATCCAACTTGTATGAAAGGAAGGGTAGCCCTTGCCTTTTAGATCGTGATCATTCCAAGAGGAATTAAATTCTCTTCATCTCTCTATCTCATATTCTCTACATACACCCCCTATCTCCCTCCTTAGAGTGGTCGTCCACCGAAAGCCTAGAAAGGGTTGCCATCGTCGCCACATCGGTGTGTCGCTGCTTCGACTGGTCGTGGATCTTCGTCTCCTTGAGTGCACTTATCTCATGAATAAGACATCGGATCTCCTGAGATGAGATCAGGAGATTCGCTACTTGGATCATCAACATGGATTGCGAGGAGCACGTGTTTCATCAACACGCTTGCAACCGTCTCCTCCATTGGATCGGACTAGAGACGGGAGGTCTCTTAATTTAGAGACTCGATCGCAACCACACTTCAAGAGGTAACCCTAATACCCATTTGTGCTCTAGATGAAAAAATCGGAGAAGTGCTCACTGATGATGTGGTTTCATCATTCACATTTTTTTTAAATTCCACTGCCTCAAGCAATTAGTATGACTAGTTGCTCCCAATCACATATGATGCAATCCTCATGCTTCCATGATGCACTGATGGATATTTCCATATCCTTCAAGATCCTCTGTTAACCTCATCCATGCCTTTTCGTATAATAAATGAATCGAGTTGCATCTCCTTCGAGCCCCTTAGTTTTTTGCGAAGGTGAGAGCCCAAGAGAACTCCATCAGGTGGTGATTCAACTGCAGGACTATATTCCTAGGTAGTCCGAGCAAGAAAGAGCTCCTGGCCTTGATCAGTGAGGCTCGAAACCTTTTGAGCATCTTGATGAAACCATGTTTCATGCTCTTAATTCACAGAAATTAAACCCTAGCTTAGAATAAGTGTAAATAAAAACCAGATAAATCCCTCAAATTGTCAGAATGATTGAATAGATTAAAAATACAAAATAGGGCAAAATTAAAAATCGTAGTGTTTTTAACCATAAACGCTCTCAAAAAAATATTTTCTATCTTTGTTTGACTCATCTCTATTTCTGTCAACATGAAACTTGTAGATCTCATCGAGTTCTACAACTTTCATGTTTTGAGCTTTTCCAAATTCGATCATTTTCCCCTTCATTTCTGAATTTCTTTATCGCAATAATCTGATTGGGCCTCGTTGCGCCTTCTGGTTGCGCCACGTAGCCTATCTTTGTGCATGCCACCCACCCCTTTTCCTTTGTTGTCTGATTGCTCTCTCTCTCTCTCTTCTGATCGCCTCATCCAATTCCACTTTGATCTCCACCATCCGATCAAGGCATGGACTTCATCACAGCCCTCCGCTAGTGCCTCTTTCTCCTCCCTCCATGTGGTCGCCGCTATCATCGCCCAATCATCTCCAGAACTACAAATCTCCATCGTTCGTCCCGCTTCCACTATTAACCACCCGATCTCCTTTCAGAATCCATCTAGACCATTGGCCAACGCCGCGCTTCTCAGTGCTCCATGTCGCGACTATTGCACCCCACGATCGTGTTGCCTAGATCTAATCCTGGTCGTTCCCCAGCGCCCTGATATTGGCCGTTGGATCACAAGATCCAACGGCCAAGACTCCGTCGTCAACCTCCAGACACCCTCTCTACCATGACTTTCCTCTCGCACACCGTCTTCACCCTTCCTATTTTCACCGCTTCTCCTGCCACCACCTCCACTTCCCGACGAGCCCACGACATAGCCACATCATCCTCGACCCTCGCGAGAGTCCACTTACTCCACGTCTCCCTTCCTCTCACTAACGCCCCCGTAAAACCCATCCCCACTCGCCATCTCCCAACCTTAAATACTTTGCCTCCGTGCCAAATCAACTCCGTCCACCATCACGAGGGGCGAGGCCCAGCCCTCCTCCTCCTCCCTGTGACAGGGGGAGGGAATTGGATAGAGCGAAGATGGCCCTTGTCCCTGGTGAGACCCATGGTCCTCCGACCAAGTTGCAGTCGCCTCCGTGCACCGCCAAGCTCTAAGGAAGGCCGACCTCAATGTGCGATGACCTCGAGCCTCTCCATGAGGCTCAATCCTAGGCCCTCGATCTGCCATTCGCCAGGTAAGCTCCATCAACCTTCTTTGTATTTTCTTATGTTTTTCTTCTAATTAATTAGGTGTTTCCGACTCCATCACCGTTCACTGATCTCCCAGTTAGCTTCGCCTCTCATCCTTCATTCACGTGCTACCCTTTGATCCACTTTTCCTTCCTCCATGACCCCATACCACTCCGACCCCCTTCTCCGGTAATCTCGCTGGAGAAGACGACTTGGGCTCTCCATTTCTTCGCCCCTTACGACCCTCAACCATTTCATTCATCTCGCATAACCATTACGTTGATTTTGGCTATAGTTCTAACCATGCATGTACTCGAGTCTTCAATAACCGGGGTCTCGCTAGAGCTATCTTCATGAGCTCCTTCTCCGGCGAATTAGCATCAACATCGTCCTCCAGACCTCTCCGCGTCTCACCCTTGCTCTGAGCTTCATCAACCTTCCACCAACGACCTATAGACAGCAAAGCAACACTGGCGAGGAGGTGGAGGAGCTGCAGCACCTTCGTCGTAGTCCTGGTTCCGCAACTAGACACTATAGAGGAGGAAGGTACAGCCACTGTTGGATGCAATCATTCGGTGGTCATCCGACAGTGTACGAGGATCCACGTCGATGCCTTCGTAGCCTCTAGCTACCGACGTCGGGCGGCTCTTCAGCATCCACGTGTCAGGCATCGAGCAGGTCCGAGCCTCAGCACTAGAGCCATAACCTCGAGATTCCCGAGCCATATCCAAGCCACCGACAAAGCACCAGGAAACCAAGCCATTGCCTAGCCTAGCCGAAGCAGTATCCATCCCTACAAAGCCACCCGAACCTAGCCTCACATGTCTCTGTCACGTGATGGTCGGGTAATTTGCAGGGATGCCCCCGGAGTTTCTCCATATAGATAGGTCCTGGAGTCACGTGATACCACGTGCACTTGGGGAATTTTGCACGTATACCCTCACGAGTTTTAATAATTGTAAAAATACCCCTGCGATGTGGGTTATTTACAGAGAAGGTCTCGAACTTTGTTTTATTTGCATTTTAGTCCTTCGCAGGGACCTATTTGCTATTTATCTTTCATGTTTTCCTGCATTTATGCCCTTGTCTTGACTCTTGCATATCTTAAGCATCCTTACTCCGATTGAGTCGATTTCAGTGGCATTTTGAAGCTAATTTCATTGTCTTCTTAACGGCATGCTTAGATTTCAGATTTAACACTATGAATTTTGATGTATTATTTTAATAGCTCGGTGTTTTTAATTCAATGCTTCACATACCTTATTTTTACATCAATGAAAATAGCTTCATGAATTGATTCTGATTTAACTCGTGATTAAATGGCTCAAGTATTTTTATAATTAGGGCATATTTTTGCATTTAATCGCATCTCTTTGCATGATAAAAAATCAGATAAAAAATGCATTGTTCACGTTTACTTAATGCATATTGTCTTGTCTTCATGCGTGTCTTGACCTACGATTCTCTAATCCAACATTTAACTCAAATAATTATATTCCAAATAGTACGAAAGAGGCTCGTGTCCCTGAGTTCGACCTTGGGCTTGCCCAAATAAAATATAAATTCCACCATTTGATTTCATAGTTAATTGAATTAAATAGTCTTCGATCGATATGATTTGGTCCGACTGCATTTACATCAGATGTGTTAATTTAACACTATTAAAGGGCTGAATGTTAGGTTTGTCAATGGCACTGTTTTGGGGGAATGACTCATCTTTTATCTTGTTTTGATTTTTATTTATTTTTTAAGTGTTTTCTATTTGTTGGTCAATTTGTTCATTTGTCTTGCATCATTAAAAATTCTTTTCTATTGATATCTAAAATTTGCTTTCGTGGTAGGGCCCTTGATGTTCAAGGAGGCGAGGAGAAGGTACATCCCCGCTGCGAGGAGCCGCAGAAGAAATCTCGGTGAGGAATCGAAAAAAAATGTTGCATTTTATTTTATGTCATCTAATAATCATCTTTACAACGGTCTTCGATCGAAGACTCGTGCTTGTAAATGGACGACTTATATGTGGTTGTGTGGGGATCGTCCCCACTTGAGTGTCGACCTAGGACTAGGCACGCGACTCTTTGAGCTTCTTTCACAAATTTATTATATGTGCTTGCTCGTAGGTAGGACACACTTCAATAATATATGCACATAAGCATCACTTCACTTAGCCAAATTTAAAATATGTTCTTTCTCACTAATAGAACATGTTAGGCGTTGTTTTCCATCGACTTGCATACATTTGATTTTGATTCTCAACTCAGTCTGAGTTTTCTCGCTTTCTGATCAAGGCAGTGCATGTTTTCTTGCGTAGCCTAGATCATTACTTTTATCGACTGCATGGTTTTTCTCGACTTCCCCCTAGCTTGATCACCTAGGTTAATGGAAAATGGGAAAGAGCGGTAGATGATGATTGCTTGGTTTATGTGCTCACTTTTAATCAATGATAACCTTAATCAAAATTGGGACTGTTAATTGCATGTCAACATAAAAAATGGAGTAAAATCTTGTTTTGGGAGAGCAACACCCGCATTTATGTAGTTGGCTTTATTTGACATTTTTCCCGCGTAAACTAGAATGTTTTCAATCACCAATAAAATTGACAAGATAATCAACCAACATTTGTTGGTTTCACGTGTGAGTTGGTGAAATCAAGGGTGTTGCATGCTTGTTTGAGCCTTGGTTTCTTCGACACCCTCCCTTAGACCTTAGGTACTCCATTAATCTCCGAAGATTCATCCGCTAATTTATATATCCATCCGACTTCTTCGTTCACCTCGGATCTTTCCTAGCATCAACTCTCAATCTTTATACTTAGGCTACTTTCAGACTAAGTATAGGGGGGACCCGAGTCCCCGTGACTTCTCTACTAACCTTTCCTTGCCTCGATATTTAGGTTATTTCTAACCTAAGTATAGGGGGAGCCCACATCAGTTCCCATATATCTTTCTATATTTAAATGGACCAATGGACTTGTATCATCTAGTTCTATGGGGACATAGCAAAGTTTAAGTATAGGGGGGTATACCGTATATACATTATAAGCACTTTAGCTATATTTTGAAAAATATGAAAAATTTAAAACTTTGTAGCTAAGGTATAATTTCTTTAACTAAGTGGACAAAATTAATTTCGAGGCTTTTCTATATTATGTTACACTACTTTTCAAGAAAAATATTTTCGAAAATGATTTGAAAAATGAGTTTCTATTGTTTTGAAAAATCTTTTGAAAATGTTTTGATAATCTTTATTTGTGTGACATGGTGTTGGAAATTCTTTTTGATTTTAATGAAAGTTGAGTCTAACCTATGTTTTACCCTTTAATCAAAAATCCATAAAAATGAAAAATTCAAAAATTCTTTAAGAGTCAAATTGACTACTAAACCCAAATAAGTAGTAGCGTTTAGTGAGGATTCATCCTTAGCAGAGTAGGTGGTTAGAGGACATCGTGCAAGGCTCCGTCCTCAAGCAACGAGCTCCGGCCTGTACTTACACCTATACTGGCTGAATGTAGATGCATCTACTCATTTGAGTTTAGACAACCATTTTGTCTTTTAAAGTCTTCATAAAAAAAATTTTGAATGAAGGAGTTGAATTAAATCCCCTACATTTTCACTTCCACTCAGGATCAGAAATGTTCAAGGAAACCTGGTTTATAAGTTCTTGATATTTTAGGTTAACCAGCCTTAGCCATTAGGGTCTTAGACTTAATCATCCACATTTCCCTAGGTTACTAGATTTGTGTACTATATTGCATGCTTAGTCCCCGACCGCAAGAATATGATCAGCACATCACACGCACAATTGCGGTTTCGATGAGATGTGTTGATATTTCTCTTGAGGAACTGGGATGAGGGATTCGATTCTGGACTTGATCTAATGATGCTCGAGGATGGGATAAAATCTTTGAAGGCTTCATGAAACCTTAGTGTCAGCAATTTTAACCAGTATGAGAACTTGGTTCTTATACTAATCTCTTGACATTGACCTAAGTGCCAGGGGGTGAAATAAATAAAAATGTTGATCAGTGTGCACCAACTCTTGGTAAAAGCAGTGGAGCTAGCCAAAAATATTACAAAGCAATGAAATGTCAAAGAAATACTCTTATTCCACAAAGTCAATCATCAAAGAGCTTCCACCAAAGGCGAGCCCTCTCAACCAATTTCAAAGTGTCCACTTGGAGCACTGCTATTAGGGCCAGGAGTCAGGCTTGCACCAAAAAAGGGCTTTGCATCATAAATGCTACAAGTCTAGGTGTAGAAGGTACGAAAGGTACTCAAAAAAGATACACCCCGGTGTATTACCAAGAAAACAAGTGAAGACGACTCCAACTTCTCTTGATGGACGCACTGATCAACACAAAAAAATTTACGTTGAGTAATAAGGCACTAGAGAGAATCCTTGTTCCAATGAGAGGGAGAGAAGAAATAACACAATCCCAAACCCTCCATCAAACTGGCCTGCCACCTACACTTCTAAGTCTGACAACTAAAGAGACGATGGACTGGATGCAATATCTGGTTTATTCCCTAGTGTTGAGGATTGCGTCTTTAGGAGAATTTCTTGGACTGGGACCTTGGGTGACATTTTGACTCTACTCTCATGAACGCAGTCAATACTAAATGCCATATCCTTAGTTTATAAGTATATCAGAGAGAGTCTGGAAAACTAGAGGAATTGGATACATTTTGATTATGGCTGGGTTGGGCTCTGAAATTTTGGATCTCAAAAATTGAGAGCACTTGAACAAATCCGATCATGTACGCACATGCACAAGGAGGTTAATCCAGCTCACTCATTTTTTTATGCTCGGGGACGATCATAGTTTAAGTATATGGGGTGATGAAACCATGTTTCATGCTCTTAATTGGTTGAAATTAACCCCCCTAGCTTAGATAAGTGTCAATAAAAACCAGACAAATCCCTCTAATTGTCAGAATCATTGAATAAATTAAAAATACAAAAAATGGCAAAATTAAAAATCATAGTGTTTTTAACCTTAAAAACGCTCTCAATAAAATACTTTCTATCTTTGTTTGACCTCATCTCCACTTTGATCAACATGAAACTTGTAGATCTCATTGAGATATACAACTTTCATGTTTTGAGTTTTTCCAACTTCGATCATTTTCCTCTTTATTTCTTAATTTATTTGTCGCAGTAATCTGATTGGGCCACATGGCGCCTTCTGGTTGCGCCATGCGGCCCGTCTCTGTGCATGTCACGCGCCCCTTTTCCTCTTTCGTATGATTGCTCTCTTTGTCTCTGGATTGCCTCCGTCTAATCCTGCTTTGATCTTCACCATCCGATCAAGGCCTGGAGTTCATCACAGCCCTCCGCCAGCGCTTCTTTCTCCTCCCTCCACATGACTGCCACTATCATAGCCTTATCTTCTCCAGAACTCCAAATCTTCAACGTCTGTCCCGCTTCCACTATTAACCATCCGATCGCCTTTCAGAATCAATCTAGACCGTCGGCCAACGTTGCGCTCTCAGTGTGCCATGTCGCGAATATTGCACCCCACGATCGTGCTGCCCAGATCTAATCCTAGCCTTTCCCTAGCGCCCCGATCTTGGTCGTTGGATCACAAGATCCAACGACCAAAATACCGTCGTCAACCTCTAGACACCTTCTCTCCCACGACTTCCCTCTCGCGCACCCTCTTCACCCTTCCTATTTTCACCGCTTCTCATGCCACCACCTCCACTTCCTGACGAGCCCACGACATAGCCACATCATCCACGACCCTCGCGAGAATCCACTCACTCCACGTCTCCCTTCCTATCGCTCCCTAACGCCCCCACAAAACCCATCGCCACTCTCCATCTCCCAATCTTAAATACTTCGCGACCGCCCAAAAATCAACTCCATCCACCTTCACGACGGGCGAGGCCCAGCCCTCCTCCTCCTCCCTGTGGTAGGGGGTGGTGCTAGGATAGAGCGAAGACGGCCCTTGTCCCAAGTGAGACCCATGGTCCTCCGACCATGTTGCGGTCGCCTCCGTGCGCTGTCAAGCTCCGAGGATGGCCGACCTCGACGTGCGATGACCCTGAGCCTCTCCGTGATGCTCAAGACCAGGCCCTCGCTCCGCCATTTGCCACGTAAGCTCCTTCAACCTTCTTTGTATTTTCTTCTGTTTTTCTTCTACTTAATTAGGCCATTTTCGACTCCATCACCGTTCATTGATCAACTAGTTAGCTTCACCTCTCATCCTTCATTCACGCACTACCCATCGATCCCCTTCTCCTTCCTCCATGACTGATGATTACATTATATACGGGTATAAAATGCTTAAATTATGTGAAGAACAATATTAATCATTGATGTATAAATTTCAAATTCACACAATTTGCATCCTACACACATAGCAGATAAAATCATCATAAAATCAACAAATAATTTGAAGAAAATATCCTCACAAATCTCTATTCACATTTAAAGATCATATTCTAAACTGAGATTAATTATCATCTATAAAATTCATATTTGCTATCAGAGAGAATGAAGAATTATTGGGTATATTTATAACATTAAATCTATCAATACCCAACACATTTCACTTTATATTTTGTTGGAAAGAAATGGGGAGGGGGGTTAGTGTAAAAGTCTCACTCTTTATTCACATAAATAGAGCCACCAACTTTATCTCCTTTCCCATACACCAACCACCCACCAAAATCCCTTTCCTGTGCATTACTCTCTCTCTCTCCCCCCTTTCCCCATAAAACATAGCCGTCCACACCCCATTCCCATACACCAACCACCCACCAAAATCCCTTTCCCATGCAATTGCACTCCCTCCCCATGCATGTATTTAAGTTTTGTCTTTATGTGTGCATGTACTAACTCTTCTTATTTGTAGGTTTAAGAGATCTATAAAAGCAAGGCACTCTCTTCCTCAAGGGGACCTCTTGCTCCCAAGGCAGTTCTTACTCCTACCATTCCCTCTCGACTCTGACTTCTCTCCCTCTCTCAGGAAGCTCTCGCCCAAGGCAGCCGAGTCCCTCTCTCTCTCTCTCTCTCTCTCTCTCTCGTCGAAGCTCCTCTCCGCCACCATCTTCCTTGGCTCCATCCTTGTGTGTGCGAGCAGCCCACGCATCTCCCCGCACACTCCCATCTCCGCCATCATCATCGTCTTCACTCCGGAATCAAATAGAGAAGCATTTCTTTCCCATCTTATTTGTCGCTTGTTTTTTTCTACCTCAGTTAATTTGTTTAAGTTGAATTTGGAAGGAAACAACTCTAATGTTATAAGTTCTCTTGCATTTTTACACTAGTTGGTTTTGTTTGAATTGAACTTGAAAGCATTTTAATTTTGTAAGGTCTCTTTTCATCTCTAAGTTTTCTTTAAATGAATTCATCGCAAGTTTTACATTCCATTTTTTATTGAAACATGCAAGTGAACTTTTATTTCTTTCATCTTAATTTGCAATTCGGCCCCCGTTATTTTATTTAGTTGCACGCATGCCCTCATTCTTTAACTTTAAGTTCTTGGAAGTACTTTCACCATAGATTGCATCGTCTCTTCAAAAATTCACATCTTTCTCTCGTCACCATGGATTAAAATTCTAATTAAGCTTGAAAGAAGAACAAATATTGCAAATTTGCTTGGTCCTTGTGGATTCGAACCTCTACTTGCCGTGTACATTTTTTATATACTTTGATCGTGCTCGTAGTTGTAATATTATTTATTTGATTGCGATTTTGTGTGGGGACAACAACGACGTGGTAAAACAACTTTTTAAACCACATAAAATCGTGTCTACATTTTGGCGTCGTTGTCAGGGACTAAGCAGCATTTGCAATTTTTTTCTGCATTCCTATCTTATTTTCGATATTCTAATCTGTGCATTTTTTTTATTTCAGGTACTTGATCTCCGAAAAAGAAAAAATGAAGATCCATGCATTTTTTTAGCAAACTTGTAATTTGTTTTAAGTAGAAAAATTTTTGTAATCTTAATTCCCCCCCCCCCTTCTTGGAAAAGCTTGCCATCAGCAGGACAAAACATTACGGATTAGCGCTAGAAGTGCAGGCATTGTGAGCTCCCGTTTCTCTTAGGCTTCCTAGTTTTTTTATATTTGCATTTGTTTGTGCTCGAATTTAAACCGAAAAAAATTAAAAAATACTTCTTCCTTGCATCATTTATGTGGTCTTCTCCCTCTGCTCACCTAAAAAAATCACAAAAACGTTTTTTATCGCACTAAAAAAATAAGCTTGAAAGGCCACCGCAGTGGCCCGAGCAGAAAGCGGACAAAATTCTGAATGCTTATTTTGATGCACGCGTATGACACAAAAATCACGAGCATATAGAACCCTTGGATAGAGACAAAAATCCCTGATGCTACATGGGATTGCAGAGAGAAATCGTAACTCCTCGACGCGTTGGGCACAGGTTCTTGTGGGAAGATGCAGATCCTCGATCTGAGTACCGCACCCTGGATCCCTCAGCCGGATTAGGACATCGATTTCTCACAATCTTCCACACCCACCTCATCTTTAAGGACTCTAATTTCTCTGAAAACTTTTGTTGAAACACTAAACTAAAATCAAAAAGACAACCGCTTCCGCGGCAATATTTGTGTGAGTTGGTGAATCAACAAATTGTCTGGTGTATTGTGTTGTGTATGTTAAGTCGTAGGTCTTTGAAAAATCCATTGCAACAATCTTTAGATTACGACCCTATCCATCTCCTTCGACTGAGAAATCTGAAAATTCACCTAACCTAGGAGACATGGGAGCAGAGAAACCGAACACCATGGACCTCATCTTCCAACAACTACAACTTTTGAGAGAAGAGAATGCGACAATCCGACATACCATAGCTCCTCTCATCCGACCACCACCCATCAGCACGTGTTATTTCTCTGTAGCAGAGGACACAATCCATTGGGTCCAAAATCACACCCAGTCCGAACAGCTGATTGAGCCCTTACTAACACAACCAACCTCAGCTGTGGATTTTGATGCTTTGACCTAGGCCATTAAGCAATTGGCTACAACACAGCAAAAGACCAATCAAGACAATACACCAAGTGAGAGACCCAACATACTTGAACGACCGTTCTTGGCCACTGCCAAGGCACATTTTGACTGTGAAGATGAGAAAGTGGAATTCAAAATCAATGATGAAAATATTCATGTGGATCATGTCACCCCTACTTCTGGTGACTCTGAAATTGAGGAATGTGGATGGATAGAGAACTGTGTTATTCTTGATGATTTTGCCCCCATCCATCTCAGCAAAGATCCTCTGGAGGTTAGTCTGAACACCTCACAACTCACTCATAAGGACATGTCTCATCTAGACTCCGCACTTGAAGCCCCACCATGTCCTCTCACTGATTGGGAAATTTTTTAATTAGATGAAGCCTGGGAAACACTAAATACTGATATCAAATTAACTTCAGCCCTGGGTATGCCAAAGATGAAGATATGTTTTTATGATAGCATTGATCCTTCCTCAAACGATTTTGAAAATTATGAACCTCGATGTATTAATGATATCGATTGGTCTGAAACAAAAGTTGAAATTGAGGATGACACTTATGTTGAATGGGAAGAAGAAAAAGAAGGAGATATACCATTTGATGTTGATTCCCGATGTGATTTTTCAATTATGGAAATTACATATTTAGAGTTGAAATCTGAGGACATATTAGACAATGAGTTGACGTCTTCATGCACCAAAACTCCCTTCCATCCAACACATGATGATATGCTGAAGATTTTTTGCGATGACTCGATCAAAGATGAAATTTCCAATTCCATTACCCCCACCACAAGGAAAGAAGATCAAATCAATTCAACCGATGTTTATATGAATACATCTTCTACTACCGAGTCTGATCAGAGTGATTTTCTATTCTCTGATCCTTTTTGAGATGATACTGAGGAACTACTCAAAATAATCGAAGAAAATCATCTATTAGCCAATATTCCCCCGCTCCTGGACTTTGAATCTCCTAATCATATGTCTTGGAAAGAATCATCTTTGTGGCAAAGAAGAGAACTGAAATGAAATTCACAATAGATGCCACTGAGGATAGCCATGATGATTATTTGAGGGAAAATGATGATTTATCACAATATACAGAGGACCTCATGGAGGAATCAATTCCTGATCATGTAGAGATCAACTTCAGTACATCATATTTGGTCCATGAGCCCTTCACCAGTCCACCCATTCCCCTCCCATCACATCCAATCCAAGATCAAACTGATTCATCTCTCATTTCAATTCATCAACCAATTAATGTCTTCACCATATTAATGAGAGCACACATTTATCAAATGCATCAACCAAACTCTCACATCTGGGTCAGGATAGCCGTATCATATCAAGAGTTTCATTTGGGTTTTCTGAATACAGCTTCTGCACTCACACGTAACACTGGATACTCTTGATAAGCTGAATCGTCGAGTTGGGACGTTAAACCAACAGCATTTTGTGTGTCCACACCCATAGGTATGTTTCTTTTCTCTGCATTTTAAATTTATTTTTCTTCTTCTTAGCATTAAATAAGTATGGGGGTAGCCTTTTGAAAATTACGAATCTAAAAACATTAGAAAAATAATGAAAATTAAAAAAATATAAACAAAAACAAAAACATTATGAACAACTCCTACATCATTACACTCCCTCGATCATTTGGTCCTCTTATTAATTTTCATTTTCACCATGAGGACATGGTTTCTGATAAGCATGGGGTGTCTGCATATTTCTCAAAATCCCATAATTTTCAATATTGCATATTATTCTTGAAAAATGCTTTCTAAAAAAACATTTGCATACCCACAAAAAAATTAAATAAAATTGTGCAAAATTCCCTAAAAATAATTTTCCAAAAACATCGTAAAACAATTTCAAAAACCACCAAAAATATGTCCTTCCTTCCTAATTTTATCCTATCTCTTGAGAAATTAGCTCTTCATTTCATAAATCATATACTGAAGCTGAGTTGACCCTAATCCACTTAATTCCATCAGAATTTCACTAGGCATGAGCTTTTAAGCTTTCTTCAGGTCCATATAGACTTTATTCTCTTAGTTCCACTAACTCTACTGGTGAATGAACTTATATATCTAACTAGATCACCTAAGCAGCTAGTAGCACTCTTAAACTCTTCAGTGGATATTAAGCAACTGCACATTGTACTTAGCTTGATTGAGTTTATTTTACGAGATACAATTACAATCTAGTTAAGGTGAGGAGTTGTCCTCTTGGTTGTGCCAATGCCTGAACCTTATCTACAGCCAGTGAAGAAACCTGACTCAGGAGCAACATGATCTCTCTAGTCTAAGTATGTCAGCAAATAAGCCAGTATCGTGCCTCCAAAGCCAATATTAAGCCGATACTACCTTTGATGCCAAACCCAAGACAAAAACACCACAAAAAGGCATATCACAATACAAATGCCAAAACCACCAATCATGCAAAGAGGCCCAGGATTATGCTCTGTAAAAGGAAAAAAATGAGAGCAACGGACCAAAGCGGTCCACGGAAAACCTCAAAAATTAAGTCCCATTCACCAATAACTATGGCCTATTTTTTTTGAATGCTGACATACTTGGGTGAAAGGAGAATATGCCTGAATCCAGGTGAGGATTGAGGCTATATGTATAGGGAATCATTCGGTACCTCGATAGATTGTGTTGATAGCTCGTTCTCTTGACTCATGAAAGCTAAAACTATCACTAACACTGTTTATATCCACTCAACGTCAAAGAGAATACATCTTTCTTAGGGATGAGCTGACTTGATCGACCTTCAGAAACCATGTCTGATTTTGTTGGAACTGAGAGGCTGTTGAAACTACAAAACTCAAGTCAAGTCAACTATTCGAAACAGATCATTAATCCAAGGGTCGACTCTACTTAAGTTTGTGTATTTGTGTGGTTATGAACTGAAAACTCGAAGACTTTGTGGGTATGTCTGCTGTAAACCCTCACCAGATCTATCTTGGCTCTTCTCCTTATCCTTCAACATTTCTTATCTTATTCTTGCTCGGGACTAGCAAGACTTAAGTATGGGGGTGTAATGATTACATTATATACGAGTGTAAAATGCTTAAATTATGTGAAGAACAATATTAATCATTGATGTGTAAACTTCAAATTCACACAATTTGCATCCTACACACATAGCAGATAAAATCATCATAAATTCAACAAATCATTTGAAGAAAATATCCTCACAAATCTCTATTCACATTTAAAGATCATATTCTAAACTGGGATTAATTATCATCTATAAAATTCAGATTTGTTATCAGAGAGAATGAAGAATTAGTGGGTATACATATAACATTAAATTTATCAACACCCAACACAATTCACTTTACATTTTGTTGGAAAGAAATTGGGAGGGGGGTTAGTGTAAAAGTCTCACTCTTTATTCACATAAATAGAGCCACCAACTTTATCTCCTTTCCCATACACCAACCACCCACCAAAATCCCTTTCCCATGCATTACTCTCTCTCTCTCTCTCCTTTCCCCATAAAACATAGACGTCCACACCCCATTCCCATACACCAACCACCCACCAAAATCCCTTTCCCATGCAATTGCACTCCCACCCCATGCATGTATTTAAGTTTTGTCTTTATGTGTGCATGTACTAACTCTTCTTATTTGTAGGTTTAAGAGATCTATAAAAGGAAGGCACTCTCTTCCTCAAGGGGACCTCTTGCTCTCAAGGCACATCTTACTCCTACCATTCCCTCTCGACTCTGACTTCTCTCCCTCTCTCAGGAAGTTCTCGCCCAAGGTAGCCGAGTCTCTCTCTCTCTCTCTCCTCGAAGCTCCTCTCCGCCACCATCTTCCTCAGCTCCATCCTTGTGTGTGCGAGCAACCCACGCATCTCCCCGCACACTCCCATCTCTGCCATCATCATCGTCTTCACTCCAAAATCAAATAGAGAAGCATTTCTTTCCCATCTTATTTGTCGCTTGTGTTTTTTCTACCTTAGTTAATTTGTTTAAGTTGAATTTGGAAGGAAACAACTCTAACGTTTTAAGTTCTCTTGCATTTTTACACTAGTTGGTTTTGTTTGAATTGAACTTGAAAGTATTTTTATTTTGTAAGGTCTCTTTTCATCTCTAAGTTTTCTTTAAATGAATTCATCGCAAGTTTTACATTCCATTTTTTATTGAAACATTGCAAGTGACCTTTTATTTCTTTCATCTTAATTTGCAATACGGCCACCGTTATTTTATTTAGTTGCACGCATGCCCTCATTCGTTAACTTTAAGTTCTTGGAAGTACTTTCACCGCAGATTGCATCGTCTCTTCAAAAAATCACATCTTTCTCCCGTCACCATGGATTAAAATTCTAATTAAGCTTGAAAGAAGAACAAATATCGCAAATTTGCTTGGTCCCTGTGGATTCGATCCTCTACTTGCCGCGTACATTTTTTCTATACTTTGATCGTGCTCGTAGTTGTAATATTATTTGTTTGATTGCAGTTTTGTGTGGAACAACAACGACATGGTAAAACAACTTTTTAAACCACATAAAATCGTGTCTACAATGACCCCAAACCACTCCGACCCCCTTCTCCGTCAATCTCGTCGGAGAAGACGACTTGGGCCATCCATTTCTTCGACCCTTACGGACCTTAACCATAAGCTTCATCAACCATCCACCAGTGACCTCCTGAGAGCAGAGCAACGCCAGCGAGGAGGTGGCGGAGCTGCAGGACCTTCACCGGAGTTCTGGTTCTGCTGTCAGACTCTGCAAAGGAGGAAGGTACAACCACCGTCAGATGCAATCATCCAATCGTCATCCGACGGTGTATGAGGATCCACGTCGATGCCTTTGCAGCCTCCAGCTACCGTTCGATCGACGATCATGTAGCTCTTGAGCATCCATGTATCAGGTGCCGAGCAAGTCCGAGCCTCAGAACCAGAGCCATAGACTCGGATCCTCGAGCTGTATCCGAGCCACTGACGAAGCATCAAGAACTTGAGCTATCTCCTAGCCTAGCAGAAGCAGCATCCGACCTTGCAAAGCCACCCGAGCCTGGCTTCACGTGTCTCGGTCACGTGATGGTCAAGTAATTTGTAGGGATGCCCCAGGAGTTTCTCCAAATTACAGATAGGTCCTGGAGTCACGTGCATACCATGTGCGCTTGGGTATTTCGCACGTATACCGTCGTTGGTTTTATTAATTGCAAAAATACCCCTATTGTATAGGTTATTTACAGGGAAGGTCCTGAATTTTGTTTTATTTCATTTGAGTACCTCATGGACCTATTTGCTATTTATCTTTCTTGTTTTCTTGCATTTATGCCCCCGGCTTCACTCTTCATATCTTGAGCATCCTAGCTTCGATTGAGTCGATTTCAGTGGTGTTTTGAAGCTCATTTCATTGTATTCTTAATGGCTTGATTAGATTCTAGATTTGACACAATGAATTTTGATGTATTATTTCATTAGCTCAGTGTCTTTATTTCAATGCTTCTCATGCCTTATTTTTACATCTATGAAAATAGTTTCATTAA
The DNA here is from genome assembly GCA_037367405.1 of Ottelia alismoides. NCBI lineage: Eukaryota > Viridiplantae > Streptophyta > Magnoliopsida > Alismatales > Hydrocharitaceae > Ottelia > Ottelia alismoides. The sequence goes on from JAZKJV010003675.1 coordinate 1,510,573, forward strand.
TTGATTCGTATTTGACTCGGGATTAAATGGCTCAAGTATTTTTTATAAATAGGGCATATTTTTGCATTTAATCGCATCTCTTTGCATGATAAAAAAATCAGATAAAAAATGCATTGTTCATGTTTACTTAATGCATATTGTCTTGTCTTCATGCATGTCTTGACCTACGATTCTTTAATCTGGCATTTAACTAAAATAATTAGAGTTCAAATAATAAGAATGAGGCTTGTGTCCCTGAGTTCGACCTTGGGCTTGCCCAAGTAAAATATAAATTCGACCATTTGATTTCATTGTTAATTGAATTAAATGGTCTTTGATCGATCTGATTTGGTCCAACAGCAATGACATCAGAAGAGTTAATTTACCACTATTAAAGGGTTGAATCTTGGGATTGTCACATCTCCAACAACTACAAAGCACCTCCTGGAACCTGCTGAACCTCTTGTGAGCTCGAGAGCACATCGGAGTATAGATAATCGATTGGAGGAACTATGCCCAGGAAAGTGTTCTTCCTTCTTCTTCCAGCCCTCTAATCGTCGTCGGATCGAGAAGGTGGTCTGGGTCTAATCTCCATCATTGGATTTAGGTGAAACAATGTGCAATGTGGACCGTCCATCGTACATACGTAGATCGCGCCCAACTATTAGATCTCGCACCCCCGTATGTGCTCTGCACGTGTCCACTCAGTATTTTGCGTTGAACCCCCTATTCCTTTTGTATTTTATATTTGTTATGTCAATATTAAGTAACGTGTAATATAAATAGTTTATTTTGCAACTACAACTTCAGAACTTTCGATATTTGCCTTTTGGTCCTTCTCATGAATTGTATGTTTTAAATATTGGTCATTTTGCACAATGAGGCCTTGGATTTGTTCCAATGTTAATAAACACGTGAGATATTTATAAAAAATACAATGATGCCTTAGTCCTTCTAATTAAATTATTTTTTGCATCTTATTTTTATTAAATGTTTCAGTTTGTCCAAAAATCATAGGAAAATTGTTGTAAATGCTTGGAACATAAATCTTTCACATATATTTTGCATTTGTCATTTTTACTTAATTTTCCTATTTTTAAAATAAAAAATGAGCATATTTTCCCTATTTAGCATTTAAAAATCCATAAAAATAAAATGTCTCCATAAATATCAAAATTATTATTCTGTTTAGATTATAGTTTATTTTATCACATATCTACGACCATAAAATATATAAATAGAAAACTGAAAAACTTAAAACCCCTAAAAACATTATAAAAATAGTAAAAATTCTATAAAATTCTTAAAATTATGTTTTTTATTCTTCAATTTTCCTTATAATATAATTTATATTAAAAATGATTTAGGGTTTATTTTGGACTTATATATATTTTTAAAACCCTAAATTGGTTGTAATATTTATAGTGTTCTCTATTTTGTGTTTTTTAACTTTAAAAAAGTCCAAAAAATACAAAAATAATACAAAACCCAAAAAAACAAAGAAAATACTAAAAACCCAAAAATATTCCATTTCCTTTATCTTGACTTTATTTCACTTATTTAAAAAATCCAAAAACATATTTTCTTTCTCATTATTTATAGTATTACTTACATACTTTGTAAAAGCAAAGAAATAAAAATTGACAAAATTAAAAATTAAAAGCTAAATAATATAAAAATATTAAAACGTAAGAGCTCACGGCCTTGGTCAGTGAGGCTCGAACCCTTTTGAGCATCTCCAGTAGCTACAAAGCACATCCTGGAACCTTTTGAGCCTCTTGCGTGCTAGAGAGCTCGTCGGAGGATAGAGAATTGATGGAGGAACTATGCCCAAGAAAGTGTTCTTCCCTCTTCTTCCATCCCTTTAATTGTCATCGGATTGGGGAGGTGGTCTTGGTCTAATCTCCATCGTTGGATTGAGGAGAAACAATGTGCAATGTGGACTATCTATCGTGCATACGTGGATCACAACCAACTATTAGATCTCGCACCCCCGTACATGCCCTTTTGCGTTGAACCCCCAATTCCTTTTGTATTTTATATTTTGTTATGTAAATATTAAGTAACGTGTAATATAAATAGTTTATTTTTCAACTACAACCTTAGAACTTTGGATATTTGCCTTTTGGTCCTTCTCATGAATTGTATGTTTTTAGTATTGGTTATTTTGCACAATGAGGCATTGGATTTGTTTGGATGTTAATAAATGCATGAGATATTTATAAAAAATACAAACACGCCTTAGTCCTTATAATTAAATTATTTTTTGCATCTTATTTTTATTAAATGTTTCAGTTTGTCTAAAAGTACTAGGAAACTTATAGTAAATGCTTGGAACATAAATCTTTACATATATTTGGCACTTGGCATTTTTACTTAATTTTCCTATTTTTAATATAAAAAACGAGCATATTTTCCCTATTTAGCAATTAAAAATCCATAAAAAAAATGTCTCCAAAAATATCAAAAATATTATTTTGTCTAGATTATATTATACTTTATCACATATATAAGACCATAAAAAATATAAACAGAAAATTGAAAAACTTAAAAACCCTTAAAACATTATAAAAATAGTAAAATTTCTATAAAAATCTAAAAATTATGTTTTTTGTTCTTCAATTTTCTTTATTATATATAGTTTATGTTAAAAATGTTTTAGTGTTTAGTTTCGACTTATATATATTTCTAAAACCCTAAATCGGTTGTAATATTTATAGTGTTGACTATTTTGGTTTTTTTAACTTTAAAAAAATCCAAACAATATAAAATCAATACAAAAACCCATAAAAAGAAAGAAAATACTAGAAATCCCCAAAATATTTCATTTATTATATCTTGAATTTATTTCACTTATTTTAAAAAATCCAAAAACATATTTTTTTCTCATTATTTATAGTAATACTTATATAGTTGTAAAAATCAAAGAATTAAAAATTGACAAAATTAAAAATTAAAAATTAAATAATATAAAAAATATTAAACATTTAAAAATCTTTAAAAAAATGCATATAATGTAAAACCCCAAAAAATATTAATAAAATGAAATTGGCATAAAAAAGTAAACTAAAAAACCTAGATCCTTATTAATTAGCAATAATTAATAATAAATATCTACCCTAGTTCATAGTGGTTCGACATTCTTCATACATACACCTTAACACACTTTTAAAAAGTTATAATAAATTTTGACTCACTCAATTTGATATATTTTCATTGATATATTGTGGGTTTATTGTTGTATGAATTGGGAGATCAGTCGTCGTATCGACTGCTGACCTAGCTTGTTAAGTTTGCACGACCGACGTATTTTCTCTTTTTAACATAGTCCAAGAAAGAATTTCATTCTCCAATAATGCTCATCTTAAGTTGTTCCTAGATATCTTTTCAAATTATATACAATGGGAAGCAATAGTAGAACCAAATATAATATCAACAACATAAATCTACATATTTAAAGATTGATAACTTTTTAAATAAATAGAGTACAATCTACTTTACCAACTTGAACACTAGAATTAAGCTAAAATTAGTTTAACCTATCATATCAGTCTTTATATGCTTTCTTGAGTTCATGAAGATATTTTCTAAGTTTAGAGACATATTCTAAATTGGTACAGTCTTGGAATCTTGGAGGTTTTTTACATAGACTTCTTCTTCTATACAACCACTTAGAAAACACTTTTTACATCAATTTGAAAAAGCTTAAATACTTGATAACAAGAAAATTATGATAACATGTTGAACTATTCAATTCTAGCAATTGGTGCATTGGTTTCCTGTAAATCGATACCTTCCACGAGTTCCTTTTGTTTCTAAAAACATTATCATATTCATCCAATTAGTTTCCTAAAGTCACATGATTCTGATCATTAAGTGGTCTTGATGTTTTAGCATAGAATCACATACCTAATCGAAGGCAAGGGTTTAACGTTAACATCATGGAAGCATGAAGATCACATCACATGCCATCAAGAATAACTAGTCATACTAGTTGCAAAGGGTAGCGAAAATTAAAATTTTGACAAAGATGAAACCACATGAAATGAGAAAATTTCTCATATCATTTCATCAAGATCACAAATGAGTAAAATGATTACCTCTTGAAGTGTGTTTGTGGGCATATGTCTCTAAATGAAAAGACCTCCTGTCTCAAGTCGGATACATCGAAGGATGCACTTACGAGCACGTGGATGAGACATGTGCTTCCCATAACTCAAATTAACAATCCAAGCATGAACCCTTCTGATTTCATCTCATGAAATCTGTAGCATTCCGCACGAGCATGGAGCACAAAAGAAGGCGGAGATCCATGAAAAATAGAACCGACAATACAATGGCAGTGCGGTGACGACGCTCTCAATAACCACCAAGTGAATGACCACTGGGGTTGAGAGAGAAAACCTCCTGGACGTGTATGAGAAGAAGAGGGAGTTTTATTTCTTTGAACTTGTGTAAGAGAAAGGGCTAGGCCTACCCTTTCCTTTATAATAAATTTGATGGTTGAGATGCACTCCTAATTGAAATCAATGGCCATGATTTCGTTGCATAAAATTTCCAACAACAACTAACTAATTTAAAAGAAAATAAATATGTTAAATAATATTCAACAAATGTAAATTCAGTTAAATCAATTCATAGGGAATAATATGGAAAGAAGGAGAGCATCCTTCCATAATAAGTGTTTAACCTAGTCGCCTCATTCTAGGTACGGCTCTTGAATAGAGAATTAATTTGTACTCTCACACTATGCACTTAGCTCAACTTAGACGGGGTGTTGGAAGACTGTGTGGTTCTCTTTTTGGGTGGAATGGACATCTAAAGACCAAAGTACGGGTTGAAATGAAGCTTTGGATGAGGGATGGATGACTGGGCACAATTTTTTCTAAGACACCAAAACATGTGCAGAAAAAAAGATTCTATATCCTGGGTACAATAAGATCATGCAGAGCTACCAAAAATCATAACAAAAGGAAGCCAACTACAAAATAAATATTTGACCAAAAAAGGTCCAAGCTTCAATCAGCCTACAGATCTTGGTGGAGACTCGGCTACATTGGCCAGCTTCACAAGGAGAGGTGACTACATTGGTCCCCCTCCCGTTCTTTTCCCCTTCTTCTAAAAATTTCTCCACCTTTCGATTGTGAACAAAGCACAACATGCCTTAGAAAGAAATACTTGACTCCTCGAGAATGAGTTATTGGAGGAGAAGTTTGTATAGTAGTCCGTCATTCTTTATGGGAGGAGCTATAATCTTTCACACACATGAGGTAATTGTTCAATGTTCATGAGGTATGCTTTTGGGAAGAGGATTGAATCTAAGATGACTTCTGAGCCGAAACTGTGACAATGATGTGTAGAACTTGGAGGTTGTTGATTTTAAAACCCTAATTCTCACAGAAGTTCCGTCAAACTAATAATCCAAAGGTAGGGTCTAGCTCCATTTTCACCTTTTGCTCAAGGTCTTAGTTTGGAACCCAATCTCATTTCACCTCATTCATTCTTCAAATGCTTAAGAAGAGCATGGTTTAAGTATAGGGGGTTGATGAATCTAAGATTCATCACTCTAAAAGACATTAATTAAGTTCAGATCCCCAAACTTCATTGAAATTTCTTCATCTCTACTGAATAATTAATATTTATGCATATGTAAATAATAACTGCATTTTATCATGCATAATAGCACAAAATAAGAAGCCAAAAATGCTAGCCCAATTGACCTGCTAAATAAGCTAACTTCCCTGATTTTTAACTAATTTTCGCTAACCAAAATCACCCAAAACCACCTCCATTATGTACATATCGCTAACAAGAATTAATGGAAGAAAACAAAAAAATACCGACAAAAATAAGTGGACAAGAAACACAAACCCTAATACCAGAATTTCCGAATTAAAACATTGATATCTTCCTTATATAGTACTTTATTTGATCATACTCACTTTTTTATTAATGTACATTCAATTATCTTCAAAACAATACTGAGTTTAAGTGAATCGGAGCTCATATGTGAAAGTTGGGTTTTGAGCCACTTTTGTACATTGTGTATTTACCTGATTTTGACCTATTATTTTATGTACATATTTAACTCTTTTTATTTTATTTCTTTTTCATTTATTTTCTTTGACTAAAGTTTTATTAAAATGCACAAAAATCCAAATTTAAAATAAGACCAAAATTAAAGAAATCGATAAAGTCCGAGTGTTCACTAACAATCTGTACAAAAGTTGTTATTTTCGTACTTTATTTTATTTCTTTATTTTCCTACTTATCAAAAATCCAAAAAATAGATTTTTTTGTAAATATTTATCATTGATTTTATCATATTTTTATATGATATTTTCTTTATTTAAAATGAACAAAATTATAAAACCCAAAAATCAAGGACTTCTATGTACATAGAGAACCCCCAAAAGTATCACTTTATGCAAATGACTTATTTTGGTTTTGGTCATGAAAGTTGTAGATCTCGTCGAGACAAGCAACTTTCATGTAGAAATTTTTCGATCCGAGGTTATTTGCTATTTCTTTCCAATTTTTCTTTTCTTTTATTTTTTGAATTTTCAGGAGTTGACACGTGGCCGCTCTTGGAGCCACCACATCTCACTCATTTTTGGTTTTTAAATTTCGTTGATTTATTGTAAAATTAAATAAAATAATTAAAAAATAAACAAAATCCATGTGGCCAAACCTCAGTCGCCCGATCTCGGTCGATCGGACGGCCAAGGCACTTCTCCATTCTCTCCATCTCGCATCACTGACTCTGCTAGTCTCATGCCCCTTTCCTAATATGTGCTCGCCAGATCTTCAAAATCCCGACCTACTTCCCAATCACCTTGCACTCCTTCCTTCTCCGACTAAGCTACTTCCATATTCACCCCTTTTCCTCAATCAATTGCACTGCATCTCCACTCCGCCAGCAACACCTACGCCACCAACGACAACTGGAGCTTTTCCCTCTCCGACACCTTGTTCCTTCCATGACCTCTACCCTCACCGTGCTCTCCTTCACCCGTATCTCCATTAATAGTGTCATCTACCATTTACAGCAATCGAAGGAGCTCCAGGCGTGGCGGTGACATCGCCACTATACCCTTCCACCTTGGCTAGATCTGAAGTTTCCAGCTTCGCTAATGCACGCTCGCTTCTATTCCGATTTGTTGTCGAGCCGTACCTCCAAGTACTCCTTTGCTTCTCCCCCGCACTTCTCATCTCCTTAACCTCAACTTCGATCGTCGCACGCACCCTTCACTTACTTCAAGCATTGAGAACAAGCCCAAGGTCCGCCGGTGGTGACAGTATCATGCTTCGGCTTCTCCCTCAAGTGTGTGGCGAGATCCGAGGCATCCGCCATGTTGCATATCACCATCCTCCACATCTACCATTGCTTCGGCCACCTCCCAACATCGTCTAGCCCTACCACGCTTCATCTACTCCTCCGCTCGCCATCGACTGAAGCCACACCGCCCTCTGCCCAACGACTCCAGCAGACATCACCTTCTCCATCAACCGTTGGAGTTGCATCAACCCTACCCACCTTCCTCCAACTAGACTCATGCCTTTGACCTCTCCCTTTCCCGGCATCTATCAGTCATGTGTCAACTAAAAATCTTTAAAGCTCCACTGCCTCTACACCAAGCCGACCATGCATGGGGCACCGCCGCTCCACCACTAGAAACCCTCCATCGAAGCGACGGCCCTCCGCCCGCCATCCACTAGGATCTTGACCCAGTGCCCCCGCCCCTCACATGACTCGCATGTGTGGGGAAGGGATCTTTGTAGTCAAGCCCTTAGAGTTTCACCGTATTTCCAGCCACCCTTATCCAACATAGGTTCGCGTGCCACGCATGTGACGCCTTCGTAATTTTTGTACTTGACCCCCTAGGTCCTGGTAGTTCACCAAAGTCATCTCTTTGTATTTTCTAATTTATTTAATTTTTTTAATATAGTGAATATATGCCTAGCTTCTTCTATAATTTGAACCTAATTCTTGCATTTTTTTCATAATAAAAAAATAGCATTTATTCTATAATTAATTCTTTACATTATGACATGCTTGTGATATTTTTATGCTTTACAGTTAATTAATATTTAATATTTGTATGGAAAATTGTGTAGCTTGCCCAATCTTTGCTCAGAAATTCAAAGATAATTAATCATTGCTGGAAAAATTGTAAATATTCACGGATAGTAGAATTAATTGTTATTTACATTGTACTGAAAAAGATTTGCATTTGCATGCATATTTTGCTCTATAAAAATCATTCTATGTATTTTAATATTTAATTTATAATAGGTGTTAATCCACATTTTTACGATTTAGGATTTTTCTAAGATAACTCATTTATTGATATATCTTGAATAATTTTATTTCCTGAAAATAACAAGATTTAATATTTATTATAATTAATTTTTGGGATTCACCTTGTTTACATTCATTAAAACGTTAAATATTTATATTCATTAGAAAATTCAAAAAAAATACTGTATTTATTTCACCATAATTAACATCTTGGCCATGTTTTTTGACTTTTTGACGTAGTTTGATTGACACTGATTTTCTAGTCCTTAAAATTGGCATGCATTTTTGTATTTTAAAAATTGCATAAAAATTACCAAAAATATTCTGCCTTGAAAACCGTGCATGAAATTTGATAAACATTAATCATAGTTTTTCCTTTGCCTCCTTGAGTTCAACCATGAGTCTTGTCCATGCTAAATAAACATAAAACCGTTTCGATTAATTGTCGAAATAAATTAAGTGGTTAATTTCTTGATTGATTCATATTATCGGCCTACAACGAAACGACGACATTATTATAAACACTTAATTCACATCAATTAAAGAGTGTAATTCATGACTAATCAATTACTTAAAAAATATTGAAAAGGGACTTTGAAGCCTTTTATCAATGTTTTGAGAACCACTTAGCAAGTTATGCTTTAAGCATTTATCTAGACTAAGTTAATTATAAGTAAGGGTGTTACTTATCATGCCTTCATAAATATTCATACATGCATTTTTGTTTTTTAAAGTGACTTTCACACCTTTCTCGGGCTTAATATTGATAAACAAGTCGGTATCTCCGATCATATGATTCGAGCATCCACTATCCATGATCCACTTGCTTCTTTTATTGTGCTTGATATCCTCCAAGAGATATCTTGGTCATGTGATGGATTTAATTGTGTATTTTTCTAGAGTTGATTTTCCCTATTTGATATAGAGATTTCCCTTTTTGATTCCATTGGTTCAATCCTTATAGTTTTCTTGCTCTGAGATCCTAATATCTATAGAATAGATATTTTATGTACTCTATGATGCATATTTCTTGTGGGTCCTTAAGGGGTTATCTTGGCTCCTAGTATTAATATGAGGTTTCTTACCTTTATTGATTATGTTAGATATCCAACATCAACAGACATTTTACTGCATAAAGTACTAGATTTATTAGTCCAAAATACTAGCTTTATTAGTCCTCTTTTCTATTCCAATTTCACATACAATCCCAAGGATTATAGTTGATCGATAAAAGTCTCCAAGCATATTATCTAGTCCTTTACTGTCTTTCGTAAACTTAGATAGATTATCTACAAGACTTCTAGTTTTAGCTTTCTATTCCCATGCATTATTTTCAAGGTTTGCATGTTTCCTTTGAGCTAATTAATCTCAAATTCATGATCTTATTGGGTTGATTGTGCACTAGACTTAACTAATTTATTTTCTTTTTTCAGGTCAATAGCTTTCTTAGGTAAATGTTAAAATGCATCCAAGAGTCCATCTTAAGTAGCATCATAAGTTTTGCCCTCATCACAAATTGACATAAGTCAAATAGTGCTTCCTCATCTTCAAATTTATCGGAATTATTGTAACATCTAAAGTGTCTTGCAAGTCTTTCTTCTTTGGAAACCTTATGTAGTGCTTCTATGATTCTCTTTGTATTTTATTGTCATCTTCCTTCTTCTTGAAAGACTCATATTGTGTTCCATGAAGCTTTCATTTAAAGGACATTTTTTTTTTAAAATGATCTTTCTTCTTAAGGTTGTAGAAGATATCATCACTTTCCTTTTTCTTTGAATCACATCATTTCTTTATTACAATTTAAATCCCTCTTGATATGATAATGATGTCTTTGTCATATGAATCTTCTTCTGATGAAATTGATTTGGCTTATAATCATAGAGTTTTTCTTTTCTTCTTTATCCCACATTTTGTCTCTTCACTTGTTGTTTCTTGACTTCGAAAGAGAGTAGATTGATAATCATATCATCTATAGTAAGTTTATCAGAGACATTGTCTTCCTTGATCATAGCCGTCAAGATGATGAAAATACATAAAAGTAGATGGAACCACTAGGTGAACAGATACCTGATGAAATGGGTCCATAAAAATCTAATAATCTGAGAGTGTCAAATTATTACAATTATTTAAAGAAATAAATCACTCTCTCACAAAATAAAAATCTACAATAAACTACTCTACTACGAGCCTCCTCGGTTACTGGGTTTCCCTTTAAAGCTCTCTCTCGTCGATTCGATTCGAAGGAAATGGCCTCCACCTTGCCCGAGTGCAGTCAGTCTCCTAAGAGATCTTTCCTCTCTCCACGGGCTCTCACAACAAATTCAAATAAGAGATGGATTAGAACAAGTTATACAAAAATAAGTTAGAGAAATAGAATGCAGAAAATAAAGTAAATAAATAAACAAAAAGAACCATATATCCTAACCGTTGTTTCCCCGACAACGGTGCCCTCTTAGTAGTCCCCACGGCAACCGATCCACGATCAGTGAATAGTCAACCTGCAATAATGTGAAACAATGTGTATGTGTGAGTAAAAGTTTATTATAACTCTACAATAGTGTGTATAGGTGTAAGTAATAAAGTGTCAAACTCAAGGAAGCCTAACGAGGATAGACAAAATTACTATTAACTAATGCTAATTAATAATGATTTTTGGATTATTTTGCTTTCATTGTTTTTTTCCCTTTTGAGATTCTATGATTTCGTGGGTTTTTAAGTGTAACATTTTTATAATTTTTAATATTTTATGTTATTTATATTTTTATTTTTTCCAAATTTCAAATTTCTTTTTGTTTTTTATAATAAGATATTTATAAATACATAATATTATAGTTATAGATAATATTAGTATATAAGTAATACAAAAAGAAATATGTTTTTGGATTTTTCTAAGTCAAATAAAGTCAAAATGAAGAAAATAGAATACTTTTTGGTTTTTATATTTTCTTGTTATTTTTGGGATTTTTATAGGAGTTCATAGATTTTTTTTTAATTTTTAAAAAGCAATAAAAATGAAAACAGTGCAAAAAGAAAACAAAACAACTAAGTATGGTTTTTAAAATAGTTAATAATCAAGAACAATTCCATGCCTAATTTTTTACATAAAATATATTTAACATGAAAAATCATAAATAAAGATATATATATATATATTTATAAATTTCTACAATGTTTGTAGATTTTTATAAGATTTCTAGTTTTTTGTACTTTTAAATGTTTCTCATTAATATTATTATGTGATTCTTGGATATGATTAAAATATACTTAAATGCAACTAATCTGATTTTTTAGACAAATATTCTATTTTTATAGGTTTTTAATAGCTAAACAGGAGAAAATAACATGTTTTTATTTCTAATAAATATGAAAATAACTTTAAATACCAAATCAAAATTAAATGTGATAAATATAGGTTCAAGGCATTTAATTTGATTTTCCTCTATTTTTTTGATACGCGAAAGCAATAAGTAAAAATAAAGACGTAAAATAAAATTATTCTACAACACAGGGATCTATTTGTAATTAAAATAAATTATCCATGCATTCCAGAACATACAAACAAAATCCATAAGAAAGGTGCAAACAATACTAGTACATGTGATATGCACGCACTTGGTAGGGACTAAAATGTAATTTAATATAAAGTTCTAAGCATTTAATAACAAGTTCAAAAACTATAAGGGATCCCCTATAAAAGTTCCCTAAAAGTGCCTCACTTGGACCCCTATATGAGGTCATTTGTGATACGTAGATTTGACTCACGGTTTAATTTGTGTCGGATGTAGTGAACTGCAGAGAGAAATCTATTTATCAAACAAAAGACAACAAATCAGGGGAGAGAGAGAAAGTGAATAAGAGACTCTTCTCCTAATTTTATTGTTCCACTATTTATTTATACAGGAAAGCTTTCTTGGGTCGAACACAAGGAGGTAAAAAATCACACTTTAATTTTTGAGATGGAAAATATTTTAATGATCTTTTTATTTCTTCTCATAGAAATCTTTTTGTTGGTTTTAGTTTTTGTATTTTTTATTTGATTTTCAATTTTTTTCATTTTTTTTATTTTTTAAAAATTGAACATTTTCAAAACAAATGTGATATAGGAAGTATAGTGTGATGCTATATAAAAGATGGCACAAAGATGACTTGAGCAATGGTCTCAAGAACTACACATATAACAAAACTCAAAATGAAGTCAAAAATCGATGAATAAAATCTCGATAAAAACATGAAAAAAAACATTAAAATTATTAGAAACCCCTCTAAGATAGTTGAATAACTACCCTAGAAAAATCGTAAAAAATGAAGTCCAATAAAGGTTCAAAATGTTCAATGTCTGCAGGGGTATAATTGTAAATATATATATTCATAATAAATCTTCCAAATAGATCCATGGTCAAGGACCTATTTGTAATAAAAATAGTTATGGATTTACACATTGGTCCCTACACATTGACCGTAAATGTAATTATGAGGAAAGTTTAGATGACATGAAATTCTGGAAACTAAGTGCGACACCTTTGCATTTTTTCTACCGATTACGCATTGAACGACGATGGTTAGAGTTGAAGGTGTATCTTAGCCGTTTATGCTTGCCATGCGTCGCACAACTATACATAGTCTTCTTGGTTGTATTCTTCCCGAAAATCTCTACGGTGGCGACAGATCTGACATCTTCTTTAATTCAAGTCAAGCTTTGGCTAGGTAGCTGATGAGGGCATCACTCTTGCATGGCCAGAAGGGGTTCTTCTACCCCCTTTGTGCTCCCCTGCAGTGGAGAATGAAGGTAGCATCGATGGATGCCCTGCTAGGGTTTAACCTTCAGGAACAACTGAGGTTGCTTCTGCTCTTGATCAGAGCTCAACAAGAAGGAAGCTCCAGTTGATGGCTTGAGAAGATCCTGATTATGTAGAAGACCTGTAAGATGATATAGTTTCTCGATTCATGATGAATCGTCCAAGGATGATGAATTCTTGTAGTACAAATAATGGTTTCCAGATGAGTGAAAGTTCAGATCAGATTGTCTATTTTTTGATTAAAATTGAAAAGTGAAATTGGTTGTGGATTAAGTAAGATGCTTTAGGTCATTAATGGATGATTAATTGATCTGCATGGATAATGAAATCGAGGCAAAATGGAAAGGGCAAATGAAGGTCACCTGGGAAGAAGGGCATAAGACCCTTGGGTTGTAGCTCGAAGGTGTGTGTTCACTGGAGCTGAATGTCGTGATGGTGGCTATTCAAGGTGGAATGGCCCTGGAATGTCTTTCATCTAACATCATTCTTCCTCGTTGGTCGACCTCTTAGCTCTGTCACAGATGGTGGTGGATAGAACATGACGAGAAAGTTGGATAAGTCATCAGTTTGTTCTGGAATGAAGTGTTGTAAAGAGTTAGTTTGGTTTGGTTGACTTTGAGGAATTAAATAGCGGATCGATGAGAAGTTGGAGAAGATCCAAAGGACAACATGAAAACTAGTCGATGGTGATGAAGATGAATGGATTAGATGTGAGAATAAAGATGAATTGAAGTGGGAATAACTTCATGAACTAGAGCTATTTGTACAAACATCCAACAGTTCTTGAAGTGGAAGATGACAAGTGGTGAAGACACGTGTCAGCACCACATAGGTCATCATAAATAGGTTATAAATTAGATATCAAATATTAGATGACATTATATTAAATAAGGTATAAAAACAAAAAAATAAATAATTAAATTACCTAAATTATGGTATAATTTATTTTTCTAAATAATATATATTTTATGAGGTATAAATATAATATTAATAAAAATATATAATGTACCTTATAAATAACTTTATATATTTAATTCAATAATTAATAAATAAAATGTCATTTTTATATTTTATTAATTAATATAATAATAATTTATGGTTGTATGATTTTTTATGGATTTTAATAAATTAATATATATATATATTCTATAGTTCAAATGCATCTATATTTTATGGTTTATATTTATTTAAGATATTAAAAGGTTTTAATTTCTCAATTTTTGTAGATAAACTATAAGACCAAGAAAATAATTGTTATCAAGTGTGCTATAAATATTATGTACATAATAAAATAAGCTGCCAAGAAACCCAATTGCCATTAGGTACCAAAATCTACGTTTTGCAAACTGACTTTGATTTTTTATTGAAATTACCTTCATTAATTAGTTATTATATGAATTTAAAGTTGAGTAAAGTGCAATTAGAATTCGTATGAAGAAGTTATGAGGTTCGTTAGTTGAGAAATTTACAATTTGAAAACAAGATTTCTTGGCACATATACAGGTTGGGACCTTTTAGGATTTTTTTATTTTTATATACCTTGTATAAAACAATAGGAGAAGAGTTTGATGAAAAATAAATACAAATTACTTAATTAATTAAAATTAGTTGAAGTTTTGGTAAATAATGAATAAATAAATATTGATGTGTAATGTACATAATTAGATATTTTTATATTTTCTCCTTATCTCCTCCTACTTTCTTATTTTTCAACCAAGTTCTACCGACTTGGTCTCGAGGTTGGGTTATATAAATAAATCTTGCAGCTATATTTATATTTAGTTAGTTATATTGTACATACACACACACATATATATATTTACAGTCTGCCTTCTTTTCTTAAATTTTATTATTTTATTTTTTACATGTTTTATGCATAAAAATATATTTTTATTAATGAATGACATTTTTACAAAGAATGAACTTTAATGCATAATGTATTTGTTAAGGGTTTTAATACAAAATGCGATAAAAGTGTTAAGGAATCATAGATTCATCAACCCCCTATACTTAAAGTTTGTTAGTCCCTTATCAAACACTTATTTGAGAAATAAGGTTTAACAAAGAAAGGTTAAATTGATTGTGTTTTCTTAAACCAATTCATGCGAATAGACAAAGTACTGAGCTCGATCGGACCTTAGAATAAGCATTTTGTTTGAGACTTAACTAGGAGTAGGATTTTAATCTCAACAATGCTCAAGTTCCACAAATCCTTATTCAGGTTCACCTCAACAACCAACTCAGATCCACTTATCCATATCGCTAACTCTTTCAACCATGAATTCAATTTGTATGGTGTGTGGATTTTGTTATCTCTTCCTACTTAAAGAAGCAATGAAACCACCTACTCCAATAATAAACTCCCATTGGTTCCTCATCCAGCAATACTTTCCTCGAGGAGGGCGTATTTCCTTTTAAGTTCATGTCATGTTGTGTCCACAATTGAACAGAGAGAAGATAGAAGAATGAGAAAAGAAATGGAGTGTGACCAGTGTAGTCGCATCTCCTTGTGAAGCTCAACCGGTGTAGCCAAGTCTCCATCAAAATGTGCAGGTTTTTTTGGATGCTTGAACCATTGTGGTCATATTTGTATTTGGTGGAAGTCTTCTTTTTTGTAGAATTTGTATTGTTGCTTGCACTACCTCAATCTCTTGTGCCCCAATGGATATAACATCTTTTCTTCCATCCATTTTTTGGGATCTTGGAAATATTGTCCAAGCAGGATCCTCCCCTCGTCCGAAGCTTTTATTGAACCCCACAACTCACGCCTTTAGATGTCTGTGCCACTAGACAAGGATGAAAATACACCACTAAAATGAAATGTCATTCACAACCACATGCAAATGAGCTAAGAGCAAAGTACGTGTGTCCAAAATTGGTCCACTATTGAAGAGTTAAACGGACGACACCAAGTGTTCTTAGGTAAGTTTAAGTTGAATTCCGAACATGGTCTCATGGAACCCAAAGATTTAAGTCAAAGACCTGAAGAGTCTAAATTCTAGTTCCTCACTAGGCTCCTTATAATGAAAGACAAGGCCATAATCAAGCTCTATCCTTTAGACTATTTCCAAATCTTTTGTTCGAGAAATTAAACTTATTCTGAAAAATGCGAATGGTAATGCGATAATATTTTGTGAAGTACATTTTTTTGAATTTTACTCATTTTTATGGAATTTAGGACTTCGTATTTTTTATGGATATTCCATTTTTTTATAAATAAACATATTTTATAAGAATTTACAATATAAATTACCAATATTTTTTGAATTAAATAACTAATGTGTTTTACAGGTTGTTTATACAAATATTTAAATATTAAGTTATTTTACATATTTTAATAAATATGATTTTAAATAAATATTAGACTATTTGAAATAAATATTAGACTATTTTAATTAACACATTTTAATAATAATTTTACATATATTTTACTCATTTAGAATGATTTTATAAATACTTAATAAATAGTTTTAAAATTTACCCTTACCCACTTTTTAAAGGATTTTATAGATATAGAAAATACATAAAGGTAAGAGTTATTTATATAATATATACACGTCCCCTATACTTGGCTTGTGTTATGCCCTCATAATACTAAAAAGAGAAAATGGAGGACATAACTCGTGCTAAGTAAAAGTAGCTGAAAAGTAATAAAAGAATAGAAGTCAGACGCCCCCTATACTTACGACATGGTCATCGTAACTATAGTGGAAGACAAAAATTAGGTGACTGAGGGCAAGGAAGATAGAAACGAAAGAAAGAAAGAAAAAGAATAAATGGAATCACTCGTTCCTCTTTATACTTAGGATCAGGCATCATAAGTATACAAAAGAATGTGGCCAAAAATTAAGGATGAGTGATTGGTGTTAAAAAAAGGAAAATCAAAAGAAAATTAGAAAAGAATAAAATATGAAAATGAGAATCAACAGGCAAACGGTCCCCTATACTTAGGATCTGGTATCCTAAGTATACAGATGAGAAAAAATGGGGACGATTGGGATCTAAGAAGAATATCCAAGTGATGGTGTACTCCAGAAAATGAATGGCTTAATGGCTTGTATATAGGACAAAATGAAGTGGAAGCATAGACATGAGTCTTGTACAGAGTGGATCACTTCAACCTGGGTTGTAAGGAATGGTCTGTTATACGAGTGTATACCAATCTCTGGTTAGACGAGTAGAGCTGCTTCTGTAGGTGAACCCTAAACCCTGACATGATATCTATATCCTCATGTGAACTATCGTCTAAAGAACTAGTACCATATTATGAACCCCATGCTCATGTAGGATATCGTGGGTATCAAAGTAAACACTCTCAAGATCAAGAGAACGGGTCTCATCTATGTGCTTACAGTCATCTTATAAGTTCGTGTCCTCTGAAATGAATGACAATACAGATTCTAGGACTATTACATCCTCTTGTCATCTCAATGTGTACCTCTCCGTTTTCTGTGCGAAATGATACTCTCCTAGAATCATAATCAAAGAAGGCCTTCACGGTATTCAAGAAAGGCCTCCCAAGAATGTTTGGAGCAAGGTAATTGTGTAGGGAAATCTATGTCTAGGATATTAATGTCTGACGGAAACTACAAACCCTATACAGTTACGATAATGTTCCTCAACTTGCATCTAGGTCTCTTTACTGATCTATCTAAAAATTCATGCAATTCCCGTGATCTTTAAAGAGGACCTAACTTAAGCTTATCAACTAAAGAATATGATAACAAATTAATCAAGGAACCATAATCTAAGAGAGTGTGATCAAATGTTGCATTTGAAAATCTCACATCTGACATAGCCTGAGCACATGAATCTCTCCTTCTCTTGGGTACATTATTATGAATAGAGTATGATGTTGCCTTGGTCAAAACATGTTTCTCAATGCGTAACTACTTTTCGTATGCATGGTACAATTGTTCCTCAGCTACTGCTTAAGTGTAGGAAATAATCTAAGGCATCGTGAAGTGTAATCGTCAAAAATATGCGATCTTTATGTAATCGTTCTGTCTCTGGAGTAACAACATTCTTTTTGGAATTTTTCTTTCCTTTAAGAAACAAAGCATCTGGAAAGGGAACAATTTCAGGAACAAAAAATTTCTTTTTTATTCAAATCATCACAAATGGAATCAACATGTACATTGGAAGTTTTAGAAGTATGTATGAAACTCTAGAAAATATGGAAAAAAAGTCAAATTATCAGCGAGAGTGTCTGTGTGACTGGCGTGGTATCATCATCTAAATCTCCTATGTCCATATCAATTGTCTCTACATCGCTCCCATGTCTAGCATCATCATGGTCATCATGGTCCTCATGGTGGTCCTCCTCCTCATCATCAGAATGTATATCGTCATCATGGATAGGCTCTCGCTCCTCATCATCGCGTGCCCTCTCCTCCTTTAGATCAGGTGGTCGTGGCTGTCTACCGCTCCTAGTACAAATGAAGTTAGATAAAAATTTAGGAAAAGTGACCTTACCTATAGTGGTATCTATCTGATTTGGATGTCACCTCTTGTTGTTCGAGTTCATCTGATGTTGTGCTAGGTGAGTGGTCTTGGGCACGGTTAACTCATCTAGACATGGTTTACCCTCTCCATCTATGTCCTATGTGTGAAGTTTAGTGTGCTAATCATATCTAAGATCTAGTTCAGTGCTAAGGGCTATGCAGATAACTCCGGGTCAGTGGGATGTCCCTAGCTCTCTGCTCTCTCCTGCCTAGAAGTGTGTTATGGGTGTGATGCATATGGCTGAGGAGATCTCTGAGGTGTAGTGTAAGACTGAACTTCCTGCTTGTGATGATGGTACTCAAAATGTGTCGCAAGAGAATGATAAGAATGTGTTGGTCTCTGATATGCAAGGTGGTTAGAATGCTATTGTGTATATGGAAGTCAGTGTTGAAAATGTGGACATCCATGTGGGTATTGCATTTGTTGCAACTGTTGGTGCACGCTCTGAAGTGTAATGTGTGGTGATGACTGATGCGGAACTAGAGCGTACCATATATCACTGATCTCAAGTGTGGAAGAATGATTAACATCATCAACTGGAAAAATCGTTATCTGACTCTAGTTGGTAGTGGATGAATCCTCATGACAATCTAGTTGTGGAGTCTCAGTAGAACATGCTAGATCGCTCTGTATATATTGAATCTGAATGGTGGGAGGAGTGGGTAATGATATATGTGTAGGCTGTGAAGAAGAAGAAAGTAATTGTTGGTATTGTAACTACATCTTGATTACTTTCTTTGTCAAATCATTCAAGTGTTGTGGCTATAATGATTGTTTCTCTAATCTCGTAACTTCTGCAAATCTTGTACTTTCTTCTGAATCACATTGCCAACTGTAATCTTCTCTCTAATAAAAGCCATGTCTGCATATTTGACTCGGAATCATAAATGTGTGCCACCTTCTGATGATCTCGTTGGTATGGTGGATGTGGGGCCTTCTAGAATGCCCAAGTAAAATCTAAAACTCTTGAATTCTCTGCCATACCCTCAAAGATGGTCCAAACAGACTCAACATCCTTATTCAAATAGCTACCACCACATGCGGTGCTCACTAACCCTTGAATATTTGGTTGGAGTCCTACAAAAAACTTTTATACTAGCACCTTCAAAGAAATCTCAAGATGAGGGTATTTCTCAGTCATATCCTTGGATGTTCCCATGCCTCGTGGAAAGAATCATGTGAATATTTGTAAAATTAGAGATATGACTCCTCATCACATTCATCCATCCCAGAGGAAAATATTTACATAGGAAGGTTGACTTGAGATCCTCCCAAGTTGAAATCTCTCTCCCTATATGGTTCAGACAATATCGTGCCTTATCGGCTAGGGAAAAAGGGAAAGACTTGAGGCGTGTAGCCTCCTAAGTAAGTCCTGGATAACTAGTTGTACCACAAATCATCTCAAACTACTTAAGGAAGGTAAAATGCTCTTCTGTCATATTCCCATAGAACTTGGGACTCAAAGAAATAGGGATGGTCTCAATTTGTATGGCCCTTGATTTTGTGGTAGCTGAATCCAATGTTGTAGTGTGTTGGCTCCAGGGTCATACTCATCTCTCAAAGTAATGAGAACCAAGGATGTTGGTGGTGGGTTCCCAAATACTACTTATATGGTAGTGATCTCAGCTCTCAACTCATCCCGGACTCTAAACTGATCTTGTATTTGTGTGCTCATCTACTGAATGGTGTCAACAATCCCAGCTGTAATATTCATAGCTGGATTTGGTCGCTCATCAACATGTCTCTCCTCAACAACTAGATTTTGAACTAGTCTTTACCCTCTAGCCTTATTGTCCGTCAAATCCTCTGGGAAGGAAAAAGTCTCGTAAGCACTCATATAAAAATGTACATGTGAAACACATGAAAAGACGAGGTGAGAGTCGTCATCGATAAAAGGGCTGGGAGTCTAGGTCTGACTTGCCTCGTGTCTAAGTGGGACCAACTTAGGAAGATTGCCATCCCAAGTCTGTGAAGATGTACATGAGATGGTGGAAGATGGAATGCTCACGGAGTTCGAGCGTAAAGTCCATCTAAACGTCATCCTAGATGTGAAATGGATACAAAAAGGAATACGGTGTCAAGATTAGAGAAAAGTGTGAAGGCATATAAGACGCTAAATACATACACCCCACAAACAAATACAAAGCAAACGCCTTCAATTCACCAACTTCACTCTGTGGTGACAGTAAGAGTGGTCATTTATATTTTCAATTTTAGTTAGGTGATCAAGTAATTAATTATGCAGACTCACATGTAGTGTCAACTTGTCGCCCAACATACTGATGAATCTGTGATTCATCACTCTAAAAGTGATTAATTAAGCTCAGTTCCCAAAAATTCATCTGCATTTTATCCATTATCTTGTATAATTAGCATTCATGCATGTATGAATAATAATTGTATTTTATCATTCATAATTGCATTAAATAAGAAGCCAAAAGTCCCAGCCCATTTGACATGTAAATAAGCTAACTTCCCTGATTTTTAACTAATTCATGCTAACTTCAAAGGACCTGAAACCACCTCCATTGTGTACATATCACTAACAATAATAAATAAAAATACAAAAAATCACTAACATAAATAATTGAGAAATAAACCCAAACCCTAATTTCAGGATGATCTGACTAAAACGATGATATCTTCCTCATACAATGTCGGATTTCATCCTACTAATTTTTCAACTAATGTACATTCAATTACCTTCAAAACAAGACAAAGTTCAAGTGAATCGGAGCTCATATGTGAAAGTTGAGTTTTGGGCATCTTTTATACATTATGTGATTTACTTGATTTTGACCTATGATTTTATGTACATATTTGACTCTTTTTATTTGATTTTTTTATATTTTTTTCTTTGAAAAAAGTTTTATTAAAATGCGTTAGAATCCAAATCCAAACTAAAACCAAAATCAAACAAACTAACCGAGTCTGAGTGTTCACTAACAGTATGTACAAAAGTTTTCTTTTTCATACTTTATTTTATTTCTCTGTTTTATTAACTAATAAAAAATCTAAAAAATATAGTAATGTGTAAATATTTTTCCTTGATTTTATCATAATTTTTCCTGATTTTTATCTTAATTAAAAATGAAAATAAAGTTATAAAACCCCAAAAATTCGGTATTTTATATATAGAGAGTACCAACAAAAATACCACTTTATGCAATTGATCTATTTTGGTTTTGGTCTCTTACGCAAGTTGTAGGTCTCATCGAGACGAGAAACTTTCATGAAGAAAAATTTTCAATTCAAGATGATTTACTATTTTTTTCAATTTTTCTTTATATTTTATTTTCTGAATATCTTGTGGCTGACACGTGGTCGTCCTGGAGCTGTCACGTGTCACCCATTTTTGGTATTATATATTTATGTTAAATAAAAATAATAAAAATTTAAAAAAAGTAAAAATAAATGAGCTACCACATGGCACCCATTAGGATCGTCTGATCTCGGTAGATCGTTGTCTTTCCCCATTTCTCTTCCCTTCCAAATATGGGGCGCCATTGTCGCCTCTCCCATTTCCATCTTTGGATGGCCTCCGCCACCTCCTTTCCATATGTCTCCCCTCCTCGCATTCCAATCACGTTGCGCACCATATCCTCTTCAATCCCCCACAAATCTCCATCGTTGCCTTCCCCTTTGGGTGGCGGCGTTGTTTCTCCCAATCCCGTTGCCACTGCCCGCCAACCAACCTTCCCATTCTTCGTCGCAATTCTCGTAGGCGCCTCCACCCAAATCTCATCCTCAATCTCCTTTCGTATTCACCTCAGCCGCCATCTACCCCAATCAAGAACCCCCTCTTCTCCAATCACCGGATCTCCTTCCACTTCGGGCTTGCACATGCCTTCCTTCTCTCTGCTATAAAGCAAGCCCCCCTCCCTCGAAGAAGATAATCTGTCGTTTCACACATCTTGAAGTGGGACTCATCTCGGTGGTGACTGCATCGTTGACGACGTCCCCTGAAGCCTGGGCGACATCTGGCCTCCCCCACGGCTGTTGCAGTGCTGCCACCTCCGCGTGCTTGCCCTTGCTCCGGCTATTCTCACCATCAAGCCAACGCATTTCATATTCGCCTTCATCCTTGATCTGGCCCGTGCCGTAGAGCCCCCACCTTCCTGATTCCACCTTTCTGCTAATACAACACCTCTCTATCGTGTATCTCCAGCTTCATTGACCTAACATCAGAACAGAGAATCGTGAAGCAAGAATACATCCGCCTTCGAGTTGTATGTCCATCTTTTCCACCAAGCTGCAGGCTTCATCTCTGAAGATGAGGGTGAATGACTTAGCCTCCTGCCTAAGGCATCACCACTAGATTCATCGACAGAGCACCAGAGCCGCCACTGTGCTTCCTCTACACGCTTCCTCGACTTGGTTGTGATCTCCATCTACATCCGCTGCTCTGTCGTCATTACTTCCAGATCTGCATCCTCGACAACACCCGCCGCCTCTCTCTCTAGAAGCCTTTGACACCAACGACAATCTGTCCCCCTCCATCGGGCTACAATCCCACGGTGCCAGCACATGGGAGACCACACCCCCACAGAGGAATAATTGTAACTTGCCCCCCCCAGGTTCACCAAAGGCCACAAGCACCCCCCGCCACGTACGTGACCGCTTGGACTTTTGCAGAAACACCCTGAGGGTTTTCTGTAATCAATCTTAGGTCCCAGCTCTGCATTTTTTGTTTTGTTTAATTATTGTAAAAATTGCAAACAGATCCATGTCGTTCTTCTAATATTTGAACCCTATTTTTGCATCATTTAATTATTCAAAAATAGCACTTTCGTTCTACACATAATTCTTTACATAATAGAATACGTGTTATATTTTTATGATATGTGCTTAATTAATAATTAATATTCTTGTGGAAAATTGCATATTTTCTCCTGATATGTGCTTAGAAATTCATAGTTAATTTACCACTGCTCGGTGCCAAGAATTCATGGATAACAAAATCAATTGTGATTTACATTATGCTGAAAAAAAGAATTGCATTTGCAAGCATATTTTGCTCTAAAAATATCATTTTGTGTATTTTAGTAATTAATTTTTAATAGTTATTAAATTCAACATTTTTAGGGTTTATGATTTTTCTGAGATAGTTCATCTAGTGATATATCTTAACTAAATTTATTTCCTCAAAATAAGTAGATTTAATCTTTATTATAATTAATTATTGAAAATCTCACTATCTATAGTCATTATTCATAAAATATTCACCTTGCATCAGAAAATTCAAAAAAAAATACAATGCTTTTTTTTCATCATTATTCACATCTAGGCCAAATCTCATAATTTTTAGACATCGTTTGATTGACATAGATTTTCTAGTCCTTGAAATTGGCCTACATTGTCATTTGCATCCAAAAATTGCATTAAAAATACGAAATATATTCCACCTTGAAAATCACACACGAAATTTGATAGACACTAACCTTGGTTGTTCATTTGCCTTCTCGAGTTCGACCTTGGGACTAGCCCAAGTAAAACAAACATAAAATCACTGAAATTAATTGAATTAAATATTTAAGTGATTATTTCTTGATTGATTCCGATTACCCGGCTACAATGAGACAAACTTCATGATTTTAAATGCTTAATTCATGGAATTTAAAACCAGGTATATTGGATTTGTCAGATGGTGTCGTTATCAGGGAGCTTAGACTTTTGTTTAGAAAATTAGTGTTTGGTTCTCCACATATTCGGTAGTCTGACCCCTAAATCTCATCACTATACATTTTCCATATTTTTCTATTTTATTTTATTTCAACATTTTTTTTCTTATTTTATTTTTTTCATTATTTTTGTGTCACACGCTTACACTCTCTCTTATTTTTCGTGTGAGATACTTGACGTACGTGAAGCAGGTTTCCCAAAATCGACACATCTTCACCGACTACCGAAAAATCACATATAAAATGAAGATCGAGTTGAGTCATGAGGGAGCGTAGAGTCTAAGGTTTTAATTTCTGCAATTTTAATTTATTTAATTAATGATCATTTACAGGGGTATCCATTTGCACTCTCGCACATGTAAACAAGATTCGAACTTTTTCTGTGGTGTGTTGTGACATGTTTCACTCTTCGATGAGGGTGGGGCCCGACTTGAATGATTCGTAGGTTAGACCTGCACTTACAGCTATGAGAGATTCTAGAAATATTCTCTGTGCTCGTAGAACCTAGGATCACACCTCACTTTAATTGAGACACCCATTTTCTCGGTCAACTTTAGTCAAAAATTTAACTAATTTCTTCCTCGCTAATAGAACTATCTGCAAGGTGTGGTTTTATTGGCTTGCATATCATATAGAATAGAATTTACATTCTTGTATTGCCACATGGAGATTGCGAGGAATCACTATATGTCTTCTAACTGAGCATACATCATTGTTTCTCGTGTGCATAATCTTTTCCCAATATTTTCTCCCTCATGATTTGTCACTTATGATTTAAAGGAAATCGGGACTGGACGGTAAACGTGAATTTCTGCTCATCTAATTTTTTAATGATCACCTAAATAAAATTGGGATTGCTAAACAGAGCCGACTTTAATTAAACTCATAAAATCAAGAATTTTTGCAGGAGAGAAGCCCCGTCCTTGGATTCATTTATGTATCTGAGTGAGCGAGAGACGACACTTAAGTCTAGAGCCAAGCTTTGGAATCTTCGTTCAACCTGATTCTATAAAAATGATTAGATGCTTCTCAGTGAGGAAACACGGGTAACCGTTTACGATCCATCTTTCCTTAGCAGAGTGGGTGGTTTAAAGGACACTATGTAAAGCTCCATCCTTAAGTTATAGGTAGCCGTTTTACGGTTCATACTTACACCCGTACTGGTTGAAAGTATATACAACTACTTGTAAGAATTTGGGTCAGTCTTTAGTGACACCTAACATCTCGTTAATTCTTTTATAAGATTGAATTTAACACTAACCAAATTGAAAAGATAATTGGTCTAACTCTTGCGGACATCATTGTGTGAGTTGGTGAACTTGGGGTTTGTATTGTGTTTGCATTGATGTGCGTGAACCGAGATCAAATATTAAAAACTGCACACTTGTGTCATTGCTCTCCTTGGTGTAAAAAATTAGGGATTCTTCTATTGAGTATCCCGTTCACTTGAACATTTTCAACCAAGATTCATTATGTCAGCACATCCACCTTATTTGAAGATGTGGGACATTGCTCTGAATACCCATTAGATTATTACTTTGAAAATGAATTCTTCTCGATCAAACCCAAATAATGAAAACCCTCGTCTTCCAAACATCCTCCAACATTCACGGAAGACTCTGACCCTCAGATGAAGCTAGTCCACTCTATAAATTCCAATTCATTTTACTCAAAACATCTGACTGAATTCAACACTCTATATTTGCCACCTCCCCCAACCTTATCTACACATGATCAAAATCCATCCTGGGCCGACCCATCTTATTCCCGATTTCTAGCCAGATCTCATGAACCATTTGAACAACAATCTACTATTGAGACAAATGACTGGAAGAAACACAAACCCCAACAATCTTCATTCTCTCCACATCTTAATGTTGGGACATATTAACACTTCACATATACACATCCAGACTGGATCTTAGGGAATAACATGATGACTCAACCAAACCGAATGGAGCAACCTGCACATAATGATCATCCATATTGGATTGACCCCAATGATCAAATATCGATTGACCAACCCATTTACCACTCCTTCGGATAGCCTGCATATATAGAGGATTGGGCTGATGACGTCGACACACATGAACTTTGCATGTTGACTTCACCGTATGAGGATTTGATCATTCACGACCATAGAAATGGACTCTACTCTACCCAACATTGCATGCCTAAGTCACGGTATGTATAGTATGAGACATACAGATTTCCACAGAATCAACCCTTAGAACAGTCTCCACCTAGGATTGATTATGAAAAGTTTCTCGAGGCTGAAATGTTAAGACAGAGAGGGGATATGTTGTACATGAAAATGGAAGATGAAATGACTATATCTAAAGTTAAAAATCATGAGAACACTTCGAGACTCACAAACCATGTACACCATAGGGATGACTCTAATAGTGACACCTCTACATACTACTTCCTTCGGGATTATTCTGACTCAGCATATCTAAGCTCCTCCTCAACTGTGGAAAACAACCCATCTATACACCACACTGAAAAGCCCAAAAAATCGAAAAATTTAGAAACACCCAAAAAATTGAAAAAATAGAAAAATCCATAAAAATCTTAAGTGGAGATGACTTGAAGACGTTGGATCCTACTCTAAGGGAAGCACTGGACAAAAGATTGATATTTGAACTTCCCTTAAATCAGGCCATTGAATACTTCCCCGACTTGTAAAGACTTATAAAGAATAAATTAATGCTGAAAAAGTTGAGCAAGAAGAGAACGAAGATAGAAAGACATATATTATCGATGGCCACCTCTTTGATGGTGAGAAGAAAGATCAAGAGCCATAGAGTGAAACGGTTACCTAGATTTGACTGTGGAATCAAAGATACAACATTCACCCATGCTCGAACAAATGATTACACACCAATTAATATCCTCCCGACCCATGTGTTTGACAAGCTCAAACTCCGACCAATTAGGAAATCAAGAGAGAGCATTTAATTGGTTGATCGATCTATAAAATAGTCAAGAGGAACTATTTCGGTCATCATTTCATTTCAAGGTTCTCCACTCAAGATGGTATTCATGATCATTGATATTGAGTGTCAAGGTGAATTTACCCATTCTCCAATAATTCTAAGAAAATTGTTCTTAACCTTGGTTAGGCAACTATTGAATGCGAGACTCGGGAAATCAATTTCACAGCAATGGGAGCACTTCGATCTCATCTAGTCTTTGAGGAAACACAATATTCCAAGACAACTCATAAAGACCTCAACAACCATGACCATCAAGCGGTAGAATATCGCTACCCCATTGCCACAACTGAGATAACGACTGTTGAGCAGACCATTGGTTTAGAGTCTCATCCCATCCTCTCATTCCCTGTTGTGTGGACCTCAACCACTATCATGACAAATCCTACAGAAGAACACCCGATGCAAGACTTTTTATAAGGTGATTATAATGAGGAAACACGAGCATGGTCTTTCCCTAAGTCAGACAGGACCTCCTCTAACTGTCTTGATCAAATCGATCCAACAAAGGAATGCACAATTGTCAAGTCAATTGAGACAAATATGCAGGATGTGCGCTAACTAGTGAAGAATATTTCAATGGTTATTCATCTGAAGACCCGATTGTCAGCACCTCACTCCAAGGACCTGCACCTTCACAAACAACACGAACCAAAATATCCATTCTGATTGCTCCTTCATCTAATCAAGTATCTAAGAAAGTCATCTTCTATACACTGGAAAATGAATCTTCTGATAATTCCTCATTAGGTCTGGATAAGGTAATCCTTATGAATGAGCTCAGTTCTACGGTTCTGAAACCCTATCTAAGCAAACAACTAAATATCAACTCCCGTTAGATGACTCCTACCCCTCACTTTTAATCCTCGAGAGCTGACTCTCTTGGTTTCAATATACAGGAACAACCTCTTATGACCATACTAAGATGGGTGCTTTAGAGTATTCATCATCTGAGGACGAGGAAATTGACAACAATATTAAGCACATCTTGATAAAACAGTTTAAGAACAAAAATATCTGGAGTGCCTCCATCTTCCAATACTATTCTTTTGAGGAGAACTCTGACTACAACTGGGAGTCATCTGATTCATATGCTTTATCTTCTTCTGATCAAAAACTCTCTAGCATGATTCTTCTCAGGATAACACTGATGATAGCTTGGACTCATCTGCTTCACCTTCTTTCAATCATTATGACCTACCACCACAGGCTCACAAAAAAATCTGCCGAAAACCTCCTTAATCATCGACAATCCTCCCTCCCTCCCGATCCCACTGGTCTTTGCGTACTTCTTCTTCCTCTACTTATGTCAAGGTCTAAGTATAGGGGGATCCCTTGACCTCCCCACTTCCACCCTTCTTCTATACTTAGGCTGACAGATCCTACGTATAAGGGGACCCGATACCCACTTTATATACTCTCCTCATTCAAATTCCACGTCCTCATCGCCTCATTTTTCGCCTTTCTTTTATACTAGAATGTTCACAGCCTAAGTATAGGGGGGCGGGCCGACTTCTGTTTTTATTTTTTTATTTCACTCTCTTATACTTAGCCGAAGCTATGTCTTCTTTGTGCTTCTTGTGCTCTGAGGACATAGCACTCGCTAAGTATAGAGGGGGTGTATATATACTATGTATATATTTTACCCATAGCTCGTACTTTCGCTTAATTCTATATATTATTTACGGGATGGGTAACTAACGTGTAAATTCTACTAAAAAACTAACTAACTTTGTGTTTTGTGCAACTAACACTACGTGTGAACCTAAGTTTTGAAAGAAAAAGGCTTCTTATTTCAGAAAAAACAAAGAAAAAAACATTGCATTAAAAAAACAAAAATCACAAAATCTAGAAAAAAAGTGGCTCTACATTTCCCGCACATGCACTTCATCTAGCATTTCATGCATGTGGGTTCTGAATCATGTTATGAGTAGAAATCGACAGTGGTCTAGACTTGGCCTTAATCCACCTTATTTTCAGGGGATCTTCATAGAGAAAGAGGATTTTAGAAGCTTCATGTATTTGACTTAATTCTTTGAGTTCGATATGACAATGTGTAGAGTTTGACTCTTAGTGTCTAACATGGTCGCCTCATTTTGGGTACGACTCGAATAGTGAATTAATTTGTACTCTCGCACTATGCACTTAGCTCTACTCAAACAGGGTGTTGGAAGACTGTGTGAAGGAAATACCTGACTCCCCGAGGATGAGTTATTGAGGGAGGGGTTTGCATGGTAGTCTGACATTCTTGATGGGAATAGCTAAATCCTTTCACACATATGAGTTAATTGTTCAATGTACATGGGGTATACTTTGGGAAGGGGATTGATCGAAGGTGACTTCTGAGCTGAAACTATTATAATGATATGTAGAACTTGGAGGTTGTTGATTCCCTAGTACTCACAAGAATTCCACCAAACTAATAATCCAAAGGTCGGGTCTATCTCCATTTTCAACTTTTGCTCATGGTCTTGGTATGGAACCCAATCTCATTTCACCTCATTGCATTTCTCTAGATGCTCAGGGACGAGCATGGATTAAGTATAGGGGATTGAAGAATCTGTGATTCATCACTCTAAAAGTGATTAATTAAGCTCAGTTCCCAAAATTCATATGATGTTTATCTATTATCTTGTATAATTAGCATTCATGCGTGTATAAATAATAATTGCATTTTATCATTCATAGTTGCATTAAATAAGAAGCCAAAAAACTCTGCCCATTTGACATGTAAATAAGCTAACTTCCCCGATTTTTAACTAATTCAAGATAACTTCAAAGGACCGGAAACCCCCTCCATTGTGTACATATCACTAACAAGAATAAATAAAAAACACAAAAAATCACTAATATAAATATTTCAGAAATAAAGCCAAACCCTAATTTCAAGATAAACGAACTAAAACTCGAGTATCTTCCTCATACGATGTCGGATTTGATCCTACTCACTTTTGAACCAATGTGCATTCATATTCCTTCAAAACAAGACCAACTTCAAGTGAATCGGAGCTCATATGTGAAAGTTAGATTTTGGGCCTCTTTTGTTCATTGTGTATTTTATCTGATTTTAACCTATGATTTTATGTACATATTTGACTCTTTTTATTTGATTGCTTTATTATTTATTTCCTTGGACAATTTTTTTTAAAATGCATAAAAGTCCAAATCCAAACTAAAACAAAAGCAAAGAAACTAACCGAGCCTGGGTGTTTACTAACAGTCTGTACAAAAGTTGTCTTTTTCATACATTATTTTATCTCTTTATTTTCTTAATTAATGAAAATCTTAAAAAATATAGTAATATGTAAATATTTTTCCTTTATTTTATCATATTTCCCCGATTTTTATCTTAAAAATGATAAAAATTTATAAAACCACAAAAATTCAGTATTTTATACACATTTAAAACCACAAAAAATACTACTTTGTGCAATTGACATATTTTGGTTTCGGTCTCTTTATGAAAGTTGTATATCGCATCAAGATGAGCATATTTTGTGAAGGAAAATTTTTCGATTCGAGTCATTTGTTATTTTTTTTGATATTTTTTTATTTTATTTTTTGAATTCTTGGGGCTGACATGTGGCAACTCTTGGAGATGCCACGTGTCACCCATTTTTGGTATTTATATGTATTCATTTTACAAAAAAACTTAAAAAATTAAAAAATAAATGGGCCACCACGTGGCGCCCATCAGGGTCGTCTGATCTTGGTCGATCAAATGCCCCCTATCGTGGTCTTCCCCCAATTCTCTCCCCCTTCCAGATCTGGGGCGCCACAGTTGCCTCTTCCGTTTCCATCTTTGGATGGCCTCCGCCACCTCCTTTCCATCTACAGTCAACCGTCCTCGAATTCCAATCACGCAGCGCACCATATCCTCTTTAATCCCTCGTAAATCTCCAATGCCACCTTCCTCTTTCGGTGGCAGCGATGTTTCCCCCAATCTCACAACCACTGCCTACCGTTCAACCTTCCCATTCTCCGCCGCAAATCTTGCAGGTGCCTCCACCCAAATATCATCCCCAATCTTTTTCTATATTCACCTCTGTCGCCCGCTACCACAATCAAGATCCCGTTCTTCTCCATCACTAGATCACCTTCCCCTTCGAGCTTGCACCAGTCTTCCTTCTCTCTGTTATAAAGCATGCCCTTCCTCCCTCGAAAAAACTAATCCGTCGTTTCACACATCTCGAAGAGGGCCTCGTCTACAAAGGTGACAATGCTATTGACAACATCCCCTGGAGGTTGGGAGAGATTCGGCCTCCCCCATGGCGGTTGTGGCATCTCCCCCTTTACGCGCTTGCCCTTGCTCCGGATATTCTCGTCGTCGAGCCAACAATTTTCATATTCGCCTCAGTCCCTGCTCCGACCCATGTCATCGAGCACCCACCTTCCTGATTCCACCTTTCCGCTGATACACCACCCTCCACCATGCATCTCCAGCTTCATCGACCCAACATCAAAATAGAGAATCGTGAAGCAGCCATCCCTCGCCTTCGAGTTGCACGTCCATCTTCTCCACTAAGTTGCGAGCTTCATCTCTGATGATGAGGGTGAGCGACTTAGCCTCCTGCCGGAGGCATCTCTACTATCTTCCCTGATGGAGCACCAGAGCCGCCCATGTGCTTCCTCAACATGCTTCCTCGACTTGGTCGTGATCTCTATCTACATCCGTTGCTCTACCGCCGTTGCTTCCAGATCTGCATCCTCGACAACACCTGTCCTCGATCTCTCTAGAAGCCTTCGACACCAATCACAATCTTCCCCCGTCCTCCGGCCTACAATCCTAAGGGGATAGCACGTGGGAGACCACTCCCAACGGGGGAACAATTACATCTTGCCCCCTGGGTTCACCAAAGTCTACAAGCACCCCCCACTAGACCTGGCCAACGGGCTGGGGGCCCGCCCGCCCAGCCCGCTCATGGGCCGGGCTTGGGCTTCGAAATTTAACCACGGGCCGGCCCGGCCCGGCCCGCAAAAAATAAAAAATATATAAATATATGTCAAATTATACATATATTAATATGATATGCTTTAAGTTTTTCATTTATGACACTATTTTTAAATAAAAATTCAATGAATTACATGTCAAGTAACATGTAAAGTACGTATATTAGTTATATGAAGTATAGATGTTATTAATAAAATCATTTATACGTATGAAATACCATCAAAAAAATCAATGAAAAATGGCCAAAATGGGCCATGGGGGCCCATGGGCGGGCTTTGGACAGAGGTTTTTTAACCTCGGCCCGTTCGGCCCGGCCCATGGGCCAGCCCGGCCCGCAATTTGGCCAGGTCTACCCCCCACTACTCAAAGGATTACGTGCTTGGCATGTAACTGCTTGGATTTTTGCAGAAATCCCCAGAGGGTTCTCGGTAATTAATCTTAGGTCCCTGCTCTACATTTTCTGTTTTATTTATTTGTTGTAAATCTTACAAAGACCCATGTCTTTCTTCTATTGTTTGAACCTCATTTTTGCATCATTTAATTATTCAAAAATAACACTTTTGTTCAACAATTTATTTTTTACATAATAGCATGCGCGTTATATTTTTATGATACATGGTTAAATATTAATAAATATTCTTGTGGAAAATTGCATATTTTACCCAGTCAGCAGTTAGAAATTCATATTTAATTAATCATTGCTTGAAAAATTACCAAAAATTCACGGATAATAGAACTAATTGTGATTTACATTGTGCCTAAAAAATTGAATTTATATCTTATTTTTCCTATAAAAATCATTTTTTGTATTTCAGTAATTAATTTTTAATTGGTATTAAATTCAACATTTTTTGGGTCTAGGATTTTTTTGAGATAAATTATCTATTGATATATCTTAGATAATTTTATTTCCTGAAAATGTGTAGTTAATATTTATTGTAATTAATTATTGAAAATCTCACTGTCTGCATTCATTAATTCATACAATATTCATCTTACATCAGAAAATTCCAAAAAAAAAGTTAGTGCACTCATTTCATCATTATTCACATCTTGGCCAAGTTTCATAATTTTTTGACATAGTTTTATTGGAATTGATTTTCTAGTTCTTAAAATTGACCTGCATTGTCATTTACATCCAAAAATTGCATTAAAAATACCAAAAATATTTTGCCTCAAAAATTATGCATGAAATTTGATAGACACTAAGCTAGGTTGTTCCTTGCCTCATCGAGTTCGACCTTGGGACTTGCCCAAGTAAAACAAACATAAAATCACTCGAATTATTGGAATTAAATATTTAAGTTTTTATTTCATGATCGATTCTGATAATCTGCATACAATTAGACAAATATCATTGTTTTAAACACTTAATTTATGAAAATTAAAAGAGGGTAATTCGCGAATCATCACGTACATCCTCACAATCGCCCAAATAGTGGAATCATCTGCATGGGTTGCGAGGTAATATTGGGCCCAAAAGGAACTGTGAGGCAGAGTACACCAAAACAACTCTATATGGTCAGAGACAAGTGCTTCCAGTTGTGACCATGTATTGAAAGGTGATACACTGGTGCATAAGGCACAAGTCTAGGGATTTTTGGCTCCAGTACTTACGGTTACATCCTCACCCACTTCGTCTGAAGTTTATTACCTACAACAATGAGGGTTTTGCTCTCCCAAGACAATTAGTCCATATTTTTTTTATTTTTTTTTCAATTTTTCAAAATAAAAAAAATATTTTTATGGTTTTCACTTTTTTGATTTTTCTCAAAAATATCTAACATGATTTCGATTTCCTTTATTTTGAAATTGTATCTCACTGAGGGGGGAAATCACAAGATGCCACAGAAAAATACGATGCGGTAGGGAAAGAAACCATACCTGACTCCAGCTCTCTACATGCCATATGATCTTCATAGAACAAAAATCCTAATATAATGCATGCAAAAAGATGCAAAATCATGTGCTAAACAAGCAACTCTAGAATAAGAATGGATTGATTTTTCAAATCAGTGAATTACGCCTAAGTGTGAATTAAAGTAGTGGGTTCTTATTTAATCATCTAATCAAGCATGCATGCATCCCTAAATTCTCCTAAATCATGTGAAACAAAGAAAATAATCAGAAAATCGAAAACTCTGATGATATCCCCTAAGTGCACCGGCACTTGGCAAAATAGACCCCAAGAAGAAAGTCTGAGTGTCTGTGTCTACAAGTCAGGATGTCCTTAGTGACCACCTTTCTACAAAATGGAAAACCGGGTAAGTGCCCCTTCCTCTCTCACACAAATGAAAACATGGGCAAATGCCCTTTCACTCATAAGAGAAAAAAATGCCTCTAATAATACAAAAACTAGCTGCACTGACTCACATTGCTCCTCTACAACCAGTTGATGGAGAAAGAAGCTCGGTCTCAATGATCTTACCTGGTTTGGCTTCCTAAGAAGTCGGCTGTTCTTGTACGCCCTGCACCACATGTCAACACAGATAAATAATAAAAGAAAATACAGTAGAAAAATCGAGAGAAAAATCAAAAATCATAAAGAAAAACAAATTAGACAAAAAGCCGAAAAAAATCAAGGGAATAAAAGATAAGAAAAAGAGAAGACAATCAAACAAATAAAAATATGATAAAAAACGAGAAAATAAAATAAAAAACTGAGAATAATAATAAAGAACACAAGAGAAAAATCAAAGAGAAGAAAATCAAGAGAAAGAGAAAAATTGAAAGAAAAACAAACACACAAAAATCGAGAAAAACCGAGAAACCGAAAAAGAGAGGAGAAGAAAAAAGTCACATAGAAATAAAATCTCAAAAACTCAAGAGTAACTATGCCTCCTCGGTAATGGCTCCATTTTGATATGAAGATGATTCGCAGTTAAATTTGTGTCGGACGTAGAGAACCGTAAAGAGAAATCTACTTATCAAACAAAAGATAACAAATCACGAGAGAGAGAGAGAGAGAGAAATTGTATAAGCGACTCTTCTCCTACTTTTGTTATTTCACTATTTATTTATCCAAGCAAGTATTCCTAGGTCGAACACAAGGAGGAAGAAAATCATGCTTTAATTTTCGAGATGGAAAATATTCTTGTGATTTTTATTTCTTATCAGCGAAATCTTTTTGTCGCTTTTAGTTTTTTGTATTTTTTTATTTGATATTTAATTTTCCAATTTGTATTATTTAAAAGTGATAATTTTTCAAAACAAATGAGATACAATATAGTATAAATGTAATAGAAAATTTAGTGTTATACTATATAGTAGATGGCACAAAGAAGACTTGAGCAATGGGCTCAAGAACTACACACAAAACAAAACTCAAAATGAAGTCAAAAATCAACAAATAAAATCTCGATAAAAACACGAAGAAAATATACAAAAGTATTAATAAACCTTGCTAGGGTAGTTGGCTAACTACCTTAGAAAAATCATCAAAAAATGGAGATCAGTGAAGGTCCAAAATGTTCAATGTCTACAAGGGTACAATAGTAGAGAAAAATAAAAGAAAATAAAACAAGTCTTCTAGATAGGACCCGTGTCAGGGTCCTATTATAAGAAAAATAGTTCTGGATTTACACTTAGGTCCTTATGGGGTACCTTAAATGTTATGAGGAAAGTTCTGGGCGGCTTGAAATTCTGGAAACTGAGCGGAGCACCTCTACAATTTTTCTACCAATTGGGCATTGAACTACAATGATTAGAGTTGAAGACACGATCTTCGTCATCCGTGCTTGCCATGCATCGCACAACTCTACGCCATGTTCTTGGTCATGTTCTTCTCTGAAAATCTTGACGGTGGCAGATCTGATGGCTTCTTTGATTCCAGTCGAGCTCTAACAAGGTAGTTGAGGAGGGTGTCACTCCTATAGGGCCAGAAAGGGGTCTCCTATCCCCTTCGATCTCCCTGTAGTGGGTAATGAAGGTAGCATCGAAGAAATCTCTGCTAGGTTTTTACCTTCGGGAACAGCTGAGGACGCTTCTGCTCTTGATTGGAGCTTCATAAGAAGGAAGCTCCAGTTGATGGCTTGAGAAGCTCCCATTATGTGGAAGACCTGAAAGATGATTTAGTCTCCATTCTTGATGAATGAGCTAATAATTGGGAATGCTTACAGTGCAAATAGTGGTTTCCAAATGAGTGAAAGTTCAGATTATATTGTTTGTTGTTCGGTTCAAATTGAAAGGAGAAATTTGTTTTAGATTAAGTAAGGTGCTTAAGGCCACTAAATGGATGATTAATCGATCTAAATGGACAACAAAATCGAGGCAAATGGAAATGGGGTAGACGAAGGTCATCTGGAAAGAAGGGTATAAGACTCTAGGTTGTAGGTCGATGGTGGGTGTTCATCGGTGCTGAACACCACGAAGGTGGTGATTCAAGGCGGAATGTCCTAGAACATCTTCCACCTGACGTCCTTCCTTGCTGGCCGAAAAAAATCCCTGCCCCGAAGTAGAAACCGCTATAGAGAGACTATTAATCAAATAAAAATAATGACCACCAAAAAATATCGGAAAATGTTTTACTATTTATTTATATAGGAAATTATCCCTACGTCGAACACAAGGAGGCAGAAAATTGTGCTCATGAAAATTAAAGTAGTGAAATATTTTTGTGATATTATTATCTCTCTTTATTTTTCCTCTTTTATTTCAAGAAAACTCTTTTTGATTTTTGATTTTTAAACTTTTATTTTATTTTCAATATCCAATTTTTATTTATTTTCAAAGTGATTATTTTTTTCAAACAATTTATCATAATATAGTAGAGAAAATAGGGTAATATTGGTACTATATAGTAAAGAAATCGACTCGAGCAGCAGGCTCGGGAAAGAGAAGAAAAAAACAAAACAAAACGGGTCAAAAATTGAGAAATAAAACTCATAAAGAAAACATCGAAAATAGAGCAAAAATGAAAAGAAATACAAAGATGATAGAATAATATGCCCAAGGTCCACAATTTAGTCCAAAGACTAGTGTAATAATGTAGAAAAATATAACACAAAAAATAAGGCCTTTCTTACAAATGCGTCCCTAGTCAGGGACCTATTTGCAAGAAAAACTATGGAATTTGCGAATAACTCCCTACATGGGGACCTAATTGCAATAATGTAAAACACTAGAGGTGCTTCTGGATTTCCTGGAACTTCTGGGTTCAGTTTGAATTTTTCCACCTCTTGAAACTGAATGACTACGATTAGATTGGTGCAATGTGATCTGGAACGTCTGTTGGTGCCACGCGTCATGCACTTGTCGCACGTGTTCATATGCATGTTCTTCCCCTAATGGACGAGCTGTAGCGGCGATCTTCACTTATGGTCGATCTCTGACGATGACAAGGCTGCTACAAGGCCAAGAGGGGATCATCTATCCCCTCCACGCTCTCCTGCGACGTGAAGAGATCGAAGAAGGCGATGGCGATGCTCTGCCATCTAGTGAGGGTTCAAACCCTGGTATCATCTCATGGAATGCATCTCGAGTAATGCTTTGGTGAAGAAGATGATCTCCAAATGATAGTTGATGAAGATGATACAGTCCAGAATCTTATGAAGAACCTGCAAGAAGATGTTGATACTCGATCCACGACGGAATCAGATGAGATTACTAAGAAAAATGCAATTTCATTATGTTTCCAGTAAATGGGTTTTTAGATCAAAATTGAATGGGTTTTGCTCCAAATTAGAAGATGATATTGATTGTGAATTACAATTAGGTTATTAAGGATCACTAATGACATGATTACACTACTTAATTAGGCACGAAGATCGATGAAATCGATAGGGAAATGGAGAATATTGACCTGGGAATGAGGGCGTCTGACCCCCGATCAGAGCTCGACGGTCGATCGTCACTGGAGCTCTACGTGTGCGGTGGCACGATGCAAGATGATTCAACACCTTGGAACTGCTCCCCAGCTATCCCTCTTCCATGTGAAGCTCGCCTCATGCCCTGTCACGACTAGAGAGAGGCGGAGAACATATGTGAAAGTGCTTGCTCGATCAGGTGTTTTTGGTTATGGAGAAGGTTAGGAAAAAGTTCTGATGTTTAGGGAGTTAAATAGATGAATTGATAGGGGATGAAGAACGATTTAATGATGGGCATGTGAGATGTTTGTTGGATTAAGAGAATGGATGGTTTAGATCGATAGGAGGTGGTAAGATGGCACGTGAAGAAATAGGAGAAGATCAGTAGTTAAAATAGAGTGCTCAACAAACCTTCTTGAGGAAGAAGGCTCCAAGTACTTACAACACCTAGGTGGTTGATTTTCATATAATCCAAATTAAATATCAAATAATGTTATTTAAATTAGGTATAAAAATAAAAAATGTAAATAATTAAGTATATTAATTTATTGTATAATTTATTTTCATAAATAATAATTTTTTGATTAAATATAAATATAATATTATAGAATATGTATAAAATACTAGATAAATATATGTTGTATTTTATATTTAATAATTTAATAAAGAACCTATCATTTTTATATTTTATTAATTATTAGGATAATAAATAAGGTATATGTGAATTTTTACAGATTTTAATAATTTAATTTAAATATAATAATAAATACAGGTATATAATTTACATTTCAATTTCATCTATAAATAAAGTTTTTTGAACTATTTAAAATATTAAATGGAGTCAAAAAATTCTAAAATAATTCATGGTTTAAATACAAGATAGAGAAAATAGTTAAAAACTATAATATAATTAAAACTATAAATATTATGTTATTAATAAAGCAAATAGCCCAGAAACCCAGTTGTCAATAGGTCCCAAAATTGACTTTCCGCAAACGGAATTCGATTTTAGTAAAAACGCATTCTTTAATTAGAGAATATTATTTTATGAACTTTAAAGGAGAGTAGAGTGAAATTAGAGTTTGTATGAGAAAGTTATG
Organism: Ottelia alismoides; assembly: GCA_037367405.1. Taxonomy (NCBI): domain Eukaryota; kingdom Viridiplantae; phylum Streptophyta; class Magnoliopsida; order Alismatales; family Hydrocharitaceae; genus Ottelia; species Ottelia alismoides. The sequence goes on from JAZKJV010003675.1 coordinate 1,549,687, forward strand.
ATGTTCGGAAATTGAGAAATTGACAATTTGAAAGTTGGATTTCTTAGCATATATACAAGATAATATTTTTTAACTTATTTCTATAATTTTCTATAATTTTTTATAAATAATTAGGTAAAGAGTTTGGTAAAAATAATGTTCAAATGAATTAATTAAAAATCTATGAGGTTTTGGTATTTATTTGATAATTAATGAATAATATGTAGAGTGTATAAATAATTCTTTTTGTGGTTTTCTTTCTTATCTCCCGCTACTTATTTATTTGTCAACCAATACATGCAAACTTGGTCTTAGGGGATAGGTTTTAAATATATCTTGCAGCTAAATTTAAAGTTTTTAAGTCATATATATACATATCTACAATCTACCTTCTTTATGTTTCTTTATTTTTATTCTTTTATTTATTTACGTGTTTTTTATGCATAAAAGTGCATTTTTTTCATGAATGAAGTTTTGTTAATAAATGGAAATTAATGGATATTACATGTATTTGTTAAGGGTTTTAAGACAAAATGCAGAAAGAATGTTAATGAATCATGGCTTCATCAACCCCCTATACTTAAGCTTTGCTAGTCCTTTAGTAAACACTTATTTGAAATATAAGGGGAAAAAGAAAGAAATTTTGAATAATTTTGTTTTCCTAAACCAATTCATGAGAACAGACAAAGGACAGAGCTTGGTCGGGCCTAAAACAAGCATTTTGTCGGAACCTTAACTAGGATTAGGATTTTATTCTCAACAGTCCTTAAGTTCCACAAATCCTTATATAGGTTCACCTCAATAGCCATCTCAGATCTACTCATCCATATCGCTAACTCTATCAACTTTGAATTCAATTTGTATTGTGTGTATATTGTGTTAGCTCTTCCTGCTTAAAGAAGAGAAGAAACCACCCATCCCAATAATACACTCCCATTGGTCCCTCATCCAGCTACTCTTTCCTCGAGGAGGGGGGTATTCCCTTCTAAGGTCAGGTCGTGTTGTGTCCACAATTGAATAGATAGAGAATGAAGAAGAGTGAGAATAGAACTAGAGTGTGACCAGTGTAGTCACATCTCCTTATGAAGCCCATCCAGTGTAACTAAGTCTCCACTAAGATGTGTAGGCTTTCTGAAAGCTTGGACCATTGTGGTCATATTTGGTATTTGGTGGCTTCTTTTTGGATTTGTCTTTGTAATGTTGCTTGCCCTGCATCAATCTTTTTGTGCCTCGATGGTTATAGAATCTTTTTCGTCCATGTTTTGATGTCTTAGAAAAATTGTGCCAACAGATCCTTCCCTCATCCGAAGCATTATTTCAACCCCACAGCTCCCATCTTTAGACGTCAGCTCAACTAGTCAAGCATGAAAAGGTACCGCTAAAATGAACTACCCTTCGCAAACCCATGGAAGTCGAGCTAAGTGCAAAGTGGATGTGTCCAAAGTTGGTTCACTGATGAAGAGTTAAACGGATGACACCAAGTGTTCTACTTAGGCAAGTTTAAGTTGACTTCCAAACATGGTCTCATGGAACCCAAAGGTTTAAGTCAATTACTAGAAGAGTCTAAATTCCAGTTCTTAACGAGGCTCCTTACAATGAAAGTTAAAGGCCTTAATCGTTCTCCATCCATTATACTATTCCCAATCTTTAGTTCGAGAAATCAAATTTATTCTGAAAAATGCTAATGTAAATGCAACCATATTTTTTGTGAAGTCTATTTTCTGAATTTTACTCATTTTTATGGATTTTAAAGCTTTTGTAATTTTTAAGAATTTTAATACTTTGCATTTTTTTATGGATTTTCTAAATTTTATAAATAAGTATATGTACATGTATTTTACAAGATAAATTACCCTTATTTTATTTAGATTACATATCTAATGAATTTTACAAATTATATATACAAGGGATTTTACAAAGATTAAATGATTTCTATCATATTTTAACAAAATGGATTTTAAACAAGTATTATACATATTAAATACACATTATACATATTTTAAATTAAGAATTTTAAATGAGAATTTTTGACATATTTTACTTATTTATAAGAATTTTATAAATAATAAATAAATAAATGGATAAATTAACCTTAACCACTTTTTATGGATTTTATAGATATAAAAAATACATAAAGTATGAGTTATGGACAAAGTATATATACCATATATACGAACCCCCTATACTTAGCTTGTGATATGTCATCATAGTGTCAAAAGTGAAAAAGGTGAACATAACTCGTGCTTAGTAAAAGTTGATGAAAAAAGAATAGAACAAATATAAGTCAGTCAGCCCCCCTATACTTACAATCAGGTCGTCGTAAATATAGTGGCTGACAAAATTGAGGTGACAGAGGAAAAGTAATATACAAACGAAGAAACAAAAGAAAGAAGGAAAAACGAATTCAATAAAATCACTTGGTCCCCCCATACTTAGGATAAGGCATACTAAGTATAGAAAAGAATATGGCCAAAAATTAGGCACCAATGATTAGTGTAAAAGAAAGGAAAACAAGAGAAAGGTAGAAAGAACAAAAATCAAAAACAAGAATCAACAGACAACCGGTCCCCCTTGATGACTCGCTAAATTTGATTGATAAATCGGGTTCCTTATAGCACAGACACTTAGCAAATCATGTAGAACTGAGAAGAATCTCAGTGACAAGGTTCTCAGCTTGAATTTATAAACTTGGGAAGTCTAGGGTCAAATATAGGGACACGAGCAATTAGGTGAATAAATTTGAGTATCAACTATTTAATAAAGCAATTTATATGATGATCATGATGAACGGATGCACAAAACACACAAGATACAAATTTTCATTACATTTTTTATGCCATTAATTTAAATGAAGACAATAATACACAAACAATACAATTATGGCATTCACAATATGAGTAATGCCCAACAAAAGACTAGTACTAACAACTCCCTGAATTTATTTAATGATAATTAAAGCATGAATAAGGCAAATGATGACATAAGTCTCAAAAGCAATTCCATAATAATTTGTTCTTTAATTTCACTTCGATGCTTAATTGTTTAGCAAGCAATTAAATCACTTAATGACTTGATGAAATTGATTAAAAAACTAGATTTAGTCACTAAGATTCAATGTACAAATCAAGTTCAATTTCTCACAAAAAGTCCTTTTTCAATTTCTTTTAGAAATCAATTTAAGCACTTAGGAAAAGGAACAAAACAAGCATGATGTTCAAATCAAAAATCACAATAAATCATGCCAAAATAAAGAGCACCAAACTAACTTTCAAATGAGACCAAAATCATTTCATTTCGATTTATATGTAAAAAGATATTCAAGGTTTAATACAGGGGCAATGTTGCAATAAAAAAACTAGTTTTAAATACAAAATAGGACAAATTGGGCTTAATTGCAAATAAAATAAATCACATGGGATAAAATGTAACTTACACAAAAGGCGAGATATCTACAAATAAGTAAAATCAGAGGATGGCTGCTGTAATTTTCCATGTCAGATGCATGTTGCACGTCACTCGCTTAAGCTTGGAGGAAGAGGATCGGTACATGTGGCTGCTTCTAATAGTTCGCAAGAGGCTTGGATGCAGGCTCGTATCACGAGCCTCAGGAATGAAACGCTGCCTCAGATATGGGGATGTGGCGTGATGATGGTCATTGGATCGTGCCCAATATAAGGTATCCAATGGCAACTGCTACTCGACGATTCTTCAACTCCTCCGCGAGCGACGGAGCAAAGGTTGGGCTCCGACAAAGCCCTAAATGCACCTCCATTGCTCTTCTGCTACTTTAAGAGTCATGTTATCTTCCTAATGCTACCGCAAAGTCGGGACTAACCAGAGGAAGACAAGGGAGTCATCATAAGGCTCCATTCATGAAGTATTCCAGTTGAGGAAGATGGAGACCAAAGCTCAATCATGATCTTCGATCAATGAACTCAATGGCACTTGCAGTGTTAGTATAATAAAAAAAGAGACACATGTTAACAAAATAAAGAGATTGCAAGGCGATATTGGAGGGTTGCTTGGACGAGAAGGATAAAACCCTAGGTGATCCTTCTTCCTGAAGACGGAGGATATGAATTGGAGTGGTTAGATAGATGCAAAAGCAAAGAGGTCTAACATGATAGTGTGTGTGGATAGTGAATGATAAGTGATGATTGGTATGAATTCGGATTGATGAATCGATAAGAGATCGGATATGGAATAAAATGCAAACAATGGAAGGAAGAAGAGATAGTGAACTTACCCGAGAATCTTCAGAAGGACAGAGAAGAATGTTAGGTTGAATCTTGGCCAATAAGAAGCTAATCAACTTCTTAGTTCTTCACTTAACAAGCTTGGTGAAGCTTGGCGAAGCTTGGCGAACCTTGAAGATCAAGCAAGCCTCGATGAAGGCTGCAACACGTCAGATGCAATGTGGATCTCGTCGATGATCATTCTCTATCATCACGCTTCTTCTTAGTCAATATCTAATATAGATGGAGGGAAGTAAGCTGGGAGGCGGCACCCCAAGTGGCGGATGGGGGTTTACAACGGACGGGGGAGGGGTTTTGAGGAGGAAGTAGTTTGGTGGTTTACGATCCAAGGTGGCAATTTAAACCACCACCCATAGGAGTAGGAGAGAGAATGTTAGGGAGTTAGGTGGCTGGCGAAGGTTATGGATGAACGGTGAAGCATTTGGTGGCGATTTCGAGGGAAGAGGATGTAGGTGGCTATTGGTGGAAAATATGGAAGTTAGATGATGGGGAAGAGTTGCGTCGTTTGGAGAATGTGTGCGAGAGGTTGACGATGACTGGGATCCGTTGGATCAATATCCAACGGTCCAATAGTGGGGCGGATCAAGCGAAAAGACATGGCCACGTGGGCAGCTGTGGAAGTGCCATGTGGCCCAATATAAATTAATAGAATTGAATAAAGATTAAATAATTCAAAAAGAATTAGTTAGAGAGAATTGGAAAAAAAAACTCAAAACATGAAAGTTATAGATCTCGATGAGATCTACAACATTCATGTAGAAGTCAAAGAGATAAGAGGTCATTCATACATAGATAAAAATTAAATACACTGAAATAAAGTAAATCATTTTTCTTTTTTTTATTTTTTGGTTTTTTATTTTATTTTATGTTAGGTTATTTATTTACAATATTATACCAATTTTTATTTTATTATTATTAATAAATAAATACATAGAATAATAGCACAATAATATGGTTATACAATATAGTGTACTTAATGTCAATTATATACAACACATAAATTATTAACTAATGTTAATTCTCAATAAATTTTGTTGATTTACTTAAGAAAGAGAGATAATAATGGTAATTAATGATGATAAATACATGATTTATCACCCCCTTATACTTAAGATAAGATGCTAATAAATAAAGAATTATTTAAAGAATTTGCTCAATTAGTGAGATATCTGGCATGTACAAGTGAGTATACAAGGTTCGATCATATCTAAAACACTAAGTTTTTGGAATCCTAAGACTCTAAGTTGATCCAAGTATTAATCAAAAGGAATTCAACTCCTCCAATTGTTAGACTCTCAATGTATACATATATATAATAAGTATGACTTAGTGTTGACTGCATCCACAAGAGTGGAGTCAATTTAACCAAAAGTTCCAGTCTCAAAAGCTCTCCTAAGGACTTAACCCTCAACTCTAGGGAATAAATCTAGTCTTGCCTCAATCCACCATCTCTTTAGTTCGTCAGACTTCAAAGGTGTAGATGGAAGGCCAGATTATGGAGGATATAGGATTATGTACTTATTTTCTCTTCCTCCCATTGGAACAAGGTTCTCTCAAGTGCCACTACTCAACACATTTTTTATTTTTCCAATCAGTGTGTCCGTCAAAGAGACATTGAGTCGTATGTACTTGTTTTCTTGGTAGTACATCGTGGTTCATCTTATTTAAGTTTCTAATATACTTGTACCCAGACTTGTATCGTTATCGATGCAGAGCCCTTTTTGTGGTAATAGCCCGAATCATAAAAACCTAAAGATTTAATCCAAGTGGAAACTCAAAGGTTGGGAGCGCCCACCCTAAATGTAGCTCATATGATGTAGCTTTGTAATATTATGAGCTTTTTCCATTTCATTTAAGGATTTTTACCCAACAGACCTTATAAACATTTTAAAATGCCTCTACGACCTTTTACACAATGTAATTACCCCATCGACTCTATAAATTATCCCCAAGAACCCCCACGGGCTTAAAATATATCACCCGGAGGATTCATGGGGTAAGAGTTGGCAAGTTTACAGGGTCGAGGGGGGAATTAGGTTGTTTCAAAGGTCGTGGAGGTGATTGGAAAAGTTTATAGGGTCTGCTAGGTAAAAATCCCTTTCATTTTTCATTCATTCATCATTTTTTATGAGGGAACTTACCTTCTTTTTGGCTAGATCCACTTCTTTTACAAAGGATTGGCTCACACTGATTAACTTATTAATTTTATTTCAGACCCTGGCACTTTTGGTCAAAGTCAAGGGATAGCATGAGAACATGTCCCATACTGGCTAAGTTGTTGACACTCAGGTTTCATGAAGCCATCATTAATTTTATCCAATCCTCGAGCATCATATAGATCAAGTCCAAAATCGAGCTTCAAATCCCAGCACCTCAAGTGGTTCCTCGACTCATCTCAATCATGAATGCAGTCGTACATGTAAGTGATAATCAAATTCTTTTAAGGGAGATTAAGCATGCAATATAGCACACACATCTTCTAACTAGGGAAGTGTGAATTTTTAAGTGAAATACCCTAATACTTAAGACAAGATAACTCTAAGTCTATGGACTCCTTAAACCGAGTGTTAAAAATCATCTCAAGACTTGGGAAACTGTCACAGATAAACACCAATTTATAAGTTAACAAGTTATTTATTTACAAAAGAATTAAAGAAATTGTTAATTTTATTAAGACAAGGATGAGAGAATGGGTACTCGTGACAGAACAAAACAAAGACAATGCAAAGAACAACACCAAAATAACCAACACAACACTATAAACTTCATCTCCTTAAAAATCATGGTTGAATCTTCAAGGTTTGAAATCACAGGTTGACTTATGCTTCATTTGTTTCTTCCTCACAAAGAATACTTCGGAATCTGAAAGAGGAAAGAACCTCATCGACTTGAAATCTGAATTTCCTATATTGTTGTCATTCTTCCTCAAAAGTGATGTCCATGTCTATGTGGGAAGCCTCAAAAAATTTCAAGAACATGGGACGACAAATCAACCCCTAGGATTCTACAATAGACTTCTGGGTTTTCATTTAAAGAAAAAAACTAGACACATAAGGATGACCCAACTTACAAGAAGGATGATAATTCAAGAACTGAATATCCTCAAGAAAAGATGTTGCTACCTCGATATCCAGATCTTTTATTAATAAATCATCTTCTTCAATCGGCATCACTCTTTTTAGTGAGCTCTTGATCAACTTGATCTTCCAAAATATCGAGCTGAAATCCAGACTTTCCTCCATGTAGGACTTTGTAAAACTCTAAGGCGGGACAACCTTATAAAGAATAAGGACAAGCTGATTCAGTGAACATTTACAACCTCCTAGGAAGCTAAATCACTAAAAGATACTGAAGAGACACAACAATATTAGATTTATTATTATTTTTTAAATTTTATGTTAGAAATTATTTATAAGAGTAAGGTTAATTCCCATAAACCCTTAGCTTTGAAAAGAATTTTGGAAACTTTTTACAAACACTATAACATAGATATAGTTTTTAAATTATTTTACAAATGATTTTCAAAAACATGTCAAGCCATATTTTCACAAACCACGTAAAACATTTGAAATCGATGTCAAATATATATTTATAATTTTCAAAATTGTTTCAAAAAATTTTATACAGAAATCAGTTTCAATAATATAATATGATATACGTAGACCCAAAAAGTATTTAAAAATTTTAAATATGAGCCATGGCTAATGTATATATATGTAATATATACGATAGACCCCCTATACTTAGCTTTTGCTATATCCCCATAGCACAAAGTGATATGAAGCCATAGATCAACTAAGCATAAAAAAATATACAAGAACTGATGACCTAGAATAAGACAAGTATGAGAATTAGAAAGAAAAGGTCAGAATGAATACAAAGAGATTTGCCCCACATTACTTAGGTTTTGGAAAACCTAAGTAAAGAAAAAGAGATAAATGCATAGTGGAGACCGCATGATAAACAGAAGAATAAAGAATGAATAAAGAATGGGTAGGATGGAATATTCCCCTTGTACTTAGGCTGAGAAAAGCCTAAGTGTAGGTAAGAAAAAGAATCAAAGTCAAAGGAATTTTACAAGATGGAAGTCGGAAAGAATAAGAATCTGTTGATGCTGAATCTTGTGATGGGAAACTATAATAATGATCATGCCTTTTCTGAGAAATCTAAAATTGAATCACTAGGAAAGAAATCAATCATCTCCATGGGAGTTAATCTTTCCTTTAATTCTACGAAATGCATAAGTAACTTCCCATTAACCAGAAAGGAAGGTGCATCCTCTGAAAGCTCTAAAATCTCTACCCTACCATTTCCATTCACTTCCTTTATGATGTAAGGACCTATCTACTTTGATACAAGTTTCCCATGGAAAATATTTTACTTTGTATTAAACAACCACACCTTGTCCCTGGATAAAGTTCTTGCATCTAATATGCGCATCATGCCACTTTTTAACTTTGTCCTTATAGATCAAGTTGTTGTCATATGCTCAGTTGCATATTTCCACTAATTCATTTAGGTCAAGGTTTCTACATAACTTCCCTAAGTGACAGGTCCAATTGATCTTCTTTATTGCCCATTTAGATTTGTGAACTAATTCAGCGGGGAAATGACATGGCTACCCATATATCATCCTAAAAGGTGAAGTGCCAATAGGTGTCTTGTAGGCAGTCATATAAGCCCACAGAAATTGGTCTAACAATTGAGACCAATTCTTCCTATCAGGACACACTAGCTTTTGAAGAATGTTCTTCACTTCCCTATTTGAAACCTGTGCCATGTCGTTTGATTGCGAGTTGTAAGGACTAGTTACTCTATGCTCAAATCCATAGTCCTTTGCTAAAGATTTCATCTGTTTATTCACAAAATGGCTACCCCCATCGGATATAAAAACTCTAGGTACCCCAAATCATGAAATAATATGATCATATATGAACTTGCAAACAGTCCTACAATCACTTATGAATCATGCAGAATTGAGAAGAATCTCAGTGACGAGGTTCTCGACTTGAGTTTATAAACCTAGGAAGTCTAGGGTCAAACACAGGGATACTAGCAATTAGGTGAATAAGTTTGAGTGTCAAATATTTAATAAAGCAATTTATAGGATGATCATGATGAACGGATGCACAAAGCACATAAGAGAAAAAGTTTCAATAAAAATTTTTTTGCCTTTAATTTAAATGAAGACAATAATGCACAAACAATACAATTATGGCATTCATAATATGAGTAGATGCACAACAAAAGACTTGTACTAACTAAAAAAACTATTTGAATTTATATAATGATAATTAAAGCATAAATAAGGCAAATGATGGCATGTTTCAAAAGCAATTCAACAATAAATTTTTCTTTAATTTAATTCAATGCTTAATTGTTTAGCGAGCAATTAAATCACTTAACGACTAATTAATTAAAAAACTAGAATTTAGCCACTAAGATTCAATGTGCAAATCAAATTCAATTTCTCATAAAAAGTCCTTTTTCAATTTCATTTAGAAGTCAATGTAATCACCTAGTAAATGGAACAAATCAAGCTTGATGTTCAAATCAAAAATCAATTAAAGCAAGCCAAAATAAAGAGCATCAAACCAGCTTTCAAACAAGACCAAAATCATTTCATTTGGATTCATAAGAAAAAGATACCAAGGTTTAATCTAGGGGCATTTAAGAAGAACAAGTTTTTAATACAAAATAGGACAAATTTGTCTTAACTACAAATAAAATAAATCGCAAGGGCTAAACTGTAATTTACACAAAAGGTAGAAGGGCTTATCTACAAATAAAGGAAATCAGAGGATGGCTACTGCAATTTTCCATGTCATGTGCATGATGCACGTGACTCGCCTAGGCTCGGAGGAAGAGGCTTGATACACATGGCTGCTTCTGATAGGTCGTAAGAGGCTAGGATGTAGGCTTGTATCACGAGCCTCGGGAATGAAACGCTGCCTCAAATATTTTTGATGTGGCGTGATGATAGTCGTTGGATTGTGCCCAATATAGGGTATCCAATGGCTAATGCTACTTGATGGTTCTTCAACTCCTCCGCAAGCGGCGGAGCAAAGGCTGGGCTCCGGCAAAGCACTAAATTCTCCTCTGTTGCTCTTCCACTACACTGAGAGTCATTTTATCTTCCTAATGCTAACACAAAGTCGGTACTTACTCAAGGAAGACAAGGGAGTCCTCATAAGGCTCTATCAGTGAAGTATTCCTGTTGAGGAAGACAAAGAACGGAGCTCAACCATGAATTCCAATCAATGAACTCAATGGCACCTCCAGAGTTAGTATAAAGAAAAGATGAGATGCGTGCGAATAAAATGGAGAGATTGCTGGGTGATAAGGGAGGGCTACTTGGACGTAAAGGATAAATCCCTAGGTGATCCTTCTTCATGAATACGAAGAATATTAATTGGAGCGGTACGATAGATGTAGAAACGAAGTGGTCTAACAGGATAGTGCGCATGGGTAGTGGATGATAAGCGATGATCGGTATGAATTCGGATTGATGAATCAATAAAAGATTGGATATGGAAAAAAAGCAAACAGTGGAAGGAAGAACTTACCTGAGATCTTTAGAAGGACGGAGAAGAAAGTCAGGTTGAATCTTGGCCGATAAGAAGCTAATCAGCTTCTTAGATCTTCGCTTAAAAATCTTGGTGAAACTTGAAGCTCAAGCAAGCCTCGATGAAGGCTACAACATGTCAGATGCATCTTAGATCTCACTGGCGATCATCTCCATCACCACGCTTTTTCTTGGTCAATCTCTGTCACAAATGGATGGAAGGAGGATAGGAGGCAGCACCCCAAGTGGTGAATGGTTGTTGATGACAAACAGGGGAGGGGTTTTGAAGATGAAGTAGGTTGGTGGTTGACGATCGAAGGTGGTGGTTTCAACCACCACCACTGAGAGTGGGAGAGAGAATGCTGGGGAGTTAGGAGGCTAGCGAAGGTTATGGATGAACGGTGAAGCGCTTGGTGGTGGTTTCGAGGGAAGAGGGTATAGGTTGGGGTTAGAGGAAAATGGAGAAGTTAGATGATGGCAAAGAGTTGTGTCATTTGGAGAATGTGTGCGGAGGTTAACAACAACTGGGAACCGTTGGATCAAGATCCAATGGTCCAGTGCGACCACGTGGGAGGTTGTGGAAGCGTCACGTGTCCCAATAGAAATTGAGAGAATGAAATAATTCAAAAAGAAATAGTTATATAATGAATTGGGAAAAAACTCAAAACTTGAAAGTTGTAGATCTTGATGAGATCTACACTTTCATGTAGAAGTTAAAGAGATCAGAAGTCATTCATACATAGATAAAAATTAAATACACTTAAATAATGTAAAACAGTTTTCTTTTGTTTTCCTTTTATTTATTTCATTGGTTATTTTATTTTATTTTTTTGTTAATTTTTTATTTAAAATATTATACTATTTTTTTTTTATTTTTAATAATAATAAATACATAGATAATAGCACAATAATAGGGTTATATAATATAGTGTACTTAATGTCAATTGTATACAACACATAAATTACTAATTAATGTTAATTGTAAATGAATTTTGTTGATTTGCTTAAGAAATAGAGATAATAATGGTAATTAATGATGATAAATACATTATTTATCACCCCTATACTTAGGATTTGGTATCCTAAGCATATAAGGCGAGCAAAAAATGGGGACAATTGTGGACTACGAAGAATAAATAGGTGGTGGTGTATTCCCAAAAACCAAAAGGCTCACAGGTCTCTGTACAGGATGAAATGAAGTGGAAGAGTAGTCATGCATCTTGTAGAACTCAACCTGGTTTGTACTGACTCATCTGTTGTGTTAGTGTGGGTAATACCTGGCTTAGCAAGTAGAGCTGCCTCTGTAAGTGAACTCTGTACATGGCATAAGTCTCTCTACTGAAATACGTGTTTCTGGAGTCGGACTACATAAGCTGTCTATACGTGCATCTATCACACCATTTGACTCTCTATGTTAAATAGATCGAATAATCTCTGAAATGTAATCAGTGGGCTCTTGTGCTGGAATATGTGTACTCTCAATCTACAGCACTGAGATATCAACTGCAACTGACTACTCATCTAGCTCTGATGCGATCTTTGTATCTGTATGTGAAAACTCATCTAGAAAACTAGGTACCATATGATCTACCCTATCCTCGTGTAGGATATCATGGGTATTAAATAAATGCTATCAATAGCTAGAGACTATCTCATCTATGTGTTAGCAATAATCTACAAGACTGGTGTCCTCTGAAGTAAATGACAATTATGATCTTGGACTGCTACATCCTCTTGCCATCTCAATATGTATCTCTCCACTATCTATGCAGAATGATACTCTCCCAGCATCATAATCAAAGAGTGCTCTCGATGTCTACAAAAAAGGCCTCTGAAGAATGATTGGAGCAAGGTGTAACTGCGTAGGGCACGCCATATCTAGGACAGTAAAGTCCACTGGAAATTGCAAGCCCTGAACAATCACGATAATGTTCCTTAACATGCCTCTAGGTCTCTTCACAGATCGATCTGTTAACTGAAGTTCGCTTGTGATTTGCAAAGAGGACCTAGATTGAGCTTATCAAGCAAAGAAGATGGAAGCAAATTAGTCAAGAAATCATTATCTCAGAGAGTACTATGGAATGTGACATCTGCAATATGACGTGACATAGTGAGCTCCAGAGTCTCTCTTCTTCTTAGGTACCTTATTTTGAATCGCACATGAAGTTTCCTTGGTCATTATATGTTTCTCAACACGTGATTTCCTTTTCCAATGTGTTGTGCATTTGTTCATCAACTGATTCTTGAGCGTAGGAAAGTGATCCAATGCATCGTGAAGTGAAATCTTCAGAAAAATGTGATCTTTCAATAAACGATCAGATTCAGTAGTGATAACATTCTTTTTGGCCTTTTTCTTTCCTTTTCCATACAAAGCATTAAGAAAAGGAACAATTTTAGGAACAACAATTTTTTTTATTCACATATAAAGTAGAATCGGCATGTACATCGAGAGTCTCAGAAGTATGTACAAAACTCTCTAAAATGGGAGAAGAAAAATCTGCAATCGGGAGTATCTGCATGGTCTTGCATGGTATCGTCATCTGACCCGCCTGTATCCATGTCAACTATCCATGTCAACTATCTATGCATTCCTCCCATCTCTCTGATAGTAATGGACATCATGCTGGTCCTCATCATGATGGTCCTCCTCCTCAGCATCAAAATGTGTATCATCATGGATAGGCTCTCTCTCCTCATCATGTGCCCTCTCCCCTCGATCAGGTACTCGTGATGATCTACCACTCCTGAGATGAATGAAGTTAGATAAAAAATTAGGAAAAAAGATTGTACACGTAGTGGTGTCCACCTGATCTGTGTGCCTCCTCTTGTTGTTTGGATTCATTTGAGGTCATGCTGGGAGAATGGACTTGGGCACGGCTAATCATCCAGGCGATGGTTTCCACGCTCCATCTATGTCCTATGAGTTGTCTGGAGCATGCTCAACATGTCCATGACATGGTTCAGTGCAAGGGCTTGTGAAGATATCTCACACTCAGTGTGGTGTCCTGGGTTGTCTACTCTCTCTTTCCTAGGAGTGTATCGATGTGGTGTGTAAGGCCGAGGAGATCTCTACGGAGTAAAAGTTGATTGTTACTGCTACTGGTACTTATAAGGTTGTGAATGTATAACAGGATATTGATGTGAATGTGGTCTCTGATAGGAATGGTGGTGAGACTGATGCTTCGTGTAAGACTAGCGGTGCTGGAAATGTGGACGTCCATGCTGTGTATGACTATACTACGACTATTGATGGTGTATGCTGTGAGGAGTAAAGTGTGGTGAATGCTGAACATGAGCGTACCAAATCCCGTTTATCTCAGGAGTAGCATGAGAATTAACATCAACATCTCCAGGTCTAGTAATCTGACTCAGGTTGGCATTAGATGGATCCTCATGCCAATCAATCTGTGGAGGCTCAAGAGGTTGTACCGGCTCGCTCTGTACATACAGAATCTGATAGGTGGAAGGAGCGGGTAAAGGTCTCCGTACAAGCTTAGAAGTGGAAGAAGGATTGCAAAACTACTGGTACTGAAGCTGCAGCTCAGTCACTGATGAATCTCCATTTCATCACCTTTATTATATCATTTTGGCCTTGAAAACCCTAGTTAATGTATGTAAATAGCAATATTTTATACAGATTAATAATAATTATTTGTTCCATTTATCGTATATAAAATATAGTTTTTAAAGATAAAATTATAAAATAAAGAAAAGAAAAGAAAAATAATAAAATACCAAAGGTATTTTAAGACCCTAAACTTCGAGATCAAGTCAAGAATTGATTTGGTCAATAAGGAATAAAGTAGGGGCAGATAAAGGGCAATAATACAATAAATTTTCCATTTATTTATTCATCAATAACCCACTTTTGGGACCTATTTTATTTTCTATTATTTATATCTCAAATATAGAAACTTTATGCATAAAAGTTGTAGATAAAAATTAAAATAAAAATACAAAATTGAGTTTGCACAAAAATAATACTCAATGTATATTTTATGATCAGGATAAAAAGCCAAAATCCAAACTTCCCAAACTCATATCTCCTCAATAAAAACTCAAAATGCATCAAAATCACCTATAATTTTATATACTTTTAATAAGCTATTTAATGAAGGTGGTTTCATTTAATTTAGAGTGAAGGTGTGAAAGTTAGGTTTTGGACACCTATTGTATAGTATACATGAATAAAATATTCATCTTATTTATTCTGTATTACTTTTATAATTTTATATTTTTATAATTTGTAAATATTATTTATAATATGTGTACATACTTATAATAGAATTAAACTATCAAGAAAATACAAAAATAAAACAGGCTATATAAATACATATATGAATATACAATACTTATACCTATATAATATATACCCCTATCTATTTATGTGTGTATAATACATAAGAAAAATAAAATAAAAATATTTTTGTGTACCTAAAAATAAGTTGTAAATATGTAAAATATGAGACTAAAATAATAAAATGAAAAATGAAATAAATATTATAAATTATATATAGGTCAATATTTTTATAAATACACTTGTAAAAGCAACTTGTAATGAATTAAATCATAAAAAAATAAAAATCATATTAAAAATACTACATCAAATTATAAACATTTTCTATTTTATACTGAAAATTTAATAAAATCATTTACTTTTTTAATTCACTTATTTTTGAATAAAATTCTTGTTTTATCGTGACTTAGTCCTGTTGGACCAATCACGTGGCGAGGTTTCTTGACCACTGGTCTACTCCCTCCCCAGGTCATCTGACTTGACAGAAGTGTCCGAGTAGAGCAATTTCCTCCCTTTTTCTCGCTCGATCCATCGATCCCTTTCATTGATTCTGCACGCCATGATCAACATCCATCATTGATCTCACTTGCGCAAATTCAGGATTCTCTATACATAGCCCCATTTCTCCCCAAATCGTCGAACAATATGGGTGCTCAACCATGTTTATGAATAAAACCTTCATTCTTATTCCACAAATTTGGTCATTTTTTGGGCCCCTAAGCCCTTCATCTTTGGTCAAGAGCATCGCCAGGTGACAGCTGGAGAACCCCTGAAGCTCTGAAGCGGCTGAAGGAGGAGGGAGGAGCACCCATGGTGGCGCTCCGACGATGTCCTGCTCCTTGGCCTCCAGGCCAAGTTCGAGATGTGCTTTTACACATTCTAGGTAGCAGTAGCCCGTAGGTTTAATTTAATGCATTTTATTTTATGTTTTAATCATCTTATTAGCATAATTTAGGTTAATTAGTTCGTTGGAGCTCTCGCGCTCTGGCCACCATGTTCACCGTCATACACCCATCTCCAACAACTGCAACCACCTCCATCTCTTTCCCCCTTCACTTCTCCACCTAGCCAAACCATTATCCCCCTTCGATCCCCTATGAATCTAAAAGTATGTGCTCCTCAAGCCACCACCTCACCGGAGCACAACATCCTCGACCATTCCATCTCATTTCCACACCTAATCGGGTCAAGGCACTTTGCCCTCAACCCATGACTTAGTTTTTGCAGGTTCCTAGCCAACGAGAGCCTATCTGAGGGGCTTCAAGGTAAAACTAAAGCTCCAGGTGTTTCGAACGCTCCAAGCCCCCATCGATGGGTCCCGAACCTATTTGATGCCTCCAGGAGCTATGGATTGACTCCAGCAATATTTTTACCATCTTAGCAACCTCTAGGAGTATCAGAGCGAGGAGGAAGGATCAATCGAGTGAGCTCCTGGGGAGGGTTCTTCCTAGTTTGTCCAGATACATCCAGAGCCATCTGATCGAGTCTAATCGCCAAAATGAGCAAGAGGCATTGAATCGAGCAGAGCTACAACCTTCGGATCTCTAAGGGGGTCTAATTTGCATAACTCATTCATCGAAAGGTATCATGCAACGTCAGCCTACCACGTGTATAAGTGAAACGATCAGAACTGTCTATCTTCGCACATAATAGGGGCAAATTGCATATCCCCCCCTTTGTCTTTATATATTAGTCCTGTAAATAATTTTTGTAGCCATAAGAAATTTGGAAATTTTGCATAGAGGCCCCTCTATTTATTTCATAGTGTGTTTTGGTCCATTCTTGCTTAACTCATGTATCGTCCCACGTGAGCTATCCAAATTGCATAGATATCCTAGCACTTTTGAAAATAATAATATAGTCTATTAAATTTAAACATAAGTTTTATATTTTTGAGAAATTTGCACATTAGTCCCTGACTTTGTTTTTAATTGCAAATACGCCTTCGCTAGTACATATATTCTGGTGCTTCAATTTCATTTATTAAAAATAGAATCTGTGTTCCAAAAATTATGTAAAAATTTAGTTTGATGCCTACTAACATGTATTTTAACATTACATTTTTATTTTGGTATTTTAGGCATTTTACTATTTATTAAAAATCAAATGAGCAAGTTTTAATCATTGTCTAACTTGGAAAATTCCATAAAATATAAAAATGTTTTGAAATATTCCCAAAATATATATTTTTTCTTATTATTATATTTTATAACTTTAGACCAAAAACTCCTAAAAATAGAAAAATAAAAGGTAGAAAAAGTAAAAATCCTCAAAATCCAGTAAAAAAATATAAACCCCAAAAATACCAAAAATATATAGTTGTCTCTGAATTTTCCTTATGTTAATATCTATCTATTAAATTTGATTTGGAGAATTTTAGACTTTATTTGTTATTTCTCATCTTCAAATCAATTTAGTGTATTTATTTCTTCCTTGATTTGTGATGTTTTTATTTAAAAATACATAAATATTTTCAAAAATTCTAAGAAATCACAAAAACATTAGAAAATTTTATAAAACCAACAAAAAATATTTCATATATTCTTTTATGTTTTTGGTACTATTTATTATTATTATTGTCTTACCTTATTTACGTACTTATATATATATTTTTATATTATATATTTAAAAGAAAAAGAAAACTAGAAATCTGAAAATATAAAAAGAAAATGAAACTATAAAACTAAAATACCAAAAAAAATAGAAATTAAAGTCCATAAAATATATAAAAATTGAAACACACACAAAAACACAATAAATGAACAAGAGAAAAGAACAACTTTTGCATTTATTTGCACAATCTATCGTTTGCTCCCTGAGTTCGACCTCTACTCATGCTTACACACTATACACATTTGTTGTATAGTTATAATAAATTTTAACTCCACATTTTTGCTTCTCATTGCTTGATTTATATCTGTAGTTAATAGTTGATTGATTTGAGATTTCGTGAGCGGTCGCCTCAACGACACTCTATCTTCGCTAATATTTAAGTGAGGATATTTTTAGGCACTCACAATATCTCGATCATCGAATGTGTCGTTACGAGGAGTAATGTCGCATTGATTGTGATTATCTATTTGTCTCTTTACTCTGATCTATGTTTGTCATTTGTTCATTTTTATTTTATTCAATATTATTTGTGACGTGTCTAATCACTTTCCTTGTTTGACTTTGATGCAGGGGACCGCTATGCATGGGAGGACTTCCTAGGAGGACCTGTGCACCCAAGCAAGGCGGAGCCAGCTTTTTGACTCAGTTGGTAGGAGAGAGAATGAAATGCGGACCTGGAGAAATTTTGGAAGATACCTCTTCATTTTTTATTATTATATTAATGTGTAATTTGAAGTGAGTGAGAGATTCAAATAATTTTAATAATATGGACTCTCCCATACACTGCTATTGCACGAGGTCCACTACCCAAGGGATTGTTCCCTTGGGGGCCTCGTCGACTTTATCATGTTTTCATCACTTTCTTTTTCTTCATTTTTCGACTTTATTTTTATTTATTTTGTATGATTGATCCCTAACTTAGGAATTGCTTGCTCGATAGATTAGGGTCCAAAGCCCTAATATATTTACCTATAGATTCAATTTTAGACTTCGTCAAATCATAATTTTAGACTTAAGAGCACGTGCTGAGAGAGGTCGCATACAACGCTTGCAGGTTCCGTATTGGCCGGCACCTAGTGGCATCAAAGATCGAACATAAGTCTCATATCTAGATAGTTAGCATTTGGTGCTTCAAGCTAATAATATATTCTATTCTAGGATGATTTCATCAGCTTGCATTTCATGTAATGTAGCTTTAAATTCTGTTATGCATCCCACATGGAGAGAGCTGGAAAGCACTGTAAGTCTTCTAACTATGCATGCATCATCGATTTCCGACATGCATTGCTTTTTCGTCCTTCTCCCTCTGATTTTTATCACCTAGGATGTTAATGGAATTGGAAGCTCGTCAGATGATTGCATTTAAAAATACAAAAAAAAGTGATAACTAAAAATAAAATTGGAACTACTCACTCTACCTGTTTCCTAAAATAAATGTAATGGATTCATTGCCTTGGGGAGAGCAACCACCGCATTGTCTTATGCACTTTATATGTGATACATACACACTAAGGATTAGTGCCTAATCCTCGGCCTATCTACATGTTTGTACAATTATTTTGAAATCACCTAACTGTAAAATAGAAAAGAGAAATGACCACCATCGTTGGTCTTTACTGTGTTGAGTAGGTGAACATGGAGGTTGCTTTGTACATTGACTGTGATTTTGGGTCCATTTGCATTCATCATTCTTTGAGTTTGTAGATCCCTGAGTCTTCGAGTTCCTTTTATTGAATTCATCTCCCTTTCTTTGTATATAATATTTCCTTTATTGAGTCATGATATCTGGTCTTGACCTTCACTTCAGTAGCCAGATTTTGCGGCTGTTTCCATGCCCATATCACCCTATCTCTGGTTTGGTCCAAAAAACTCTCTTCTTGGACCACAATTATTTCTTCATTATGTCATTCTCGCCCACCCTCCTCATTCCCTTCTATATCATCGCTTCCTTTACCCAGGAATGTTGTCCTATTGATGAGGCCCGCATCAAGGTTTTGATTGCAAGGATTGCTTGAGTCAGCTGGGTAGATTTAAGGATGTTGAGATTGGTGTGCTATATTTGATGGATTTGAATTTGATATGTGCATAGATATTATTGAGGATCCTAATTTTGGCACAATATCAGATGTGATTTTTCGTTGAGGATTTTTGATCTTGCACACCAGATTGATGATGTGATTTATTACCAATGATTTGATGACGATTTCTTGAGTTATTACTGATGATCTCTTCTAGTTGGTCCCGCTCGTATTGATTCAGATGTTTGATGTACTATTTCTATATGTGCTTTAAAGTGATAGTACTTGGAACCCACATGATTTCACCCATCTTTTTGACTAATCCATCCTCCATCTCCTGACTCTCCTATCCCTATTTAGCACTTAGAGGGTCACTATCTGACTTCTTGATCCGTCTCAGCTGATTTGGTTGATTTGAGGGACTGCATTGCGATTTCCCTGATGACTTCTTATCCCTCCAATAGACTTATGCTCTACTACTGATGATTGATTGATTGATTATTTTTTAGAACTTGAGACTTGATGCCAATATTTCCCTGATTTCATTGACTTTGTTTGCATTACTCCCCGAGGACTATCTGCACGAGAATGCAACATTTTCTTTACGATAAAATTCACTCATTGGTTGTGATTCCATCTTAATGGGGCACAGAACTGAGTCATCCAATACGAGTTGTCGATCTCATTGTCTGATTGTGTGTCTGATCTATCAGAGAAAGATATTGTTGTTCTGAACACCTTTGAGTCTTCTCTCCTTGATGGTCCTCGCAAGGATGAGTCACACTCTTCTGATTATTCCCTACCTGGTTCACAGTACTCTCCGAGGGTTATCTGCAGGAAACTGTGACATCTTCGAGGTCTTTCGGTCTCTTCTAGTGGGTAGCCGATCTGTCGCCTATCGAGATCGCTTCTACTGATCCATCTAATGGATCTGACTCCTTTCGGTATACTCACCTTGATGACCCTCGCAAGGATGAGTTCTGTTCTGATTATTCATTGCTTAGTTTGTATCACTCCCTGAGAGTTATCTACGGAAGATGCATCATTTTTTGGTACTCAACTTCACTTCTGGTGTCTCCGACCTGGTGGAGCACGAAGCAGAGTCTTTTGATTTGTGTACTCAGTCTCCTATCTTGTTGTGTACCCTAGTTGGTTGATCATGAGATCGAGTCTTCTGATTTTTTAGATCTCTGACTTGTCTGAGCCTGCTCACCTTGACAATCCTCACAAGTTTGAGCCAATTTTTGTGATATTCGGTGTGTTCTTGATCCTTTGACCTTATGTCCATCAGATATCAGACTGCATAAAGAGTCTCCTACTTTTCATTTTTCATATCTTCCTGAGACTATGAGTGACATGGAGGAATCTATACTGATCCTTCCACCTCTGTGTATTACGATATCGGCTTTAATATCTCACTCTTTGCTTATAAGTCGATGTTCTGCTTCCCGCTACCATATTCTGTTTTAGTTTTCAATTTGTTTTTCCCAGTAGTTGATACCGACCTGGTTACATATTAGGTTATCCTTTACTTTCGGACTGTGTCATCGTTCTGACTGGGAGACAATGATTTCACCAGTATTTATTGCTTGTATATATGTGTGTGTATATTGTCTTTTCATTCCTTCTTTCTCCCGTATGTCATGTGTACCCCAGATCATTCGCCATATATGTGTGTCTATACTTAGGGCGTTCCTTATCCTAAGTATAGGGGGTGCACCCATTATGTTCTTTCTTTCTTCGCTCAGTTTCATCTCTCTTGTTGTTGCATATACATAGGGCTCTTTTACCCTTATTATATGGGGAGTGATGTGTACATTCTTCCTGTGATTTTATCTTTCCTTTTAATTATCACATCCACTATCTCCTTCTTATTTGTACTTTTGTATATACTTGGGGATATTTTACCCTAGGTATAGGGGGGGACACACCAAGCTGTGATTTGTTCATTCCCACCCTCGACCCCCCTCCGTGTAGATACAACCTGCAATAAGGATTATTTCATCCTAAGTATAGCAGAGTGGCCGACTTCTCATTTATTTCTTCATCTTTCATTCCTTATTCAGTAGTTGTAGTATATATTTCTCTATTATGTCTTCTCTTTCTCCTTTCGATCTATGAGGACATAGCTCAAGCTAAATATAGGGGGTCGTATATATTTTTATATACTTTAGCCATAACTCGTACTTTTGTATTTTTTAAATAAATATGGCTAAAATAATATACATATAGATAGATACAATTCATTAAACGAACTAATAAAAAGAAGCATATTATTCCTCGAATTCTTTTTGTATATATTGATTAATAAATCAGGTAAAAATGTTTTGCTAAATGTTTGAAAAATAGTTTGGAAATCTATTTGAAAAATCTTTTGAAAACTGTTTGAAAATATTTTGCAAATGTATTCAACCTTTGTAAAATGTTTTGTTTATATGAGTTTATTTTCTTTGTGTAAAAAAAATTATTTTGAAAACGTATTTGCAAATGGTTTTAAAAATGTTGCAAAAATATTTGAAAATTTTTATATATTGTTTGAAAAATCTTTGCAAAATTATTTTCAAATGCTTGCAAATGTTTGTACAAATTATTTGTAAAAATTATTTTGGACTATCATTTTCAAAATTGTTTGTAAAATGGTTTTCAAATAAGTTTAAGGAATATATACATCATCCAAATAAAGAAACATTTTTCATCAACTGTATATATAAGTATATATAAAAATAATAACATATCCCTTGTGTAAATCCTTTAAACCCCAATTCATGTAAATAATAAAAAGCACTCCCGCGTAAATATTTGTACCTATTTCTTTTCCAAAATATTTTATTTGAAAAATACCAAAAATATTTACAGAAACTTTTTAAAATTTTGCATAAAAATTGGTAAATATCTTTTTCAAAAATCCATAAAAAAGTTCAAAATTTGAAAATTACATAACAAAAATATTTTCTGTATTATACATAGCATTTGCATTTTTCGGATTGAGTTTGATAATTAAACAACTATAAATGAAATCCGAAGTTAGGAGCTTGGTTGGACCTTTAATCTACCTAATAACAAGAACCTTATAGGAAAAGGAATTGAGGTACTTCTGGTCTAGGTGACTTAATTCTTTGAGAATCATTAGACTTTGTTCAATATCGTCTTGACTGCCTAAGTACAATATTCGAAGCACACATATTATTGTTGATAATGAGCTATCTTGTTTAGCTGCACCTTTTACTTTGCTCACCTCGGTTGAAGTGGTAGTAGAGGGCTGGATTTGCTGACATGAGATACAAGCCACTGGAAACATCCAAAGTCACACATTTGTGGCCATTATACCCCAACCTGATCCAATAGCCATGAGGTCGAAAGACAGAACTTGTGGGTTGCAATAATGCTTCAAAAGAGGGATAGATTACTAGCTTAAGGGGAAAAAGTTCATATGTAAATGTTGTTGTATATAATATTCAAAAAAATGCAAAATAAAGACTCCAAAAAAGTAGTTAGGACTGATTGAAAATAAAATGCATACAGAGTATGTACGTATTTGTATAGTCAATAAGCAAGCTTGAGCTTCAAAGTCATACATTTGTGAGCCTGCAGCCGGATGACTTGGCTACACTGATCAATCATCCTAGGATAGGTAGCTACACTGGATACTGTCCATTCTTCTCTCCACCTCCTCTTCTTTAGATGGTTGTACTTGAACTTAAAAGGGAATACCTCGCTTCTCCAGGAAAGAGTTTTTGGATTGGGGAATTAGGGTCACCATGTCGGAGAAGACTGACTTCTACTTCTTCAGTCGAGGAGAGCTACATGTCACATACAATGTCCAAGATAGATTCATAGAAATAAGTGTTTGCTTATGAGTTGAAGTATTCAGACCTGGCAATTGAGGTGACTTGAGCAGGGTTTCATGACTCTCAAGAGTTGTTATGTTTCAAATCTGTTTCCCAATATGGTTCCGACTACACCTAAGTTCTAAAGGTATGACTTAAACTCCAAACTATGATTTTGTGAAGACAATTTAGGGAATTAAAATCAATCCACTTTGTTTTTTTCGTTTCTTTATTTTTATTTTTCAACACTTATCTCATAAGAGTTTACTGGGAATAGCAAAGCCAAGTACATGGAGGTGATGAATCTCTATTTTATCACCTTATTATATCATTTTGTCCTTAAAAACCCTAGCTAATGCATGCAAATAGCATCATTTTGTACATATTAACATTTACTATTTATTCCATTTATTGTATATAAATTATAGTTTTTAATGATAAAATTATAAAATAAAGGAAAGAAAAGAAAAATAATAAAATACCAAAGGTATTTTATGACCATAAACCTATAGACTAAGTCAAGAATGGATTTGGTTGACAAGGAATAAAGTAGGAGGAGATAAGGACCAATAATACAATAAATTTTCAAATTATTTATTCATCAATAACCCGCTTTTGGGACCAATTTTATTTTTTATTATTTATACTTTAAATAAAGAAATTTTGTACGTACAATTTGTAAACAAAAATTCAAATAAAAATACAAAATTGATTTTGCACAAAAATATTACTCAGTGTACATTTTATGATAAGATATAAAAAGCCAAAACCTAAATTTCTCAGACTCATATCTCCTCAATAAAAAATCCAAAATGCCTCAAAATCACCTTTAATTGTATATAACTTTTAATAACTATTTAAGGAAGGTGGTTTCACTAATTTGGAGTTAAGGTGTGAAATTTAGGTTTTGGACCCCTACTGCATATTATACTTGAATAAAATATGCAGTTTATTTATTCTTTATTATTTTATATTTTTATATTTTTATAATTTTGTAATATTATTTATATTATATGTACTTATTTAGAATAGAATAAAACAATCAAGAAAATACAAAAATAAAATAGCCTATATAAATACATAGATCAATATACAATATTTATACCTATATAATATATACCACTATTTATTTAAGTGTATATAATACATCAGACTATAAAATAAAAATATATTTGTGCACCAAAAAATAATTTGTAAATATGTAAAATATGAGAATAAAATAATAAATCAAAAATACAAAATAAAAATAAATTATACTATATATAGGTCAATATGTCTATAATACACTTGTTAAAAGAAACTTGTAATAAATTACTTAAAAATAAATAAATAACTTATTAAAATACTACATAAAATAATAAATATTTTTATACCCAAAATTTAATAAAATCATTTTCTATTATTCATTGATTTTTTAATAAAAATCATGTTATGTCGTGACTTGGTTCTGCAAGGACCAATCATGTGGCAGGTTTGTTGACCTCTGGTCAACTACATTCCCAAGTCGTCTGACTTGACAGAAGTGTCAAGTCCCGCATTTTCCTCCTTTTTTCCCGCTTGATCCATTGATCCCTTTTATCAATTCTCCACACCAAGATCAACATCCATCATCGATCTTACTCGCCCAAATCCTGGATCCTCTGGACATAGCCTTGTTTCTTCCCAAATCACTGAACAATAAGGGTGTTCAACCATGTTTATAAATAAAACCTTCCTTGTTCTTCCATAAATTTTGTCATTTTCTGAGCCCCTAATCCCTTCATCTTCAGTCAAGAGCATCACCTGGTGACAGATGGTGAACTCCTAACGCTTTAGAGCGTCTGAAGGAGGAGGGAGGTGCACCCACGGTGGTGCTCCGACAGCATCCTGCTCCTTGGCCTCCGGGCCAAGTTTGAGCTATGATTTACTCATTCTAGGTAGTTATAACTTGTAGGTTTAATTTAATGCATTTTATTCTATGTTTTGATCATTGTAATAGCATAATTTAGGTTAAATATTTCGTTGGAGCTCTCGAGCTCCGGCGACCATGTCCACCATCATATACCCATCTCTGACCACCACAACCACCTCCATCTCTTTCCCCCTTCACTTCTCTACCTAGCCACAACAGTATCCCCCTTTAATCCCCTTGAAATCGAAGGATCTGTGCCCCTCCAGCCACCACCTCGTCAGAGCACTCCATCCTCGACCATTCCACCTCAATTCCATGCCTAATTGTGTCGAGGCACTCTGCCCTCGACTCGTGACTTCGTTTTTGCAGGTTGCTACCTAGGAGAACCCCATATGAGGGGCTTAGAGGTTCAACGAACACTCCAAGTGTTTCGACACTCCAAGCGCCCATCGATGGGGCCCAGACCTCTTTGATGCCTGCAGGAGCTGCGGATCGACGACAATAACCTTTTGACAATCTTAGCATCCTCAAGGAGTAATGGAGAGAGGAGGAAGGATCGAGCGAGCGAGCTCTTGGGGAGAGTTCTTCCCAGTTTGTCCAGATACATCTAGAGTCGTTCGTTCGAGTCTGATCATCAGAATGAGCAGGAGGCATTAGATCGAGCCAAGCTACAACTATCGAATCACTGAGGGAGTCTAATATGCATCGCTCATCTGTCGAGAGGTATCACACAATGTCATCCTGCCACGTGTATAAATGAAACAATCATGATCGCCCATCTACACGCATAATGGGGGTACATTGCAGATCCACCCATCTTTTTATCTTTATTTATTAGTCCTGTAAATAATTTTTGAAGCATAAATAAATTTGGAAATTCTCCTTAGAGGACCCTGTATTTATTTCTTATTGCTTTTTGGTCTATTCCAGCTCAGCTCACGTGTCGTTCCATATGAGTTGGGCAAATTGCATAGAAGTCCTAACACTTTTGAAAATTATAAAATAGTATTAAATTTAAATATAAGATGTATATTTTTGGGAAATTTGCACATGAGTCCCTGCCTTTATTTTTAATTGAAAATATGCCCTCTCTAGTACATGTATTTTTGTGCTTTAGTTTTATTTATTCAAAATAGAACCGGTATTCCAAATATTATGTAAAAATAGGGTTAGATGCCTGCTAATATTTATTTTAACATTAAATTTTTATTTTGGCATTTTAGGCATTTTAACTATTTATTAAAAATCAAATCAGTACATTTTTATCCCTATTAAACTTAGAAAATTCCAAAAAAATATTAAAATGTTTTTAAAAATTCCTCATATTCTGCTAAGTATTACATTCTATTACTCCTGACTAAAGTCCCTTAAAAAGCTCCAAAATCCAATAAAAAAGGAAATAAAATCCCTAAAAATCCCAAAAATATTCAGTTTTATCTCTTAATTTTATTTATATTAATATCTATCTAGTAAAATTTCTTTGGAAAAATTATACTTTAATATTTTTCATCTTCAAATCAGTTCAGTAAAATTTATTTACTCCCTGATTTGGGACATTTTTTTATTTTAAAAATGTCTAAAAATATGCAAAAATTCAAGAAAAATCATTAAAAAATTAGAAAATTTTATAAAACCCAAAAACATTTTATTTCATGTATTTTGATTACTTTTAGTAGTATTTATTGTTATATTATATTAAGTTATTTATATAGTTATATAAATATTCTTATATTATATATTTAAAATAAAAAGGAAATTAGAAATCATAAAATCTAAAAAGAAATAAAAATCTTTAAAATTAAAATGCGAAAAATATGAAAATTAAAATTAAAAAAATATCAAAATTGAAACCCACACAAAAACACAATAAATGGACAAGAGAAACGAACAAATTTTGCATTTATTTGTGCAATCAATTGTTTGCTCCTTGAGTTTCACCTCTACACATGCTTATACACTATGCACATTTGTTGTAGAGTTATTAACTCCACATTTTTGTTTCTCATTGCTTGATTAATATATGTGGGTTAATTATTGATTGATTCAAGATTTCATGAGTGGACGCATTAGTGATACTCTATCTCCACTTTTATTTAAGTGAGGATATATTTAGACCTCTGCAAGATCTCGATCATCAGTCATCTTCTTCATCAAATCGCTCAATTGTTGAGGAAATGTTGAGAGTTTCTTGAACTCTCGCAACGGTTGTAAATCATGAACTTGCTTTGAAATCACATCGACCAATGTAAGCTTCTCACTAATGAATCCCTTATCAGATCGTGAATGAGACCCTAAAGCATGTGCCACCTTTCGATGCTCTCGGTGGTGTGGTGGTTGTGGACCTTTCTTGATTGCCCAAGTAGAGTCAACTACATGTGAATTCTCTATCATCTCCTCAAAGATGGACCAAACTGACTCAGCATCCCTAAGGTAACTGCTGCCACATGTGGCACTAAATAGGCATTGAACATCCAGTCGTAGTCCTCCAAAGTAATTCTGAACAAGCACCTTCAATGGAATCTCATGATGAGCGCATCTCTCTGTCAAATCCTTGATTCTATCCCATGCCTCATGGAATGACTCATGTGGTAATTATGTAAAATTGGAGATCTGACCCATTATCTTATTCACCCAAGCCAGAGGAAAATATTTACGCAAGAATGTGGACTTCATATCGTAACATGTAGAAATCTCCCTCCCCAAGTTACTTAACCAGTAAAGCGCCTTATCTACTAAGGCGAAGGGGAAGGCCTTGAGGCATATAGCCTCCTACTTAACTCTTGGATAGTAAACCGTACCACATATCATCTCGAACTGATGTAGAAAAGTAAACGTCTCCTCTAAAGTGTTCCCATAATACTTGGAAAGCAATGAAATAAAGGACGATCTCAGCTCGTATGACCCTTTATTCTGTGGTAACCGAATCAAATGGTGTAGCATCCTTGCTCCTGGGTCATACGCATCCCGTAAAGTAGCGGGAACAACAACACGTGGTTGTGGGTTCTTGGCTCATGCTCTCGGCATAGTGATCTCATCTCTAAGCTCATCCAGGACTCTACACTGATCTCTGATCTGTAAGCTCTTCTGTTGTAATGTATCTACAACCCCCTCAGTAATATCTGAAGCTGGATCAGGTCTTCTGTCTATACATCTCTCATCAGTTGGTCTCTCCTCAACAGCTCTGTCCTCAATTGGTCCCTTCCCTCTAGCCATGATATTCGAATCCTATGGGAAGGAAAAAGTATCATAAAAACTCCGTGTAAAACATACATGAGAAATAAACTATAAATTGAGGTGTGGGTCTGCCTCAACTGAAGGGATGGGAGGCGAGGGAGTCTGGGTCTGACTCTCCTCGTGACTAGGTGGGACTTATGAGCTTAAAAGCTAGCCTTGTTAAGTTAATTAATTCAAGTGTCGTTGTTGCCAAATCCAACAAGATGGATATCGAGAAAATTTTTATTTAACCATTAAAGGAATCAAGAAAATCACAAAGAGTGGTCTAACTGCTTTTATTAACATGGTATAGCGAACAGGGTCAAACAGAAGGAGAACTATTAAACCTAGGTAGTCAAGTCACAAGATTCAAAGAATTTTTATTTTCTTTTTAGTGGTTTTTAATATTTGGAATTTCTTTTTAAAATAAGGAAAATAAAGACAAAGAATAAAAGACAAACACACACTATTTTTGTATTATTCAAATATAGTAAAAATACTCAAAAATCCCAAACAAAGATATTTTTATGTTTTATAGGTTTTATACTATTTTTGGTAAATTTTCAAAAATTTTCAAGTTTTTATATGATTTTCAAATAAATCAAACACTAGGAAAAATGGAAATGATGAACTTCCAGGAGTATTATGCAAATAAAAATATCAAATAAGCTTCAAATTCCATGATGTTAATTTTATCACAAACTATAGATAAATATTTACAAACATAAACTAAAAATGCAATTTTTAGATTTTTCAACAATTTTATATGATTTTTATGGTCTCTTAGGTTCTTGCAAATTGTTATGCTTTTATGAAAGCAAATGAAATGAAACTTGGATAGAAAGTCAAATAAAGTAAAACAAGACTACTCTAATTTTTTTTCAAATTTGCAAGGCATTTTTCGAATTTTTATGATTTTTCTAATGTAAACAAGGATTTTTTCTATTGTTATTTTTAATAATAATAAATGTTTTTAACTAACTACAAATGTCCAAACTACAAATGTTTTTAACAAATTATTATAATTAATGTATTAAAGCGAAAAAAGGAAATGATAAGGTAAAAGGTGCAATACACCCATAGCAGATACGTGAGACACATGCATCTGGCGGGATCTGACGATCTGGACTCGATGCAAGTGTACGGCTATGATCTGGTCTGGAAAAGTTCTGATGGCTCAGGGAAATGTCGGGGATGCACGGTCAGATCTGGCGCACTCATACGGATCCAACCGTCTGAAAAGCCGATGCTGACGTGTGGCATGGATGGGCCCCAGATCTGATTCGAGTGGTGGTATTTTGGCATGCTCGGACGTCTCATATCATATCTGGGTGCAGAGGTTCTTCACCCGAAGGCAAGGGGGCCTGCTGGAAGAACTATGATGAAGGTGCGATCAAGTGAACTACGACTAGCTATGTATGGTGCTCAAGAGATCGGATAGGCTAGCTACAAGGTCCAACACCCTCCTAGAGATGGTATGCGTCAAGTGAGAACCCCAGAAGGCTCGGTGAACGACTAGGTGTGGATCTGGAAGGTACAACACCTAGAGGTGCTCAACCGTTGTAGTAGAGAGTCAAATCGAGACTCGATCTTACACCTGAAACTGTAAGGATATCCTATGCTCGAGGGGGGAGCCTCGATAGGGTTTATGTACGGCTAACAAGGAAATAATCGGAGGGGGAGTGGATTCGACTTCTAACGAAAATGAAGGATGGAAGTTCGGGCCTAATCTCGCTCCAATGAGCGAGATTGAGGATGATCAAAGGTAGTAGAAGGTGGGGCAATGATGGGGCGAGTCGATCTGAACAACTAGATGACCTAGGTGGAGCTCCAACCCGATGGTCGAAGCAATGAAAGTGTGCGGCGGTGCAAATGAAAGAATAGACAATGAGCGATGAAATGAAGTGGAAACGATTATTCCTTAGTTGACTGGATTGGAATGCGAGGCAAGGCAACAGTGGAGGCAGAGTCATGGCCTTAACCAAGCTGCGGGAGGCTGAGGAGGCAGGTCGCGGCAGCGATGCTTGACCACGAAGCTATACGCTCAACTCGACATTGGTCCAAGCTCCGAAAAGGCCCGGGAGGATCCTGTCACTACACTACAAGCATTGGTGGAGGAAAGGAGGTGCGAGGAACGGGCAACTCTTTAGAGGAAGTGTAAGAAGATGATTTATCGAGCTGCCTAGGGAACTACGAGGATTACAATGTTAGAAATGTGAGCCCGAGGCGAACCATTCCTGTAATAAATGTTATTGTAATAAATGATTTATCAATAAAAGTTATTGATTATGTTCCACTCCCTTTCTGAGATTGAATGAATGAATGCACTATAAGCTCCCTCTGTACAATATGGGTTATGTACCATGGCCAACTTGTAATCATACAACTGTTGATTCATTGATTAATCATAGAGGTTGATGCTTGGATGAATATCTAAGGAGTTAGATAGAGGACTCATTTAGCATCATCAAATGATTGTGAAGTGATGATCTCTAGCCTGAGTAGGAGATGGCAATCCTTTCTCATTAGACTTATATCTGATCGACCTCTTGATGTAGGTCCTCTGCATGGGAATAATGATTCAGAGGTATCAGATTAGTTGAGTCAATGGGTTGACTTAACGAGATCGAGATAACCAAAGTCCTATGATGAGTACTGTCACATCATAGGAAAACATCCTCTGACCAGAGACATATGTATTGCTATATGTCTGAGTGTGTACATTTGGCAGACCAATAGGTTGATGACCTAACCAAGGTCTATACACCGGTGAGCTGGTGTGCATGTAAGGACATATGAGTAATACGATCTCTCAAAGGGATCATACAGGTTCACTTTTAAACCGGGAGATATGAGCTCACTCATGAGGTATTGGGACTGATCAAATTCCATGCATGGTCGTCATGCTTTGAAAGGATGACATGAATTTGAAGGTAAGATATATGCTTTGTGAAAGCATATGATCTGTACCAAATCCCAAGGACCAAGATTGAGAAACTTAGTGATCAAACACTGAAGATAACAGTGTAAAAGTGATCAATATCTTCAAGATGATCATAAGTATTCCAGTATGCAGGATGTATAGGTATTGGGAATACCTGAGGGTGATTTGATCATAAACGATTGTATAACCATGACGTTTCCGTTCTGAGGGAGTGATGAAACATGTATGGATTTTAGTGACTCCTCTCAGTAGAGAAGTAACCTAATCTTAGTCCATGTATTGGACATTGATCTGAATAAGATTCAGATGCAATGAGAAGATTAGGTTTACGACCTTAATTTAATCAAGCATCTATGAGAGGTCCATGGGATCTGGATTTGAGATGTGATCTCAATATCCAAGTCACTATACGTGGAACGACACAATCGCCCTGTCCTTATCTCCAAGTATCTGAGGAGAAATAGCATTATTCTTGAAGGGTTCAAGAATAATTCCATAGATCTAAGCATTGAGAAGTTGATAATTAAATGTGATTTAATTATCATGATGTATGTGGAATTATCCAATATAATTAAGTGATTTAATTACTATGGATAAGAATAATGTGGATATCAATATCCAATTATTTTTAATATATTATAAATGTGATTTATAATGTATTAGAGAGAGCTAATTATAATTTATATTTGTTGATTAATTATTAATGTGTATTGGATACACATTGTTTAATTAATTGAAAATGGAAATTATATTTTGTTTTGGGTTGTGAATGTGATTCACAATTTTCCAATGGCAGGATTGCAATATTCTCAAAATTAATTATGAATTATTTTAGAGAATAAATCACAACAAAAGTATTTCAGATTAAATAAAGGAGAAATACATGGAGATATGCAATCTCATGAAATCTCATGAGATTGCCTCCACATGGTAACATGTGGACGACTACCAAGTCCTACATGGAATTGGTGGCCGTCCACCATGTTGACATGGGAGATGTAATCTCCATGTCATTGCTTCCTTATTTGATTGATTTAATTTTAGGATTGATGTATATTTGATTTGTCAAATATAATTGATCTAAATTAAATCATAAGTTGTTGCTTTTTACCAACAACAATCTTGACCATTGGATTGACATAAATCAATCTCATCCATTGATTTTATATGTCCGATTGATTGAGATCCATGGATCCTAAAACCCTATAAATAGAGAGGCATACCATGCTCTCTTGGACATGCTTTTTGAAGCACATCTCTCTCTCTCTCTCTCTTCTCCGCACACGCCAACCCTCTCTCCCTCTACTTGGTGGCCATCCACCAAACCCTAGGGGAGGTCATCGTCATCGCCTACACCACCGCGCCACCGCTTTGACATTCTACGATTCTCCGTATTCTTGAAGTGATACGCTTGCGAAGGAGATGATCGATCTCGTACGACGATATCAGGAGTTCGCCGTGCTTGGATCAACTTGTTGGATTGCGAGGATCACGCTACTCATCCACGCGCTCGCAAGCTTCTTCTCTGAGGATCAAACTTGAGATAGGAGGTCTCTTTTCGTAGAGACTCGATCATCCACGCTTCAAGAGGTATTCCTTTATACTTGTTGTGGTTATAGATGAAACAATCCGAGAATCGTTCTTGGAACATGTGATTTCATCACATGAAAATTTTTAAATTCTATTGCACCGAACAACTAGTACGACTAGTCATTCTCTGTCGTATTCGATACGACGCTCACGCTTCCATGATGCGCTTGAGTATTATTCCATATCCTTCAAGTAGTATCAGAGCCTTAGGTCGAAGGTTTTTGGATACGATCCGCATACCTAGGACGACTTGTGTTCGTAGAGGTCGCGAAAGTTTTTGTCGCATTTGATTTTCACACTTCTGTTTAGTGAATGAATTAGGCCCTGTTTAAATTATTTATATACAAATTAATCACTTGGATTTTGTTCCCCATTAAATAAGGAAACCATAGGATCTGAGTTTATGTAATTTGGATTCAGTTTGCTCGAGATAAGGTCGTTTTAATGAACATGTATTCACAGTTGCGGGAACTGCAAATCTGAACATGATTAATGAGTTAATTACTGTTTTGATCTGCCTCTAAATGCATTAAATATCACTTTGATTCTGTCCTAAATCAAATTAGCAATCTTTGAAAATTGATTTTGTCTAATTTGGATTTAAATTGATTGAGATATGTTAATTTTAGTAAGTAGGGGTCACTGTTGAAATTATAGTCCTAATCAAGAACCATGTGATTGTCAATTAATGAAATTAATTCTTAATTTCAAGAAATAATTATGGAAAATATTTGAGAAATATTGGAAGATGATTATTTCCTTAATTCACTTGGCCTCAACCAATAAATTGATTAGATTTGATCTAGATCAAAATTGGAAACATAATCATCAAACTCCTTTCTTGAATAGGATTGAGAATTTGTCTAGCAAATTTCGTTATAATCAAAAATGTTTTGATTATTACTATATGGTATAATTTCGGTTGAAGAACCGATGATCATCTCAAGTACAAATTGATCTATTTGACATTATCTTTTCCCGAGGCGGATATGGTGTCTAGTCGGAGATCACTGGGGTAGCGGGTTGCAACGTATGTGGTCCGTCCCACTCTCGTCGGTACTGGCCATGACAGCTGGTAAGGACTTGATAATGCTGAAGAAATCAAGATGTATTTTCTAATTATTAAAATTTGAATTAATACATACTTTCAGAATAATATCATATGTATATTCAAGTAAAACAATCAAGTTTGATTGATTGAATTGGATTGATAATTAATTTAATATGATTGAATTAATTATGTCCAACTAAAACACTCTATTATGAATAGAGTTGTTAATTCTCTTGGAAGAATTAATTACATTAATATAATTCATAATAGTCAATTAAAATTTGAATATGAAATGGAGGATCACACAAGTGACATCCATGGTCTCCCATCAAGGCAAAGGGTTTCGTCGCTAGATATTATATGTAGGAGACGCCTGTCCGAAGTGACACTGCATATGATCCATTTTGATCGGGCTCGTCGCTTCTCGAAAGAGTAAGGACGTATGCGTAGTGACCCCAATATCGGGTCCTCATATTATTGGGGTAATATTGGATTGCGCATAGCGAGTTGTATTCCTGTTGACAGTTGGTTCAATTAATGAGAAGTCAACATCACCTAAGGGGTGGTGGGCCCGGGTATTAAAGACCGAATTGGGAAATGCAAGTTGGACTTGCAAGGCGGAATGTGTTCCTGCTTCTCTTTATTGGAGTCATAGGTTCTCATATTATTGGGATATGACAAAGATAAAGAGGAGATCTCAGTTCTTGCTTGAGATATAGCTGTAAGTATATCTCTTACTTTGAAAGTAATTAAGGGAATACACTTTCATAATTGACAGAGCAAGACTAATTTGATTTAAAATTCCTTAATCAAATATCATAAATTGAATGTATGATTATATGTTCTAATATAGTGCATTCTTAATTTCAGAAAATGAAGTCCATGAACCCACTAAGCAGGCTTTTGGAGGTCAACTAGTTGACCGGACTGAATTACTCGGATTGGATCTATAATTTGGAGCTTGCTCTCGGTTGAGCGCATAAGTTATGTGCTCTCAGAAGACAAGCATGAAAACCCTAAATCAAAGGAAGAAAAAGCATACAATGACAAGTATGAAGAAGATCATGTCTTGGCTAGATGCTACTTCTTGGGTTCTCTTTCCATTGTTCTTCAGAAACAACATGTGGAGATGAGTACTTGCCAAGAGATAATGCATAATCTGAAAGATATGTTTGGTGACATTAACCGCACCCAGGGGTACAATGTTATGAAAGAACTCGTTCGCTGCAAGATGCAAGAAGGAACTTCAGTCCGTGAACATGTACTCAAAATATTTGGGTACTTGTCGGAGCTGGAGACTCTTGGGGCAACCATGGATGCAGACATGCAATCTGATTTCATTCTGTTGTCGTTGCCCAAGTCTTTCAATAACTTTGTGATTTTATTCCATGTGAACAAGCTGGAATTGACAAACATTGGGCTTCTTGCTGCATTAAAGTCTGTAGAAGACGTAATGAAGAAAGATGGTCCTGCTGGTAGTGCAATGGTTGCACAGGTCAGAGGGAAGCGTGGTCGGAAGCAAGGTTCTCGGAAGGGCCCAGCCCAGAAGAGAAAGAAGAAGGGAAAATGTGTTGGCTCATCTTCCAATGCATCCACTCTAATGGCATCGAAGAAAACCGACGTCTGTCACCACTGCAAAAAGCTAGGGCACTAGAGGCGTAATTGCCCGGATTACCTGAAGTCGGTCGACAAAGGTAAAGCCCCAGCAGGTATGAAATCTACTTTTATCATTCAAACCAGTTTTCTCGTTGGACGAGAAGGAAGTTGACTTGTTGATTTTGGTGCTTCTGTTCATGTATGCAACTTGTTGCATTTGTTTCAGGAAACTAGAAAACTTTAAGAAGGGGAGATAGTCATCCAGATGGGATCTGATGCAAGTGTTGCAGTAGTCGTCGTCGGGACTTGTTGGCTATCATTATCTAGTGGTAGAGTCCTAGTAGTGTCTTTATGTACCTGAAGTCAGGATGAATTTTATATATGTATCTAAGCTAGTTAGAAGTGGATATTCATTCCTTTTCTGTAATTAATTAGTCATAAATCATTATGATAAATATATTGCAGATGGTATTTTGACTTCTGGTGGACTCTATGAATTGTGCATTAATGAGCATGTCATGAATGTTACAACCACTAATAAAAACCCTAAAAGATCCAGGGATAATAAAAATCATTCAAATATGATTTGGCATCAAAGGCTTGGTCATTTATCTGTTGATACGATCAATAGATTGATAAAGGATGGACCTTTGGATTTTCTACAGTTTCAATCTTTACCTACCTGCCAACATTGTATTCGAGGTAAAATGACTAGGATGCCTTTCCGTA
The DNA here is from genome assembly GCA_037367405.1 of Ottelia alismoides. Taxonomy (NCBI): domain Eukaryota; kingdom Viridiplantae; phylum Streptophyta; class Magnoliopsida; order Alismatales; family Hydrocharitaceae; genus Ottelia; species Ottelia alismoides. The sequence continues at coordinate 1,586,256 of JAZKJV010003675.1, forward strand.
ACAAGGTTAGAAGATGCGAAGGTATTATTGACCTAATACATACCCATGTATGTGGTCCCTTCAGTACCGCGACTCGAAATGGATATCGATATTATTTGACTTTTATTGATGACCATTCACGATACGGGTTTGTCTTCCTATTACGTCATAAATATGAGACCTTTGAAAAGTTCAAAGAATTCAAGGCTTTGGTTGAGAACCAAATCGATAGGAAGATTAAACGAATTCGATCTGATCGAGGCGACGAGTACCTCTCAGATGAATTCAAGAAATGCCTTAAAGAGAATGGAATTGTCTCCAATCTCACTACTCCTGGAACTCCCCAACTTATTGGTGTTGCTGAAAGATGCAACAAGACCATCATGGATATGGTCTGTTCAATGATGAGCAAAGCACATTTACCACTTAGTTTCTGGGGATATGCAGTAGAGACTTCAATATATATCATGAATAAAATTCCTAGCAAATATGTACCTAAGACTCCTCATGAGCTCTGATATGGAACCAAACCTAGTGTTAATCACTTGAGGGTTTGGGGTTGCTTGGTTCATGCGAGGAACGTGGATGCAAGTAAGCTGGAATCTCGCACTCGTGAGTGTTACTTCGTTGGGTATGTTTAAGATGGTATTGGATACCAGCTCTATGGACCCTAAGACCCAAAAGTTTTTTGTCTCTAGAGATGTGAAATTTCTGGAGGATGATTTCCTTAAAGGTCAAGACAAAAGTGAAGTAGAGGAACTCACGGAATCCCCTGAGGATTCTGAGCTTCCTAGACCAGAAACTGAATAAGTAAATAAAGATGAAACACACATACCTCTTCGAAGGAGTTCGAGGGTGGTTGCACCACCTGAAAGGTATGGATTCCATGTGTCAATTGAAACTGACAATGATCCTACTTCATTTGATGAAGCACTCGCGGTTCATGACATGGATAGATGGATGCTAGCAATGAAGTCAGAAATTGACTCCATGCATAAGAATGGTGTATGGACCCTAGAGAATCCACCTAAAGGGGTAAAACCCATTGGGTGTAAATGGATTTTCAAGAGAAAGCGGGGACTTGATGGGAAAGTAGAGACTTTTAAGGCATGGCTCGGAGCCAAGGGCTACACACAGAGAGAAGGCATCGACTATGATGAGACATTCTCTCCAATGGATATTCTTAAATCCATCAGGACACTGCTAGCTATAGCTGCATATCTTGACTACGACATCTGGAAGATGGACGTCAAGACGGCTTTTCTCAATGGATACCTCGAGGAGGATATCTATATGGAGCAACCCCACAACTTCATAATTGAGGATGGCAAAGTATGCAAGCTGAATAAATCCATCTATGGGCTCAAGCAAGCTTCTCGTAGCTGGAACATCAGATTTGACGAAATCATAAAGAGTTATGATTTTGTGCAGAATCCTGATGAACCTTGTGTGTACAAGAAGCTTAGTAGGAGTGTCGTTGTGTTCATCGCGCTTTATGTAGATGACACCCTTATCATTAATAATGATACATGGATGATGACTAGTGTGAAGATTTGGCTATCCTAAGCCTTTGAGATGAAATATCTTGGAGAAGCCTCTTACATCTTGGGTCTGAAGTTGTTCAGAAACCGAGAGAAGAGGATATTGGGATTGTCACAACATGGATACATTAAGAAGATTCTTGAACGATTCAGTATGGATAGTTCCAAGAAAGGATTCCTACCCTTAAGACATGGTATCCACTTGTCTAAAGGAATGGCTCCTCAAACTGTTGAGGAAAAGAAAGCCATGGATGGATGCCCTTATGCATCAGCTGTAGGAAGCTTAATGTATGCCATGATGTGTACTAGGGCAGATATCTACCATGCAGTGGGAGTGGTAAGTCGTTACCAATCCTGCTATGGAGAACAACACTGGAATGCAGTAAAGAACATATTTAAATATCTGAGACAGATGCAAGATTACATCTTGGTCTATGGAGATGGAGATCTCCAAGTCTTGGGATATATAGATTCTGACTTCCAATCAGATATTGATGATCAAAAGTCGACATCAGGGTTTGTATTCCTGTTCAATGGTAGTGCTGTGAGCTGGAGAAGCAAGAAGCAGGACACTACAACAGATTCAACGACAGAAGCCGAGTACATTGCCACATTAGATGCTGCAAAGGAGGCGGTGTGGTTGCTCAACTTCGTCCTGGAGATTGGCGTAGTTTCCTCTGATACTCCCATCCCACTACTCTGTGATAACACGGGAGCCATTGCCCAGACAAAGGAACCCAGATGGCATCAGAAGAGCAATCACGTAGAAAGGAAATACCACATCAATGGGGAGATTCAAAAGTGTGGTGACATTATCATCACCAAGGTAGCCTCTGACGACAACGTTGCTGATCCTCTTAGCAAACCTCTGACACAGAAGGTTTTCGACCAGCATGTAATGAGTATGGGTTTAAGGATTGTTCCTTAATGGTTCTGAGGGCTAGTGGGAGATTGTTAGAATGTGAGCCCGAGGCGAACCATTCCTGCAATAAATGTTATTGTAATAAATGATTTATCAATAAAGTTTCTTGATTATGTTTCACTCCCTTTCTGAGATTGAATGAATGAATGCACTATAAGGTCCCTCTGTACAATATGGGTTATGTACCATGACCAACTAGATAATCATACAGTTTTTGATTCATTAATTAATCATAGAGGCTGATGCTTGGATGAATATCTAAGGAGTTAGATAGAGGACTCATCTAGCATCATCAAATGATTGTCAAGTGATGATCTCCTTCCTGAGTAGGAGATGGCAATCCTTTCTCATTACGCTGATATCTGATCGACCTCTTAATGCAAGTCCTCTGCATGGGAATAGTGATTCGGAGGTACCTGATTAGTTGAGTCAATGGGTAGACTTAACAATATCGATATAACCAAAGACCTATGATGAATACTGTCACATCATAGGAAAACATCCTCTGACCAGAGACAGATGTATTGCTATATGTCTAAGTGTGTACATTTGGCAGACCAATAGGTTGATGACCAAACCAAGGTCTATACACCGACGAGCTGGTGTGCATGTAAGGACATATGAGTAATACGATCTCTCAAAGGGATCATACAGATTCACTTGTGAACCGGGAGACATGATCTCACTCATGAGGTATTGGGACTGATCAAATTCCATGCATGGTCGTCATGCTTTGGAAGGATGACATGAATTTGAAGGTAAGATATATTCTTTGTGAAAGCATATGATCTTTACCAAATCCCAAGGACCAAGATTGAGAAACTTAGTGATCAAACCATGAAGATGACTGTGTAAAAGTGATCTATATCTTCACGATGATCATAAGTTTTCAAGTATGCATGATTTACAGGTATTGGGAATACCTGAGGGTGATTTGATCATAAACGATTGTATAACCATGATGCTTCCATTCCAAGGGAGTGATGAAACATGTCTTGATTTTACTGACTCCTCTCAGTAGAGAAGTAACCTAATCTTAGTACATGTATTGGACATTGATCTGAATAAGATTCAGATGCAATGAGAAGATTAGGTTTACGGCTTTGATTTAATCAAGCATCTATGAGAGGTCCATGGGATCTGGACTTGAGATGTGATCTCAATATCAGAGTCACTATACGTGGAACAATACAATTGCCATGTCCTTATCTCCAAGTATCTGAGGAGAAATAGCATTATTCTTAAAGGGTTCAAGAATAATTCCATAGATCTAAGAATTGAGAAGTTGATAATTAAATGTGATTTAATTATCATGATGTATGTGGAATTATCCAATATAATTAAATGTGATTTAATTATTATGGATAAGAATAATGTGGATAACAATATCCAATTATTCATAATATATTATAAATGTGATTTATAATGTATTAGAGAGAGATAATTATAATTTGTATTTGTTGATTAATTATTAATGTGTATTGGATACACATTGTTCAATTAATTGAAAATGTAAATTATATATTGTGTTTGGGTTATGAATGTGATTCACAATTTTCCAATGGCAAGATTGCAATATTCACAAAATTAATTATGAATTATTTTGGAGAATAAATCACAACCTAAGTTGTTGAGATTAAATAAAGGAGAAATACATGGAGATATGCAATCTCATGAAATCTCATGAGTGTGCCTCCACATGGTAACATGCGGACGGCTACCAAGTCTTACTTGGAATTGGTGGCCATCCACCATGTTGACATGGGAGATGTAATCTCCATGTCATTGCTTCCTTATTTGATTGATTTTATTTTAGGATTGATGAATATTTGATTTGTCAAATATATTTGATCTAAATTAAATCATAAGTTGTTCGTTTTTACCAACAACAATCTTAACCATTGGATTGATATAAATCAATCTTTCTTGTACATGCTTTTGGAAGCACATCTCTCTCTCTCTCTCTCTCTCTTTTCTCCCCACATGCCAACCCTCTCTCCCTCTACTTGGTGGTCGTCCACCAAACCCTAGGGGAGGTCATCGTCGTCACCGGCGCCACCGCGCCGCCGCTTCGACATTCTACGGTTCTTCGTCTTCTTGGAGTGCTACGCTAGCGAAGGAGACGATCGATCTCGTACGACGAGATCAGGAGTTCACCGTGCTTGGATTAACTTGTTGGATTGCGAGGATCACACGACTCATCCCCGCGCTCGCAAGCTTCTTCTTCGAGGATCGGACTTGAGACAGGAGGTCTCTTTTCTTAGAGACTCGTCAACCACGCTTCAAGAGGTATTCCTTTATACTTGTTGTGGTTATAGATGAAACGATCCGAGACTCGTTCTTGGATCATGTGGTTTCATCGCATAAAAATTTTAAATTCTGTTGCACTGAACAACTAGTACGACTAGTCATTCTCCATCGTATTCTATATGACTCTCACGCTTCCGTGATGCGCTTGAGGATTATTCCATATCCTTCATACGGATCTGCTAGAAAGAAATGGGTCTGTAATCCAAGGCTGATGGCGGTCAAAGTCAGACGAGAGAATGTAGAGAAATCGAGTCCGGTGAAGGTATGTTAGGGTGGACCCAGTTGGAGGAAGGCTTGACCTGTGTCAACAGACCCTGGTTGATCAATCAGAAAATAGAAATATATAAAATAAAAGAAAACTAAATTAAAAATAATAAATGAATTTAAAATGAAAAGTTATACAAATAATAATGTTAGTTATTTTAGAAACCATTTTTTCGTGAGTTTTAATAATTTTATTAATAAGTATATTATGGTATATACAGTATATACTAATACGTACAAGTACAATATACCTATATATTATATCCATATATTTTGATTTTATTATTTTTATAAAAATACACTATTTTATATTTCATTTATTTACAAAATAATTTAAAGAGTATAAAAATGATTTTATTGGATTTTTACAAATTAATTACGAGTGTTAATAAATTAATATAATTTACAATATATATAATATTGTTGATATTATACAACAAATAATTGATTTTATTTTTGTATTTTATATTTTATGAAATTTATTTCAATTTTATTTAATTATTAGGAGTATATCAAGTGTTCTAAAAATACAATATATACATAATTTATATAGAAAAGAAATAAGTAAATGTATATATACAAGTATAGGTATTGTACAATTGTACACAATATAATTTTTGCTAATATTTTTATCATTTACATCACATTTCTATTTACAAATTTTATTAAAGAAATTAAATTATTTTGAGAATATTTTATTTAGAAGTAAAAATAGGTGAAGGATATATACAAAATGAGTGGTAATGCATATATATAGTGAATAAGGACCATGTCACTCCCTACTTTATTCCTTGTCGATCACGGCCAATATATGACCTTCTCTTGGGGTTCGAGTCAGTTTGAATTTATTGCATAAATCCATTCTTATTTTATTTTCTTTATTTTTCTTTTCTTCTTAATTCTATTATTTTTATTAAAATTAATGTTAATTACATAATATTAAGAAATGCATGCCCAATGCTAATTTATTGTATTTGATGTATATTTACAAATATTTTACATAGGGAATTTGGTTAAAATAAAAGAATAAAGGATGTAAATCATGGTTCCGTCATTCCCCTAAACTTTTCCTTTGTGAGTCCCCCTAGCAAACACTTATTATAAAAAGAAGTGAAAAAGAAATGAAGAAAAGAAAAAAACAAAGAACCTAGAGCAATATTGATTATTAAACGTAACTTCATAAAATTGGAGTATGGAGCTTAGTCAAACCTTTGGATTATTAGTTTAGCGAAACCTAATTGGGAAATGGAATTAAAACCTAACAAACTCTAAGTTCCACAAGACTCCTATTTAGGTCGCCTCAATAGTCAGGTCGGAACAAGTCTACATACGCAAACTCTTATGACTATGAATCTTTACTCGTACTGTGTAAGTGATGAATCTCGGATTCAACACTCTAAGTCTGATTTATTAAGCTCAAATCCCTCAAAATCAACAGCATTTCTGCATATATTCTGCATAATTAGCATTCATGCATGTTTTCATAACAATTGCATTTTAGCACTAATTTCTGCACAAAATAAGAAGCCAAAAATCTCAGCCAAAAATGGACTTGTAAATAACCTAACTTTCCTGACTTTTAACTCCTTCTTGCTAACTCCGAATGATCCAAAACCACCTCCACTGTGTACATATCACTCACAAGAATAAATGAAAAATACAAAAAAATAATTAATCCAAATAAGTGGACCAAAAACCCAAACCCTAGTTTCAGGATTTCTAGACTAGAAGCCCCATATCTTCCTCATCCAGTGTCCGTTTTAATCCTACTCACTTTTGAACTAATGTACATTCAATTACCTTCAAAAGAAGACCAAGTTCAAGTGAATCGAAGCTCATATGTGAAAATTGGGTTTTGGGCCTCTTTTGTACATTGTGTATTTTAGCAGTTTTCGACCTGATATTTTATGTACTTATTTTCTTAATTAACAAAAATCCAAAAAATAGATTAGTGTGTATTTAATTATCTTTGATTTTCCATTATTTTTTCCGGATTTTTTATCTGGTTCCAAAAATGACAAAAAATAGAAAACCCAAAAATCAAGGTATTCTAGGTATATGGGATACCCCGAAAATTCACTTTTTACATTTGATCGATTTCAGTTTTGATGTCTTCACAAAAGTTGTAGAACTCATCGAAACGAGCATTTTTCATAAAGGAACTTTTTCGCTCCAAGGTCGTTTGCTATTTATTTTTATTTTACAAAGTCTTTATTCTCGGAATTTTGTGGTGCTGACACGTGGCAGCCCCTGGGGCCACCACGTGTCAACCATTTTTGGCCTCTTTACAATTCGTTTTTAAAAAAAATAAAATGGATGCACTTACGAGGCACGTGCCTCCCAGGCATGTGCCAAGCACGTGCGGCGCGCCCCTCTCTCTAACCACCCACCACGTGTCGCTACAAGGGTCGTTCGATCTTGCTTGATCGAACGGCGCATCTGCATCTTCTCCAAACCCCCTCCTTCAATTCCTCCGTAACCTCTGCCACAATCCTCGTCGTTGACCTCCCCGCCAAACACCTCCGTGATCTTTGCCACCAACCTCCTCCGCTCATCTCGCAACCGTCTTCATCCTATAAAACGCCCGTCACCGCCCTTGTTCTACCCCATCCGCCGATTGCACGAGCAGAGGACACTAGTGGTGATAGCCCAATGCCCTCATCTTCCCCGACGAGGTCCGAGTCCATCAGGACTCGTTGAAGAGCCACCCCCTAGCGTACTGCTTAGCTCCTGCATCAACCGTTGAGCCAACCTTCACCGCCTCGATTTCAACTCCGCTTATCCACACCGACGATCTCCTCCACACACAACGCAGCAAGCATCATCGTCTTTTTCACGACAACGACTCACCTCTGGCTTCTCCCACGATGTTCATCTACGCTGCATCGCCTCTGCAACTTCATCTCTGACAACCTCCGTCGACAATCACCGACCTATTCAACGTTGCAAGCTCCACCGCCTTTACCGTTCTTCTCCGAGCACTAAAGCTTCATCGACAACTCCAGTATAGTCGGCCTTCACCGACCACCTGATTTGCCCCTTTTTCGACAAGCTATGCCTCACCGGAGCTCTGCTACTCCACCACCGACCGCCGACCGTGCCCGTATCCACCATCCGATCAAGAAAGGGCTACAAGTTCTGACCGTCCAGATGCGCCAAGGCCTCCATCATCGAATCAATCGTCATCAACGGTCCAGATCATTCCCGAGCCGATCGCCAAGACACTAGCCTCGGGCCACGCCAAGGCACAGACGGGCGATACGTGGCGGCCGAGCCAACCTCTATCCAAGCCTGAAACCGCACGTGACACTCACGTGATGCCATGGGAAATTTGCGAAAGGGCCCCTAGAGTTCATCTAATTTGCAATTCAGTCCATACATTCCAAGGGCACGTGTTGGGCACGTGCCCTTTGGAAATTTTGCAGGTGCACCCTCTATTTATCGGTAATTTATTCTAGGTCCCCCTGCTTATTTTATTTATATTTATTTTATTGCATTTATACCCATGTGTTCCCCAGTAATTTTTGACCTCTACATGACTTTATATAATTATCCAAAAATAGCATGATGTTCTTCCATTAATTCTCTACTGTGTGACATATTGTGGACATTTTTGTGACTAGTGGTTAATTAATAATTAATTATTTTGTGGAAAATTGCAAACTTTACTCATTTTATGCTCTTAAATTTGCTATTGATTAACTGTTGCTCTAAAAATTCCCGAAAAATCATATATTGTAGAATTAATTGTGTTTAACATTGTGCCCAAAAAGATTTGCATTTGCATGCATAATTTGCCTTGTAAAAATCATTTTGCATGTTTCAGTGTTTGATTTTAATAGGTATTAGATCTCACCTTTTCAAGATTTAGGATTTTTCTAAGGTCCATCACCTAGTGATTGATCTTAGATAATTTTATCCCTTGAAAAAAAGTAGGTTTAATATTTATTATAATTAAATATTGAAATTCACTCCATTTGCATTTAAAAATTCATAAAAAATTCACATTGCATCCAAAAATTACAAAAAATACATTACATTCATTTCGTCATAATTTACATCGTGGCCACGCTTTATATTTTTCAGACATAGTTTGAACGTATTTGACATTTTAGTCCCTAAAATAGGCTGAATTTGCATTTTTGCATCCTTTATTGCATTAAAAATTACAAAAAAAGACTGCCTCAAAATCTGCGCACGAATTTTGATAGACAAAACTCTAGGTTGTTCCTTTGCCTCCTTGTGATCGACCTTGGGACTTGCCCAAGTAAAATAAACATAAAACCACATGAATTAAAATTTAAGAATATTTTGTGTGGTTATTTTCTTGACCGATCCCGATTGCCGCCTACAACAAAAACGATAAATCGTTTTTTACGCTCAATAAAATAAACACATCTTCTTAACGCGGTGATTTTCAGACTCATCAGATGGCGCCGTTGCTGGGGAAGACGAGGGCACCGGGCTGTCACCAACGTAGAAGACGAGGGTCTGTATATATACTTTGTATATATTTACCCATATCTCGTACTTTCGCGTAAGTCTATATGTATTTACAAGGTGGGTATTAATATTAAGAAAAATTAAAAGGCACCGCACGTGCGTCACACGCGCCTCCCAGGTATGTGCTCTGCACGTGCCCCGCTACCTCCCACTTTCAGCCCCACGTGGCACAATCACGACCGTTTGATCTCACTTGATCGAATGGTGCCTGCTCGTCTTCAACCTCCCAGCGCCTCCCTGATTTCTCCGCCGTTGACCTCGCCAACCGCCGCCCCCGCAACCGCCTCTGCGTCTCTCGCCGCCAATAACCTCTACATCTCTCGTGGCCCTCCATCGCCGGCCTTTACCCTCTCTGCTATTTAAAGAACACGACTGCACCCGACTCCCCCATTTGTTGTTTGACTCTTGAGGACCAACCCCCGGAAGTGACAGCCCGATCGCCATCCTTCACGGTGTGATCCAAGGTTCCCTAACCTCACTGCAGCGTCGCCTTCGAGCCGCTGCCTTGCTCCGGCATCTACACCGTCGAGCCCTCCACCTTGGTGAAGAGAAGAAGAAGAAGAAGATGCCGCCCAAGTTTCCTCCCAAGAAGGAACCATGAGAGGAACATAATGAAGACCCAATACATATGATTTTTGCAAGACTTGCTGCATCTGAGCAGCAACAACTATTACTGAGGGAACAACTTAAGCAGTTGAATGGTAGGGAAGAACTGCCAATGGAAGCAGCATACAATCCCGGGCAGTACATAGTTAGAAATTACTTACAGCCACCTCTGCCATAGATTAATTGTGAACTGAAGCCACGCTTCCTGAGTCAACTACCCCAATTCCATGGTAACGCGACTGAAGAGCCATATGAATTCTTGCGAGACTTGGAGCTGATATGTTCAAATCTGAGGCACCCACAAGTCGTCCAAGACTACATTCGTCCCACTGGACCAGGCAAATTATTGGGTGAAAAACTTATGAGTGATTGTAACCACTTATGATAGGTTCAAAAACCTATTCTTAAAGAAATTCTACCCTTTGAGTCAGACCAACCAAATGAGGACTCACATCACCAGTTTCTCTCAGATGCCTATAAAACCACTCCGTGAGGCTTGGGATAGGTTTAAAGACCTGGTATAGAAGTGTCCCTGCCATGTCCTGGATAACAACATCCTAGTTCAGTCACTCTACTCTGGACTCAACTACGAGACTTAAGGGTTAGTTAGCGCTACCTGCAGAGGCAATTACACATCACGTGGAGTTGAGACCGCCTGGATTGTACTGGAGCAGATGGCAGAGACTAGCCGTTCACAGATCACCAGTAGAGCATACACTGATTCCCTGCACATTTTTCAAGCCAAAGGCAGAAAGCAGATTGTCGCAGAGATAGTAGAGGATTTGATTCCAAACATGAACATCATCGCGATAAATTGACAGTGGTGGATCAAATTCATAAGCGGATGAACGACATCGACAACCAGATCTCCCAATTTCCAAAGAAAATGGAGGAGATCACTGAGAAGGTGTCCAAGATGGGGATGTCTACTGCACCTACAACCCCGATCTATCATGTGCATCATGTCCAGGAGCAGCTAGGATCAGAACAACAGCAACCATGGGCTCAGGACCAATCCTATGCCCAACCTTCCCAGCAGCCACCCCCACCGGCCGAGACAGTCAAAGAAGCCATGCCTCTGACATTCGAAGTAAACGGTATTTGGTACACACAAGACACTACCCGACAGGGTAATATGGGAGACCGTCAGCCTTATCAACGTCTGCCCACTTTCTATAATGCCGCATTTCCTCCGGCTCCACAGTACACTCAGAACACTGCATCTTTCTAGCATCCGAAAGCAGCAGCAGCGCTACAATCGCCAGAACCAACCTCAGCAATACCGTCAGCAATATCAAGCTCCTAGACAATTAGCCCAATCATCCAACCCTCAAGAAGAACCGGTAGATATCCAGAGACAAATGCTTGAAGAAATTCGCAATTTCCGCAATGAGCTGTACGCTCTACGGGTCGATGTTAATCGCTTGTCCCGTTGGAAGGATGAACAGACATCTCCAGCCATAACCATTCCTGCCCAAGTTCAAGCTAACCCCAATATCTTGAATAAATCTTAATCGTCTCAATACTATGGCCAGGTATACTATTCAGATTTCTCCACATCTGAACATGAGATCCTTTCGTTTGACAAAATCAATGTCATGTCACTCAGGAGCGGAAGGACCATGGTCGTACTTGACCAGGCAAGGGAATCGAACCATGAAGACTCGGAAGATCAACTGGAGGATACTTCTGAGGACGAAGAAGAAGGACGCCCGGAGATCTCTGCACAAGAGAAGGGAAAAGCATCTATGGAGTCTGCAGAGGACCTTGAACCTCTAGTTGCTGCAAAAATCCCTTTGTCACCTTTTCAGCAACCTGATTTTGAATATTATTGTAATAAGAACTCCATTTCTAATAAAGATGCTCTTATTTATGATTCTGGCTCTCTATCTCCTGTCTTAAATGCTCCCATTCCTTTCCCCCATGCTCTTAAGAAAGGAAAACAAAAGAAAAACATTCAGGATGACCCAGTAATGGAAAGGTTTTGCCATCAAAATATCACAGTCAAAGTACCCTTTGATCAGTACGTGGCCAGTAATCCAGCATTTCAAAAGTACTTGAAGGTGAAATGCACTCCCACTAGAACTCGTACAAAGAAAACAAGTCAATTTGTGGAGACTCATATTTTGACAGTTGCCACTACTAATGTGTCAAAAATCAGCATCTGTCTAGATAGAAAAGGGATCTGGATGCTCATTATGTGGAGAGTCGCATTGGTGACATTGCATTCACATGCACACTTCTCGACAATGGTTCTTTCATAAATCTTCTATCCTTAGCCTTATATTATAGATTGGAGTTAGATCCTCTCAAGAAATCGTTATCTTTACTCCAATTTGTTGATAAATCCACTAAAAGGCCTAAGGGAGAAGTGAAAAATGTCATCATCGTGATCAGGGGTACGGAATACAAAGTGGACTTTACTGTCCTTGATATGGAGACCTCGAACCATTGAAAGGAATCGCAAATCATTCTTGGAAGACCATACTTAAGAACCGCCAAAGCTGTATTCGATTACGGTATAAGAATGATGAAATTCCGTTCTCCAGGTGAAGAAGTAGACTTGGAGATGAAAGAAACAAAGTGGCAAAGGTCAGACTCCGAATCCACCACTGAATGTGCTGAAACATCAGAATGCAATCTCCTAAGCACTACTGGGTCGTGGGACCAACTACCAGACATGCAGATTGAAAGCACATCGTCAGAAGAAGAAACAGTGCACAGTGCAGTTTACGAGACATTGCCAAACATATCTACTCACTCAGATTATTACAGCCTTGATGACATAGAAATCCTTTCGGATTTGTCATTTCCATCATCTTTGGGACAATCAAGAAATATCGATGACGAGTCGAACGTAGCTTTAGCCGAAATACCATACTACTTTAGCGACTCGACTCACTTTTCTTTGGAATTGGTAGCCATCTCATCACAGAGTGATTCACCACCAACTGACACTGAGCCAGTTGCAAAAGTCATTCAACCATACTTAATTGATGATTCAGAATCGCCAGAGCTGAAACCACTGCCTCCCACACTGAAGTATGCATCTCTAAATGGACCCAAAGAAAAATTCCCTGTGATCATTAGCTCATCATTAACCATGGACCATGAATCTAGATTACTTGAAGTCCTTGAGTGAAATCGAAAAACCATTAGTTGGACTGTCGGATCTCGTAGGAATAAACCCCGCTCTCTGCTCGCACCAAATTTATGTTGAGGATAATACAAGGCCTTTCCGTAAATTTTAGAGAAGATTAAACTCCAATCTTTGGGAAGTGGTTAAGAAAGAGATAGAGAAATGGTGCAAAGCAGGATTTATATACCCCATTTCTGACTCCAAGTGGGTGGCCATCTTCATGTCGTCCTGAAGAAGCCGGGAATCCAAATGGTCACCAACGAGGAGGGGGTAGAGCGACACGAGTACCCACTTCGTGACGCGTCTGTGTCAATTACAGGCGCCTGAATGCTGCGACCAAGAAAGATTACTTTCCACTGCCATTTATTGATCAAATCTTGGAGAGACATGCAGGGAAGGCATTCTTCTATTTTCTTGATGGGTACTCTGGCTACAATCAAGTAGCTATCGCTCCCGAGGATCAGGAAAAGACCACTTTCACATGTCCCTTCGGTACCTACGCATTCAAGCGCATGCCATTCGGGCTTTGTAATGCCCCAGGCACATTTCAGCGGTGCATGATTGTCGTATTTGCCGAAATGGTTGGTGATTTCTTGGAAGTCTTCTTGGATGACTTTGCGGTTCATGGTGATTCATTTGATACATGTTTAGCGCACTTGGACCGAGTCCTCCAGAGATGTAGGGAGGTTAATTTGGTACTCTCTTGTGAGAAAAGTCACTTTATGGTGACTGAGGGTATCGTGTTGGGACACGACATCTCCAAGAAGGGAATGGAGGTCGACCCTGCCAAGGTGGATGTGATCAAGAAACTTGAGACACCAACCAACGTCAAGTCAGTGAGGTCTTTCTTAGGGCATGCTGGATTTTATCGAAGGTTCATCCTTGATTTTTCAAAAATCGCCCGCCCACTGATTGAGCTCTTAGGAAAAGACACCGAGTTTATTGTAAATCAAAGGTGTCTAGAGGACTTCGAGCTCCTGAAAAAGAAAATATGTGAATCGCCGATATTACAAGCTCCTGACTGGTCTTTTCCCTTCGAGATCATGACTGATGCATCGGATTTTGTTGTCGGAGCAGTACTTGGACAAAGAAGAGATGGAATTCCTTATGTGATTCACTACGCGAGCAAAGTATTGGATCCTGCACAAAGAAATTATACAGTGACTGAAAAGGAAATGCTCGAGGTTGTTTGGGCCCTTGAAAAATTTAGATCATACATATTGGGCTCCAAAGTGACAATCTTCACATATCACACGACAATTAGATATCTTATGGATAAGAAGGATGCTAAGGCACGACTTTTGAGATGGATCTTGTTAATCTAGGAATTTAATTTGGAGATCAAGGATAAACCCGGAATAAAGAATGTTGTTGCTGTCACCTTTCCTGAATTGAGCAAAACGATTATCTTGGCACTGGACCAATTAAGGAGACTTTTCCAGACGAATCAGTATGCGTTATTGATTCAACCCCATGGTATTCCAACATCGTGAACTATCTTGTCTCTAAGAAGGTTCCCTTTGGTTGGACCAAGAGAATGATTGATCGATTGAAGTCGGATTCGAGAAAATATCATTGGGATGACCCTTTCCTTTTTTATGAAGGATCGGATTGTGTCTGACGAAGATGTATTCCTCAGGAGGAATATCAGAGTGTCCTCACACATTGTCATTCTCTCGAGGCTGGAGGACACCATTCGGGAAAGAGAACCATGCACAAGGTAATCCAATGTGGATTTTACTGGAAGACCTTATTTAGAGATGCTAATGAATTTGTACGGTCATGCCCGATTTGCCAAAGGATGGGAGGGACTATTGGTTATACAGATGAAATGCCCATGCAACCAATGATTTTTTGTGATGTTTTTGATGCATGGGGGATTGATTTTATGGGCCCCTTTCCCAATAGCAATGGATTCGAGTACATCTTGTTAGTGATTGACTATATATCAAGATGGGTAGAGGATATTCCAACCCGAACCGTAGATAGCAAAGTCGTCTGTAAGTTTATCAAGGATAATATCATTGTAAGGTTCATGATACCAAAAGTTTTGATTTCTGATTGAGGTAGCCACTTTGTGAACAAGGAGATGAGATCTTTGGCTAAGGAGTATAAATTTGAGCATAGAATAGTCAACCCATATCATCCATAATTTAATGGCATGGCAGAGGTTTCTAATTGAGAGGTGAAGGGTATTCTTCAGAAGTTGGTTCGTCCAGATAGGAAGAACTGGTCGAAACTGTTGGACCAAGTTCTGTGGGCATATAGGACAGCCTATAAGATTCCACTCAGTACTTCACCTCTTAGGATGATCTATGTCAAGCCATGCCATCTACCTGCAGAATTGATTCACAAATCAGAATGGGCAATCAAAAAGTTGAATTGGAGTTGTCACCTGGGGAAATTATGCCGAGACTTAAATCTGAATGAGCTAATTGAAATCCTAAACCGAGCATATGACAACAGTGTGATTTATAAGGACAAGGTCAAGAGATGGCATGATAGACACATTCGAGATAAAACCTTTATCCCTGGGCAGAAAGTGTGGTTGTTTAATGCTCGGTTGAAGATTTTTCATGGGAAACTAAAATCAAAATGGATCGGTCCCTACAGTCATCGATGTACTTACCAATGGAAGCGTGGATATTGCCGAACTAAAAAATGATGCACAACCTTTTTCAGTAAATGGACAATTGCTGAAGCCATATATTGAATCACCCAAAGAGTAGACAATTCAAGTTGAGGTCATCTACTTCACGCAGAGCGAGGACATTGAAGATTCATCAGATCAGTCCCACCCTTCCCCCGACCACATCGATCTCCTTGTACAACTTCTTCCTCTACTTAGGCCAAGGCCTAAGTATGGGGGGGGGACCGATACCATCTGTACATACCATTTTTCTCCTATCTCCTGATCGCTCCATTTCCACCCTTCTTCCATACTTAGGCTGACTAGAGCCTAAGTATAGGGGAACCGACACCCACCTGCATATACTCTCTTCATCCACATATCCCGACCACTTCATTTTTCCGCTCTTCTTCTATACATAGACTGTTCATAGTCTAAGTATAGAGGGCGGTTCTGTAAATCTAGTTCTTTTTCTTTTCCTTTTTCACTCTCTTACGCTTAGCCCGAGCTATGTCTTCTTTACGCTTCTTGTGCTCTGAGGACAAATCACTCGCTAAGTATAGGGGGTCTGTATATATACTTTGTATATATTTTACCCATATCTCGTACTTGCGCGTAAGTCTATATGTATTTACAGGGTGGATAACTAACTTAAAAAAAACAACAAAACAAAACAAAAAAAAAACAACCACAAAGGAAAAAATAAAAGAAAAAGAAAAAAAGTTTTGCTACTAACACTGACTGTGCTCGAATTTTTTGAAAAAAATGGCTTCTTATTCAGTTTTGTATTAAAAAACAGAAAAAAGAGAAAAAAAAAGAAAAAACTGTGTCTGCATTTCACACACCAGCACCTCATCCAGCATCGCATTCATTCGCATGAAAAGTCATTGGGTTCTGAACCGAGCTATGAGCCGAAACCGAGAGTTGTCTAGACATGACCTTAATCCACCTAATTTTCAGAGGAACTTCACTGAGAAATAGGATTTTAGAAACTTCACGTCTTTGACTTAATTCTTTGAGTTCCACATGACAATGTGCAACATTTGACTCTTAGTGTCTAACATGGTCTCTTTATTCTGGGTACAACTCTGAAATAGGGAATTAATTTGTACTCTCGCACAATGCCCTTATCTCAACTCAGACAGGATGTTGGAAGACTGTGTGAGTTTCTTTTCTGGTAGCGTGGAAATCTAAAGACCGGAGTACGGGTTGAAATAAAGCTTCGAAAAAGGTATGGATGGCTGGGCACAATTTTTTCTAAGACCCTAAAAAATGTACGGAACAAAAAGCTTCTATATCTGTAGGGGCACAACAAAATCCAAGCAGAACCACCAAAATTTCCAAATACAAAGAGGCAGCTACCAAAACAAATCTGACCAAAAAGGTCCAAGTTTCAAGAAAACCTGCAGATCTTGGTGGAGACTCAGCTACACTGGCCAGCTTCACAAGGAGAGGTGACTACAATGGCCACCCTCCAGTTCTTTTCCCTTTCTTCTATCTTCTCCCCCAATTCGATTGTGAACACAGCGTGATAGGCCTTAGAAGAAAATACCTGACTTCCCGAGGATGAGTTACTGGAGAGGAGAGGAGCATGGTAGTCCAGCATTCTGGATGGGAAGAGCTAAAACCTTTCACACACATGAGTCGGTTGTTCAATGTTCATAGGGTATACTTTGGGAAGAGGATTTATCTAAGATGAATTCTGAGCCGAAATTGTGACAATGATGGGTAGAACTTGAAGGTTGTTGATTTTAAAATTCTAAGTCTTACAGAAGTTCTGACACACAAATAATCCAAAGGTCGAGTTTAGTTCCACTTTCACCTTCAGTTCATGGTCTTGGTATGGAACCCAATCTCATTTCACCTCATGGCATTTCTTTTTGATGCTCAGAGACGAGCATGGCTTAAGTATATGGGGATGATGAATCTCGGATTCATAACTCTAAGTCTCATTTATTAAGATCAAATCCCTCAAAATCAACATCATTTCTGCATCTATTCTGCATAATTAGCATTCATGCATGTTTTCATAACAACTGCATTTTAGCACTAATTTCTGCACAAAATAAGAAGCCAAAAATCTTAGCCAAAAATTGACCTGTAAATAGCCTAACTTCCCTGACTTTTAACTCCTTCTTACTAACTCCGAATGATCCAAAACCACCTCCACTGCATACATATCACTCACAAGAATAAATGAAAAATACAAAAAATAATTAACCCAAATAAGTGGACCAAAAACCCAAACCCTAGTTTCAGGATTTCTGGACTAAAACCCTCATATCTTCCTCATCCAGTGTCCGTTTTAATCCTACTCACTTTTGAACTAATGTACAACCAATTACCTTCAAAACAAGACCAAGTTCAAGTGAATCGGAGCTCATATGTGAAAATTGGGTTTTGGGCCTCTTTTGTACAGTGTGTATTTTAGCGGTTTTCGACCTCATATTTTATGTACTTATTTTCTTAATTATTAAAAATCCACAAAAATTAAATTAGTGAGTATTTAATTATCTTTGATTTTTCCATATTTTTTTCGGATTTTTAATCTGGATTAAAAAATGACAAAAAATAGAAAACCCAAAAATCAAGGTATTCTATGTATATGGGATACCCCAAAAATTCAATTTTTTGCATTTGATCGATTTTGATTTGATGTCTTCATGAAAGTTGTAGATCTCATCGAGACGAGCATTTTTTTGTGAAGGAACTGTTTTGATCCGAGGTCATTCGCTATTTATTTTTGATTTTACAAAGTCTCTATTCTAAGAATTTTGTGGTGCTGACACGTGGCAACCCCTGGGGTCGCCACGTGTCAGCCATTTTAAAAAAATAAAATGGATGCACGTGCGAGGCGCGTACCTCCCAGGCACATGCCAAGCACGTGTGGCGTGCCTCTCTCTCTAACCACCCACCACGTGTCGCTACAGGGGTCGTTCGATCTCGCTTGATCGAACGGCGCATGTGCATCTTCTCCAAACCCCCTCCTTCGATTCCTCCATAACCTCCACCGCAATCCTCGCCATTGACCTCGCGACCAACCGCCTCCGTGATCTCCACCACCAACCTCCTCCGCTCATCTCGCAACCGCCTTCATCCTATAAAATGCCTGTAGCCGCCCTCGTTCTACCCCATCCGCCGATTGCATGAGCAGAGGACACCAGTGGTGACAGCCCGGTGCCCTCGTCTTCCCCGGCGATGTCCGAGTCCATCAGGACTCATTGCAGAGCCACCCCCCAACATACTTCTTAGCTCCAGCGTCTGCCGTTAAGCCAACCTTCACCGCCTCGATTTCAACTCTGCTTATCTACACTGATGATCTCCTCCGCACACAACGCAGCAAGCATCATTGTCTTCTTCTCGACAATGACTTGCCTCCGGCTTCTCCCATGACGTTCATCTACGCTCCATCACCTCCGTAACTTCATCTCCGATAACCTCCATCGACAACCACCGACATATTCGACGCTGCAAGCTCCACCGCCTTCGCCATTCTTCTCCGAGCAATAAAGCTTCATCGACAACTCCAGTATAGCCGGCCTTCACCGACCATCTGATTTGCCCCTTTTCCGACAACCTACGCCTCGCTGGAGCTCTTCTGCTCCACCACCGACCATCGACCGTGTGTCGGCCCGTATCCACCGTCCGATCAAGAAAGGGCTGCAAGATCTAACCGTCCAAACGTGCCAAGGCCTCCATCGTCAGATCTATCATCATCAACGGTCCAGATCATTCCCGAGCTGATCGCCAAGCCACATGCCTCGGGCCACACTGAGGCACAGACGCGCGACACACGGCGGCCGAGCCAACCTCTATCCGAGCCTGAAACCACACGTGACACTCACGTGATGTTGTGGGAAATTTGTGAAAGGGCCCCTGGAGTTCATCTGATTTGCAATTCAATCCATCCACGTGCCCCTTGGAAATTTTGCAGTTGCATCCCCTATTTATCATTAATTTAATCTAGGTCCCCCGTGCTTATTTTATTAATATTTATTTTTTTGCATTTATACCCCTGTGTTCCCTAGTAATTTTGGACCTCTACATGACTTTATTTAATTATCCAAAAATAACATGATGTTCTTCCATAATTCTCTACTGTGTGACATATTGTGGACATTTTTATGAGTAATGGTTAATTAATAATTAATTATTTTGTGGAAAATTGCAAACTTTGCCCATTTTATGCCCTTAAATTTGCTATTGATTAACCGTTACTCTAAAAATTCCCAAAAAATCAATTATTGTAGAATTAATTGTGTTTAACATTGTGCCCAAAAAGATTTGCATTTGCATGCATAATTTGCCATGTAAAAATCATTTTTGCATATTTCATTGTTTGATTTTTAATAGGTATTAGATCTCACATTTTAAAGGTTTAGGATTTTTCTGATGTCCATCACCTAGTGATAGATCTTAGATAATTTTATCCCTTAAAAACAAGTAGGTTTAATATTTATTATAATTTAATATTGAAATTCACTCTGTTTGCATTTAAAAATTCATAAAAAAATTCATATTACATCTAAAAATTTCAAAAAATTTATAGTGCATTCATTTCATCATAATTTACATCGTGGCCACGTTTTATATTTTCCGGACATCATTTGAACATATTTGACATTTTAGTCCCTAAAATAGGTTGAATTTGCATTTTTGCATCCTTTATTGCATTAAAAATTACAAAAAAGACCGTCTTGAAAACCGTGCACGGATTTTGATAGACATAACTCTAGTTTGTTCCTTTGCATCATTGTGTTCGAACTTAAGACTTGCCCAAGTAAAATAAACATAAAACCACATTGATTAAAATTGAAGAATATTTTGTGTGGTTATTTTCTTAACCGATTCCGATTGTCGCCTACAATGAAAACGACAAATCATTTTTTATGCACGATGAAATAAACACATCTTCTTAACTCCGTGATTTTCGGACTCGTCAGTAAGTGAGATATAGCTCCCCACCTCAGAATGGAAAAGAAACAGCCTCCCTCAACAAGGTAACTGAAGTCCCCCGATCTAGCAACTCTTTCCACTAGGAGCAGGATATTCCCTTCTATGTTCAAGTGCAACCGGCTCAAGAAGAGAATAGACCATGTCTAGTGTAACCATGTATCCCTTAGAGCTTGACCAGTGTAGCCAAGTCTCCAGCTACAATCTTCCACAATATGAGACAATGAATGACGTAAGCTTTGCTTATTCAACTATAAACACTCCGGCAAGCATTTTATTTTCAATCACGCATGTCCCCTTTTTTGTAGTTTTTGCATTTTTATGACATATATATAGAACATATCTACAAGGTGCAGCATGTACATAAGGACTTTTTCCTCTTGATCTAGTGGACTATCCCTCTTTTGAAGCATTATTGCAACCCCACAGCGTCCTGTCGTTAGACCTCAATGCCACTAGACAGGGTTGAGACACACTTCCCTCCCTCGAGGAAGACAGATGTTCCAACTAGTTGTTACACACTCGTGTGCCACCCCAAGCCAAAGGATTATGCCCCTCATCACCTCATCCATGTTGAGCTATGTGTAGAGTGCTTGTCCAAGTTAAGGCCACTGCTTAGAAGAATCATGCGTGTGCTGTGAAATATTCTACTTATACCAATCAAGATTACATGTGAACATAGTCTTGTGGACTTAAAGAATTAAGTTGCTAGTACCTGAAAAGTCTCATCTCCAGTTCTTATAAGGTTCCCCTGGAATTAAGTGGATTAAGATCGTAACGAAGCTCCATTCTTCAATTGTATTCCAGACTAGTTTAAATATCAATACTATTCTAAAAAATGCATATGCACATGCAACAAAAGGTATCCACAAAACATTAGAAAGTAAAATAAAATAAAAGATAAAATCTTTTGAAGATTTTTCTAAAGAAATTTTGCCAATTTTTTTTTGCAAAAATATGTATATATTTACAAGGATTTTAGTTACAAGTTTTATATACAATTTTTACAAGTGGATTTTATCTACAAATTGTATTAAAGGATTTTATATACAAGAATGTTTATACAGATTTACAAATAAGTATAGGTTTTACTTAGGAAGAATTTACAACTACTTGATATACCCATAATTTATTACACATGTGACAATATTTTACAAAAAAATTACAAACCATTTTACATTTTTTTCAAAACATTTACAAAACCCTTTTTCAAAACTAGCTTTACCAATAATTGTACAAATCACCTTTTAAACAGTTTTTCAAACATTTTGTTTTCGGACATTTTATTAACGTTTGTACAATATACATAATTTTGATACAAAAATAATTTACAAACATTTTATACCCAAACATTTTTACAAACATTTTACAGAAAATGTACAAAAATAAATTTACAAAGGTTTTTACAAAAAAAATCATAACTTTTTTAAAAATTTTACACCCATTTTCGCAAACATTTTTCAAAATATTTTTATACCAATTTTATAAATACTAGCGATAATAACCCCAAAGTATGAGTTATCGCTAAAGTATATATATAATATATATGACACCCCTCATACTTAGCTCGAACTACGTGCTTGTGATGAATACTCATTCATCACTCTTTATTCTTTTATTTTAGCTATATATCTTGGCAAAACATCATGTATATAGTTGTAAATACAATAAATTATCAATAAGCATGCATTTGTTAATAATTAATAATTAGCATGTATTTATGCAAAAATAAAAGAATAAAGAAGAATAGAAAAAGAAGGAAATATTTAGAATAAATATTGAGTGACCTGAACCCAAGAGAGGGTCCAAAATGGACCTGATCATCAAATAAAATAAGTAGAGAGAGATAGGGCCACTCTACCTTGTACACACACATTCTTCTATGTACATATTTTATTTTTCACAGAAATAAAAATAAAAATATGTTTTTATCCCTTGTATATATTTCTAAAAATGAAACAAAAATTATAAAAATAAAATAAAAATAAAATTCTCTCTCTATCACCTTGTACATAATACATGTATATATGTATCATACACTAATTTATTTTACACTTGTAAATAACTAATAAAAATAAAATAAAAATTAGTTTATACTCCAAATAATATATTGTAAATAAATAAAATATAAAATTGGGGTATTTGTGCAAAAATAAGAAAATAAAAATAATTATACAAAATACATAGGTAAATTATACATGTATATAATATAGTATATTGTATATAAATTAATTTATTTTTGAAAAAAATAAATAAAAATCACAAAAAAATAGTTCAAGAAATAAGAAATATTTTTCATTTTGAACACTTTTTAATTTGAAATCATTTTCTATTTTTAATTTATTTTACAAATATTTTTGACCAAGCTTTTTTCTTATTGGTTCAGGAGGGATGTTGACCCCAGTCAACTACCCCTCCCGGACCTCCTTCGCGGATACGGCTCACGCCTTGATTTCTCCGAATTCTTCTGAGTGGATCTCGCATACTTTAGCTCCGATTTTTCTGCCCGCTTCTCCCCAGTGGATCAGCGATCTTCACAGATCGCTAGGGAGTTGCGGTTCATTCTTGGATTGCGCTCGCGCCATGATTCTCTCCATCCACTTGGGACGGCCTATAAATCCTTCATTCGATTCCCTGGGTCAGCAGCTCGCTCCACACACTCCCTTGAGACCCTAGAACCCTTCCCCTTGGTGACAGCAATCGGAGGAGGCCCTTGGTGACCGAAGGAGACCGCTGCAGCCAATGCTTAAGACTCGTGGCCGCAGCACTGCCACGACGAGCCTCCCCCACCTTCCGCAGCGAGGTTGAGGCGACAAACCCCTTCGACAGCACCCCCTAGCACTCAGGATTGATTTAGAACCTTCAGGTATCGATCTCATAATCCACATCTCATGTATCTGCTGAATCTTTAAGTTCATCTGCCACTGCCGCTCTGCCAGCTCCGACCAGCCGGTCGGAGCTTCATCGTACCCTTCTACCTACTTCTATCGATGACCCAGCTTACCGTCATCCTTCTTACGCAACCTGGTCATCCGAATCTTGGCTATCTGAGCCAAGATTAGGCTTTATGTTCCCTTGTCGCTTCGCCAGAATCCCCATTCCATTCGCCGCTGCTTCCCTTTTGTCTTAGGTTCAATAACCATGACCGGAGCTTTGCTCTGAATCTGAGTTTTCCTCTTCATGACTTCGCACGTGTGGATACACCTCGGATTGCATTCGCCCTGCTTCACCGGAGCTCGCCCAGGTCCAGCCACCATCCAGGAGATCCGACTAGTAGCGAGCCCATCCGACCGACACACCCGACGCGGAGGAGCCTCGTGAGTCGTTCACCGTCGTTCGATCATTCATCGGAGTGTCGGATCACCGCCGGTGCTCTGGAGAAGCTCGCCAAGGCGGAGTTCTTCCAGTACCTCTCCTTGTCATTGGATTGATGCCTTAGCCTAGATTCCATCCTCGCCGTCCCTTTACTACAGCTGTAAGACCGTTATATCTGATATCTACCGGCCCCGTACAACCCACGTTCGCACTCCTGAGGGCTGTGGGATCTGCCAGCTGCACATGCCAGAGCCACACGTCTTCGTCCATTCAGAGCGCGCCACCTGTCCACCCCACGCGTAGCGCACACGCTGCAAGGGTAATTTGCTCCACCACCCCTGCAGTTATTTTCTTTTATCAGTTAGTTTGTAAAATAAAAGTTATACAGTGAGATTTTTTGCATCTGTGCCCCTGCAGTTTTTCATATTTACATTTTAGTCCTTCTTGTGTGGTTTCACGTGCTTCGTCACGTGTATGTGTGGGTTAATTGCATGTATTATCCTGGATTTATTCTATGTTATCAGTTGAAGTTACAGTTTTAATATTTACAATTATACCCCTATGCATGCTAAATTTGGACATGTTTTGGTTGCATTTGGGTCCCTGTATGCTGTTTGTTTATTTTTTGTTTTAATAAATAGCAATTTTTGTCCAAAATTCATGAAATTTTGATACATGGCTCCTACCATGGCGTAGGAATTTCTATGAATTTTCTGTTTTATTTTGTTTTCATTTATTATTTTTAAAATTCAAAACCCTTAAAAATTATCCCTGACTATTTTTTAAAATCCATTAAAAATATTAAAAATCCTTGATAAATACCAAAGACATTATGGTTTGCTTGTTTTGAGTTGTTTTTGTTTCTATCCAATTTTTGTTGCATTGCATTTACATTCATAAAAACCATAAAAATTGAAAAAGACTAAAAACCTTAGAAAATTATTAAAAATTCATAAATATTCAAAAAATGCAATTTAGGTTTCTATAGTTAGCTTTTCTTTTATAATTTATCATAAAATTGTCGCTTAATTTTTATAGGCATTTTAATCAATTTTAATTTGCCTTTAGATTCGAGTTGTACACTATTTAGCCTTTTTAGCCCAATTTCATTTTAAGAAACTTAATTAAAAATCATAAAAATCTAAGAAAATAAACAAAAACATTTAAGTATTTTAAAAACCTAAAATTATTTTTATTTGAATTTTCTGAGTGGTTTGATGCTCTGAATAATTATTTGATTATGAATTTTTGAGTTCCTTTAGCCTTTTTCTTAATATTAAAAATCATAAAAAATTTTGAAAAATATAAAATCCACCAAATTATTTTATTTCTTTCTATTTTTGGACTCCCGACTACTTTGTAGGTTTCACATATCGTGCTCCTTGTGTTCGACCTTGGTAGCTATACCAGGTAAAATAAAAATAGCGAGACCATTATACCTTTGCCTGATTGTTTGATTTTTATTTTGGTGGTCTTTCTTCTTCTTGATTGACTTAGCCTCGCTGTTCGGGTCGCAACGACCTTATTTATACCTTAACCCGAGTAGCTGAGGTCGGTCATCAGAATGGCGCCATTGCTGGGGAGCATGGTTTAGTAGTCGATCTTCCATTTTACGGCTTTCTTTTCCTTCTTTCTTTATTTTTCTTTTATTTTTCTTTTATTTGTTTTCTTTCTGTTTTTATTTTTGTTTGAATTTATTTGTGTTTTTATTTCTTTTTATTTTATTTTATTTTATTTGTTTTTATTTTGCATTTATCTTCTTTTTATCTTATTTTATTTTCTATTTTTATAATAACTGTGGACTGACACATTTTCTGTTTCAACTTTCTTGCGAGGGCCCGATGAGCGAGTGTGGCTTTCTTCGGAGAGTCGAAGCACCCTCCGTGACTTGGATGTGGTTCGTTTTCGCATCGAGCTACAGGAGAGCATAGGAGAGAAGGAGCAGGAGTGTGGGGAGTTGTAGTGCAGCTTAGCTTAGTTTTAGTTTAGATTTATTATCTTCTCATTAATATTGTAATAATACAGGACAGACTCTCAAACACTCTCATACTTGGTGTTTATCTCAGGGTCTGTTTCGCCGAGCATCGGTGTGCTCGGGGGACCTCACTGCGATTTTCGTTAGTTTTTTTGATCGATTTTTATTTTATATTGATTCTTGAAGGTTTTAGCCTTAGACTTAGGATTTTTGCTTGCGTTGTGAAGTAATTATTAAGGCCCAACCCTAATAAATTACCTATTCCTATAGATCGATTAATTGGACCTTATTATTTAATTCACCAATAAAAAGTTAACTCGGTCACCTGAGGCGTCACGTGCCGATAGAGGCCATATACAGCGCTGGCAGGATCCATTGTGACGGATACCGATCGACATCAGAGACCGAACCCCGACCCCTCTTGTTGACCCGTTAGATACAGTTATTCACGAGTAGAAATTTTTTGTCTAAGGCCAATTTCTTCTTGCATCATATAGATAGGATTAATTCTGTCTTTTAATTTATGCGCGGACCACTTTTCATGTAGAGAGTTGGAGTCAGGTACGTATCTCTTACTCCGCATGCATCATTGTGTTTAGTCGTGCATTGGCTTTTTCGCTTTCTCCCCCTGTTTTTTGACTTAAAATAATCAGGAGAATCAAAAAATTTATTCAGCGTTGTTTGATTTGAAAAATACCTGAAAAACAAAAATGATAAAATTGGGATTGTTTAAGCATACTTGACCATAAAAGACACTTCACCTAAAAATCTGTCTTGGGAGAGTAATCCCCTCCTTATATGGTTTGGATGAGCGAGAGAGTGACCCGAACCCTAGGCTAGAGCCACATTCGACCTCTCTTAAGACTGCTGGTCTCGGGTTGGTTGTTCTCCAGTGAGGATCGCTCCGGTCTCCAATAAAGCGGGCTGCGATATCCTTAACAGAGCGAGTCGATCGGGTAGCCAGTAAATGGTCCGTGACTTGTACTGGTTAGGAAACATCTAACATTGGATCGGGACAGTCTCTTAGGAGTGTTGGATTCCCAACAGCTCGCTTAATCGCTCTGAAAGACTGTTTGATCACCTAATAAAATTGACAAGATAAAAGATCGAACCTTTACGGTCATCAGCTCTGAGTGCGTAGGTGAATCGGGGGTTTGCTTGACCGATCCTGTGTGCTTGTTCAGATCTCATCCTCCTCTACTTGCCATATCAAGATGATGGTTCGGAGGTCCCTTAGGCAGCTTCTGGCTGCACCTCTTTTGAGCACTCTGACCTGCTCATCTAGGTTGGTTCGTGAGAGCCAAGACCCGCTCTTTGAATCCGAGTTTGACAACACCTTGTTCCCCCTCGACCACCCTTCTACCATTCCTGAGGTTCCCGAGCAGAGACCGCAGCAGCCAGTTGATTTATCGGCACCTGAGTTTGGGTCTTTTTCCTTTACAGATACCAAAGCCAGCAGTGAGGAGCGCACTGATGGACCCAGCGACATCTCCAAGAGTTTGAGATGATCTGCATTACTGTCCACGATCATCTCGTGGACGAGGACTCCATCAGGATGATGGCCTTCCCATTCTCCCTCGTAGACAGAGCAGCCAATTAGTTGAAGCACTTAGGGAGATTTGTCACGACATGGGAATGGATCTGGAATGAGTACTTGAATAACTACTATCCACTCGGCTGGACGAATGCAGCTAGGGCCCTGATCAACAACTTTTCCATGCTCTCCCACGAGCAATTTCACGAGGCATGGGACAGATTCAGGGAGCTCACATACCAGTGTCCCCATCATGACATATCCAAGCCCAATCTTGTCTAGAGTTTCTTCTGCGGGCTGACACTGGAGTTTCAGGGGCTAGTCAATGCATCCTGGGGATTCCTACTTCGCCAAGGATGAGGATCAGGTCTGGGCCATCTACGAGGAGATGGTCGAGAACTATATTGTGATGTCCTGGACCTGATTATACACTCAGGGGAAGCCCACACCACAGGCCGTGTCCTATCAGAGGATAGCACGGGTCAATGCCGGTCAATCTACATCATTGTAGTCGCAGCACAGGCAGAGTCGACGGCTGCTGATATGGGGATTATCAGCGAGAAGTTGGATCGGATAGAGTTAATAGAGAAAAAGCAATGCCAGGGTATGATGTAGATTGATCAGATGGAACAGACGTTGAGTGACCTGAAGACCCAGATCATGTGCCTCCAATAGGCATAGACAGCTTCCCAGTCCCGTCTCAGGTCACGGGCAGATATCGGCAGCAGCAGCTCGACCCGGCCCTCTGCCCATTACTGACAGGTGCACCACATTAAGGCGGAGCAGTTCCAGTAGCAGCAGCAGTAGTATGTCCAGCCACCACCATCTCAGGACAACCAGATGGTGGTATATAAGCCAGACCAGCCCCATGACAGTTCTTCCCCACCCACTTACGAGCAGGAGTCGTTATGGACGTCAACGGGATTATGTATGACCGACCTCAGCCTGGGATCCGACGAGACCATCCCGGATTTCATTGGTTGACCAGAGGTACCAGTTCCCAGCAACAGCCTCCAGTTCAGGGTAGCCAGTATGGCCAGCAGCACCAGTAGCCCTAGTTCCCATAGCCACATCCACAGCCACATTACCAACAGCCAGGTCTCGTCCCTATCAGTAGGGACAATCATTGAGGCAGCAACAATAGTAGCCTCAACAGTATCATTCTCAGCAGTAGTATCCCTCTCATCCTCAATAGCAGCCTCACTTCCAGAGAGGCCACCCGTCCGGTTCTCATGTGCCCGCCTATGAGAACCCAACCTTAGATGATCTAGCCCGCCTCATCTCCGAGCAGCAGGCTACCTTCAGACGGGAGATGGACGAGTTCCGACAGGAGATGGGAGAGATCGTGAAGGGAAAGGCCACCATACCCTCCCAGATTGAGACGAACCCGAACAACCTCAAGAGGAAATCTGAGCAGGTAGAGTTTACAGAGGTTACCACTCCTAGTGATTCACTTGGTGATATTTCTGCATACACTTTTGATGCTGGCTTTCTTACACTTAGGAGTGGTAGGATGCCAGCCGGTGGTGCCTCGTTTGAGCGACGACCACATGTAGCCTCAGGTGCGCCAGACGAGGAGGAGAGCAGTGCTGATACCGCTCGGGATGATGATGATGACGGTGGTGCTGACACCACCAAGGATGTTGATCCAACAGACGACACTTCACCAGATGTTGGAGGTGGTGCTGATGCCACTAGATTCGATGTTGCGACAGAGTGTGATGCTGATACCGCAAGTCCAGATGTCATAGGTGGTACTAAGGCAGCCATTTCCATTCTTGTTGCTTTTCCCTCTGTTGATGTATCTCAGGAATTTTCTGGTAATAAAGGAAAGGGTTCTTCATTTGTGAGTCCATTTATGTTACTTGAATATGTTTGTATGGATTCTACTTTGCCACAGTAGCAGGGACCCAATCTTAGCCATCCATATGAGGAGGGCCTAGCCATCCCCTTTCCCCTAGCACTCTGCTTAGCTAAGGGGACCAAAAAAGAAAATCCAAAAAATCCCAGCAGTTAAAGTTCAGCAGGCAGATGATGGATATATCTCATATACAGTTGACTCTACAAGAGGCCTTGGAGCACACCCCCCTCTTCCAGAGGAACCTTAGAGAGAGGACTACTATTCGCAGGAAGAAGAGTAACCACCACTCTGAGATCCATGTGCACACTCATGTCAGCTGATACCGCTCGGGATGATGATGATGACGGTGGTGCTGACGCCACCAAGGATGTTGATCCAGCAGACGGTACTGAGGCCGTCACTTCACCAGATGTTGGAGGTGGTGCTGATGCCACCAGATTCGATGCTGAGCCAGAGTGTGGTGCTGATACTGCAAGTCCAGATGCCGTGGGTGGTACTGAGGCCACCATTTCCATTCCTGTTGCATTTCCCTCTGTTGATGTATCTCAGGACTTTTCTGGTAATAAAGGAAAGGGTTCTTCATTTGTGAGTCCATCTATGTTACTTGGAGATGTTTGTATGGATTCTACTTTGCCACAGTAGTAGAGACCCGATCTTAGCCCTCTATATCAGGAGGGCCCAACCATCCCCTTTCCCCAAGCACTCCGCTTGGCTAAGGGGACCAAAAAAGAAAACCCAAAAAAATCCCAGCAGTTAGAGTTCAACCGGCAGATGATAGATATATTTCATATACAACTGACTCTACAAGAGGCCTTGGAGCACATCCCCCTCTTCCAGAGGAACCTTAGAGAGAGGACTACTATTCGTAGGAAGCAGAGGAACCACCACTCTGAGATCCATGTGCACACTCGTGCCACCTGCTTCTCCATCCAGAACCGGCTGCCAGACAAGAGGCCAGATGCAGGAGCTCCATATATCAGATGACATATACATGAGCAGATGATCGATCAGACTCTATTAGATAGCAGCTCTTCTATCAACCTACTTCCGGTATCCTTACTCGATCGATTTGAATTTGGCCCTCTTCGACAGAGTAGGACGGTCCTTCAGTTTGTTGATCTATCTATCAAGAGGCTGAAGGGTTTGTTAAAGGATGTGGTCGTCACAATTCAGGGCCTGAAATTCCCCGTGAACTTCATTGTGTTGGACATGGAGATCCCTGAGTCTGTGATCGATACCCCCATCATTTTAGGACGCCCGTTCTTGGCCACAACCAAGGCAATATTTGATCATGATAGTCGAAAGGTGTACTTTCACATCGAGGGCGAGAATAGACAAATAGAGATGATCGATGAGACCAGAGCGCGAGATTCAGCTTGCTCAGAGCCGCTCACCGATTCAGAGCAGGTGATAGAGGCAGAGTGAGACGTCCACCAGGATTGTGATTACAGATGATGAGGTTGTTTGGTCAGACCCAGTTTCACGAGCCATCCTCTCACCTTCAAAGTCCGTTGATGCATAGATTCCAGTAGAGGAGAGCTTAGAGAGCGCATTCTTGGAACAATACACATTTCTGGCAACAGATCGCACTCAGGGGAGCGAGGCAGTTGATTATTCTTTTGACTCAGATTTAGATCCCTCGGAGTCAGACATTGATTGGGTAGAGTTTGATGATATGATCCCATATCTGATTCACACTGAGCTAGCAGCTAGGGTGGAGACTGATCCCATTCAAAGCACAGACACACTAGCAGAGCAGTCTTCACCAAATTCTCAGGTTCAGCGAGAGTTCTCCCATGTAGATTTGGTCACATTCACTCAGACATTTCAGAGACTTGATCCACCAGAACCCAGTTGTCCAGAGCTGAAGACCTTGCCGCAGTCGCTGAAGTATAGTTTCCTTGCGGTCGAGCATGAGATGCACCTAGTCATTATCTCAGTGGATTTGACTGGAGAGCAAGAATCTCGTTTGATGGAGGTTCTTGAAAAGAACCGCAAGGTGATAGGATGGAGCATAGATGATCTACAGGGGATAAGTCCGGCCCTGTGCTCCCACCATATCTATCTCGAAGAGGATACCAAGCCATCGTGTGAGTTCCAGCGGCAGCGAAACCCGAATCTTCAAGAGGTTGTCATGAAGGAGATTTCGAAATGGCGAAGCACCGATTTTATCTACCCCATCTCCGATTCCAAGTGGGTTAGTCCATTACATGTGGTGCCCAAGAAGACGGGCATCACTACAGTTGGAGTGAGTCTGAAGAGGAGATCACTACCCGGGTACCCACTTCTTGAAGGGTTTGTGTGGACTACAGATGATTGAATCAGACCACCAAGAAGGATCATTTCCTGATGCCTTTTATTGATTAGATTATAGAGAGGCTAGTTTGGAAGAGTCATTACTGCTTTCTTAACGGGTACTCTGGATACAATCAGGTCGCCATTGTGCCCGAAGACCAGGACAAGACAACATTCACCTGTCCCTTTGGGACATATGCTTTCAGACGGATGCCCTTTGGTCTATGTAACTCCCCGGCGACATTCCAAAGGTGCATGTTGTCCATCTTTTTGGACATGGTGGGTGAGTGCTTGGAGGTCTTCATGGATGCTTGTCTTGATTGCCTCGACTGCGTCCTTCAGCGATGCATCGAGGTCCATCTTGTGCTATCTTCAGAGAAGAGTTACTTCATGGTGACTCAAGGACGATGCTTGGCCATATCATCTCCAACAAGGGTATGGAGGTTGATCCGGCCAAGGTGGATATCATTAGGAAACTCAGTCCACCGTCCAACTTGCGACAGTTAAGGTATTTTCTGGGGCACGTCGGTTTCTACCGACGCTTCAATCACGATTTCAACAGGGTTGCCCGACCGTTGACTGATTTGTTGACCAAAGACACGGAGTTCATTATGGATGATAAGTGTATTGCATCATTTAAGACTCTCAAGAGTCTAGTTGTTGAGGCTCCTGCCCTCCAGCTGCCTGATTGGTCTCTCCCATTCGAGATCATGATGGATGCCTCCGCTTTTGTCGTAGGGGTCGTGCTGGGACAAAGGAGGGATGGAGTACCATTTGCCATTCACTAAGCTAGCCGAACTTTGGATGACGCCCAGCGGAACTACACTGTCACTAAGAAGGAGATGCTAGCCGTAGTCTTTGCCCTAGATAAGTTCAGATCATACATCATTGGATCTAAGGTGACTATCTTTACAGATCACACCACCATCAGGTACCTCATGGCCAAGAAGGCTGCCAAAGCGGATTGACTAGATGGATTCTTCTACTGCAGGAGTTTGATATTGAGATTAAGGATAAGCCTGGAGTCAAGAATGTGGTGGCGGATCATCTCTTCTGATTAGAGCATCTTGAAGATTCTGAGCATATTGATCCTATCTCTGAGACCTTCCCAGATGAGGCAATCCTTGCTATCGCCTCTCTTCCGTAGTACGCCGACATTGTGAACTATCTTGTTGCCAAGAAAGTTCCACAAGGTTGTCCCAGGCAGCGACTTGAGACCTTCCTCGCGAAGGCCAAGTTCTACCATTGGGAGGATCCCATCCTTTGTCATAAAGGAGGGGATAGCGTATGGCGTCGGTGCATTCCTCAGGAGGAGCACCATAGCGTCCTAACATACTGCCACAAGCTTGAGGCAGGAGGACATCACTCTGGGAGGAGAACGGCACAAAAAGTGCTCCAATCCAGCCTATGGTGGCCTACCCTCTTCAAGGATTCTGATGAATTCGTGAAGAGGTGTATTGACTGTCAGAGGATAGGCACTTGTGGATAGCGTGATATGATGCTGATGCAGCCCATTCATTTCTGTGAGGTTTTTGACGCATGGGGCATCGATTTCATGGGTCCATTCCCTAAGAGTCAGGGATTTGAGTACATTCTATTGGCTATGGATTATGTGAGTCGTTGGATTGAGGGCATCCCCTCCAAAATCGTAGATGCTTGGACTGTATGCAGATTTTTGAGGAAGAATATCATTTCACAGTTTAAGGTACCTAGAGTGTTGATATCTGACGGAGGGTCTCATTTCGTCAATGACAAGGTAAAGGCCCTTGCTAGCGAGTTCAACATTGACCATCGAGTAGACACTCCATACCATCCTCAGACCAATGATCTTGCTGAAGTGTCGAACAAGGAGATCTAGACTATATTGCAGAAGGTCGTTCGCCCTGACCGAAAGGACTGGTCACAGCTTTTGGACTCGGTCTTGTGGGCATATCGGACGCCCTTCAAGACTCCATTGGGTACATCTCCCTTTCGCCTGATTTATGGCAATCCCTGCCATTTACGTGTTGAGCTTAGACATAAGTCACTTTGGGCTGTCATAGACATACTTTTGGATCTAGTGAGTGTAGGAGACCTGAGGAGGGCAGAGTTGGCAGCCCTGGAGGATCTTAGAGATGCAGCCTTTTCAAGCAGCCTATAGTACAAGGAGTGAGTGAAGGAGTGGCATGATTCTAATATCAGCCATAAACGGTTTGAGTCAGGACAGAGAGTATGGTTGTTTGATGCTTGGCTTAGATTATTTCCAGGGAAGTTGCAAAGCAAGTGGAAGGGACCATACCTGTTTCGAAAGGTACATGACAATGGAAGAATCGACATATCTGAGATGTCATCTGAGTCTACCTTTCGTGTTAACGGGCAGCGACTCAAACCATATTTAGATCATGAGCCACTGGTCGTTGACGTCGCCCCTATTCATTTTGCGTGAGACGTGGTCTCTTTGACTCACATCTATTGCATCTCGCGCCTGATTATCACTATCTTTGCCTTATATAGATCTAGATGTTCATATCACACCATTTTTCAGTCCAACACTCCATTTGCATCTTTGATTATGCTATACTTAGGGTGTACTTTACCCTAAGTATAGGTGGGTGTGAGACTTTTGATTTTCTTTTGATTCTTTCTACCTCTATTTTGTTGCCTATACTTAGGGATATTTTACCCTAAGTATAGGGGAGGTAGACCCTGTACATTCTTCCACTCAAGTTTCCCTTTGTGTAAAGTTTGCTATACTTAGGATTACTTGACCATAAGTATAGGGAGAAACCGAGATTCTCTTTCATGTCTATTCTTTCATTCATCATTGTAGTATAGTTTTCCTTTTCACTTCCCTATACTAAGCACGAGTGATGTCTTCTTCATCGCTCTTGATTCACTCTGAGGACATCGTTCGATCTAAGTATAGGGGGTGTCGTATATATTTCATATATACTTTAGCCATAACTCATACTTTGTGTGAGTGCGTTAATAAATAAAATGGCTAAAATCCTTAAAATCCCATAAAAATTAAAAAATTTTCTTGTACATAAAATTCTTTATTGCACATACATAACTATTTACAAAATTATTTTTTGTACAAATGTTTGTAAAAGTATTTTTTGTGTAAAGAGTTTGTAAATATTTTGATATCAAAATTATGTATATAGTACAAAATTTTTGTAAAATATTTGAAAAACAAATAGTTTACAAAAAACCCTTTTGTAAATGTGTGTAAATATTTTGCAAAACTTCTGCATTCATTCATGCATTCATTCAAACATTTTTCAAAAATTTTGCATATTTTCAAAACTTGCATAAAAGCATTTTTGTATATATACTTGTACAGTTTTTCTGAATCATAGTAGATATTTAAACTAGCCTGGAATTAAATTGAAAAATGGAGCTTGGCTAAGACCTTAATCCACCTAATTCTAAGAGGAACCTTAGAGGGCTTAGGGTTGAGACTTTTAAGGTCCATGGTGACCTAATTCTTTGAGTCCACTAGGCTATGATCATATGTCATCTTGATGAGCCTAAGTAGAACACTTAACAACACACACATGATTCTCACAGACAATGGCTTTACTAGCACCAATACTTTACACCTAGCTCTCTACGGATGAGGTGGTGAGGAGCAGTCTTTTATGACTTAGGGTAGCATATGAGGGTAGTATTTCTAGGAGGAACCTCTCTTCTTCTTTTAGTGAAGCAAGTGTGTCTCAACTTGATCTGGTGGCATTGAGGTCCAAAGACAGGAGTTGTGGGTTGCAATAATGCTTCAAAAGAGGGATAGTCTACTGGCTCAAGAGAAAAACTCCTTATGTATATATGTTGCACCATGTAGATATGTTGTACATATGCACATCAAAAAATGTGCAAAAAGAAAAGAAAAACTCCAAAAAACTGGTGGGTCTGATAGAAAATAAAATACCCACCGGAGTGTATATAGCCAAATAAAGCAAAGCTTATGTTACCCATGCCCATCTCATGAAGTTTGCAGCAGGGAGACTTAGCTACATGGCGGGTTCGGTATTGCATGTGTTAAGAATCGTGAATTATCGTGCGTAAAAATATATGTGATTTCGTTTTAGGCGGCAATCAGAATCGGTCAAGAAAATAACCACAATTATTTAATCAATTTTTAATTGCATGGTTTTATGTTTATTTTACTAGGACAAGTCCCAAGGTCGAACACAAGGAGACAAAGGAACAGACTAGAATTATGTCTATCAAAGTTTGTGCACGGTTTTCAAGGCGAATATTTTTTTTTAATTTTTAAGTGTAATAGAGGATGCAATATGCAATTTTGGCCTATTTTAGGACTAAGATGTAAAAGTCGATCAAACGATGTCTAAAAAATACAAAACTTGGCCACGATGCAAAATATGATGAAAGGAATGGACTGTAATATTTTTGGAATTTTTGGATGCACGATGAATTTTTTTTATGAATTTTCAAATACAAACAGAATGAATTTCAATATAATTATAATAAATATTAAACCGAATTATTTTCAAGGAATAAAATTATATAAGATTTATCACTAGGTAATGGACCTCAGAAAAATCCTAAACCACAAAAATACAAGATTCACTACCTATTAAAAAGCAAACATTGAAATATGCAAAATGATTTTTACAGGGAAATCTATGCATGCAAATGTGATTCTTTCTGGGCACAATGTCAAGCATAATTAATTCTACAGTATATGAATTTTTGGGAATTTTTAGAGCAACGGTTAATCGATTATGAAAATTAAAGCACAAACTGGGCAAAGTATGCAATTTTCCAAAGAAGAATTATTATTAATTAACCATTGATCACAAAAATATCCACAATATATCAAATTGTAGAGAATTAATTGACAAAAAAAATGCTATTTTTGGATAATTAAATAATGTAATGTAAAGGTCTAGAATAGTAGAAGAATACAGGGGTATAACTGCAATAATTAAAATAATTATAAAAATGCAAAAGGAGCCTACGCGTCATTACCGATAAAGACAGGGGGTCTTATGCAAAATTCCAACAGGTCGCGTGACAAGCACGTGATCAGTGTCAACGGGGGCCTCTGCGTGAATAGGCTAACTGGCAAGGGCTTCTTGCAAATTTTTTCCAGTAGGTCACATGCGCTACACGTGACCCCTGGGTCTTCTAGAGTTAATTATGATTATGGGAAACATCAGGGGGTCCTCTGTAAATTACCCACGAGTCGTGTGCGATGCACGTGACCCAAGGGATTGGCTGGTATTGCTGACGTTCACCCTCCACGTGCCACACACGTGGGGTGGGAGCCTCGGGCCTCATGCCCGACCAAAGGCAGAGGATGGTCTGCAAGTGGAGGAGTCGCCTCTGAAGGGTCGGCGACCGGTGGGCTGTCGTGGTGGCTGAGCACCGGCCGCGGGAGGCAGCTGTTGGTGCGGTTTCTGCTGGAGGAGCAATGGCTCGAGCGTCGACCTGGCATCTTCGGAGGAGACGAGGAAGACCAATCGTGTGGATCCGGTGAGAGTCGAAGCCGGAGGAGAGGCGGACGTTCTCCTGAGCGCGATGAAGACGATGATGGGTGGCTTGCGATGAAGAAGCTTGAAGCTGATGAAGCGTTGATGAAGATAACGTTGACGGTGGCTCGACAACGCGAAGCGGCCGGAGCTGGAGAAGGGCAACACGGGGATGCACACTGCGATGGCCACTAGGGGGGGGGGAGGATCTCACCGGAGAGGGGAGATGTCCGGTGCTATCACCACCAGCCTCACTTCAAGCGGTATAACTTGGCGGATGAAGAATTAAGGTGTGGCAGCATGGCTTTTATAGCCCGATGGTCTTTGGCCGGCTTTGGAAGGAGGTCGGGACGAGATTTGGGATTGAAGTCGATTAGGATCTGATTGGAGATCTGATCCGATGATTGGCGATTTGGAGATCTGGGATGAGGAGGGGACGATTGGCGGTGGGCGAGATCGGCGGCGAAATCTCGAGGGAGTTGGGGCGGCGGCGGAGCTTCCAAAGTGGTCAGGAAGACGATGGATGATGGCCGTCTGATCGGTCGAGATCGGACGACCATGGAGGTGGCACATGGCAATAGGAAAAAGGTAGAGGGCGGTGCACGTGCACGAGGGCACGTGCCTCGTACGTGCGGAATTTAATTTTTTTTATAAAAAAATGAATAGAAAAAACTTTAAAAATAGCCGACACGTGGCGGCTCCAGGAGAAGCCACATGTCGGCACCACAAAAATCGAAGGATAAACACCTTGTAAAATCCAAAATAAAAAGCAAACGACCTCGGATCGAAAAAGTTTTCCACGAAAATTGCTCGTCTCGATGAAATCTACAACTTTCATGAAGACATCAAAACCAAAATCGATCAATTGCACAAAGTGATATTTTTGCGGTATCCCATGTACATAGAATACCTTGATTTTTGGGTTTTATATTTTTTGTCATTTTTAAACAAGATAAAAATCCAGAAAAAATATGGTAAAATCAGAGATGAATAATTAAATATTAATCTATTTTTTGGATTTTTATTAATTAAGAAAAAGAAAAAATAAAATAAAATACGAAAAAAACTAATTTTGTACAAATGGTTAGTGAAAACTCGGACTCAATTTGTTTCTTTGATTTCAAGCTCAGTTTGGATTTGGATTTTTACGCATTTTAATAAAACTTTCATCAAAGAAGACAAATGAAAAATAAATAAAATAAAATAGGTTAATTATGTACATAAAATATTAGGTCAAAAACCACTAAAATACAAAATGTACAAAAGAGGCCCAAAACCTAACATTCACATATGAGCTTCGAATCACTTGAACTTGGTCTTGTTTTGAAGGTAATTGAAAGTAAATTAATTCAAAAGAGAGTAGGATTAAAACGAACACTGGATGGGGAAGATATGAGGGTTTTAGTCCGGAAATCCTGAAACTAGGTTTTTGGTTTTTGATCCACTTATTTGGGTTAGTTATCTTTTTTGTATTTTTTATTTATTCTTGTGAGTGATATGTACACAATAGAGGTGGTTTTGTGCTATTCGGAGTTATCATGAATGAGTTAAAAATCCGGAAAGTTAGGATATTTACAGGTCAATTTTGGCTGGGATTTTTGGCTTCTTATTTTGTGCTTAAATAATAGATAAAATGCAATTCTTATTAAAACATGCATGAATGATAATTATGAAGAATAATTAATGAGATTTAGAGTGGTGAATCTGAGATTCATCATCCCCCTATACTTAAACCATGCTCGTCCCTGAGCATCAAAAAGAAATGTCATGAGGTGAAATGAGATTGAGTTCTATACCAAGACCATGAGCTGAAGGTGAAAATGAAAATAGACTCGACCTTTGGATTATTAGTTTGGCAGAACTTCTTTGAGACTTAGAATTTCAAAATCAACAGCCTTCAAGTTCTACACATCATTGTTACAATTTCGGCTCAGAAGTCATCTTAGATCAATCCTCTTCCCAAAGCATAGCCTATGAACAATGAACAATCGACTTTTCTGTGTGAAAGGCTTTAGCTCTTACCATCCAGAATGCCGGACTACCATGCTCCTCTCCTCTCCAGTAACTCGTCCTCGAGGAGTCAGGTATTTCCTTCTAAGGTCTGTCGCGCTGTGTTCACAATCGAATAGGGGGAAGAAGTAAGCAGCAGAAAAGAACTGGAGGGTGGCCAGTGTAGTCACCTCTCCTGGTGAAGCTGGCCAGTGTAGCCAAGTCTCCACCAAGATCTGTAGGTTTTCTTGAAAAATGAACCTTTTTGGTCAGATATTTATTTGGTAGAATACTTCTTTATATTTTGAATTTTTGGTGGTTCTGCTTGGATCTTGTTGTGCCCCTACAGATATAGAATCTTTTTGTTTCTGTAAATTTTTTAGGGTCTAAAAAAAATTGTGCCCAGCCATCCATCCCTTTTCCGAAGCTTTATTTCAACATGTACTCCGATTTTTAGATTTACACGCTACCAGAAAAGAAACTCACACAGTCTTCCAACACCCCGTCTTAGTTGAGCTAAGTGCATAGTGCGAGAGTACAAATCAATTCCCTATTCCAGAGTTGTACCCAGAATGAAGAGACCAGGTTAGACACTAAGAGTCAAACGCTGTACATTGTCATATGGAACTCAAAGAATTAAGTGAAAGACCTGAAGGTTCTAAAATCCTATTTCTCGGTGAAGTTCCTTTGAAAATTAGGTGGATTAAGGTCAAGTCCAGACCACTCTCGGTTTATTCTCATAACTCGGTTCAGAACCCAAAGACTTTTCATGCGAATGAATGCGATGCTGGATGAAGTGCAGGTGTGTGAAATGTAGACACATTTTTTTTAATTTTTATGCAAGGGATTTTTTTAGTTTTTTATGCAAGAATGAAATAAGAAGTATTTTTTTTTCAAAAATTTTGGGTTGGACACAGTCAGTGTTAGTAGCAAAACTCCTTTTTTTTTTCTTTTTGTTGTTGTTTTTTTGTTTTTTTTTCAAATTAATCATCCACCCCATAAATACATATAGACTTATGCGAAAGTACGAAATATGGATAAAATATATACAAAGTATATATACAGAACTTAGCGAGTGCTGTGTCCTTAGAACACAAGAAGTGTAAAGAAGACATAGCTCGGGCTAAGCGTAAGAGAGTGAAAAAATAAAAATAAAAAGAAAGAGATACATCTGTCCGCCCCCTATACTTATGTTGTGAACCATCTAAGTATAGAAGAAGAGCGGAAAAAATGAAGTGGTCGAGATATGTGGATGAAGAGAGTATATACAGGTGGGTGTCGGTTCCCCCTATACTTAGGCTCTGGTCCGCCTAAGTATAGGAGAAGGGTGGAAATGGAGCGATCGTGAGAAGGAGTGTGATGAGGAAAATGGTATATACAAATGGCATCGCCCCCCCCCAATACTTAGGCCTTGGCCTAAGTAGAGGAAGAAGTTGTACAAGGAGACTGATGTGGTCGGGAGATAGGGTGGGTAGCCGATGATTAAGGCGGTTTTTCGGCTGATCTTTTTGTGAGCCTATGGCGGGAGATAGTAACGACAAGACGGAGATGAAGCATATGATTCCCAACTATTATAAGTGTCATCCTCAAAAAAATCATGATGGATAGTAGATGAAGCATATGAGTCAAATGAAAGGTAGCCATCATCATAGTTATCCTCACAGGAATAGTATTTGAAAGTGGACACACTCCAAATATTCTGGTCTTTTTGATTCTTTAGTTGTTTCCTCAGAATTCATTCCTTCTTGGGATCAAGTGATTTGTCCTCGGATGAGTACTCAGAAGCACCGATCTCAGTCAGCTCATAAGAAATAATTCCAGTGTACTTGATGAGGGTAGGAGTATCAGCTTTGGATGAATAATAGTTAGGAACGAGAGTTGTCCAACGAGAATCGAATTTTGGATCCGTGCGAAGATATGGTTTTAGAACTTACGAACAGACTTCACTCATGTAGATTATCTTTTCCGGACCTGATGAGGGATGATCAGCTGATTCCTCTTTCGAAAGGTCAAAGGTGACTTTCTTTTTCTTGCTTCGTGAAGGTGTCGGTCCACTTGAGAATCCAGATGAATAACAATTAAAATTCTTCTCCTTGGTCGATGTTCGTCCTATGTGTTTGTTCTTAGTCTTCTGAATGTTGGTGTACTCATGGTTTGAGATGATTTGGTCAAGGCATTCAGAGTAGGTTTCTCCAGGGTGCGACCATGCATATGTCTCCGGATCATATAAGAAAGATTCGTTTATTTTGAGATCCGCGGGAATTGAAAAATTGGGGAGAGTCTCTGCATGTTTGTTCTCAATTTATTTGACATTGGAGCATTCCTGTGTCAAGTTGATGTGATCCATGTAGTCAGAATAGGTTGACCCAGGGTGTGCCCATGCATAAGTCTCTAGATCATATGATTCATATACCTGATTCTCCATGGTGAGAGCAGATGGGAATGGAGCGGGGGGGGGGGAGATTCTCTAAACCAATAGTCTCATCAACAACTGCTATCTCAGGTGTAGCAGCGGGGTAGGGCTCTTCTACCGTTTCATGGTTACAGTTGCCGGGGACTTCATGGGTTGCCTCAGAAAATCGTGGTTCCTCAAAGACTAGGTCAGATCGAAGTGCTTCCAATGCTGTAAAATTGATTTCCCGAGTCTCACACTCAATAATTGCCTTATCCGATGCCAAGAATGGCTTTCTGAGAATAATTGGAGACTGGGTGAATTCTCCTTGATGCTCAATATCAGTGATCATGAAATCCACTTTGAGTGGAGTACCTTGGAATTTCATGATGACTAAATTGATTCCTCTCAGCTGCTTTATCGATCGGTCAGCCAATTGAACAATCTCTCGTATCTTCCTGATCGGTCTGAGTTTGAGTTCATGAAATACAGAGGTCAGGAGGATATTGATCGGTGAATCATCATCAATTCGAGCATGGATAAAAATTGTATTCTTGATTATACAGTCAAATCTGAGCAACCGCTTTACTATGTGGCTCTTGGTTTTTTCCTCAACACCACGGAGGAGGCCATTGACAAGATATGTCTTTCAGTCTTTGTTCTTATCCTTCCCAACTTTTTCATCATTAATTTGTACATTACAAATCCTTTAAGGTCGGGGAAGTGTTCAATGGCCTTTATGTAGGGAAGTTCAAAAATCAATCTTTTGTCCAGTGCATCCCGTACAGCAGGATCAAAATTCTTCAGATCTTCTTTAGTCTCTATTTTTATGAAATTTTCTAGATTTTCAATTTTTTGGTGTTTTTGAATATTCCAATTTTTTGGTTTTTTCTATATGGTGTGATGATGTGGTTTCTTCTGTAGATGAGTAGGGGATTTGATGTTTCGAGAAGGAGTCAGATGCATAGTCATGTCTAGATGAAATAATGAGCAAAAGTGTCGCTGTCAGAATCGTCCCCAGGTTTCTGAATATCCCCAAAGTTTTCAACATGAGATCCAATCATTTCCTCATTGACTTTTATATCTGAGCTCCCAGAGAGTGAAATTAGTCGGTCGATAAATTTTTGAAATCTATCCTCCATTAATTCAAATCTTTTATTTATCCTCGAAATATCATCCTCAAAATTCTGTTCATGATCAATCATGGGAGCAGTCAGTTTGTGTTTAGTAATTTCATCTTTCATTTTCCTGTATGTGCTGAGAGGAGAGTTTCTTGGAATATCCGATATATGATCATTATTTTTCTGAAATTTTCTCCTCAAAAATTATGGAAGGAGGCTGCTCAGTGGAAGGATTTTACGGGAATGTGTAGGTCTTGCACTCAACATGACGTGACTCGGGTATGTAATCTTGATCTGAGTAGAGTCTACTTCAATGGTCATGAGTGATCGTATCCTCGAATAATGGAGTCATACAGGGTATATATGTGTCAATATCAGGCTGATCAAAAGAGTGATATTCAGGTTGGTCAATAGGGATTTGATCGTTTGTCAATCCAACGCTGATGATCATTAAG
Source organism: Ottelia alismoides (assembly GCA_037367405.1). NCBI lineage: Eukaryota > Viridiplantae > Streptophyta > Magnoliopsida > Alismatales > Hydrocharitaceae > Ottelia > Ottelia alismoides. The sequence goes on from JAZKJV010003675.1 coordinate 1,629,516, forward strand.
TGTGGATTTTTCCATCTGTGTTTGGTATCTCGGCTAGTCATGAGACTCAAAGGTATTTTGATCTTGAAATGGTTCATTAGGGAGAAATCGAGAATAAGACGATTCAGTCCAAAATGGTAAGTGGTCATGTGCGGTCGGACGATTCGAGTAGGAATTCAATAAGGGGGCCGAATTCATCCATGGGTGAAAGTCTCCCGCAAATGTTGGAGGATTATTGAAATAAAAGGATTTAGGTTATTTGGGCCTAACCGAGACAAATTTATTTTCATAGTATAGCTCTGATAGATTTTCATATAAATGTTCGGTCATTTTTGAAAGAGCTGAAAGGAATGATTGTTTGGGTTTGTAATGATTTTCAAGATCTGGATGCAGAGAGTTTTTGGACAAAAGTTCCATGATGAGGTTTAAATCAAGAAAGGAGAGAGATGATTGCACAGGATAGTCAATAGAAATTTTATCAAATGTACGGCTTTTGATCTTCGATATCGGTTCATGCACACCAATGCAAACACAAATCAAACCTCGGGTTCACCAACTCACACAATGAAGTTGTAAGGGTTCGGCTATTATCTTTTCAATTTTAATTGGTTATAAGACAATCTTGGGAAAAATTAGCGAGCTGTTAGGTGCCGAAATTCTCGTAATGACTGGCCCGAATTCTTATGACTAGTTGCACCTACTTTCAGTCAGTAAGGGAGTAAGTATGGACCATAGAACGGCTACCCGTGATGGAGCCTTACGCAGTGTCCTCTAAACCACCCACTCTGCTAAGGAAATCCAGACCGTTAACCGGCTACCCGTACATCCTCACTAAGAAGTAGCTAATCGTTTTTGGTAAAATCAGTAGTCAATATAAAAATCTGGGTTTGGTCTCTAGCGTGTCATCTCTCGCTCACTCAGAAAAAATAAAAGAATCCAAGGTCGGGGTTGCTCTGCCAAAAAAATTCTTGATTTTATGAGGTATTTTGAAATCGGTTATATTTATCAGTCCCAATTTTAATTAGGTGATTACTGAAGAATTAAATGAGCACAAATTCACGTCTATCGTCCAGTCCTAAATTTTTTTAAAATTATGTGACAAAATAAGAGGGAGAAATTCGGGAAAAGCTGATGCACGCGAGAAACTATGATGATTGCTCAGTTAGAAGACTTATAGCGAATCTTCGCAATCTCTATGTGGTATGCTATACAGAAATTAAAAAATTTAATCTATATGAATGCGAGCCGATGAAAAACCGCACCTAGCAGAAAGTTCTATTAGCGGGAAGAATTGAATTAAATTTGTCTAAATTAAACGATCTATGTGCTTCTCAATTATAGTGAAGTGTGGCATTATGTCCTACAAGCACAATCAAAAATAAAAATGCTCTAAGAGCCGTATGTGCAGGTCTATCCTAATCGCCACTCAAGTCGAGCCCCACCCTCATTGGAGAGTGAAACAGGCCACGGCACACCATAGAAAAAGTTCAAGGTCTTCTTTACACATGCGAGAGTCCAAACGGACACCGCTATAAATGAGCAATTAATTATAGAAATTAAAAATTTGCAGAAATTAAAATCCTACACTCTATGCTCTCTCATGACTTGACTCGATCTTAATTTATTTGCGGCTTTTTACGGGAGTCGGTGAAGATGCGCTGGTTCTTGAAAAACCGCTCCACGTACGTCGGGTACCTCGCAAGAAAAATAAGAGAGATGGTGTAAGAGAGTGTCTCAAAAATAAATCAAAAAATAAAATAAGAAAAATAAATGCTGAAAATAAAATAAAATAAATGCAGGAAAAAAAATGGAATTTACAACGAGAAATTTAGGGATCAGACTACCCGAATGCGAAAAACCAAACAAGAATTTTCAAAACACAAAACTACCCGAATGTCCGGGGGTCCTCTGTAAATTACCCACGGCTGGTGCTGCTGACGTTTCCCCACCACGTGACATGCATTAGGGACGAGGGCCTCATGCCTTGTGCCCGGCCGAAGGCGGAGGGTGGTCTGCAAGCGGAGGAGTTGCCTCTGAAGGGCCGGCGATCGGTGGGCTATCGTGGTGGCTGAGCTCCGCCGCGGGAGGCGGCTGTTGGTGCGGCTTCTGCTAGAGGAGCAATGGCTCGAGCGTCAACCTAGCGTCTTTGGAGGAGACGAGGAAGATCAGTCGTGTGGCTCTGGTGAGAGTCGAAGCCAGAGGAGAGGCAGAGGGTCTCCTTGGCGCGATGAAGAAGATGGCGGGTGGCTTGCGACGAAGAAGCTTAAAGCTGATGAAGCATTCCGAAAGATAACGTTAGCGGTGGCTCGACGACGCGATGCGACCGGAGCTGGAGTAGAGCAACACGGGGTTGCATACTTCGACGGCCACTGGGGGGGGCAAATCTCGCCGGAGAGGGGAGAGGTCGGGTGCTATCACCATCGGCCACACTTCAAGCAGTATAACTCAGCGGATGAGGTGCGACAGCATGTCTTTTATAGCCCGATGGTCTTTGACCGGCTATAGAAGGAGGTCGAGGCGAGATTTGGGATTGAAGTCGACGAGGATTCGATTGGAGATCTGATCCGATGATTGGCGATTTGGAGATCTTGGTTGAGGAGGGGACAACCAGCGGTGGGCGAGATCGGTGGCGAAATCGCAAGGGAGAAATTGGGGATGCGGCGGAGCTTCCAAAGGGGGCAGGGAGACGATGGATGATGGCCGTCCGATCGGCCGAGATCGGATGACCATGGAGGTGGCACGTGGCAGTAGGAAAAAGGCATAGGGCGGTGCACGTGCACGAGGGCACGTGCCTCGCATGTGCAGAATTTAATTTTTTAAAAAAAAAAGAATAATAAGAACTTTAAAAACGTCTGACATGTGGTGGCTCCAGGAGCGGCCACGTGTCAGCATCACAAAAATCGAAGGATAAACACCGTGTAAAATCAAAAATAAATAGCAAACGGCCTCAGATCAAAAAAGATTCTTCACGGAAATTGCTCGTCTCAATGAAATTACAACTTTCATGAAGACATCAAAACTAAAATCGATCAATTGCACAAAGTGATATTTTTGGGGTACCCCATGTACATAGAATACCTTGATTTTTGAGTTTTATAAAATTTTTGTCATTTTTAAACATAATAAAAAATTGGAAAAAAATGGTAAAATCAGTGATAAATATTTACATATTAATCTAATTTTTTTGAATTTTTAGTAATTATGAAAAAGAAAAAATAAAATAAAATATGAAAAAGACTAATTTTGTACAAGTTTTTAACGAAGACTCGGACTCAATTTGTTTTCTTTGATTTCAAGCTCAATTTGGATTTGGATTTTTATGCATTTTAATAAAACTTTCGTCAAAGAAGATAAATGAAAAAGAAATAAAATAAAATAGGTTATATATTTACATAAAATATTAGGTCAAAAATCGCTAAAATACAAAATGTACAAAAGAGGCCCAAAACCCAACTTTCACATATGAGCTTCGAATCACTTGAACTTGGTCTTGTTTTAAAGGTAATTGAATGTACATTACTTCAAAAGTGAGTAGGATTAAAACGGACACTGGATGGGGAAGATATGTGGGTTTTAGTCCGGATATCCTGAAACTAGGTTTTGGATTTTTGATACACTTATTTGGGTTATTGATTTTTTTTGTATTTTTTATTTATTCTTGTGAGTGATAAGTACACAGTGGAGATGGTTGTGTTATTCGGAGTTAGCATGAATGAGTTAAAAATCCGGGAAGTTAGGCTATTTACAGGTCAATTTTGGCTGGGATTTTTGGCTTCTTATTTTGTGCATAAATAATAGATAAAATGCAATTCTTATTAAAACATGCATGAATGCTAATTATGCAGAATAAATACAGAAATGCCAATGATTTGAGGGATTTGAGCTTAATTAATGAGATTTAGAGTGGTGAATCTGAGATTCATCACTACACTGGTTGGGCTCCCTAGGATACATGGCTACACTGGCCATGGTCCATTCTCTTCTTCCTCCTCTTCTTGAGTCGGTTGAACTTGAACTTAGAAGGGAATACCCGGCTCCTCGAGGAAAGAGTTTCCAGGCTAGGTCATTAGAGTTAGCTTGTTGAGGGGGGTTGTCACTTTTCCTTTTCTGAGGTGGGGAGCTACATATCACTTACACCGTACAAGAAAAGATTCATGGTCATTAGAGTTTGTGTGTGTAGACTAGTTCTGGTATGAATTTTGAGGAGTCTTGACCATATATTGGTGGAACTTAGAGGCTGTTAAGTTTTAAACCTAAGTCCAAATAAGGTTCCGACAAACTAATAATCCAAAGACCTGACTGAGCTCCATACTTCAATTTAATGAAGACAAGTTTAATAATCAACTGTGATTCACCTTCTTCTTCTTCTTCTTCTTCTTTCCATTTTCACTTCTTTTTCAAATAAGTGTTTGCTATGGGACTAGAAAAAGTAAAGTATAGGGGGGTGATGAAAACTCATTCATCACTCTTTATTCTTTTATTTTAGCTAAATATCTTGGCAAAACATCATGTATATAGTTGTAAATACAATAAATTATCAATAAGCATGCATTTGTTAATAATTAATAATTAGCATGTATTTGTGCATAAATAAAAGAATAAAGAATAAAAGAAAAAGAAGGAAATATTTATGATAAATATTGAGTGACCTGAACCCAAGAGAGGGTCCAAAATGGACCTGGTCGCCAAATAAAATAAGTAGAGAGATAGGGCCACTCTACCTTGTACACACACCTTCTTCTATGTACATATTTTATTTTCACAGAAATAAAAAAATGTTTTTATCCCCTTGTATATATTTCTAAAAATAAAACAAAAATTAGAAAAATAAAAATAAAATAAAAATAAAATTCTCTCTCTATCACCTTGTACATAATACATGTATATATGTATCATATCCTATTTATTTTACACTTGTAAATAACTAATAAAAATAAAATAAAAATTAGTTTATACTCCAAATAATATGTTGTAAATAAATAAAATATAAAATTGGGGTATTTATGCAAAAATAAGAAAATAAAAATAATTGTACAAAATACATAGGTAAATTATACTTGTATATAATATAGTATATTGTACATAGATTGTTTATTTTTCATAAAAGTAAATAAAAATAAAAAAAATAGTTCAAAAAATAAGAAATATTTTTCATTTTGAACACTTTTTAATTTGAAGTCATTTTCTATTTTTAATTTATTTTGCAAATATTTTTTACCAAGCTTTTTTCAGATTGGTCTAGGAGGGATGTTGACCCCGGTCAACTACCCCTCCCAGACCGTCTCCTTCGCGGATATGGCTCACGCCCCAATTTCTCTGAATTCTTCTGAGCGGATCTCGCATCCTTTAGCTCCGATTTTTCCCCTGCTTCTCCCTAGTGGATCAGCGATTCTCACGGATCCCTAGGGAGTTGCAAATCATTCTTGGATTGCGCTCACGCCCTAATTCTCTCCAGCCACTTGGGACGGCCTATAAATCCTTCATTCGATTCCCTGGGTCGGCAGCTCGCGCCGCACACTCCCTTGAGACCCTAGAACCCTTCCCTTTGTTGACAGCAATCGGGGGAGGCCATTGGTGACCCGAGGAGTCCGTTGCAGCCGATGCTCAAGACTCGTGGCCAGAGCACCGCTACGACGAGCCTCCCCGCATTCTGCAGCAAGGTTAAGGCGATGACCCCCTTCGAAAGCACCCCCTAGAGATCAGGATTGATTTAGGACCTTCATGTATCGATCTCATAATCTGCAGCTCACGTATCTGTTTAATCTTTAAGTTCATCCGCCGCCGCCGCTCTACCAGCTCCGACGAGCCAGTCGGAGCTTCATCGTACCCTTCTACCTGCTTCGATCGACGACCCAACTCACCGTCATCCTTCTTACGCAACCTGATCATACGAATCTTGGCTATCCGAGCCAAGATTAGGCTTTAGGTTCCCTCTGTCTCTTCGTCGGAACCCCCATTCCATTCGCTGCCACTTCCCTTTTATCTTAGGTTCAATATCCCTGACCGGAGCTTTGCTCCGAGTCTGAGCTTTCCTTTGCAAGACTTCGCGCGCATGGATATGCCCTGAATCGCATTCGCCTCGCTTCGCTGGAGCTCGCCCAGGTCCAGCCATCATTCAGGAGATCCGACATGTAGCGAGCCCACCCGACCGACACACCCGATGCGGAGAAGCCTCACGTGTCGTTCGTCGTCGTCCGATCATTCATCGGAGTGTCGGATCGTCGTCGGTGCTCTGATGAACCTCTCCCTGGCGGAGTTCTTCTAGTACCTCTCCATGCCATTGGATCGACGCCTTCACCCAGATTCCATCCTCGCCGTCCCTTCACTGCAGCTATCAGACCATTAGTTCTGACATTGAACGGCCCCGTACAGCCCACGTTCGCACCTCATGAGGGTCGTTGGATCTGCCAGCTGCATGTGCCAAAGCCGCACGTCTTCGTCCATTTAGAGCACGCTACATGTCCACCCCATGCGAAGCGCATACGCTGCAAGGGTAATTTGCTACACCACCCCTGCAGTTATTTTCTTTTATTAGTTAGTGTGTAAAATAAAAGTTATACAGTGAGACTTTTTGCCTATGTGCCCCTGCAGTTTTTCGTATTTACATTTCAGTCCTTCTTGTCTGGTTTTACGTGCTTCGTCACGTATATGTGTGGGTTAATTGCATGTATTGTCCTAGATTTATTCTATGTTATGAGTTGAAGTTACAGTTTTAATATTTACAATTATACCCCTGTGCGTACTGAATTTGGACATGTGCTAATATTTTTGAAAATTGCATATAAGACCTTATACTTTTCAATCGTGTTATTTATTGGTCCAGAAACATGTTTGTGTTGCATTTGGGTCCCTGTATGTTGTGTATTTATTTTTTGTTTTAATAAATAGCAATTTCTGTCCAAAATTCATGAAATTTCGACACATGGATCCTGCCATGGCGTAGGAATTTCTATGATTTTTTTGTTTTATTTTGTTTCCATTTATTATTTTTAAAAATTCAAAAACCCTAAAAAGTGTCTTTATTTGTTTTTAAATATCCATTAAAAATATTAAAAATCCTTGAAAAATTCAAAAAATTGTGGCTTGATTGTTTTGAGTTATTTTTGTTTCTATCCAATTTTTAGTGCATTTACATTCATAAAAACCATAAAAATTGAAAAAGACTAAAAACCTTAGAAAAATTATTAAAAATTCATAAAATTAAAAAAATGCAATTTAAGTTTCTGTAGTTAGCTTTTATTTTATAGTATATCATGAAATTGTCGCTTGAATTTTATCAGCATTTTAAACAATTTTAAATTGCCTTTAGATTCGGGTTGTACACTGTTTATCATTTCTAGCCCTATTTTACTTTTAGAAAATTAAATAAAAATCACAATAATCTAAAAAAATTAACAAAAACATTTGAATATTTTAAAAACCCAAAAATATTTTTATTTGAATTTTCTGAGTGTTTTTTATGCTCTGAATAATTGTTTGATTATGAGTTTTTGAGTTCCTTTAGCCTTTTTCTTAATATTAAAAATCATAAAAAAATTTTGAAAAATATAAAATCCACCAAATTATTTTATTTCTGATTATTTTTGAACTCTCGACTACTTCGTAGCTTTCACATATCGTGCTCCTTGTGTTCGACCCTGGTAGCATTACTAGGTAAAATAAAATAGCGAGACTGTTATACCTTTGCCTGATTGTCTGATTTTTTATTTTGGTGGTCTTTCTTCTTCTTGATTGACTTAGCCTCACGGTTCAGGTCGTAACGACCTTATTTATACCTTAACCCGAGTAGCTGAGGCCGGTCATCAGCTTATAGTGATCAAAAGAGCGAAAAATGAAGACATAACTCGTGCTAAGTATAGAAAAGTGAAAAGAATCGTATACTACAATGACCCAAAGAATGAAGGAATGAATTGAATAGAAGTCAGTGATCCCCCTATACTTAGATCAAATAATCCTAAGTATTGAAGACTGTACAAAAGGGGTAAACTGAGGAATAGAATATGTCCAATCAGCAACTCAACTTGTCCTCCCATACTTAGGGTAAAATGTCCAAAGTACAAAAAAAATCAACAGTTGAGGGACAAGTGAGCGAACAATCAAAGAAAATAAAAACAGATATTACCTCTCCTATATTTAGGGTAGGATGTCCCTAAGTGTAGGCAGCAAAATAGAGGTGATAGAATAAAAATAAATATGAACAACACGAGCTCAACACCCCCCATACTTAGAATAAAGCACATCCTATGTATAGCAAGAATCCTAAGTGAGACCTGGGGTGTTAAACAGAATGGAAGAATAATAATGTGCTAAGCCTTCTCCCACTATAAGTAGGGTTGGCTACAGAATGGAAGAATGAAAAAATAAAATAGAAAACATGGATATACAAAAGATGAGAATCAAAGAACACATCTCATACAAAATGAATTGAGGCAACGTCAATGGTCAACGGGTCATGATCAAGAAAAGGCTTTAGGCACTGACCATTAACCTGAAAGGTGGACTCAGAAGACAACTCAGATATATCAATATTGCCATTGTCGTGCACCTTTCTGACTAAATATGGTCCCTTCCACTTGCTTTGTAATTTCCCTAGAAATAATCTCAATCGTGCAACAAATATCCATACTCTTTGATTCAGCTCAAACTGCTTATGTCTGTTGTGTGAATAATGCCATAGCTTCACTAAGTCCTTATACTATAGGCTATTCAAAAAGATTGTATCTATAACATACTCCAGGGATGCCAACTCTACTCTCCTCTAATCTCCTACACTCTCTAGATCTAGTAATATCTCTGTAACTGCCCATAGTGACTTGTGCTTAATCTCAATAGGTAAGTGGCATTGGTTTCCATAAATGAGTCAAAATGGAGATGTACCCAAAGGTGTCTTAAAGGATGTCCTATAGGCTTACGAAACTAAGTCCAAAAAACGTGACCAATCCTTTCGGTCATGGCGGATAACCTTCTACAGTATCATCTTGATATCCTAGTTTGAAACCTTAGCAAGACCATTCATCTGTGGATGATATGATGTGGAAACTCTATTGTCTATGATGAACTCGTTAGCAAGGGCCCTTACCTTGTTGTTGATAAAATGAGTCCTCCCATCAGAAATCAAAACTCTAGGAACCCCAAACCAGATTATGATATTCTTCCTTAAAAATCTCCAAGCAGTCCTTGCATCAGCGGCTCGAGCGAGGATGGCATCAACCCATCAACTCACATAATCTACAGCCAACAAAATTGTACTCAAATCCCTGACTCTTTTTGAATGGCCCCAGAAAATTGATGCCCCATGCATCAAAAACCTCACAGAAGTGAATGGACTACATCAGTATCATGTCTCTATGACCACAACTATCCATCCCCTAACAGTCAGTACACCTCTTCACAAATTCATCTGATCCTTGAAGAGTGTTGGCCACCAAAGGTCAGATTGGAGAACCATTTGTGTTGTCCATGTCCTATAGTGATGTCATCTTGCCTCAAGATCGTGGCAATAGGGGAGGACGATGTGGTGCTCCTCTTGAGGAATACACCGATGCCAGACACTATCCCCTCCATCGTGGTAAAGGGTGGGATGCTTCCAATGGTATGACTTGGCCTTCGCTAGGAAAGTCTCAACTCGTTGCTTGGTCCAACCTTGTAGAACTTTATTGACAACAAGATAGTTCACAATGTCAGCATACCATAGAAGAGAGGTGATAGCGAGAATCGCCTCTTCCAAGAAAGTCTCAGTGATATGTGTGGTTGTCTCAGAATCCTCAAGATGCTCTAATCATGAGAGGTGATCTGCCACCACATTCTTGACTCCAGGCTTATCCTCAATCTTAATATCAAACTCCTGGAGTAGAAGAATCCATATAGTCAAGCATGCCTTGGCATCCTTCTTAGCCATTAAGTAACGGATGGTGGTGTGATCAGTGTAAATAGTTACTCTAGATCAGAGAATATAAGATCTGAATTTATCCAAAGCAAGACTATAGCTAGCATATCCTTCTCTATAACAGTATAATTCCGATGAGCGTCATCCAAACTCTGACTGTATAGTGTATGAAAAAAGGCAATCCATCCCTCCTTTGAACACCTGTGGAAAAATCAAAAGCATCCGTCATGATTTTGAATGGGAGAGACCAGTGGGATGGTTGAAGGATAGGAGCATGTACAATAAAATCCTTAAGAGTCTCAAATGACTAAAGATACATCATCTACAAGGAACTCGGTGTCTTTCATGAGAAGATCAGTAAAGGGTCGGGTAATACGACTGATGTCTTGAATGAACCATCGGTGGAAACCGACATACCCCAGAAAAGATCGCAATTGTCTCAAATTGGACGGTGGAGTGAGCTTCTTGATGATATCCACCTTGGTCGGATCGACCTCCATGCCCCTGTTGGAGATGATATGACTAAGGACCGTCTCTTGAGTCATCATAAAATGACTCTTCTCCTAAGATAAAACAAGGTTGACCTCAATGCACTGTTGAAGCACACGGTCTAGGAAACAAGGCAAGCATCAAACCCACTGCCATAGATCAAAAAATCATCCATGAAGACCTCTAAAAATTCACCACCTAGTACGAAAAGATGGAAAGCATTCACCTTTGGAATGTAGCTAGGGTGATGCATAGTCCAAAGGGCATCCATCTAAAAGCATACATCCCAAATGGGCATGTGAATATCGTCTTGTCCTAGTCTTCAGGCGCAATGGCCACATGATTATACCCCAAGTACCCATCAAGAAAGAAGTAATGAATCTTCACATCTAATCTCTCAATAATATGATCAATGAATGGTAGCGGGAGGTGATCCTTCTTGGTGGCCGATTCATTCACATGTAGTCCACATAGTTCCTCCAAGAAGTGGGTACATGGGTAGCAATCTGCTCTCCAGACTCACTCACAACTATAATGATACCAGTCTTCTTGGGTACCATATGTAATGGACTGACCGTCTTGGATTCGGAGATGGGGTAGATAAAATCGGTGCTCCACCACTTAGATATTTCCTTCATGACCACTTCTCGAAGATGCGGGTTCAACCTACGCTGGAACTCACGTGAAGACTTTTTGTCATCCTCGAGATAGATGTGGTGGGAGCATAGGGGTGGACTTATCCCTAGAGATCTGCTACAGACAAAGTGATTGCCATGCGGTTCCTCTAAAGAACCTCCATCAGATGAGATTATTGGTCATCAGTCAAATCCTTTGAGATAATGACTCAAAGCATCTCTGCCTCAACTATAAGGAATATATACTTAATGTTGTGTGGTAAGGTCTTCCATTCTAGGCATGTGGGAACCGACAAATCTAGTCTTTGAAATGTTAGTGTGAAGGCTACTAGATATAAATGGGAGAACTCTCACTGCTCATATGAACTCGACGAAGATGGCCCTACAGGTGTCTCTATCAACTGCACTGGCTCTATCTTTGTCCTGGTTGTAGGCTTTGTAGACATCAAACATGGCAAATACTCATCAAATTCCTGCCAATCAAAATCTTTGTCTGAGTTTGAAGGATGTAAATGTGAATGACATGAAATGAAATCAACTTCGCTACTAGAATCTAAATTGTCAGCCTCAAAGGTATATTGCTCCACAAGTGTGCTCTCCAGACTCTCATCAACTGGCATCTGTGACTCTATGAAATCTAAAGGTGTGATAAGAGCCTGTGAAATCAGGTTTGCCCAAACTGCCTCATCATCTATAATCACAAAATCACACTCGTGGTGGATATCTGACCCTGAATCTGTCATCTGCTCCAATCCCTGCTCCGAGCTAGTTGAATCTCTGGCTCTCAATTCCTCAGTCATCTATATTTGTATACTTCCATCCTCGACGTGAAAGTATACCTTCTCGTTATCATGATCGTACACGACCTTTGCTGTCGCCAGGAAAGGTCATCCTAATGCGATGGGGGCATCAGTCACACACCCAGAGATCTCCATGTCCAACACAACGAAGTCCATGGGGAATTTTAGGCCCTGAATGGTGACGACAACGTCCTTCAGTAACCCTTTCGACCTCATAGATCTATCTGCAAACTGAAGTATTGTCATGCTCTGTCGAAGAGGGCCAAACTCAAAGTGGTCAAGTAAGGCTACTGGAAGAAGGTTAATCAAAGACCCATTGTTTAATAGAGTATGATCAAACCATTGATCATGAATGTGGAATCTGATATATGGATCCCATGCATCTGGTCTTTTGGCTAGCAATCGATTCTAAATAGCAAAGCATGTGGCACGAGTAAGAACATGGATCTCTGCATTGTGGTTACACCTTTTCTTCCTGTGTATTGTGGTCTTCTCTCTAAGGTTCTTCTAGAAGAGAGGGATGTGATCTAATGCCTCTTGTAGAGTCAGCCTGATATGGAATCCGTCTATCATCTGCTCATTGAACTCCAACTGCTATCTCTTTTTGGTATTTTCTATTTTCTGGCCCTTCCCTAAGCGAAGTGCTTGAGGGAAGGGGATGGATGTACTGTCCTCAACAACTGGAGGGCCTGGAATCCATATAAGCATCATCAATCACATCAAATGGACCAGGAGAAGATACAGAAATCTTTCCTCTATTCATGTTTTTTTTGAATTTTTTTCATTTCTTGTATTTTTCTAAGAAAAGCATCCGCGGGTATAGGAATAAGAGTCAAAGCAACTGGAGTATCTGTACATGGATCTTAGTGGCATCAGTTCCACTTACAACATCTGAAGTAGCGGCCTCAGTACCATACTAGATCCCATCATGGCATCCTAGTGGCATCATCACCACCATCTATAGCATCTAGAGAAGGGACGACATCAGCACCATCGACTGGATCATCCTCGAAGTGGGTGGCATCAGTACCACCATCAACATCAATATCAAAGGCATCAGCACCGCACTGTAGCTCATCTAGTGCTCTGGAGCCTGTATCTGGATGTCGCATAGATGAGCCACAAACTGTTGGCTTCCTACCGCTCCTATGTGTCACAAAATAACATCAAATAAATAATGCATATCATCAAGTACCTCACTAGGAGTGTCACTCTATAGACTTTACCTGCTCAGATTTCCTCTTCAAATTGTTCAGATTTGGCTCGATCTGTGTAAGTATGGTGGCCTTGCCCTTGATGATCTCTCTCATCTCCTACTTGAATTGATCCATCTCTCACCTGAAAGTAGTTCGCTGCTCTGCTAGCATACGAGAGAGATCCTCTAAGCATACAGGCAGGGTTCTCATACAAGGGTGCATGAGAACTAGATGGGTTGTCTCTCTAGAAGTGTTGAGGCTGGCCATGTTGCTGTTGTTGGTAAGGGTAAGGGGAGGCTGGTGAAATTGGTTGTGAGGTTGCTATTGCCTCCACTGCTAACCCTGGTACTGGGGTCGAGGAACGGTGTGCTGGGAGTACTAGGGTTATGTTTGTTGCGTGCTAATCCCTGCCCGTATTGGAGGCTCTTGTTGGGACTGAGCACCTCCAGTGGACCATCTGAAGCTTGGGTGATCATGACAGATACAGGGTTGCTGCTGGTACTAGAATTACCAAATCCCATTGACTTCCATTGACGGCTTCGTCTGCTCGTGCAAAGGTGGAGGAAGGGACGCCAAGGGATGATCACTCTTATAGACCACCATATGTGTGTCTGGTAAAGGTGGAGGTGGCAACTGGTACTAGGGACCTGGAAGAATGTGCTCCGCATGAATATGGTGAACCTGCCTGTATGAGGCAGACGGTTGTGTCGATCGGCTCCCCTGATCAGCATGTGACCTAGGCTGTGGCAAAGAAGTCGTCTATGCCTCTTGAAGGCATGTGGTCCGTGTCTTAAGGTCACTCAAAGTCTGGTCCAACTTGTCAATCATGTTGAGCTTGTCTAGGCCCTAGCATGTCTTCTTCTCTATAATCTTCATACAGTCCAGCTTCTGGCTAATGATGCCCATGTCTACAGCTGATGACTCTGCTAATGCTGATGTTGTAGAAGATGAAGATGAACTCACCTCAATGCATGAAACTCAGTGGTGAGACAATGCTTGTGGGGGAGGCTTCCCCAGAGTGTAGATAAAGGCATGGGTCATCACCGTGTAGTTCTCTGCCATATGCTCCTAGATGGCCCAGACCTGGTTGTCATCCATTGAAAGTAGGACCCTCCACAAGAGGTGTTGACTAGCCCCTATAGCTCGAGTGTCAGCCCACAAATGAAAATATGTATTAAGTTGAGCTTGTTGATATCATGATGTGGACACATGTCAATGAGCTCTCTAAAATTATCCCAAGCCTGATGGAACTGCTCATTTGGGATCATGGTGAAATTGTTGATCATGGCTTGCTTTGCATTCATCCGACCGAGTGGATAGTACTTGTTGAGGTACTCAGTCCTCAGCTGCTCCCAGATAGTGACATTCTCCCCAAGTGCTTCAACCAGTAGGTTGCTCTGTCAACCAAGGAAAATGGAAAGGCTATCAACTTGATTGTATCCTCATCCACCAGCCTATCATGGATTGTGCCGCAAATCATCTCGAACTTCTAGAGATATAGATGGGGCTCCTCGGTGGCATTCCCATCAAACTTGGGCAACAACTGAATAGTCTGTGGACGAGGCTCAAAATCGCCCTGAATGGCTGGCAACTGAATCCACATGTGGGTGAGAGATGCACTAGGATTGTGCAACACTCTCATGGTGTGTAAAGGTCTCTGTGGATCACGGGCCTCCTCCTGGTGTCTGTGTCTGTCCTCTGCTCGATCCTCAGGTATCTCTCCTCCTCCACCGGGTCTGTTAAATCTAGCATTTGCTCTCCCACCTCGCATCTTTGTCAACTCCTGCCTCACCTATGTCATGAGCAACCCCTGGTCCCGGATCTATCTTTGCATAGCCTCTACGGATGCTAGGAGGGTGTTGTTGATCATCGCCTGATCAAACACGTCGTGAATATCTAGCTGCTCATCCTCTCTCTGCTCTTGGGCCATCTCGTCAGACTCTGAAAAGGAAAAACAACAGACCTCAGGTGTAACCAAGGCAATAAATATCTGCTTTGGTTGTTGTACTTCAAGTGATGGGTGGGGAAGGTCAAAGAAGAAGGAGGTGGAATACTCAGGTTTCGAGAGAGGGTCTGAGCTCTAAGAAATCGCCCTAGATGGATGGACAGGTATGCTATGAAGTAGTGCCACCAAAGGTATCCTAAGAGACTGCCTGCCCATCATCGTGATGTGTGGAGTAGTGAAGAGTAGATCTAGACGGAAAACAGTGATGAGAAATCAAACCCCCCATTCACCAACTCAATACAATAACGACCTTGAAAGCTTGGTCGCTATTTTTTTTCTATTTTAGAGTTTAGTGATAATGCACTTATTAAGCAGACTCACATGTGAGGTCACCTAGGGTAGATCTTGACCAAGACACCGGTGCACACCCAGCTTGGATAAGACTACTACTAAGGGTCAAAGGCAAGTGCTTGCATCTCAACCATGCATCAATGAGTAATGTACATCAACATAGGGCACAAGTCCAGGAATTTGGGCTCTAATCCTTAGCGGCTACGTCCTCACTCACTCTGTCTGGAGATAAGTACCTGCAAACAAGGAGGGGGTTACTCTCCCCAAAATAATGAATGTGATCTTTACGTTTATTTTTGGGTCGAGTTTGTTTAGCAGTCCTGATTTTATTGGGTTATCACTTTTTTTTGGCATTTTTGATAAAACAATCGTATAATGAATTTACCGATTTCTTTTATTTCTAAAGTCCAATAAAAAAGGGGAAGGAAGATGAAAAAGTAGATGCGTGATGAAATCAATGATGCATGCACAAGATAGAAGGCATACCTTGCTCCAACAGTCTACATGCAATATTATTTGTGCATAAATGTAAAGACAGAAAATAAACTATCTATACGATGCAAGAAGAAATCTCCCTAAATAGTAAATTCTATTACTGGAAGAACAAGGTGCTAACTATCTAGAAACAAGACCAAGATCCAGTCTTCGATACCGCTCGGTGCCTGCCACAACGGGTCCTGTCAGTGCTGTATGCGACCTCTCTTGGCACGCGGTCTCGAATCCAAATAATCAACGATTTATTTATTTGACTAGATCCAATCAAGTCTATAGGAACATCTATTCTATTAGGTGTTTGGACCTAATCCCTACCTAGCTCAACAAAATAAGGGCCTAAGTCTAAGGCTGACACAGAAAACAAAAAAATAAAAGTGGAAAACTCAAATCCACGAGAAACCAAATAAAATAAAAGCGGTGAAAATGATGATGAAAAACCCGATGAGGTCCCTCGAGCGAACTGACACATGGCAAAACAAACCATGATTAATAATGTCCAAAGTCTCTTAAAGTTATTAGAAGTTTATACAAATGAAATAAAATGTCTGAAAAAAAAAGACAGCCTTCTGCTCCTCCTACACCTCCTAAGCTGCTCTCTCCTGCCAGTCGGTGTAGAACGCCCGGCCTCCGCCTCACTCAGGCGTGTCGGCTCTAAGAAGATAACCTCCCTTGATCCTTAGGCCCTCGTAAAAAAGATGAAACAAGAAGAGTGTCATAAACAATTATGAAAATATAAGCAAAGAAAATAAATAGAAAAGATAAACAGAAAGAAACAAACAAGAAAACAGAATCCTAACTACCTAGTTGTGCTCCCCGGCAACGCCGCCATTCTGATGAGCCAAAAAACTAGCCTGGTTAAGTTAATAAATTCAAATGTCATTATTACCTTAGCAAGCTAGATGGATATAGAGAAAATTTTTATTTAACCACTAAAGGAATCAAGCAAATCACACAAAGTGGTCTAGCTACATTTATTAACCCGGTATAGCGACCAAGGTCAAACATAAGGAGCACTAATAAACCTAGGTAGTCAAGTCACAAAGATTCAAAGGATTTTTATTTTCTTTTTAGTGGTTTTTATATTTTGCAAATTTTTAATTTTTGAAAATAAGGAAAATAAAGACAGAATAAAAGACAAACACACACATTTTTGTATTTTTCAAATATAGTAAAAATGCTCAAAATCCCATACAAAAATATTTTTATAATTTATATATTTTATACTATTTTTGGTAATATTTCAAAGATTTTCAAGTTTTTATATGATTTTCAAATAAATCAAAAATTAGGAAAATGGAAGCAATGAACTGCTAGGAGTATTTTGCAAAATAAAAATATAAAATAAGTTCAAACTCCTCGTTGTTAACTTTATCACAAATTACATATAAATGTCTACAAACAGAAACTAAAAATACAATTTTTTGGATTTTTCAGCAATTTTATATGATTTTTATGGCATTTTTAGGTTTTTG
The DNA here is from genome assembly GCA_037367405.1 of Ottelia alismoides. Classification (NCBI taxonomy): domain Eukaryota; kingdom Viridiplantae; phylum Streptophyta; class Magnoliopsida; order Alismatales; family Hydrocharitaceae; genus Ottelia; species Ottelia alismoides. The sequence continues at coordinate 1,646,764 of JAZKJV010003675.1, forward strand.
CAAAAATTTAAGATTTTATGAAAGCAAATGAAATGAAACTTGGATAGAAAGTCAAACAAAGCAAAACAAGACTATTGTAAGTTTTTTAGAATTTTTGTGGCATTTTTCTAATTTTTATGATTTTTCTAATGCAAATAGGGACTTTTTTCTAATATTTTAATTTTTTTTCATAATAATAAATAAAAGGAAAATAACAAACAAAAATCACCATAATTAAAATACACTAGTAGAAGCTATAGGTAATTTTATGCAATTTTTCGAGTGGTTCTTCTATTTATTGCAATTAATAAAAGAGTATAAAAAATTAGTACATAGAGGACATGAATGTAACAATTTCAATTCTTAGGGCCAAAAACAAACAAGCAATAAACTACAGGAGCCCCTATCACAAATAATCCAGTAAAAGCATGGGGTACACGTGACTCAATTGTAGAGGGGTATTTTGTAATTTCAAAAACTTTTCTCTATTTCATTAACCAATCTAAGTCACAAGGTTAAGTTTACAAAATACCCACAAAAACACATTTACATGCACGTGATTTCAACTCAACTTGATTAAAATGCAAATAATAAAAATGCAAGGTCCTAACTGCAAAGGTTTTTACTAATTATTACAATTAATGTACTAAAGCGAAATAAAGGAAATGATAGGGTAAAAGGTACAATATACCATAGCAGAAGTGTGCGACATGTGGCTCTGGCAGGATCTGACGGTCTGGACTCGGTGCCGGCCTAGGGTTGCGATCTGGTATGGAAAAAGATCCGATGGCTCAGGGGAATGTCGGGGACATGCAGTCAAATCTGACACGCTAGTATGGATCCAACGGTCTAAAATGTTGGCACTGAAGTCTGGCATGGAAGGGCCCCAGATCTGATCTGAGTGCTGGTATTTAGGGGTACTCGGACGACTCAGATCAGATTTCGGTGCAGAGGTTCTTCATCCAACGGTAAGGGCGCCTACTGGAAGAACTATGAAGAAGGTGCAACCAGGTGAACTTCGACCAGCTATGTAAGGCGCTCAAGAGCTCGGATAGGTTGGCAACAAGGCCCAGCACCCTCTAGGAGATGGTCTGCATCGAATGAGAACCCCAGATGGCTTGGTGAACGGTTGGATGTGGATCTGGAAGGTACAACACCTGAAGGTGCTCCGCCGCTAAAGTAGAGAGTCGAGTTGAGCCTCGAGCTTACACTTGAACCTGCAAGGATATCCTATGCTCAAGGGGGAGCCTCAGCAGGGGTTATTTGTGGCTAAAAAGAAAAGAAGCAGAGGGGGAGTGGATTTGACTTCGGGCGGAAATGAAGGATAGAAGTTCAGGCCTAATCTCACTTTGATACGCGAGATTGAGGATAATTAGAGCTGGTAGAAGGTGGGTCAATGATGCGATGAGTTGATCTGAACGGCTAGATGGTCAAGGTGGAGCTCCGACCTGATGGTTGGAGCAGTGAAAGAGTGTGGCGGTGCAAATGAAAAAATCGACGATGAATGGAGAAATGAAGTGGAAACAAGTATACATTAGGTGACTGGAGCGGAATGCAAGGTAAGGTGATGGTGGAGGCGGAGTTGTGGCCTCAACCCAGCTGCGGGAGTCTAAGGAGGTTGGTCGCGAAGGCGATGTCCAGTCACGAAGCGAGCTATGCTCAACTCAGCATTGATCCAAGCTTCGAGAAGGCCCAGGAGGATCATGCCACTGCCCTACAGACACTGGTGGAGGAAAGGAGGTGCAAGGAAAGAGCTACCCCACAGTGGAGGCGGAAGAAGATGATTTATAGGTGCCCTAGGGTTATGGAAAGATCTAGTGAGAGCACGCAACCCTACGGGGATCCGGACCTGCATAGGGATCCATGAGGATCACAGATCTGCAAGGAAGAAAATGGTCCTCAATCCAAGGCAAAAGGCAATCTGGGCATGAGAATGCATAGAAATCGAGTCCGACGAAGGTATGTCGGGGAGAACCCGGTTGAAGGATGGGTTGACCTGGGTCAACATACTTGAGTTAACCAATCAGTAATTAGGAATATACAAAATAAAAGAAAATTACATTAAAAATAGTAAAGATTTTAAAATAAAATGTTATAAAAATAAAAAAATAGTTATTTTACAAGCTATTTTTTCATGGTTTTTAATAATTTTTATTAGCACGTATGTTATGGTATATACAATATATATTGTTATGTACATGTATAATATACATATATTTTATATACATATATTTTGATTTTAGTATTTTTAGAAAAAAAACATTGTTTTATATTTTATTTATTTGCAAAATAATTTAAAGAGTATAAAAATATTTTTATTGGATTTTTACAATTTAATTAGTAGTGTTAATAAAATAATATTATGTATAATATATACAATATTGTTGATATTAAACAATGAAGAATTGATTTTATTTTTGTTTTATTTTATATTTTATGAATTTTATTTTAATTTTTTAATTATTAAAAGTATATGCAAGTGTTCTAAAAATACAATATACACATAATTTATATACAAAAGAAATAAGTAAATAAATATATATAATACATGTATAGTTCAATTATACACAATTTAATTTTTGCAATTATTTTTATCATTTACATTACATTTTATTTACAAATTTTATTAATGAAATTAAATTATTTTGAGATTATTTTATTTAGAAATAGAAATTGGTGAAGGATATAAACAAAATGAGTGGTAATGCATCCATACAACGAATAAGGACCATATCTCTCCCTACTTTATTCCTTGTCGATCAGGCCAATATTTGACCTTCTCCGGGGTTTAGGTCAGTCTGTATTTATTGCATAAATACATTATTATTTTATTTTCTTTCTTTTTCTTTTCTTCTTTATTCTTTTATTTTGATTAAAAAGAATGTTAATCACACAATATTAACAATTGCATGCACAATGCTATTTTATTGTATTGATATATATATACACACAGATATTTTGTATAGGGAATTTGGCTAAAATAAAAGAAAAAAGGATGTGAATCAAGGATTCATAAGGGACCAACTCGGGAAGGGGGTTATCCCGAGTCTGTGAAGACATATGACAGACGATGGAAGGTCGAAATCTCACGGAGTCTGAGTGTAAAATATATCTAGTCGTCATCTTTGATGTCAAAAGAAAGTACAGGAGAATATGATGTCAAGTCAAGAACATGAGTGCGAAGGCATATGAGATGCAGAATAACGCAAATGCCTCACATACAAACACAATGCAAACCCCATATTCACAAACTTCACACAGTCTGTAAGAGTTCGATCTTTTATCTTTTCAATTTTATTTTTTGTGATCAATCAATTGTATTAAGCAAACTCATAGAGGGTGTCGCCCTATCGCCCAGCGTACACGCTCACAGTCCCCCAGACAGTGGTACCATCTTCCTGGGTTGTCGGATTATATCAGGCCCAAAGTGAACTATGAGGTATGAGTACACCAAAATGACTCTATGGTTAGAGGCAAGTGCTTACAGTTGCAACCATGCACCGAAAAGTGATGCACTGGTACTTAAGGCACACGTCCAGGGATTTTTGGCTCTAATCCTTAAGGTTGCATCCTTATCCACTCTGTCTGGAGTTGAAACCTAAATACGATGAGGGATTTGCTCTCCCAATACAAATTTAGTCCATGTATTTTCAATTTTTTTAGTCAAGTTTTTAAAAGATAAAAAAATATATTTTTTTATTTTTTTAAGGTTCTCACTTTTTTTGATATTTTCAGAAATATCTAATGGGATGTTGGTTCTTTCTAGTTTCCAAAAATGTGTCTTACGGAAGGAGAAACATGGAATGCGATGGAAAATGATGATGCATGCAGAGATAGAAGTCATACCTTGCGCCAGCAATCTACATACATATGATCCACGTTGAATTTTAAAGCCTAGGCTAATGCATGCAAAAGAAATGAAAACCGAGTCGTAATCATCAGTTCTAACGTAAGAATGAATTAATTTTTCAAAATAACATGACTTACGCCAAAGTGTTGATTAGAGATATGGGTTTAACTTTAGTTGTGTAATCAAACAAACATACACACCTAGGCTCAACAAAATCGCAAGAAACAAAGAAAAATCAAAGAAAATCGAAAACCATGGTGAGGTCCGCCAAGTGCACTGACACCTCATGAAACAAACCTCGAAAAATAGTCAAAGTCAGGGTACATCGGGATGTCCTTAGTGGGCCCCTTGCTACAAAAAGACATAGGCAAGTGCCCCTTCCTCTCTCACAAAAAAAGAAAAATGGGAAAGTGCCCTCTCTCAGAAGAAAATAAAAAAAATGTCCTACAAAAAAATCATTTACTGTTTAACTTGCTTTCCCAATGTAACCGGATAGGAGAAGAATAATCTGATCTCTACACTCTCAGTTGAGTCGGCTTCCAAAAAAGTCAGCTAATCCTACAAGCCCTGCAAAATAGGTTAGCTAAAAAGATAAAATCAAATAAAAAAATCAAATAAAACCTTCACATAAATCAAATACAAAACAGGCTCAAAAATCAAGAGAAAGGACTCAAGAATAGCCGATAAAAATTGAGAAAAGAAAACCAAAATATCAGACAAAAAAATCAATCAAAACTCTCGAAGAAAATAAGAGAAAATCAGAAGAAAAAGAAAATAGTCAAAAATCATGAAAAACCGAAGAAAACCGCAAAAATAAGAAAAGAAGAAAATCAAGAAATAAAAGAAAAAATCACAAGAAATAAAACTCGAAAAATCTCAAGCACGGCTACGCCTCCCTAACAACGGTGCCACTTTGATAACCATCTTAGACCAAGCGATAGAATAGTGTCGAAGTAGAAACTGCTATAAAGAGAGACCGTTAATCAAACAAAAATAACAAACACCGAAAAATATCAGGGTTTGGTTCACTATTTACTTATACAGGCAAGTGTTCCTGGGTCGAACACAAGGAGGTAGAAAAATGCGTTCATGAAAATTCAAGTAAAGAAATATTTTTGCGATATTTTTATCTCTCTTTATTTTTTCTTTTAATGTGACAAACTCTTTTTTATTTTTAAGTTTTAAACTTTTTTATTTTATTTTTAATTTCTAATTTTTATTTGATTTTCAAAGTGATTATTTTTTGCAAACAACTTATCTACAATCAAGTAGGTAAGAAATAGGGTAATAGTGTTACTATATATTAAAGAAATCGACTTGAGCAGTGGGCTCAAGAAAGAGATGAAAAATACAATACAAATTGGGTCAAAAATTGAGAAATAAAACTCACAAAGAAAACATCAAAAAAAGAGTAAAAATGAAAAGAAATACAATGATGACTGAATAATATGTCTAAGGTCCACAATGTAGTCCAAAGTCTAGTGTAATAATGTAGAAAAATATAACATAAAAAAAGCCTTCTTTTGGAATAGGTCCCTGGTTTGCGACATATTTGCAAGAAAAAACTCTAGAATTTGTAAATAGGTCCCTATTGCAATAATGCAAAACATTGGAGGCGCTTCTAAATATCCTGGAAATTCTAGATTTAGTTTACAATTTTTCCACCCCTTGAAAGTGAGTGGTTATGATTAGATTAGTGCGGGGTGTTCTGGAGCGTCGGCTGGTGCCACGCGTCGCGCACCTGTAGAATGTGTTCCTACAACTGTTCTTCCCCAAACTAGCGAGTTATGGCGGCGATCTTCACTTCTGGTTGATCTGTGGCAATGGTAAGGCTTCTTTAGGGCTAAGAGGGGTTTGCATATCTCCTCTGAGCTCTCCTCCAATGTGAAGGGATAGAAGAAGGTGGTGGTGATGCTCCATAATCCAAGGGGTTCAAACCCTAGTATCAGCTTCTGGAATGTAGCTCCAATGATGCTTTGGCGAAGAAGATGATCTCCAGATGATATTTGATGAAGATGATACGGTCCAGAATCTTGTGAAGAACCTGCAAGATGATGTTGATGCTCGATCCACAACGGAATCGGCCGAGATTATAAAAAAATGCAAGTTCATTATGTTTCCAGGAAATGGATTTCCATATTAAAATTAAATGGGTTTTTCTTTGAATTGGAAGATGATATTAATTGTGAATTGTAATTAGCTGATTAAGGATCACTAATGACGTGATCACACTACCTATTTGGTTACGAATATTGATGAAATCGAAAGGGAAATGTAGGAGATTGACCTGGAAATGAGGGTGTATGACCCATGATCATATCTCGAATGTCGGTCATCACTAGAACTCTATGCGCACGATGGCACGATGCAAGGTGATGAAATATCTTAGAACTGCTCCCTAGTTATCCCTCTTCCACGCGAAGCTCACCTCAGGCCCTATCACAACTATAGAGAGGAAGAGAATGAGGTGAAAGTGGTTGTTCATGAAGGATATGGTAAGATCCTTAAGCGCATCACGGAAGCATGAGGATCACATCATATGTGATCAGGAGCGACTAGTCACACTAGTTGCTCAAGGCAGCAGAATTTAAAATTTTCATGCGATGAAACAACATGACCCAAGAACACTTCTCGGATCGTTTAATCTAAACCACAAACAAGTATAAGGGTTACCTCTTGAAGCGTGGATGCGATCGAGTTCCTAAACGAAGGGACCTCCTGTCTCAAGTCGGATCCAACGGAGGAGACACTTGCGAGCGCGTTGATGAAACACATGCATCTCACAATCCATATTTATGATCCAAGCGACGGATCTCCTAATCTTGTCACACGAGATCTGACGTCTTCTTCACGAGCGAGGCACATCGAAGGAGACAAAGATTCACAAGCAAGCAATCTGGCAGCATAATGATGACGCTGTGACGATGGAGACTCTCTCTAGGGCTCCATGGTGGATGGCCACAATGAGAGAGAGAGAGAGAGAGGATGTGTAGAGAATAAGAGAGAGAGCATATGTTGTTGTTGTTGTTGTTGTAGTTGTTGTCTCCAACTCGTGTGTGTATGTGTGTGTGTAAATAAGAGAAAAGGGGGTGCCTCTCCTTTTATAATATTTTGGGATCCATGGATCTCAATCCGTGGACAACATAAATCCAATGGCTCACATTGATTTGTGTTTCTTTTAATGGCTATGATCTTGTTGCTAAAAACACAACAATAATTAATTTAATTAAATCAAATATATATTGAATGTAGTTTGATTTATACTAAATCAATCTCCATTGGAGAAATAAGTAGGAGGCAAGCCTCCTTCCATGAGAGGAGTGGACGACCACCACATTCCATGTAGGAATTGTGGTCGTCCACCTTCTCTACAAGGAAGGTGGTTTTCTCCTCCTATTTCGTGAGATTCCATTATCCCATGAATTTCTCCAATATTTGCAACAACTTTCGTTGCACATTGTTTCACAAAAATAAATCAAATTTATTTTGTAAACATTGCAATCATGCCAGTGGAAATTTGTGAATCAAATTCACAAACCAAAATAAAATGTAAATTACATTTTCAATTTATTGTCCAATGTGAATCCAATTCACATCAACATTTAATTAACAAATGTAAATTACAAATAGCTCTCTCTTATATATTATAAATTACATTTATAATATATATGATTAATATGGATAGTGTTATCGACATTATTTAATATCCATGATAATTAAATCACATTTAATCATCTTGGATCTCTATTCTCATGTGCCTAAATAATATGAATCACATTCACATTATTTACATCTTTGATGATCAAATCACATTTAATTATCTTAGATAACTCTCCATATAATATTAACTAAATTCATATTATTCATGATAATTAATTCACATTTATTTATCAATTTCTTAATGCTCGGATACACATATCAAAAGTAAAATTATCCTTGAACCCTTTCAAGGATAATGCACTTTCTCCGCGGATACTTGGAGATAAGGACAGAGCGATTGTATTTTCCACGTATAGTGACTTGGATATTGAGATCATATCTCAAATCCAGCTCTTGCGGACCTCCCATTGATGCTTGATTAAATCAAGGTCGTAGACCCAATCTTCTCATTGCATCTGAATCGTATTCATATCTCTGTCCAACACTTGGACCAAGATTAGATCACTTCTCTGCTGAGAGGAGTCACTAAAATCTAGACCCGTTTCATCACTCCCTAGGAATGGTAGCGTCATTGTTATACAATCATTTATGATCATATCACCCTCAGGTATTCCTTATACATGTACATCCCGCATACTGGAAGATCCAGAATAATCCTGAAATATTAAATCAATTTTACACTGTCTACTTTAGGGATTTATCATTAAGTTTCTCGTTTGACCATTGGGAGTTGGTATCGATCATATACTTTCCAAAAGCATATATCATACCTAGGTGTTGATCATATACTTTCCAAAAGCATATATCAAACCTACAAATTCAGTCAAGCTTCCAAAGTGAGATGATCGTGCACGACATTTGGTTCTTCCCAATATCTCATTAGTGAGCTCATGTCTTCCAGTTCAGTAACTGAACATGTATGATCCCTTTGAGAGATCGTATGACTCATATGCCCTTGCATGCACACCAGCGCGCCGGTGTATAGACCTTGGTTAGGTCATCAACCTATTGGTCAGTCAAATGCACATATTCAGACATATAGTAACACATATGTCTCCGGTCAGAGGATGTGTGCCTATATCGTGACAGCATACAACATAGGTCTTTGGTTATCTCGATCTCATTAAGTCAACTCTTTGACCTAACTTATCTAAAACCTCCAAATCTCTATTCCTATGCAGAGGACATGCATCAAGAGGTCGATTAGATATCAGCTTTCAGAGAAAGGATTGCTATCTCTTTCTCAGGCTGGAGATCCTCTCTTAATAATCATTTAATGGTGTTTGATGAGTCCTCAATCTAACTCTTTAGATATTCATCCAAGCACCAGCCTCTATGATTCAATAATTGAATCAACAGTTGTATGATCATTAATATGGCCATGGTACATAACCCTAATTGTACTAAGAGACCTATTATGCACATTAGTTATTCTTCATTTTAGATCAGGGAATGATATTTGAAATAATACTTATTGCATAATGGCTCGCCGTGGGCTCGCATGTCCAACAATCTCCCACTAGCCCAAAGAGTCATTAATGTGCTAATCATTAAACCGACACCCATGTAACAATCACAGGCAATTTAGAAAAATAGCTAGGTAAGCTGATCAGTCACTTTGTTCCCGAGAGACTACGCCAGGTCATTTTACGGCACTTGCATATCTCCTAGTAGCAGTGCTCGCATCTAATGCGAATATTGCATCTTATGCAACCGATACTCAATATTGGTCATTATAGTGTCCTTGAAACTATAGATCAATAATCATTATAACCAGTACGTAATTTCTATTATCCTTAACAGAATACCTTATTCCCAAAGATCTCTCTCTCTCCTAAGATATATGCGATTAAGACCTTTTAGATCACTATCTATAAAGTCTTAAGTTCTTGAAGATAAGACTTTGAGATCACTATCTCTAAGTCTTGTCATCTTTGAAGATATTGTTATTACTGTAATCAAGTATTTTATTTCCATAGTAGGATTAGTAATAGGTTACTACTCCTATTGCATGGCAGACATCTAGTTTTTGTACACATCTAGCGTACACCAGGCTTCTCAAAATTGATGCACAAGCTTAAGCAGTTTTATCATTCACTTGCTCAACTCTTTGAGGTGATATTCCTTCAGATAGGTCGGTACCATATCTTATGGGAAGGAATACTTTCTTGGAATTTTCTAGAAAATGAAATGTCTGAGGTGTACCACTAATGTGGCAGTCTCAATACCCTCTTCTCTTTGCTTCTGAACACTTTCAGAACTATGATCTATGAGGTATCCTTGAGATCACATCTCAAGGTATGGAAAAACTAGATTATAAAGCACTTATTATCATCATTATATCATTCAAAATGATTAGGATATTATCTACATTTAGCATGATGAATACAATTGCACTCCCACTAAGCTTCACATGGTTCATCAAGATTCTATTTGAAATCATAACCTTTATAATTTCATCAAATCTAATGTTCCAACTATAAGAAGCTTATTCGAGTCCATAGATGGAGTTCTTCAGTTTGCACACCTTACTTTCCTCAACTATGAAGCCATGGGGCTACTTCAAATGAATATCCTCGGAGAGGTATTCATAGAGGAATACAATCTTGACATCCATCTTGAAGACGTCAAAAGTCAAGTTGTGTAGCTATAGTTAGCAATATTCCCATGGGTTTAAGCATGGTCACTGAAGAGCAAGTCTCATTTCCAGCGATGTCTTCTATTCAGTGTGTAGCTCATGGCTACGAGCCATGCTTTGAAGGTCTCTACCTTCCCATCGAGTTCCCTATTTCTCTTGAAGATCCATTTATATCTTAACAGGTCTTACCCATATAGCTGGATCCTCGAGGGTCCATATACAACATTTATATATGAAGTCTACTTTATACTTTATTGCTAACAACCATCTTTCCATGTCATAATCTTCAGAAGTTTCATCACATGAAGTAAGATTATTGTCAAACTTAACTGACCTATGGAATCCATCCTCAAACACTTTCGAAGAGGTATTGGCATATCATCTTTAATTGTCCTTTTAGTTTCTGATTTCAGGAGCCTCATTATCTTGTCATGATTCAATGAGTTCCTTTACTTCATTTCATCTTGATTCTCAAGAATCTCGTCCTCTAAGAATCATATCCATAGAGATGAAATCTTTTAAGAGACTCAAGGTTATAAAGTAGGTATCCAATACCATCCTTTATAATACTAATGAAGTAGCACTCTTTGGTGCTAGATTCTAGCTTACTTGCATGGATCCTAATCAGGGATATATTTTGTAGTCTCTACTATATATACCTTCGAAACTAAGAAGTAATTATGTTAAGATCCATCATTGATCAAATCATGTTATACATGATCCAATTATATCTCCCTACAACTCTATTGAGTTTAGGTGTATCATGAGAAGTGAGATAAGAATGATATTCCTGTCTCCATAAGGTATTCATTGAATTAATCTAATAGGTACTTGCTACCTTGATTAGATCAAATTCTTTCATCTTCCTTCAAACTTTGGTTCTAAACCAAAATTGTGAAATCTTTGAACATTTCAAAGCGTTTTAAGGTGAAGGAAGAAATCTCATATCACAAATAATCATCGAATGATATCACATATCATTAATGTTTATTATGATATAGATGATCCCCATACATCAATATGTATGAGATCTTGAATACCTTGACATCTTACATCATTCCCGGAGAAGGGTGTATTGGACATTTTACTTTGAATACAATATTCACAAGTACGTAAGATTTGAAATTTCATACAATCTAAAATTTCATGTCTTACAAGTCTATTCATTAATAGACAAATGTCCAAGGCTTGATGCCATATCATTGTCAAATGATCTTCATCCTCTTATTGATCATTAAAGGTTTAAATTTTCAGTATTAGAAATGTTAATGAACCATTCATTAATTTTGTGATCGCATCGTATGCAACTCAGATGAAACCACATGAGGATCGCATCGTATGCGATCGGGAGTGACTAGTCGCATCAGTTGCTCAAAGCAGTGGAATTTAAAATTTTCATCCGATGAAACCACATGATCCAAGAGCACTTCTCAGGTCATTTCATCTAAAACACAAGCAAGTATTAGGTTACCTCTTGAAGCGTGGTTGCAATCGAGTCTCTAAACGAAGAGACCTCTTATCTCAAGTTCGATCTGACGGAGGAGACGCTTGCAAGCACGTTGATGAAACACGTGCTTCTCGTAATCCACGTTTATGATCCAAGCGATGAATCTCTTGATCTCGTCAAATGAGATCCGATATTTTCTTCAAGAACAAGGCACACCGAAGGAGACAAAGATTCACAAGCAAGTAATCCGACAGCATAATGACGACGCTGCGACGATGGAACTCTCTCTAGGGCTCCATGGTGGACGGCCACAATGAGAGAGAGAAAGGATGTGTAGAGAATGAGAGAGAGAGAGCATATGTTATTGTTGTAGTTGTTGTCATCAACTTGTGTGTGTGTAAAGAAGAGCAAAGGGGATGCCTCTCCTTTTATAATATTTTAGGATCCATGGATCTCAATCCATGGACAATAAAATTCCAATGGCTAGCATTGATTTGTGTTTCTTTAAATGGCTATGATCTTGTTGCTAAAAATACAACAATAATTAATTTGATTAAATCAAATATGTATTGAATATAATTTGATTTATATTAAATTATCCAATGGAGAAATAAGAAGGAGGCAAACCTCCTTCCATGCGAGGGGTGGATAGCCACCACATTCCACTCTACAAGGAAGGTGTCTTTCTCCTCTTATTCCATGAGATTCCATTATCTCATGAATTTTTCCAATATTTGCAACAACTTTTGTTGTAAATTATTTCACAAAAATAAATCCAATTTATTTTGTGAACACTACAATCATGCCATTGGAAATTTGTGAATCACATTCACAACCCAAAATAAAACGTAAATTACATTTTCAATTTATTGTCCAATGTGAATCTAATTCACATAAACATTTAGTTAACAAATGTAAATTACAAATAGCTCTCTCTTATATATTATAAATCACATTTATAATATATATTATTAATATGGATAATGCTATCCACATTATTCAATATCCATGATAATTAAATCATATTTAATCATATTGGATCTCTATTCTCATGTGCCCAAATAATATGAATCGCATTCACATTATTTACATCTTTGATAATCAAATCACATTTAATTATCTTAGATAACTATCCATATAATATGAACTAAATTCATATTATTCATGATAATTAAATCACATTTAATTATCAATTTCTTAATGCTCGGATACATATATCAACAGTGAAATTATCTTTGAACTCTTTCAAGGATAATGCGCTTTTTCGGCGGATGCTTGGAAATAAGGAAAAGGTGATTGTATTGTTCCCTGTATAGTGACTTGGATATTGAGATCACATCTCAAATCTAGATCTTGTGGACCTCCCATAGATGCTTGATTAAATAAAGGCCATATATCCAATCTTCTCACTGCATCTGAATCACTTTCATATCTTTGTCCAACACTTGGACTAAGAGTAGGTCACTTCTCTACTGAGAGGAGTCACTAAAATCCATACCTGTTTTATCACTCCCTAGGAATGGAATCGTCATGGTTATACAATTGTTTATGATCACATTAGCCTTAGGTATTCCTAATACTTGTACATCATGCATACTGGAAGACCTAGAATAGTCCTGAAGTATTAGAAAATTTTACACTATCTACTTCAGGGATTTATCATTAGGTTTCTCATTTGACTATTAGGAGTTGGTACCGATCATATACTTTCCAAAAGCATATATCATACCTCGGTGTTGATCATATACTTTCCAAAAGCATATATCAAACCTACAAATTCAGTCAAGCATCCAAAGTGAGATGGCCATGCACGGAATTTGGTTCTTCCCAATATCTCATGAGAGAGCTCAGGTCTTCCGGTTCAGTAACTAAACTTGTATGATCCCTTTGAGAGATTTCATGCACCCCAGCACGACGGTGTATGGACCTTGATGAACTCCTAATAAGGAACCTATTATGCAAATTAGTTATTCTTCATTTCAGATCAGGAAATGATATTAGCAATAACATTTATTATATAATGGCTCGCCATGGGCTCGCATGTCCAACAGTTCGATCAGGTGTTTCTGGTTCTAGAGAAAATTAGGAGAAAGTTCTGATGTTTAGGGAGTTAAATAGGTGAATCGATAGAAGAAGAAGAATTATCTAATGATGGGTATGTAAGAGGTTTGTTAGAATGAGATAATGAATGGTTTAGAACGTGAGGAGGTGTAAGATGACACGTGAAGAAATAAGAGTATCAGTAGTTAGAACAGAATGCTCAACCAACCTTCTTGAGGAAGAAGGCTTCAAGTGTTGACACGTGTCAGCACTTGGTTGGCTAATTTTGATAACATTTAAATTAAATATCAAATAATGTTATTTAGATTAGATATAAAAATGAAAAATATAAATAAATAATATATTATTTTATTGTAAAATGTATTTTCATAAATAATAATTATTTCATGAAATATAAATATAATAATATTAAATATGTATAAATAATACTTGATAAATAGATGTTGCATTTTAATTTAATAATTTAAAAAGGACATTCATTTTTATATTTTATTAATTATTAGGATAATAAATAACATGTATGTGAATTTTTACAGATTTTAATGAAATAATTTAAATAAATTAATAGATACAGGTATATACTCTACATTTCAATTTCATCTATAAATTAGGATTTTAGAATTATTTAAAATATTAAATAGTGTCAAAAAATTCTGAAATAATTCATGGTTAAAATACAAGATCAAGAAATAATTAAAAATTATAAAATCAATAAAACTATAAATAGTGTGTTCTGCCAGAAACCCAATTGTCATTAGGTCCCAAAACAGGCTTTTTGCAGACGGACTCTGATGTTAGTGAAATCACTTCAATAATTAGAGAATACTATTTTATGAACATTAAAGGTGAGTAGAGTGAAATTGGAGTTGGTATGATAAAGTTATGTTGTTCGAAAGTTGTGAAATTGACCATTTGAAAGTTGGATTTCCTGGCATATATACAAGATAATATTTTTAACTTATTTTTATATTTTTCAATACATTTTTAGAAATAGTTAGGAAAAGAGTTTGGTGAAAAATATGTCAAATGAATTACTTAAAAATCAATGAAGTTTTGGTATTATTTGATAATTAATGAGGAATATGTAGAGTGTATAAATAATTCTTTTGTGGTTTTCTTCCTTATCTCCTCCTACTTATTTGTTTGTCGACCAATCCATGCTGATTTGGTCTCGAGGGTTAGGTTGTAAATATATCTTGCAGCTATATTTAAATTTTGTAAGTCATATTGTACATATATACATATCTACAATATGCCTTCTTTTTATTTTCTTTATTTTTATTATTTTATTTATTTGCATTTTTTATTGCATAAAAGTGCATTTTTATTCATGAATGAAGTTTTGTTAATAAATGGAAATTAATAGATATTTACATGTATTTGTTAAGGGTAAGACAAAATGCAGACAGAATGTTAATGAATCATGGATTCATGAGCCGACCTCATGGCTTTGTCACTGTCAGTGGTTGACGGATCATGATGAGAAAGTTGGCTAAGTCTTCATTTTGTTCTGGAATGAAGGGTTGTTGGAAGAGTTATTTTGTTTTGGCTGAATTTGAGGAATTAAATAGAGGGATTGATGAGAAATTGGAAAAGATTCAAAGGATAATGTAAAAACTAGTTATTATGTGATGAAGATGAACGGGTTAGATTAGAGAATAGAGATGAATAGAAGTGGGAATAATTTCATGAAGTGAGGTTGTTGGAACAAACTTCCAATCGTTCTTGAGGTGGAAGAAGATATGTGGCGCTAACATATGTCAGCAACACATAGGTAATAACCCAAATAGGTTATAAATTAGATATTAAATATTAGATGGTATTATTTTAAATAGGTATACAAAAAATATAAATAATTAATATACCTAAATTATGGTACAGTTTATTTTTATAAATAATATATATTTTATGAGGTATAAATATAATATTAGTAAATATATAGTGTAGCATATAAATAGCTTTTATATTTTTAAATCAATCATTCAATAAATAAAATGTCATTTTTATATTTTACTAATTAATATAATAATAAATTAGGGTTGTTTGATTTTTTATGGTTTTAATAAAATAATTTATGTATTAATAGATGAATATCATGTAGTTCAAATTCATCTATATTTTAGTTTTTTATTTATTTAAAATATTAGATAAATGTTTTAATTTCTAACTTTTTATAGATAACTACAAAATCAATAAGATAATTTAAAATTATAAATCAAATGTTCTATAAAAAGTATTTGCAGAATAAAATAGATAGCCTAAAAACTGAATTGTCATTAGGTCCCAAAACTGACTTTTTTCAAATGGACTCCGATGCTAGTGAAATCATTCAATAATTAGAGGATATTATTTTATAAACTTTAGAGATAAGCAGAGTGAAATTAGAGTTCGTATGAAGAAGTTATGAGGTTCAAAAGTTGAGAAAATGATAATTTGAAAACCAGATTTCTTGGCAAATATAAAAGTTGGAATTATTTATGATTTTTATATTTTTATATGCCTTTTATAAACACACATGAGAAGAGTTTGGTTAAAAATATATATAAATTTATTAATTAAAATTAGTTAAAGTTTTGGTAAATAATGAATAAATAAATATTGATGTGTAATGTGCATAATTATTTATTTTTATATTTTCTTCCTTGTATACGCTTACTTTCTTGTTTGTCAACCAAGTCTTGCTGACATGGTCTCGGGGGTTAGGTTATATAAATATATCTTACAGCTATATTTATATTTAATTAGTCATATTGTACATATATACATATATACAGTCTGCCTTCATTTCTTTTCTAGAAAAGGCTACCCAACCTCCTAGATCCTTTACATAAAAAGAAGGGTTAAAAGCGATTTTATCCATCTCTGAATGTACACCCATTTGATTATTGGATCCATATTGATGCAATGTGTCCTCTTGGCCAGCCAGTCCTAAAACGAAAGGTCCACTCTCGTAGCCTAGGAAGAACTCTATCAATGGTTGGCAGATGGATGCTCTATTCTCGCTGCACATAGGCATAGGGAGTTTTACACCAATGGAGTCAGCTCACAAGAAGTATAAACCATAGCTCTAGACTCTGCATCCGCACTTGAACGCGGGCAGGCTTTTATCTAGAATATGTAGAATGAGGTGATCGAAGAAAGGCAGTTGTGTGCATCTTCCGTGAGGGGAGTAGTCGGTAAGTAGCAAGGCTAGGGACTAGGGGAAGGGAGGATGCGGAGCATCGAGAAGATCATATGGGTGTGGTTCATTTTATTATTTTATTTATATACATGTTTTTTATGCATAAAAATACATTTTTTATTTATGAATGGCATTTTTATAAGAGATGAAATTTAATGCATATTTACATGTATTTGTTAATGGTTTTAAGACAAAATGTGACAGAAGTGTTAATGAATCATGGATTCATCACCTGACATTGGACTAAAATGCAAATAGTAAAAGGTTCATGGGTCCAAGAGCAAGATATCCAAAAATATTGCACTTCGAAAGAATGTTTATTTATTAAAACTTAAATACAAAATTAGGGGTTTAGATGTGCAAAATACCCTCCACATGTGCACTCATCAATGGCTTTAATTACATCACTTAAGTGTATATACAATGGATGGCACGTGTCGATTTGTTTATGATTTGATGGTTGTGAATATAGATCTGGAGTGGGGCTCTGATTGGGTGGCTCTGAGATGGGGATGAAGAACGGGGAATAATAACTCCTTCCCTTACCTTCGATAAGTTGTAGCTTCCTTTTATGGTGGTTGTTCGTCATGTTTATAAGCTCAAAATCCTCCTCGAAGTATTCGGTGTCAATGAAGGTCACAGTGGAAGAGGCTTGAAATCAAAGAGGTAAAAGCGATAGCTTGTAGGTGCCTCGATTCGTTCCGAATGGAGCCTTCCAGCTTCTGCACTTCTTAGAACAAGCTTGGGCTCGAGATGGTCACTCTCTACCCAAAAAAATGTAGAAAAAGCATAAAAGTGTGATATGGAATGGGCCTTCGGTGATGAGCGACGGATGGATTTTGATTCATTAATCTTTCCAAAATCAAGTTGATCAGATGAGTCAGATATATGGAGAAAATGGTGGGGGGAAATGTAAAAGTAGGTGGTCGATACACGGGTGTTGCAGTGTGTCACGGTAACTAGAGCCTAGATCTTCGATGAAAAAAATGGATGTTTAAACTACTCTGAATGAAAATGAACAAACTAAAGACCTAAAATATATTAACTAATGATCTATGAATTAAAAGGGATAAAGATACATAGCTCATTTAATTAGGAATGGTTGGGAGTAGAAACTGCATGGAGGAGCTCCAGTGATACTTGAATCGACATAGACCTCCTCCTCCTCACCTTGGATTGATAGGGGAGCACCTCCTGTCATAAGGGTTCGTCTACTAGAATGGATTCAAGGGTTACAGGGGCCAAAAGTGGACTAGGGCACACTAGAGGTCAATGAGAAACTTTATAATAGGTGACTAGAGAGATATCTTCGATTAGGGTTTCCGCGTGAATTGATGGTTGACCAATGAAGAGCTTGGATCCATGTGAAAGCTAATCGTATTGGGAAGATTTTTCATGAAGGAATCATGAAAGGCATAGGTCAGAATCGTAAGAGAAATTTTGTGAAATAGGGTAAATGCATGCTTGAGACCAATTTGAGCGGTGAAAGGAGGAGTTGACCCTGATCGTCCAGTGGCAGACCCTAATTGGTCCACGTGGATCGCTAGAAGACAAAACACAAACAGAAATAAAAATAAAACAAAAATAAAATATAAGATGATTTTATTAATTAAATGTCAAAACATGAAATTTCTTTCTTGTTTATTAAACTATTTTTAGGTGATTTCTTTTTTTATCGACTTATTTATTAGTATGTATTATTTATATACTTCTTGTATAGATATTTATGCTTGTATATTTTGTATTTGCATTTTATTATTTTATTTTATACATATTATGATATTTACATAATTTATTTATTTATAGTACCATTCAATACATAAATATATTTTTATAGGAGTTTTGTTGCTTAGTATTTAGATACAAATAAATATGTATAATTTCAATATATTATACCTATATATTTAGTGTTTTTTAATTATTTTTGGTATGATTGAATGCTTTGGATATTATTTACATTTTATATAGGGGTTAAGTAATATGTAAATTTAATAAAATATTATAAAGAAGTAATGTAAAATGTAAAATATAAAATATATTGGCTTATATACAAATATACAAGCACCATAGTATCCCAATTAGCCGATTTTTGCATCTTGACTTCATTTATATCAAACCAACCATCATTTTATAGATAATTTAATGTGAAATACAATGGAGGTGAGTTTGATAAGTTTTGAGTTTATATGGAGGAGATATTAATCAGTTATGTTAAGTTTACAGCTTTTTCATCTGAGTGTATATAGTAACTTCTGCAGGATTTATTTGTGGCATTATTTTTATTATTTTCTTTATATAATTATGTACAAGTTTCATGTTGAAAATAATTTTATTTGAAGCGTGGTAAAAAGATGTATAAAATTGTGTAAATATAGGCTATATGCAGTATAATGAACACTATGGTTTCTAGGGTTTATGTGTATTACTTTGCCCTTATCTCCCCCTACTTTAATCCTTGTCAACCTAGTCAATGTTTGAATTAGTTTGGGGGTTTATGGTCGGTCAGTATATTTGATACCTCTATTATTTTCCTTCTATTTTTGTTATTTCAAGTTTTGGCTTTACATACAAGTATTAACATGATAATTACAAATTAATTTTATATTTTAATTCATGCGAGTTAGTGATATTTACATGCATTTTACTAGGGATTTTTAATAATAATCCTTATATTGTGGGGCCATGTACCCCGTTTTATTAATCAAAATAAAAAATATTACATTGATGTATATATGATGATAAGACCTCTTCATAATAATGGCCAACATGGCCTTCAAAAAATTGGCCAACATGGCCTCAAAATAAAATAAAAAGGATTAATCACTAATTGCAGCAATTTGTCTAAGGTTCACTAAAATCCAACTCAAAATCTCTAACATGATCATCCTCTCTTGCATTCTCTTCAGAAAAGGCATCATAAATTAGCAGAGGAAGTGAAGGAGGCAAGGTTTTTGTTTTCAATAAGCAAAGTGGATTAGACAATGAAGGAGTTACCTTCTCCAAAGGAGTCTCTTCTTTATTTATTTGCTTCTGTTGCTTAGATTTCATGTTGTTCTTCTTGCTTTCAATTGTCTTCCATCCTTCATCAATTTTAGCAGGCTAGTGATAACTAAATGTTGAAGGATATGGGGTTGTTATTCGCTTGCATAATGATCTTTCCTTTGTTCTTTCACTAATAATCGAGGCACCATTCCTTCGTATTATCTCTATTGGAGGTTAAGTTTATATATACACTTTAAGCAATGTGGCTTTACCATTATCCACATTCTGGTTTCCACCAAATGCAAGGTCTTGTGAATGTTTTTCTTCCTGATCATTTTATTCATTTGATTGTTGTTGCTCTCCCATTTGTTGTTGATCATGAGTCACTTGTTTTTCTCTTATTTTTACTAATGTTGCTCCTGATGTAAATGGTGCTCTAAATTCTCATACTTTGATATTTCTATCTTTAAGGGGTTTTTGCTTGCCATCGTTTTTTGGTTCTTCCATCCCCACCTTTTTCCTACCATTTATGCACTCTTCCACCATGTGCCCCAACAATAAAAATAATAAGTGCAAAACTTGGGCAATTTTTCATAAATGATTTTTTTCTTGAAAGTTTGAGACTCATTTTTAATCCAAGCAAAATCTACTCTTAGTGCAGAAAGATCAATATCCATGTACATTCTAACATAGCTCGGCCTTAAGAGTTATTAACCTCTTCCTCAACACAAATGTATTTTCCAATAACTTTAACGATGGATTTGATAATGTTAGGGCTTTGAAGATGGACATTCAAGTAGGGGAAACCAACCCAAACTACCACTTGAGTTGTTCTGAAAATGGGATGAAATAAAGGATTCCATCTAAGAATGTTGACCCAATCTTGTAGGTATTTCAAGTCCCCAATGACATAACTTTAACAAAGTCATGTTCATATCCAAATCAAATAAGGATATGCTTAGAGTCTAAAGGACCCAAGAAAATTTCCCTTAGTATCTCCCATTTATTCTTCAAAAAAATCCTAAATGATACCAATTCCACCCTGGAAGTTTGGAACTTGGCCACCAAACAAGATGTAAAGAGCATTTGAAGCTAAGCCACCTCATCCTCAGTAATTTCAATAATATGCTCCCCATTTAGAATTTTTGCATCCCTAATAGGAATCGTCTCCCCAAAAGGAGGAGAATTTTTTCCATGCATAAAAGAGGCAAAAGATAGCATCGGTGTTTCTTTATTTGCATCTGCGAAAATTATCTTCAATTCAGATTTTTTTCTCATATTTCACAGCCTCCAGAAATGGAAAGTCTTCATTTAAAATGGATGGTGCCTCCTTTGAATGATCCATCAAAACCAATTATCCCAAAAAAACCATCAACAAATCACATGAAAAGTGCATCTCATGCCACCTCTCCTTCTCAATATCCAAAAATAGAATTCCCAAAAGAGGACAAATACCTTTACCGAAAGAATTCAAAGCAAAATGGATCAAAAGCTCTTCCTTCACTAAAATTTTGAAAATTTCTTCACCACGACTTTCCCAAGATTCCCCCCATGAGTCTCAGAGAACGGATGATCAATTAAAATGGTTGATTGTATATGAACTTTTTCCGTACCAGGAGTAGTGATGGAAAATTAACAATCAACTACAATCTTTGGGATTATATGATTTTACTTTGGATGAACTCTTGGATGCATTTTAAGATGGTCAATTGTATATAACCTTATGTGCTCATCACACAAGAACAATGACAAAATCTCAAGAATCCAAGCCAACAGATTCCATAGATGCAAAATCACGATACAAAAGAAGATAAATCCATAGTAAAGTGCTTTAGAACCAATAATAATCGTTACAAATGATCTAGATTTGAAGAAATCAACGATCTCCTCCAAGTCACCTTTTTTTCTCCAAAGCTTCTCTCTCTTAGCCTAGATTTTAGGGTTTAAGGTTTAGGGTTTATGGTTTTCTTTTACTAGGGATTTAAAGCCAAAATATGAGAATAAAGGTGAATGAATATCTATTCATCAATAGATATTTTATGTATTCTTTGATACATATTTCTTGTGGGTCCTTAATGGGTTAGCTTGGTTCCTAGGATTAATATGAGGTTTCTTACCTTTCTTGACTTAATTAGAAATCCAACATCAAGAAACGTTTTAGTGCGTAAAGTACTAGCTTTATTAGTCCAAAGTACTAGCATTACTAGTCCTCTTTTTCAATTCTAGGTTCACATACAATCCCAAAGATTGTAGTTGTTGGTAAAAGTCTCCAAACATATTATATAATCCTTCATTGTCTTTTGTAAACCTAACTAGATCATCTATAGGATTTCTAGTTTTAGCTTTCAGTTCCCATATGTTATTTTCTAGGTTTACATGTTTCCTTTAAGCAGACTAATCTCAAATCCGTGCTCGTGTTGGGATAATTGTGCACTAGACAACCAATTTATTTTCTTTTTTAGGTTCATAGATTTCTTCGGTAGATCTTAAAATGCATCTAAGACTTCATCTAAAGTAACATCATAAGTTTTTGCCACATCACATATTGACATAAGTCAAAAGTGCTTCCATTCTTCAAATTTATCACAATTATTGTCACATCTAAAGTGTCTTCCAAGGCTTTCTTCTTTGGAAACTTTTTGTGGTGGTTCAATAATTCTCTTTTTCTTTCATTGTCACCATCATTTTTCTTGAAAGATTCATGTTGTATTCCATGAAGCTTTCATTTAAAGGACATTCCTTTTGAAAACGGCCTTTCTTCTTAAAGTTGTAGAATATATCATCACTTTCCTTTTTCTTCGAATCTCTTTCATTCTTTATAATTTAAATCCCTCCTAATATTAGAGTGATGTATTTATCATATGAATTTTCTTCTGATGAGATTGATTTGTCTTGTAATCCTAGGGTTTTGCTTTGTTTCCTGATCTCACATTTTGTTTCCTTCTCTTGTTTCTCGACTTTGGAAGAGAGGAGCTTGATAATCAAATCACCTATAGGAAGTTTATTGGAGTCATTGTCTTCCTTGATCTTAGTTGTCATGATCCTCCATTAAGAGGCTAGCAATTTGAGGAGATCTTTCACTTACAGAGGATCTTCTACATATAATATAACTCCAACCATCGTGAAGTTGACACCCAACATGATGTGCCCACTATTCCTAGGGTCTCTTGTGAAAAGTGGATTGGGAGAGAGAAACCATATTTAGTAGCTTCCTCTACATCAAGATTGTTAAAGCCATCTATGATACATGTTAACCTTGTGTAAATGTTTTTGATTGGTTATCAATCTTCCATCAAGAAAAAGCTTGTGCATTTATTTCAAGAGGCTAATACGAGTTTCTTTTACCTTTTTTACCTCCATATATTGCTCAACTTACTCTAGATTTCATACATTATAATAGGCATGAATGCTAAATGGAATTGGGTTGTCCTTTATTGATAGACAATCAATACTGCTTGTGGAGTTTTCTTTTGTCAAGTATACATTGACTCTCTTACTTATCAAACTTCCTAATCCATCGACTCTAAGAAGATTTGCATCCTTCTTTTTGAAAATCATAATTAGTTCAATCTACGATTTGGCATTGAAGTTATTGTTGTTTAGGTTTTTCTTGACAGGCATGTATAATGAATACAATTATGTCTTTCTGTAGGAATGATGATTGATACCAAATGTGGATATTTATAGGATCAAGATCCTTAGAGGTCCAAGTTTAGAGCTAGGTAAAATAATTCTTTAAACAATAAGCACAAATGGAAAATATTAAACTAGACAACAAACAACTTGAACAGGGTTGTTAACATGGGAACTCAATTGAGTGAAAACCAAAACCTAAATATGAATCAAGGTTCTTGATCAGTCATGTTGTTCAACCCAGCACTATACCGAGTTATTTGTCACATATATCTCAAGCATTTAAAGTATGCATTGGGTTGCAAACCAAATGCTTATACAACTTTGGATTGCACACTAGGATTATGTACAAAAATATACTACTCTATATCAAACAGCAAAGGCTTAAACATTCGATCAAATATCAAAGTTCTTACATGCTTGGATCAAAACTCGAAGTACATGAAATCTTTGATGAAACACCAAGTTCCTACAAACTTGGATCAAACACCAAGCATCTGCAAAAGGGAGTAAAGACAGAAAAAAATACAAAAAATTATCAAAATATAGATTTTGAAGGATATGGAAAAATCCTCAAATGCATCACGGAATCGTGAGTGTCGTATCTGATACGACAGAGAACGACTAGTCGTACTAGTTGTTCGGTGCATCAGAATTTAAAAATTTTTCATGCAATGAAACCACATGATCCAAGAATGATTCTCGGATCGTTTCATCTATAACCACAACAAGTATAATGCAATACCTCTTGAAGCGTGGTTGATTGAGTCTCTACGAAAAGACACCTCCTGTCTCAAGTCCGATCGTCGAAGAAACGACTTGCGAGCACAGGGATGAGTTGCATTGTCCTCGCAATCCAACGAGTTGATCCAAGCACGGTGAACTCCTGATCTTGTTGTACGAGATCGAACGTCTCCTTCGTGAGCGTAGCACTCCAAGAAGACGGAGAACCGCAGAGCGTCGAAGCGGTGGCGTGGTGGCATAGGCGACGACGAAATCCTCTCCTAGGGTTTTGGTGGTCGGCCACCAAGAGAGAGAGGGAGAGGGTTGGCGTGTGAGGAGAAAGAGAGAGAGAGAGAGATGTGCTACCAAATAGCATGTACTTGAGAGCATAGCATGCCTCTCTATTTATAGGGTTTTAGGATCCATGGATCTCAATCCATGTGACATATAAAATCAATGGATGAGACTGATTTATGTCAATCCAATGGTCAAGATTGTTGTTGGTAAAAACCAACAACTTATGATTTAATTTAGATTAAATATATTTGATAAATCAAATATACATCAATCCTAAAATTAAACCAATCAAATAAGGAGAAGATTACAAAGGAGATCATGCCTCCCCAAGAAATAGGGTGGATGGCCACCAATTCCATATAGGAATTGGTTGCCATCCACCTCCTTCCAAGTGGGGGAAATCTCATGGATTTCCGTGAGATTGCATATCTCCTTGAATTTTTCCATTATTTATTCCAACAACTTTTGTTGGGATTTATTCACCAAAAATAATTCACAATTAATTTTGGGAATATTACAATCTTTACATTGGAAAATTGTGAAACACATTCATAACCCAAAACAAAATATAATTTACATTTTCCATTAATTAGACAATGTGTATCCAATATACATTAATAATTACAAATATAAATTATAATTAGATCTCTCTAGTACATTATAAATCACACTTATAATATGATATGAATAATTGGATATTTCTATCCACATTATTCTTATCCATGATAATTAAATAACATTTAATTATCAATTTCTCAATGCTTAGATCATCTTATGGAATTATTCTTGAACCATTCAAGAACAATGTTATTTCTCCTCATATACTTGGAGATAAGGACAGGGTGATTGTATTGTTCCACGTATAGTGACTTGGATATTGAGATCACATCTCAAATCCAGATCCCATGGACCTCTCATAAATGCTTGATTAAATCAAGACCATAAACCTAATTTTCTCATTGCATCTGAACCTCATTCAGATCAATGTCCAGTACATGGACTAAGATTAGGTCACTTCTCTAATGAGAGGAGTCACTAAAATCCAGACATGTTTCATCACTCCCTCGGAGTGGAAGCATCATGGTTATACAATCGTTTATGATCAAATCACCCTCAAGTATTCCCAATACATGTACATCCTGCATACTGGAAGATTCATGATCATCCTGAAGATATAGATCACTTTTACACTGTCATCTTCATGGTCTGATCACTAAGTTTCTCAATCTTGGTCCTTGGGATTTGGTACGGAACATATGCTTTCACAAAGCATATATCTTACCTTCAAATTCATGTCATGCTTCTAAAGCATGACGACCATGCATGGAATTTGATCAGTCCCAATACCTCATGAGTGAGCTCATGTCTCCCGGTTCATAAGTGAACTTGTATGATCCCTTTGAGAGATCGTATTACTCATATGCCCTTACATGCACACCAGCTCGGCGGTGTATAGACCTTGGTTAGGTCATCAACCTATTGGTCTGCCAAATGTACACACTCAGACATATAACAATACATCTGTCTCTGGTCAGAGGATGTTTGCCTGTGATGTGATAGTATTCATCATAGGTCTTTGGTTATCTCGATCTCGTTAGGTCAACCCATTGACTCAACTAATCCGGTACCTCTGAATCACTATTCACATGCAGAGACATGCATCAAGAGGTCGATAAGATATCAGCCTAATGAGAAAAGATTGCCATCTCCTTCTCAGGCTGGAGATCACTACTTGTCAATCATTGATGATGCTTGATGAGTCCTCTATCTAACTCCTTAGATAATCATCCAAGCACCAGCCTCTATGATTCAATCAATGAATCAACGGCTGTATGATTATCAAGTTGGCCATGGTATATAACCCATATTGTACAGAGGGACCTTATAGTGCATTCATTCAATCAATTTCAGAAAGTAAGTGAAACATAATCAATAACTTTTATTGATAAATCATTTCTTACAATAACATTTATTGTAGGAATGGTTCGCCTCGGGTTCACATTGCTAACAATCTCCCACTAGCCCTCAGAACCATTCAGGAACAATCCTTAAACCCATACTCATTACATGTTGGTCGAAAACCTTCTGTGTCAGAGGTTTGGTAAGAGGATCAACAACGTTGTCGGCAGAGGCCACCTTGGTGATGATGATGTCACCACGCTTTTGAATCTCCCGAATGATGTGGTATTTCCTTTCTACGTTCTTGCTCTTCTGATGCCATCTAGGCTCCTTCTCCTAGGCAATAGCTCCCGTGTTATCACAGAGTAGCGGGATGGGAGTATCAGAGGAAACTACGCCAAGCTCCATTGCGCAACCACACCGCCTCCTTTGTAGCATCCGATGCGACAATGTATTTGGCTTCTGTTGTTGAATCTGTTGTAGTGTCCTGCTTCTTGCTTCTCCAGCTCACAGCACCACCATTCAACAGGAACATAAACCCTGATGTTGACTTTCGATCATCATATCTGATTGGAAGTCAGAATCTGTATATCCCAAGACTTGGAGATCACAATCTCCATAGAACAAGATGTAATCTTGCGTCCGTCTTAGATATTTAAATATGTTCTTTATTGCATTCCAGTGTTGTTCGCCATAGCAGGATTGGTAACAACTTACCACTTCCACTGCATGGCAGATATCTGACCTAGTACACATCATGGCATACATTAAGCTTCCTATAGCTGATGCATAAGGACATCCAGCCATGGCCTTCTTTTCCTCAACAGTTTGAAGAGCCATTCCTTTAGACAGGTGGATACCATGTCTCAAGGGTAGGAATCATTTCTTAGAACTATCCATATGGAATCATTCAAGAATCTTCTTAATGTATCCATGTTGTGACAATCCCAATATCCTCTTTTCTCGATTTCTGGACAACTTCAGACCCAATATGTAAGAGGCTTCTCCAAGATCTTTCATCTCAATGGTATGGGATAGCCAAATCTTCACACTGGTCATCATCCTTGTATCATTCCCAATGATAAGGATGCCATCTACATAAAGCACGATGAACACAATGGCACTCCCACTAAGCTTCTTGTATACACAAGGTTCATCAGGATTCTGCACAAAATCATAACTCTTTATGGTTTCGTCAAATCTGATGTTCCAGCTACGAGAAGCTTGCTAAAGCCCATAGATGGATTTCTTCAGCTTGCATACTTTTCCATCCTCAGTCATGAAGCCTTGGGGCTGCTCCATGTAGATATCCTCCTCGAGGTATCCATTGAGGAAAGCCGTCTTGACGTCCATCTGCCAGATGTCGTAGTCAAGATATGCAGCTATAGCTAGCAATATCCTGATGGATTTAAACATAGCCACATGAGAGAATGTCTCATAGTAGTCGATGCCTTCTCTCTGTGTGTAGCCCTTGGCTACGAGCCGTGCCTTGAAAGTCTCTACTTTCCCATCAGGTCCTCTCTTTTTCTTGAAGATCCATTTACACCGAATGGGTTTACCCCTTTAGGTGGATCCTCTAGGGTCCACACACCATTCTTATGCATGGAGTCAATTTCTGACTTCATTGCTAGCATCCATCTATACATGTCATGATCCGCGAGTGCTTCATCAAATGAAGTAGGATCATTGTCAGTCTCACTTGACACATGGAATCCATACCTTTCAGGTGGTGCAACCATCCTCGAACTCCTTCGAAGAGGTATGGCTGTTTCATCTTTATTTACTTCTTCAGTTTCTGGTCTAGGAAGCTCAGAATCCTCAGGGGATTCTATGAGTTCCTCTACTTCACTTTTGTTTTGACCTTGAAGGAAATCATCCTTCAGAAATTTCACATCTCTAGAGACAAAAACCTTTTGGGTCTCAGGGTCATAGTGTTGGTATCCGATACCATCTCTAACATACCCAATGAAGTAATACTCACGAGTGCGAGATTCCAGCTTACTTGCGTCCACATTCTTCACATGAACCAAGCATCCCCAAACCCTCAAGTGATTAACACTAGGTTTGGTTCCATACCAGAGCTCATGAGGAGTCTTAGGTGCAGAATTGCTGGGAATCTTATTCAGGATATATATTGCAGTCTCTACTACATATCCCCAGAAACTAAGTGGTAAATGTGCTTTACTCATCATTGAACGGACCATATCCATGATGGTCATGTTGCGTCTTTCAGCAACGCCATTGAGTTGGGGAGTTCCAAGAGTAGTGAGATTGGAGACAATTCCATTCTCTTTAAGGTAATCCTTGAATTCATCTGAGAGGTACTTGCCACCTCAATCAGATCGAATCCTTTTAATCTTCCTATCAGTTTAGTTCTCAACCAAAGCCTTGAATTCTTTGAACTTTTCAAAGGTTTCAGATTTGTGACGTAATAGGAAGACAAACCCGTATCACGAATGGTCATCAATAAACATCAAATAATATCAATATCCATTTTGAGTCGCGGTACTGAAGGGACCACATACATCGGTATGTGTTAAGTCAATATACCTTCGCATCTAGTAACCTTGTTACGGAAAGGCATCCTAGTCATTTTACCTCAAATACAATGTTCACAGGTCGGTAAAGACTGAACCTATAGAAAATTCAAAGGTCCATCCTATATCAATCTATTGATCCTATCAACAGATAAATGACCAAGCCTTTGATGCCAAATCATGTTTGAATGATTTGTATTTTTCCTAGATCTTTTAGGGTTTTTATTAGTGGTTGTAACATTCATGACAAGATCATTAATGCACAATTCATAGAGTCCACCAGAAGTCAAAATACCATCTGCAATATATTTATCGTAATGATTTATGACTAACTTATTACAGAATAGGAATGAACTTCCACTTCTAACTAGCTTAGATACAGATATCAAATTCCTCCTGACTTCAGGTACGTAAAGACACTCTTTAAGTACTAGGACTCTACCACTAGATAATGATAGCCGACAAGTCCCGACGGCGACTGCTGCAACACTTGCATCAGATCCCATCTGGATGACTATCTCCCCATCTTTAGGTTTTCTAGTTTCCTGAAACAAATGCAACAAATTGCATACATGAACAGAAGCACCAGAATCAACAACCCAACTTCATTCTCGTCCAACGAGAAAGATGGTTTAAAAGATAAAAGTAGATTTCATACCTGATGGGGCTTTACCTTTGTCTACCGACTTCAGGTAATCCGGGCAATTATGCCTCCAGTGCCCCGGCTTTTTGCAGTGGTGACAGACGTTGGTTTTCTTCGATGCCATTAGACTGGATGCATTGGAAGATGAGCCAACACTTTGTCCCTTCTTTCTAATCTGGGCCGGGTCCTTCCGAGAACCATGCTTCCGACCGTGCTTCCCTCTCACCTGTGCAACCATTACACTGCCAGCGGGACCATTTTTTTCATCACGACTTCTGCAGACTTTAATGCAGCAAGAAGCCCAACATTTGTTAATTACAGCTTGTTCATGTGGAATGGCACTACAAAGTTATTGAAAGACTTGGGCAATGATAGCAGAATGAAATCATATTGCATGTCTGCATCCATGGTTGCCCCCAGAGTCTCCAGCTCTGATAATTACCCAAACATTTTGAGTACATGTTCACGGACCGAAGTCCCTTTCTGCATCTTACAGCAAATGAGTTCTTTCATAACGTTGTACCACTGGGTACGGTTAATGACCAAACATATCTTTCAGATTCTGCATAATCTCCTGGCAAGTACTCATCTCCACATGTTGTTTCTGAAGAATATTGGTGAGAAAACCCAAGATGTAGCATCTAGCCAAGACATGATCTTCATCATACATGTCATTGTATGCTTTCTCTTCCTTAGATTTAGGGTTTTCATGCTTGTCCTCTGAGAGCACATAACTTATGCGCTCAGCCGAGAGTACAAGCTCCAAATTACGGATCCAATCCGAGTAATTCAGTCCAGTCAATTGGTTGACCTCCAGAAGCCTGCTCAATGGGTTCATGGACTTCAGTTTCTGAAATTAAGAATGCACTATATTAGAACATATAATTATATATTCAATTTAATTTTATTTGATCAAGGCATTTTAAATCAAATTAGTCTTGTTATTTCAACTATGAAAGTTTATTCCCTTAATCACTTTCAAAGTAGGAGATATACTTACCACTATATCTCAAGCAAGAACTGGGATCTCCTCTTTATCTTTGTCATATCCCAATAATATGAGAACCTATGACTCTAATAAAGAGAAGCGGGAACACATTCTGCCTTGCAAGTCCAACTTGCATTTCCCAAATTGTTCTTTAATACCCGGGCCCACCACCCCTTAGGTGATGTTGACCCCTCATTAATTGAACCAACCGCCGACAGGAATACAACTCGCTATGTGCAATCCAATATCACCCCAATAATATGAGGACCCGATATTGGGGTCCCTACGCATACGTCCTTACTCTTTCGAGAAGTGACGAGCCCAAACCAAATAGATCATATGGAGGAGGTGTCACTTCGGACAGGCGTCTCCTACATATAATATCTGGCGACGAAACCCTTTGCCTTGACGGGATACCATGGATGTCACTTATTTGATCCTCCATTTCATATTCAAATTTTAATTAATTATTATGAATCAAATTCATGTAATTAATTCTTCCAAGGGAATTAACAACTCTAATCATATTAGAGTATTTTAATTGGACATAATTATCTCAATCATATTAAATTAATTATCAATCCAATTCAATCAATCAAACTTGATTGTTTTACTTGAATATATATGGTATTATTCAAAGTACGTATTAATTCTTATTCTAATAATTACAAAAAACAAATTGATTTCTTCGCCATTATCAAGCCCCTACCCATTGTCATGGCCAGTACCGGCGAGAGTGGGACGGACCACATACGTTGCAACCCGCTACCCCAGCGATCTCCGACTAGACACCATATCCGCCTCGGGAAAGGATAATGCCAAATATATCAATTTGTACTCGAGATGATCATCGGTTCTTCAACCAAAATTATACCATATAGTATAATCAAAACAATTTTTTATTATAAGGAAATTTGCTAGACAAATTCCCAATCCTATTCAAGCAAGGAGTTTGATGATTGTGTTTCCAATTTTGATCTAGATCAAATCTAACAAATTTACTGGTTGAGGCCATGTCAATAAGGAAATAATCATCTTCCAATATGTCTCAAATATTTTCCATAATTATTTCTTGAAATTAACAATTAATTTCATTAATTGACAATCACATGGTTCTTTATTAGGACTGTAATTTCAGCAGTGACCCCTACTTACTAAAATTAACATATCTCAATCATATTAAATCCAAATTAGACAAAATCAATTTTAATAGATTGCTAATTTGATTTAGGACCGAACCCAAGTGATATTTTACGTATTTCGAGGAAAGTCTAAACAGTAATTAACTCATTAATCATGTTAAGATTTGCAGTTCCCGTAACAGTGCATACGTGTTCATTAAAACAACCATATCTCGAGCAAACGGAATCCAAATTACGTAAACTCAGATCCTATAGTTTCCTTATTTAATGGGGAATAAAATCCAAGTGTTTAATTCGTGTTTAAACAATTTAAACAGTGCCGAGTTTTTTCACTAAACAGAAGTGCGAAAATCAAATGCGATAAAAAATTTCGCGACTTCCACGAACCCAAGTCGTCCTAGGTTTGAGGATCGTATCCAAAACCTTTGACCTAAGTCTCTGATACCACTTGAAGGATATGGAAAAATTCTCAAGCGCATCACGGAAGCGTGAGCGTCGTATCGGATACGACGGAGAACGAATAGTCATACTAGTTGTTCGGTGCAGAAGAATTTAAAAATTTTTCATGCAATGAAACCACATGATCCAAGAACGATTCTCGGATCCTTTCAATTATAACCACAACAAGTATAATGCAATACCTCTTGAAGCGTGGTTGATTGAGTCCCTACGAAAAGAGACCACATGTCTCAAGTCCGATCGTTGGAGAAACGGCTTGCGAGCGCGGGGATGAGTCGTGTTGTCCTCGCAATCCAATGAGTTGATCCAAGCACGGTGAATTCCTGATCTCGTCGTACGAGATCGAACGTATCCTTCATGAGCGTAGCACTCCAAGAAGACGGAGAACCGCAGAGCGTCGAAGCGCAAGCGTGGTGGCGTAGGCGACGACGAAATCCTCTCCTAGGGTTTTGGTGGTCGGCCACCAAGAGAGAGAGGGAGAGGGTTGGAAAGTGAGGAGAAAAAGAGAGAGAGAGAGATGTGCTACCAAATAGTATGTACTTGAGAGCATAGCATGCCTCTCTATTTATATGGTTTTAGGATCCATGGATCTCAATCCATGTGACATATAAAATCAATGGATGAGACTGATTTATGTCAATCCAATGGTCAAGATTGTTGTTGGTAAAAACCAACAACTTATGATTTAATTTAGATTAAATATATTTCATAAATCAAATATACATCAATCCTAAAATTAAACCAATCAAATAAGGAGAAGATTACAAAGGAGATCATGCCTCCCCAAGAAATAGGGTGGATGGCCACCAATTCCATATAGGAATTGGTTGCCGCCCACCACCTTCCAAGTGGGGGAAATCTCATGGATTTCCATGAGATTGCATATCTCCTTGAATTTCTCCATTATTTATTCCAACAACTTTTGTTGGGATTTATTTACCAAAAATAATTCACAATTAATTTTGAGAATATTGCAATCTTGACATTGGAAAATTGTGAATCACATTCAAAACCCAAAACAAAATATAATTTACATTTTCAATTAATTAGACAATGTATATCAAATACACATTAATAATTAATTAACAAGCATAAATTATAATTAGCTCTATCTAGTACATTATAAATCACATTTATAATATATTATGAATAATTGGATATTTCTATCCACATTATTCTTATCTATGATAATTAAATCACATTTAATTATATTGGATAATTCCTCATACATCATGATAATTAAATCACATTTAATTATCAATTTCTCAATGCTTAGATCATATGGAATTATTCTTGAACCATTCAAGAACAATGCTATTTCTCCTCAGATACTTGGAGATAAGGACAGGGCGATTGTATTGTTCCACGTATAGTGACTTGGATATTGAGATCACATCTCAAATCCAGATCCCATAGACCTCTCATAGATGCTTGATTAAATCAAGACCGTAAACCGAATCTTCTCATTGCATCTGAATCTCATTCAGATCAATGTCCAGTACACGGACTAAGATTAGGTCACTTCTCTAATGAGAGGAGTCACTAAAATCCAG
Organism: Ottelia alismoides; assembly: GCA_037367405.1. Classification (NCBI taxonomy): domain Eukaryota; kingdom Viridiplantae; phylum Streptophyta; class Magnoliopsida; order Alismatales; family Hydrocharitaceae; genus Ottelia; species Ottelia alismoides. Next base: position 1,680,436 of record JAZKJV010003675.1, read on the forward strand.
ACATGTTTCATCACTCCCTCGGAGTGGAAGCATCATGGTTATACAATCGTTTATGATCAAATCACCCTCAAGTATTCCCAATACATGTACATCCTGCATACTGGAAGATTCATGATCATCTTGAAGATATAGATCACTTTTACACTGTCATCTTCATGGTCTGATCACTAAGTTTCTCAATCTTGGTCCTTGGGATTTGGTACGGAACATATGCTTTCACAAAGCATATATCTTACCTTCAAATTCATGTCATGCTTCTAAAGCATGATGACCATGCATGGAATTTGATCAGTCCCAATACCTCATGAGTGAGCTCATGTCTCCCGGTTCACAAGTGAACTTGTATGATCCCTTTGAGAGATCGTATTACTCATATGCCCTTACATGCACACCAGCTCGGCGGTGTATAGACCTTGGTTAGGTCATCAACCTATTGGTCTGCCAAATGTACACACTCAGACATATAACAATACATCTGTCTCTGGTCAGAGGATGTTTGCCTGTGATGTGATAGTATTCATCATAGGTCTTTGGTTATCTCGATCTCGTTAGGTCAACCCATTGACCCAACTAATCTGATACCTCCGAATCACTATTCCCATGCAAAGGACCTGCATCAAGAGGTCGATCAGATATCAGCCTAATGAGAAAAGATTACCATCTCCTTCTCATGTAGGAGATCATTAATTGTCGATCATTTATGATGCTTGATGAGTCCTTTATCTAACTCCTTAGATATTCATCCAAGCATCAGCCTCTATGATTCATTCAATGAATCAACAACTGTATGATTATCAAGTTGGCCATTGTACATAACCCATATTGTACAGAGGGACCTTATAGTGCATTCATTCAATCAATTTCAGAAAGGGAAAGAAACATAATTAATAACTTTTATTGATAAATCATTTATTACAATAACATTTATTGCAGGAATGGTTCGCCTCGGGCTCACATTGCTAACAGATTCCATATGCTATGTAAATCTGTTAATAATAAGAATAATAGAAATATGGATTAAAACTCAATAATGGCAGAGTTTGTTAAGAAACTAGTCACAATTGGAGTTGAATTTTATAAGAAGGATTTTTCTAACGAGTCATTGAGAGACTGGAGCTAATATGTCCATTAAGGCTTCAAGAGAGAAAGATGCATTGAAGCGAAACTAGTAAGCTCTTCTCAAAGCATAGAAAGGAAATGATCTTCTCAACAAAGAAAATAATTAATATAAGTGATGTTGAGAGAATAAGTTGTTGTTATGTAGATAAAATAAATTTTGTAGGGTCCATATAGCCATTGGGATCCAATGCAGTCGTGTTGATCTAAAATAGGAATAATGTGAAAGTTCACTACAAGGAATAAGACTTGTGGTGACAAAATTATGATGATGGGAAATTATAATGTTAAAAAAACTGTCAGCAGGTCCTCTTTTTGGGAAAAACACACAAATATCCTAAAACTAATGAACATCCATTATGTTAAGCTTCCTCAACTCAACATTTTATTAACACATACAACTGAAGACAATACTTTCATGTGATTTCAACGTAGTTTGTAATACCTAAATTAAGTCAATAGATCTCTAAGTTGGGCAGTCTTCATATCATATTAATTAAAATAATGGGTGAAAAAGAGGCAGTAATATAACCATACCATTAATTAATCCCCATTCGTGCTATATATGGTATTTAAAATGCAGGAGGTTTCCTTGTGCCTTTGAAAATCATGTTTGTGCCGACTTGTGAATATAATAAGCTTTATAATTTTGGATATAAAGGTAGTTAACCCTGTCAATTAATTATCCCAAATCGTACCACTACTTTCCCTAAGAAGCCTAAATTTATTTCTTAAAACCCTAAAAAAGGAGAATTGTAGCTGATGCTTTCACTTTTTCTCTCTAATCTCTTGTAATACCCTAACCTCACAATTATTCTCTTCAATGACGGAGCTTGGTGGCGGAGGTCAAGGTGGAGGGTGAGGTGGAGGAGGAGGGCGAGGTGGAGGCAGAGGTCAAGACAGAGCCGGAGGTCAAGTTGAAGATGGAGGGCAAGGTGAAGGTGGACAAGGAGATGGAGTCGGAGTTCGAGATGAGGCGGAAAATGAGGTGGAGTTGAAGGTCAAAGGGGAGTCTGAGGTGGAGGTAGAGGTCATAATGGAGCTGAAGGTCTAGCTGAAGGCAGATGGTGAGGTGGAGGCAAAGGTCGAGATGGAGGCAGAGGGTGAGGTGGATCTGGAGGTCGTGGATAAGGCAAAGAGCAAGTTGGAGTCCGAGGTCGGGACGGGGGGCGAGGTGGATCTGGAGGTCGAGATGATCTGCAGGTAGAGGCAGAGCCAGTGATTGAGGTGGAGGGTGAGGTGGGCTGCAGGTCGATGTGGTGGAAGAGTTGGAGGAAATTGGCGAGGGGTGAAGGTCGGCTATGATCTGAGGCTGATGGTGATATTTGATGGACAAGTTGTGAGGGCTATGGATTGTGTATAGATCGTGATGCCAACGAGAGATGGGCGAGGCTAGTAAGTGATGACAGATGTGAAGAGTAGAGGGGAGGGGTGGATGGCTGTGATCCATATGTAGAGGACGAACGACAGGGTGCGGGGGCGATGGGAGATGTAAGGAACACAAGGCCTATGGATTGTGAGAGAGGAGAAAGCTGGAGGACAAGGATGGTTGTAGAGGGTGGTGAATGTTGGGGTGAGTATGGCCTGCAAAATACAAAATCTGTGAGAAGGGGTTTGAGCAGTCGGGCACTGTGTGGTAGAGATGAATGTCAATGGACGGCAATGAGTGCAGAGAGCCAAGGCCGATGGAATGATGGGCAAGATACTAGGAATGTGAGTGGGTGGAGCTCTGTGGTAGTAGACAGTGTAAGAGGCTATGTGCAAGTGCCAAGCATGCAGACTAAGAGCAATAATTAACCGATGGAACTTGTACAAGATGGACAGTCTGACGAACATGCAGTTGATGATTGGAGGGATGAGCATGAGAATATTGGGTAAAATTTCGCATTCTAATTTTACAATCCACAAACCCATGCAATTTTACTCTTTTGTGAGTAAATTCCCTTATGATATATAGATAGTGGGTTTCATAATGTATTAGTCATATCAGAAGATATCGGATCCAATAGCGCATGCAGAAGTAATAATAGAGTGACAGATAGAGGAAGGTCTTAATCATATCAGTGCAGCAATCATACGTGAAGAAGGGCAGCATGGAAAAAGGAAAATATGGAAAAATTTATGCCAAAGACCCAATTGTAGCAGATTTAACAGAAAGGTCACAAAATTAACTTCGTTTATATTTTACAAGGAAGTATCCATTAGTTGATTGAATGTTCCAAAAAACTTTTCTAAAGCTTTAATAGTTACTATGATGACTTACAAGACAACAACAGAATTGTTCTATGAAAACTATCAATCTTATTTTTTTTATTACATCTTCAGATTTTATATTTGTCTAAAAAGAATATTTTTTTATTCTTGTAAATAGTAATAATGTCATATTGATTGTTAAAAATGGAATATAATGGTGATTATTCTATTTTCGGACTCTTTTCATGAAGTTTGTATTAATCCTTGTTGATTTGGCAATGATAAAAATAAAATAATTATGAATTTCTTCTTTTAAGAAGTGCAGTGGTTGTTTCCTTAAGTAGCAGTGATTTGTATTTTATCTTAATAAGATATTGGTGCATAGAAAGATTGAAGTTCTTCCTTAGAAATGAGTGTAAGTTCTTGTGTTCAGTTCCTCTCAAATAAGTAATTAGACGATTAAAGCCATTTTAAAAGTAAAACCAAACAAAAGGTTTTGTCATCCAAAATTAAATATAAGCATATATTCATTTTCAAAATGAATAATTTTGGTCTCCTGCTATCTTTTTTCTTGGAGGAATGCTGATCGTAGAACAAAATCATCATGGGTTGACTAACCTAAGAGAAGTCTCTTGTCGTCATTAGTAATACAACAAAGAATTCTTTAGTTTTAGTGGAATTAGATCATTGCTCGCATTTGCTTCACGGAAAATTAATACCCTAATACATTTATGAAAACTTAACCTTCTAATGGATGAAAATTTGTCTTTTCCTTTCTTAATCATGGTTATATAGAAAAATGACATCATTGTTCACATGATTAGCAATTTTACGATCGACATGACTCCCACCACTTTAATTTCAATATGATGAGATTATTAAGATGTGATGCTATATTTTTGCCCATGTTGATGATGTTTTGAGCAGCTTTTGGATCTTATAGTATTGTTGTTAATATCGTCAGAGGTCTTCTTGTATGTTTCTTAATCCTTTTTCACCATGTGGTTGCTTAAAACTTCCAATGTTTTACTATGTATTTTTTAGATCTTTTGTACCCATCTTCACTAAAAATATGACTATGTATAGGTTCCTTAATGCATGCATTTAGCTAGGGATTTAAGGTCAAAATGAAAGAATAAAGGTGATGAAATGGAGATTCATCACCCCCTATACTTGCCTTTGGTAGTCCCTAGCACAAACTTATTCCTATAAGCGCAGAAAAAAAAAGAAAGAACTTAGATTGATTTGAACTTTTAAACTTGTCTTCATAATATCAAAGTTTGGAGCTCAATCAGACATTTGGATTTTTAGTTTGGTTGGAACCATGTTTGCGAACCAGGCTTGAAACACAACAGCCTCTGAGAATCACAAAACTCTACCCAGATCTCTTCAAAAGCAAGGTCAGAACAAGTTGACATATCTTGTACAATGTGTGTGATATATAACTCCTCTCGACCGAAGTTGTAAAAGTCATTCTTCTCCAACATGGTGATCATAATTCCTTGATCCAATAACTCTTTCCTCAAAAAGAGGGGTATTCCCTTCTAAGTTCAAGTACACTCAGCTCAAGAATAGGAGGTGGAGAAGAGAATGGACGGTAGCCAGTGTAGCTACCTATCCTAGGATGCTTGACTAGCGTAGCCAAGTCACCTAGGTACATGCTCACATACATATTTTACTTTGAAGCTCAAGCTTGCTTATTCAATACATACATACTCCGATGTAAATTGATTTTTCTTGGATTATTGACCCTCTATTTTTTTTTAAATACTTTGTACAACAACATTTACATAAGGATTTTGTTCCTCTTGAGCCAGTAGAATATCCCTCGTTTGAAGTGTAATTGCAACCCACAGGACTCTGTTATTAGACCTCATGGCTACTGGATCGGGTTGGGGCACAATGGACATGGTATCGTGACTTCATATGTTTTCATTCGCTTGTGTCTCAAGTCGGCAAATCCAGCCCTCTACCATTTCAACTGAGTTGAGAAAAGTGTAAGGTGCATGTATACAAGTTAGGTCACAATTGACAATAGCCATGTGTGTGTTCCAAAATACTCTACTTAAGCAGTCAAGATGACACTAAACCTTGTCTTATGGTCCCAAAGAATTAAGTCTAGCAGCCACAAAGTGCCTCAGTTCTAATTCCCTTAAGTTCCATGTGATTAAGTGGATAGAGGTCCAACCAAGCTCCAATCTTCAATTTTATTTATACTTGTTAAATTGTCATTATCAATCTGAAAAAATGCAAATGTTATGTACAATGTCGAAAAAAAATTGTGAAACCATTTTCTAATTTCAAACTTTTTATGGATTTTTGAAAAAGTTTTGCGAATTTTATGCAAGTTTTGAAAACATTTTGCAGATTTTATGGAATTTTGATTTTTTACAGATTTTTAGTGGGTTTGTGAAAAACAAAGGAGTTAGTCAGAGAATTATGTGCAGATATTTACATGAGAGTGTGTCTTGTTATTTACAAGAATTAGGTGAAAGAATTTACACTAGGTACTTACATATATTAAGTTATTATTTACATATTGATATAAGAGTTTGTAAAAGATTTTTTATTTGCTTGAATTATGTACATGATTCTCAAAATAATTTGAAAAGTTTTTGACAAACATTTTGAAAACTTTATTTTGAAAATAATTTGGCAAATACTTTTTGCAAACATTTACAAAATTTTGAAAATCATTTTGCAATGATTTATCAAACAGTATGTATAGGTTTTTCAAAGTATTTTTGTAATCATTTTTCGAAACATTTACAAATAGATTTTAAAAACATTTTATTCAAACAAGAGAAAGAAATTTTTACAAAAAAAATATTTTTACAAAGGTTTGAAGGCATTTTTTAAAACATTTTTTAAATGGTTTTACAAAGATTTTTCAATGAACTTTTCCAACCATTTTTCAAACATTTTGTAAAATATTTTTAATCGATTTATTAACCGTAATTACATAGAATTTCACGGCGTGTTTTAATTTTTTATTAATTAACCATATTATTGAAAATACACAAGTATGAATTATGGATAAAGTATATATAAAAAATATAGACAACCCCCCTGTACTTAGCTTGAGTTGTGTCCTCATAAATCAGAGAGAAAAGGAAGACATTATCCATACCAAGTATAGGAAAGTCTATACTATAACGACTAAATAATGAATAAGAAGTCGATTGTCCCCCTATACCTAGGATCAATTAATCCTTACTTTAGCAGACTATATACAAATCAGGGAGGGTCATGGGTGGGAACGAATAAATAAGTCATCGGCTCGGCATGTCCTTCTTATACTTATGGTAAAATATCCCTAAGTATAGATAGAAAGTCAAAAGTTGAGGAGATAGGCGAGGGATCAAAGAATAAACACTGAGTACACTCATCCCCCTATACTTTAGCTGGAGTAGATCCTAAGTATAGCCATGATGAATGGGATGAGTGCAACTTTTCAGAAGAATGAAAGAAGAAAGGAGAAAAGAAGAAAATCTAATCTAATCAAAGATATTTACAGGAGCATTGTCCGTCTCTACTAAAGCTCTTGTAGTGATAAAGTCTTCATCAAAAATTACTTGCACAGAGACGACAATGGCCAGGAATGTATCATGCTCTAAGTACGGCTTCAGCAACTGACCATTGACTACGAAGGGTTGTGCATCAGCCTACAATTATGACATCAGTACATTCCTGTTTTCGCGTACAGTCTTGACTCCGTACAGCCCTGTCCATTTGCTCTTCAATTTTCCTGGAAAAGTCTTCAATTTCATGTCATACATCAAGGCTTTTTCTCCAGGTTTGAAGGTCTTTCTTTTAATGTGCTTGTCATGCCAACGTTTGACCTTCTCCTTATACATCATATTGTTGTGGTACGCATAATCACTGAATTCCAAGAGTCTTTTAAGGTTAAACTTTCTCTGCTGACCACCTTTTTTGTGAGTCAAGGTTGCAGATATTCACTTCCCATAATGATTTGTGAATCAATTTCACTAGATGGTGGCATGGCTTGAGACTTGTGGGTCGTTTTGTATGCCCAACGAACTGAGTCCAAAAGTTGTGACCAGTTCTTTCTGTCTGACCTCATGAGTTTCTACTATATCATCTTGATTTCTATGTTTGAAAGTTCGGTCAAGTCATTTCACTACGGATGATAAGGAGATGTGACCCAGTGATCGATGTCATACTCCTTCGTTTATTTCTTAACCTTCATGTTGATGAAGTGGTTGCCTTCGTCTGAAATCAGAATTTTTGGAACTCTGAACCGTAAAATGATGTTATCTTTCAGGAATTTGGATACTGTTTAGTTGTCTGCGGCATGAGATGGAATGGTTTCCACTCATCGACTCAGATAATTATTGTTCCACAGAACTCGATGATTGAAAATTAATAATGATAAGTAAGTCGTTGCTATCCCAAAAAATCCCACGACAAACAAACAAATTTTTTTTGTTACTTATCTACCTGTATAGCGGATAGGATTGAACTCAGGGAGGCTATATTTCCCAAGGGTTATTCAATTAATCGAAAATCAATTAAGAGAAAAACAGGAATCTTAAAGGATAACTATCCTTTGTTTTTGTGATTTTTTATCTTTTTAATTTTTTTAATATTTTTTTTTATTTCTATTTTTTTTTGTATTTTTAAATTTTCAAATTTTTAGTGATTTTGATTTTGCAATTTTTTATTTTCAAAAATAATATGGAGCAATATTCACAAGATCAAAAATACGCAACCCAACTCTTTTTGTAATTTTTCAATTTATCAAAAATGCTCAAAAAAATACAGAGAAAATATTTTTGGGTTTTAGAAGTTTTCAAATCTTTTGGGATTTTTTGTGAAATTTTCAGATGTTTTTATATTTTTTTAAAAAATCAAAGAGTGAGAAAATGTGAAATTGTGCACAGCCTAGAGTAATTTACAAATTAAAAATATTTTAAGCACCCAAAAGTCCTGGATATTATTTTTATGACGAACTATATACAAATATTTACAAACAGAAAATGAAATCACTATTTTTAGATTTTTGTAGAATTTTCTGTGATTCTTACAAGATTTTTAGTATTTTTCAAATTTTTTGGGCTTTATAAATAGTTAATGCGTGAAATTTGCACAGAAATTAAGAAATATACAATAAAACTATGTAATTATATTTGGAATTTTTGGAGCCATTTTTAAATTTTTATGAATTTTTGAATTTCTAGAAGATATAATAACACTGTCTTTTATTTTTTTAATGATAATAAATGATAATAAAAAGCAATGAAAAATTTATGCTAGGAAGATAATCACATCAAGAGCATAGCATAATTTTTGCGAAATTTTACTGACCAAAGAAAACATTTATTTCAATATGCAACGCAAGTAAAGTTAAGTTCTGGAATCCAAGGACTGAAATGCAATTTTTCAAAAGTTTAACAATAAGAATAACAAAAATAAAATCGATTAAGGAAATAGCAATTTACCCATGTAAAGGCGTGTTATGCACGTGATCTATTGGAGCAGAGGGACGTTTGTGCAATTTTGGAATTCTACGAGGGTTGAAATACAATTTTCCCACATAAAATAATAAGCCCTAGGGCTTCCTGTAATTGTGCCTTCGTACCCAAACAAGATGAAATAGGGGGTGGTGCCACCACCTAAGGGGGGAAAGATCGGCAGGAGTGGCAGGCTAGAGCAGGCCTCGGTTGTGGTGGCGTTCTGAGCGCGAGGCGCGGAGGGGTCGTACGCACGGTCGCGCGGACTGGAGGGGTGGCATGCTGGAAGTCGAGGGATGTGCCGAGGTGGCACGTACGCCTCTTGCAGTCAGGGGCGAGCGCCTGATGGTTCCTACGGTGGTGGAGGCGTAGGAGGCGCCCGACGGCTAGCGGGAACCGTGGTGAATCGCTCGGCTGGAGATGCTAGGGGATGGCCGTGGAGGTCGGTGGCGTCGAGGTAGGCGAGATGGCGCTCAAGGGCTGCCGCAGCCTGGCGGCATGGGAGGTAAAGACGATGCCGCTGGGGGCGCACTGCCTGGCACGGCGACTGGAGGCTGCACGGGCGAAGTGGCGCGGCTGCTCTACTTGGTCTGGGTGGGGGCGGCCGCACGGGTGAGGGAGCACGCCTGGAGCACGGTGTTGCTGGTCGCACGGTCGGCTGGCTGCCTGTTGGATGAGTTTTTTTGTAATTTTTTTATATGTAAATAGTCATAACAATAAAAAAAATTATATTTTTTTGTAAATCCAAAAGATAGGAACAGAAAATAAGAAATGTGGTTCTTTTATTTTATTATATATTTTTTTGTTGTTCTTTTAATGATCCTGCAAAACAAATGTTAGACAAAACAAAAAAAAATTTGTATTATTTCTTTTATTTATTTACAAATCGGAAAATGAACGGGGATCCGGTAAAAATGAAAGGATCGAATCCGATTCTCTGAGGATAGAAAAGAACGCGTGGAGATCTAGAAGTGAGATGAAAAAAATCGAGTCGGTGGCGGATCAAATTGTGATGAAATATTTTTTTAAAGATTTAGGGAAAACGAGATGACTACGAAATAACAATGCGATAAAATAAAACTATGATTAACCTAGATAAAAAAATAAAGAAATAATGATGGATCTCACCTTAGGAGAGAAAATAATCACCGTGATCGCCTTGACGAGGCCGACGCGTTGTCACCGGACGGGTCGGAGGCTAGGCACCTTTCTCGACGAAAATTTCTCTCGGAGATCGGACTCCTCTCCCAAAGATTGATCATGTTAGAACGAGGGAGAAGAAACCATATAAATAGAAAAGATAATGGAGATGAAATTTGAATTTTTGACTTTTCGGATAAAGAGATAAGAGAGATGAAAATTGAAATGAGATAAAGATAAAAAGAGATAAAACTATTTATAAAATTAACTAATTTTTTTGAATTTTCGTCACTTTATTTATTTGAATAAAAAATGTTATTTTTTTTATTTTTTTATGATGGTTAATTAAGAATATCAATATATACATATACTATATACATATATGACATTATATACATGGGTAAACGAGGAAATTAGCTTCTTTTTTTACAATTTTTATTTTTTCTATTTTTATTTTAAATAATTAGTAAAAATATTTACAAATATATACAAATATAATGTGTACAAAATACATGGGAAAATTGCACAAACTACTCCAGAAAACCAACTTTTTTACTTGTAACTCCAAAAATTATGAAAATACAGCTGATTTAAAGATAATTTAATTTAGAATCCATTGGAAGAGAGATTGGTTCAATTTGAGTTCATATGGAGCCGGACTTGATCTTCCAATTAGTGCTTAGTGGCTTTTTTCAAGTGTGGTTACTTTTATTCTGTACATGATTTAATTGTGCAATATTTTATTAATTAGTACACATTTTTATTTATAGCTTTGGTTTGGAAAGTTATTTGATTTGAGGTCAATTAAGGTTCAGATAAAATAGTAAGTATACAAATATACACAGCACACAATTTTTTTGTATTTTCTAAATGAGGACCCTATCTCCCCCTACTTTATTCCTGGTCAATCAGGTCAAGTCTTGACCTTCTCTCGGGGTTCGGGTCAGCCTGTATCTATTACATTATATACAGTCTTCTTTTTTATTTTATTTTCTTTATTTTAGGTTAAAAAAATATAGAAATATACAATATTTACACACAGATGCAAGTTAGTAAGAATATGGAGTTAGTAATATATACAGGTGTTTTATAAGGGATTTTAAGCTAAAATAAATGAATGAAGATGACAAATCGCAGATTCATCAATAATCAATGGTAAGAAGGATGTATTTGTAACCTAGACCCATTATGCTCCATGCATCAAACACATCATATCTGGATATATTTGAGGGGCATGTTGTCTCTAACTCTAAGGGTTTTTCCCATTTTCTAACAGTCTACATAGGCTTGCATAAAGTTATCTACACAGAGTGTGGGCCACCAGAGATCGCACTGCAATATCGTAGTTGCCCTTCTGCTACCAGAAAGGTGTCTGCCAGCTTCGAGCTTGTGACAGTGCTCGAGGACCCTTGTCTACTCCTCCTGAGGAATACACCGACGCCAAATGCAATTCGCAACTTCTCTAGATAGATGTGGATCCTCCCATTGGTAAAAATGAATGTCGGACATGAATATGTCCTTGATTCACATCTAATCTTTTGGGACCACTCCAGATGCAATGCAGTTCATGATATATATTTTGGGACCACTCCAGATGCATGGTAGTTCATGATATCTACATGCCAAGGAAGAAAATCCACATTGAGAATTGATTCATCAAGGAAAGTTTCTATTATCAGTGTACTGCTCGGTGGAGTATCTTGGCATTCAATTCTGGATAGGGGATCTGCCACCACATTCTGAACTCAAGGTTTATCTCTGATCTTCATATCAAATTCTTGTAGGAGAATGATCCATCTGAGTAATCTGGTTTGGCATTCTTCTTCTCCGGTAAGTACCAGATGGCAGAGTGGTCAGTAGAAATAATGACCTTTGATCTAAGTGGATAGGATCTGAACGTTTCTAAAACAAAAACTACCAGCAACAGCTCTTTCTCTGTGATTGTATAATTTCTCTATGCTTCATCAAGCGCCTTGCTGGTATAGTGAATGGCATAGGGCAACTTGTCCCTTCTTTGTCCTAGCACATCCCCAACTATGAAGTCTAATGAAACTGTCACGATCTCGAATGGAAGAGACCAATCAGGTGGTTGTAAGACCGAAGCCTAAGTGACGAGCTCTTTCAGCTAATAAATAGATTGGAGAACCGTCTGGTCCACAATAAATTCAGTCTCCTTACAAAGAAACTTTGTGAGAGGTCAGGCAAGTCTGCTGAAGTCGTTGATCAATCAACGGTAGAAGCCGACATGCCCTAAGAATGACCTCACATTTTTCATATTCTGAGGTGGCCTTAGTTTAAAGATCACATCCACGTTCGTCGGGTCTACATCCATGCCTCGCCTGGAAATGACATTTCCCAGCACTATTCTTTTTGTAACCATGAAGTGGCTCCTCTCCCATGACAGTACAAGATTGACTTCACAGTATTTTTGGAGCACTATGTCTAGGTTTTGAAGACAAGAGTCGAAGCTACCACAGTAGACAGAGAAATCACCAATGAGGACTTCAAGAAAACTCCCAATCATGTCAGCAAAGACGGCAAGCATGCACCTTTGGAAAGTGGCTGGAGCATTACAAAGGCCAAAGGGCATTCTCCTGAAAGCATAGGTACTGAATGAGCAGGTGAAAGTATTCTTCTCTTGCCCTTCAGGGGTGATCATCGCTTGGTTATACCATCATCAAGTATCTAAATCGCATACTCTCCTAAAAGCATGATGAAAGATCGTGTACTCGGCTCAGCCCAAACTGCCTCATCATCTCTCTGCACAAAATCACAGTCCTAGTGATTATCTGGCTCGTCATCAGGGGATCTCTCTAACTCAACTGATCTGGCTTTGAGGTCTTGGATCATCACTATATGTATGCTCTCTCCCTTGACATGAAAGTACACATTCCTGGTACCATAATTAGAAATAGCCTTTGTTGTCGCCTAAAATGATGGGGGATTAATCCACACATTCAGAGACCTCCATGTCCAACATGATAAAGTCCACAGGGAATTACAAACCCTGAATGGTGACGATAATGTTCTCGATCACTCCTCTTGGCCTCTTGACCGATCTATCAGCAAACTGCAAGACTGTACTGCTTGGTCGAAGAGGTCCAAACTCAATCTTGTTGAGTAAGTAAGAAGGAAAAAGATTGATCGAAGATTCGCTACCTAATAAAGTAAGATTAAAATTCTGCTTTAGGATCTTGCATCTAACATACGGTGCTCCTATGTCCGATCGCTTGGCTAGGTGACAGTTCTGGATGGCATAACAAGTCTCCTTGGTCAACACGTGAATTTCATAACAATGGGTGTGTTTCCTCTTCTTTCTACAAACTTTGGTTCTCTCCTTAAATCTTTTCTGTAGAAGAGGGATGTATGCCAAGGCCTCCGAAAGAGTAAAACGGATGGTGAATTTATCAAGCATCTCTTTCGTCAAGTCTAACATCTGAATCTTTTTGGGATCTTCTTTTTTCTCGCCTTTTCCTAAGCGAAGTGCTTGAGGAAAAGGAATCTATACATCCTCCCCACCAGTATGTACAACTAGAGGATCAGAAATGGGAAAGAAACTTTTTTGCAAAATCAGGACTACCCAATGCACATTCTCATCAAACAGGGAAGAAGAACTAGCAGCAAGAGTCTTGTCTTTATTCTTCTTTTTGGATTTTTCTTTTTTCCATTTTTTGTGGTTTTCTCTCTTCATCACCATGTACATGGGAAGAATAGCTACATCCTCCTCAATATCCTCAGACTTGGTGGCATCAGCACCACCACTAGTATCATCATGTGGATCTGCAGCATCAGTACCGCGGCCATCATCATCCGCAACTGGCACATGAGTGCTATAAAATGGTATATATGTACCATGCCTAGTTGATCAACCGCCGACTGGAACTATACCACTCCTAAGATATATAAAATCAACATCATCAACTGACTCTTGTAGCATCTGTGACTGGAGGGTAGAATCTATCATCTGAGTGTGCATGGTGATTTGTTCCTTCATTATCTCAAGAACCTGATGCCTGAACTCATCCATATCTCGCATGTACATCTCATACTGGTTGATAATCATACGGGCAATATCATCTAAAGCCAAGTTCTCATAGGAATGTCCTAGAGAACCGGATGAGTCATCCAAAAATTGCTGAGGTGGCTACTGTAAGAGAGAATCTAATGTCCACTGAGTAGAAGTCTGAATCTGACGAGGCTCAATCTCATGAACAAGAGGGCATGACACAGACTTAGGATGAAAATAATGTATATGTTGTACTGGAGATTGTGTAACGTGTGAAAATGAAGCTCTCTCTCAGCTTATGGAATCAGTTGGTGACCCTGAAGATGGAATAGATGTCATTTGTACAATCTTATTCTTCAGAACACTAATTCTCCTCACAAGCTCGTCGAGCTTGTATAACAGGTGGCATCTCATCTCAATAAGCTCCTGGTGGTCCAATCTCTGACTAAGAACACATCTCATTTGACGAAGACTCCAAGGAAGTAGGAATCGACAGACAACTTGTGCTACGGTAGACTGGTGAAGAAGTGCAGGTGACTCCATTTGAATATGAGAATCTGTCTGGGATAGAGTGGCATGTTGAGATTCCATCACCTCAAAAATATCCCAAACAAAATCCTCATGCTTCGAAAATCATGAACTACCACAAGTAGTACTCATCAACCCATATAGATTAGATGTCAACCCACTGAAGAAACTCTGAACCAAGCTCAGCTTCAAAATACCATGGTGGGGGCACTTATCGATCAGTTCTCTAAAACAATCCCATGCCTTGTTGAACGGATCGCTCCCTTGCATGGTAAAGTTGGCAATGAGAGACCTCATAACATTTGTACATCCAATTGGATAAAATATGCTCAGGAACTCTATACGAATCTGCTCCCATGTAGTAACAACTCTCTCTAAATGCTGCAACCAGTATGTGGCCTCGTCATTCAGGGAGAATGGAAAGGCTATTATCTGAATAATATCCCCATCAACTTGAGAGTCATGTACTGTATTGCATATCAAATCAAACTCTCGAAGGTACAAATGTGGCTCCTTAGTGAACTCCCCATAAAAGACGGGTAACATCTGAATAGTCTAAGGTGTAAGGACAAATGGCACATGAATGGAAGGAAGACATATCCAAGAGGTAACAGTCATAACTCAAGGGTTGTGGAGTTCATGCATGGTGTGAACAGATCCACAAGGGTCTCTCTGTAAATCGGCCTCTGACTCATCTGAAATATCTCACCTCTATCTCAACTGAGTCAACTCTACTCTCATATCAATAATCAACTGCCCTTGCTCCTAAATTTGTCCTTGTATTGCCTCTAAGGAAGTAAGCAAGCCAGCATTGATCATTGTCTGGTCTGGATCCACTGAACTAGTCTAAGAATGTGAAAATTCCACATGTAGTTGCATAACTAACAAAGGAGGTAGAGAAAAAGAAGACTGTGAAGGGGAAGAGAACTCTCCAGGGTCAGAGTCATGCTTGGAGGGTAAGATAGAACGAGACTATGATTCGGGAATAGGGTCATCCTGAACCGACCTAGATGAATAGGTTGGTGCGCATGGAAGCGATGCTGTAAGAGTTGGCCTAAGAGACTACTTAGACTCAAGAAATGGAAAACGAAAAGTGAAAAGTGAAACAACAGAAACCGACAAGACTCGGATGACGAGTGAATGCTAGAAGTCAATATAAAGAATGCAGATACTCGCACAAAGCACAGACAATACACAAAGCAAACCCCATATTTCACCTACTCAACTCGGTGATAATGAAAACTCGGTCGTTAATCTTTTCAATTTTAGAGTTATGTGATCAAACAGTTATTTTAAGAAAATTCACAGTGTAGTCTCCTAGAGTAAACCGTGAACAAGTCAATGATCCCCTAAGTAGACAACTATCTATCTAAGAGCTCAAGACTATTTCTAAGGAAATCTACCTCCCTACTCACGTGACTACTTCTGCTAACGTCTGAGGCAAGTGCTTGAAGCAATAACAGGACCTGAGAGTCAAAGTTCAAGCGCTTAGGGCATAAGTCTAGGGCTTTGGGATCTACAATGTCTACTCACTTTTAAAATAATATACATTCAGAGACCTTCAAAACAAGACTAATTTCATGAAAATCGGAGATCGTATATGAAACTTGGATTTTTGGGACCCTATTGTATTGTACATATTGACCTTTTTGCCCTTGTATTTTATGCTTTCATTTTCTTGATTATTAAAAATCCAAAAAAATAAAATAAGTTGTAAATATTTGTAACATATTTTTCTTAATTTTATTTTATTTTAATTATTTAAAAATGACAAAAAATTATAAAAGACAAAAAGCCACTGTATTTTATACCTTCAAGATAACACCCAAAAATACACTTTGTAAATATGATTTCTTTTGATTTTCAGCCCTTCACGAAAGTTGTAGATCTCGTCAAGATGAGCAACTTTTGTGTTGACCACTTTTTGATTTGACATGTTATTTCCTTTGATTTTCTTTACATTTAATTTTCATTTTTCTAGGTGCAACATGTGGTAGCTCCTGGAGCCGCCACATGTCACCCTATTTTTTATTAATTTATTAATTTTTTATTTTTTATTTTGTTCTATTTATTTTATTTATTAACTTTAAATTTAATTAATTATTTTCTTTTATTTATTTTCTCTTTATTATTTTTAGCCTCCTTATTTTACTTGTTTTATTTTATTTTATTTTTCCTTTTATTTTCCTTACCTGTCCTCCACTCCAAGTCTCCACCACTCCACCACTACCTCCACCATTTTATCCATTTTATCCATTTTCTCCACCTCTTTTCTAACTTCTTCTCCTCATTTTTATTCTCTTCTCCTCCATCATTTTTCTTCATCCGTCATTTCGAGAGAAGTGAGATCGAGCCCCTATAACCTACGGGTAACAGCTGAAGGAGACGAGTTGAGCAACAACAAACTCAAAGGTGAGATCCACGGCACACCGTTGCCGTGTCGCGAGCTTCCAAACAGGCTCTCTTAGCTTCGAAGGATTCTGTATCCTTCTCGAGGCAACGACAAGAGTGCAGCATAGCTCCTCCAAAATCTGGTGATCCTCACAGGTAAGTATTCTATCTTCATCTTTTCACTTTATTTTATCTAAGAATTATTTTTGTTGTCCCATATTCATCAAATCACCATTAACACTACCAAATCATTTTCATCATCCACACCACTATCACAATAACATTCACTATTTTGATCTATCATCTACATTCACTGCATCTGCACAACATCATCATTCCATATCACACCACCCTTCCATCTACAATTTTATTTCCTGTTTACAAAACAAATAAAAAATAAAGAACAAGAGCAGCTATAGCCCCCCTTCCTCCACGCCGTCGGCGGCCGTGCCAGCCGTGTACTCCTCCGCCAGCTCCACGCAGCATCTCGCATCTCGACCGCACACACTGCTCCCCCACGACCGTCCACTAGCTCACAACCCTCTAGGTCATCGGTGATACAGGAACCCGTAGCCACTACCTTCTCGCCGCAAAGCTTCAGTCGTGCCCCTGCACGCTGGCTGCCACCTCCTGGCCGTGACCCCTTTCTAGTCGCCACCCTCCAACAGCCGCACTTCCAGCCCGCGGATGCTCTACTCCTCAAGCGCGCTAGGTTGCGTGCACCGCTGCGTCTTCCTGCCCCTTTGCACGCGAGGCTGCCCCACCTCCAGGCTGTGCCGGCCTTTGTGATGCCAGGCCACGCGCACCAGGCCTTAGCCGCTCCCCGCACATCTAGCGGGTGCTCGCCTCTGACGACGTCTTCCCTCCAATCGTGCTACACCACTGCCGCTGAGTCACAGCCCCTGCCATGTCACTCCATTGCCACCGCCCCGCACCCCTCCAGGACGCTTTTAGCCATGCGCGTGGCCTTCGATGTTGCTCCTCTACAGCGGCACCAGCCTCCATCACGCCCTACAACCTTCCAGCTAGCCGTCTCCTCGCACGCCCTCCAAGCATCACCGCTCCAACCGCTTCCCCCTCTATGTGCCATAGCATGAAGGTCCATTTTTTATTTTTTCTTTTTTAGTGAAAATTGTATTTTAGCCCATCATATTAATTTATTGCAAAAGTGCCTCTGTGCACATCATTCTGTTTATTTCATTCTTTGTATTGCAAAGACACCCCTACATTTATGCATTTATTTGGACATCTATTTCATATCATTTTTTAACAAAATAGCATTTTGTTTAGAAAATAATTTTGTATATTGTGTCTATTTAATTAGATTTTTGTGAGCATAGGTAATTAACCAAAATTAGTTTGGTGAAAATTTCAATATTTTACCCATTTCGTGGTCTGAATTTCATATTTAATAAAATATTGATCCAAAAATCATGAAAATTCATATTTGATGCCTCTAGTTGTGCTTTAATTACATTCCAAATTTCGTCTAAATTGGAGTTGTCTTTTGCTTGAAATAAATTATTAAGATATTTTTATAATTGATTTTTAGTTAATCCATGAATATTTTTTTTTAGAAATTTCAAGTCTCTTAGATTGCGAATTTAAATATCTATTTGAGATAAATTACCCTCTGGAAATTTAATTTCGTGGATTAATTATAAAATAAATACTTATAGTCACTCTGTTTTCATTAAAAAATTATAAGAAATCATATATTGTCAGAAAATTCCAAAATTAGTAGTAGCTTCATTTCATCATATTTCACTTTCTGTAAATTTTTATAATTTTTGTATATCATTTGCACCAAAAATTGCATAAAAACCCCAAAAAAGTTTGTATTTTCCTTTATTGCATTTTAACTCCAAAAATTCCAAAAAAAAATATATTTTGCATTCATCATTAGATTAGGTTCTCAGGAAAATTATAACTCAACTAATTTGGATTAATTTCACATTAAAATCAATTTAGCTAATTTGTTGATTTTTTAATAATCTAGTTCATCCGTATTTGTGCATTTGCATTTTTATTGCAAAAAATTACAAAAAAAATCCCGCTTGGAAAATCGTGAGCTAATTCGCCTAACTTGATTTGAAGTTGTTCCTTTGCCTCGTTGAGTCGACCCTGGGGCTTGCCCAGGTTATAAAAACATCAAACCGTACATTATTTAATTCATCGATTATTCGATTCGTGCGGTTATTTTTTTATCGATCCTGATTGCCCGACTACAACAAACACGACACACATTTTTTATTAAAAGGGTAATCAACGGATATATCAAATGGCACCGTTTTCGGGGAGGCAAATGGGTTAGGATCACTTTAGAATATTAGATTTACGTTTTCCATTCAGTCGAATAGTCTGACCCCCGATCCACCATGTAATTATCAATTTTTCTCTTAATAACTTTTCTGATCATTTCTGTATATATTTTGATATCTCTCTCTGACACAATTTTTATCTTTTTGTGCGAGGGCTAAGTGGACTTGGAGCGGCTTTCTTGAAGTCAACGCATCGAGTCAGCTGTTCAGACGCCAAAGAGATCTTTGAAGAGAGATTTTCATTAACTTGTAATTGCACATTTAAAGTGGTTTCTATTTGGGTTCTCACATGCATAACTGAATAAAAAAACTCTCTATGTTGTAAGATTGATTGACGTAGGATAGGATCTGCACTCGCGGCTCGTTGAGCTTTCATAGAACTGTTTTTGCTCGTAATATCTAAGACCACTTCACCATTAAAAGACGCACTTAGACCACAGAATTTAGCTAAAGTTAAACTTGTTCTCCACTCGTTAATTGAACTGCTTGTTTAGGAGCGTCTTTTTATCGATTGCATTCATTTAGATTAAAATTTCAATTATGTTTTGCATCCCACACGTAGAGCACGAGGATCACTGTAATTCTTCTGAACTAGGCATACATCATCGTTTTATCGTGCATCGGACTCGACTCCTTCTCCCTTGGTTTTCTAACTTAGGACTAAAGGAAAATGGGACTGGACGATAGGCATGCCTTGTGTGTGGACTAATCAAGTGGTCATCTAACTTAAAATCAGGACTGTTAAACAAATTGACCAAAATCAATATAAAATTGGAAATTCTGGTTGCGGGAGAATAACCCCGACCTTGATTTCAGGCTGAGTGAGGGTACAGAGTGTGTGTGCACACCTTAAAGTAGAGCTAAAATCCCCGCCTTCCATATCATGTACCTCGATCCTAGCAAATATCACAGGCAGAACTTCTATAGGTTTAACTGACCAGTACCAAGTAGCTTCTGCCTGTTTCGGCAGGTAGATAAGGGTGAAGCAGCGGTGCACCACGACAAGTAGCTAGTAACTCTCCGGGGTGAAGTTATAAGCTTTGTCAACCTCCGCCTACTTTGGTAGGTAGATAGGGGCAGGTCCTTGAACTTCTCAGCTGATGATAGGAGCGAAGAAAGGAAGTGTGTTGGTATCTTAGGTGACAGGTTAAACAGGGGAGACACATCTGGTTTTGAGCTGACTTCCCTTTAGGACACATAATCAATGATATTTGCTTGAAAAATCACACTTAAAATCAACCAGATTAATTGGACCCAGCTTCGGGTCCTTCACCGTGTTGAGTGTGAACTCATGGTTTGCTCTTGTATTTGTCTTTGTGTCTGCCAGTGTATGTTATCCTGTGTAATTGCACATTTTCTACCTCAACCTGCTAACATTCATCCTTTCCTGCACAAAGGTGTTAGGATATTGGTCCCCACACCCTGATACATCTGGTCATTCCTCCTCGACCATATACCATTCATCTTCGCGTTCTCCTTCTTCCATGTATCCTCCGCCATCCACGGGAGACCCTTTCCCGTGGTCGGTTCCACCTCGACCCGATTATGAAGTCAGAACTTCGACTGACTTCTCCACTTCTTTGCATTTCTCACCTACTCCATATTCTAACACTTCGAATCCACTTCCATCTCGAGAGCTTGCTAGAATCAATGAACCATACGAAGAGCAAGCCACTGCTAAGAAAGATGACTGGCAAAATTACTTGGTCCATCGAACATACTGAATAGAAAGGCATGCACCTTATGATCTTCCTGACTTGATTGACCCTAGTAATGAAGCCTACATTAACCAGCCTTCATATCACACATTCAGAGATCCTACACATTCACAGATTGGACTCATAGATTCAATTTAGGAACCCCCTCTTTATTAACTCCATCATATGAGGCTCCGACCAATATCTGTCATTTAGATAGTCCATACTCAACCTAGAATTGCATGCTAGAGTCTAGGTGTGTTGAGTATGAGACCCCAATATCCCAGCAGTATCCTCCAATTGAGCAGAACTCTCCCATGATTCGTCATAAGAATTTTGTGGAGGATGGCATCTCTAGACGTATTGAGAAAAATGAATCATTTGGTAAGAAGTTAAGAGATGCCATGGATATATTGAACTCACTTTGAAAGTGGCAAAGGAAGTAAGTAGATTTGATGTTGAGAACAGAGCGAACATTAGGGAACCCACACACTTTGTACAGCTGGAGTCTATTCTACCTTCCTCTTCTACTAACCACTTACCCTCCAATCCATAGTCTGACCATTCGCCCATCAAAAACACCAAAAAAATTGAAAATCTCAAAAAAAACCCAAAAAATTAAAAATCCAGAAAATCTCATAAAAATAGAAAATGAAAATGACCTAAAAAAATTGAATCATGCCTTAAGGGAAGCACTCAATGAATTGATTTTTAATCTTACCTTAATAAAGGCCATAGATCACTTCCTAGACCTCAAACGATTTGTGAGAAGTAAATTGATGCCCAAGAGGTCGGGCAATAAGAGGACAAGGACTTAGAGACATATAGTGTCTATGGCCACCTCCTTGGTGATGGGGAGAAAGACCAAGAGATGCAGAGTGAAGCGGTTTCCTAGGGTTGAATGTGAAATCAAAGACACTATCTTTACCCATGCAAGAATCTATGATGACTCTCCGATAAATATCCTCCTGACCTCTATGTTTGACAAGCTCAAACTCAGACCAATCAGGAAGTTGAGAGTGATCGTTCAATTGGTTGGTTGATCTATCAAACAGTCGAGAGGAAAGATTTCAGTCATCATTACTTTCCAAGGTGCTCTACTCTAGGTAGACTTCATAGTCATTGACATTGAGTATCGAGAAGAGTTTACCCAGTCTCCGATTATTCTTGGGAAGCTGTTCTTAGCCTTGGCTAAGGAGACTATAGATTGCGAGACTCGGGAAATCGATTTTACAACATTGGGAGCGCTTCGACCTCACACATTCTTTGATACACTTTACTCAAAGGTGACCCACATATCGGCAGACAGCTGTTACCACAGAGAGATATATGAGTCCCGACTATCTATTACACATGAGATATCGACTGTCCAGACGACCATTGGTTCAGAAACTCCCCATACCTCCACTCCACCAACTGCTTGCACCACAACCATGACAGTTTCTAAGGAGGATTCACGACCCGAAGATATCATTGAGTCGAACATGACTTTTACTGATTTCTGTGACCATTTTGATGATCCGACACAAGAGCCCACTAATGTCAAGCCAACTGAGATCGCTGGCACCTCCCCAAGAAGTGTGTTGATCCTTCAGGAAGATCCTTCGGGAATATTACAATCTGTATGGTGACTCGTCTGATGAGGAACCCTTGGTCAACACTGTACCACATCCTGGACCATCAAAGGAAACAACCAAGAATAAACTGACCTCATACAAAAACACGATTGCTCCCTCCTCTATCCGATTATCTAGTGAGAGGAAGTCGAGAAATGATTCCTCGAGGAGTTCCCCTGAACCCCTCAAGGCGTGCCTCTCTCCACTCACTCTCAATGATTCAGGTTTTAGAAACCTGACTAAGAAAGTTTTCTTCAACATACCGAAGAAGAAATTTTCATAGGAATCCTCATCGGGTCCGGATGGGGTGATTTATATGAGTGAGCTTAGTTCGGTTGTTCTCAAGCCTTATCTGAGCAAGCAGCTGTGTGTCGACCCTCATTGGACGATCCATACATCTCACTATTATTCATTAGAGGATGATTCTGACAACGACACATATGTATATTATCCACCTCCTCGCTCCCGTAAGAAGGTTCGTCACAAACCTTCTTGATCCTTGTATATTCTCACTCCTCCTTGTATATATTTTCTTTCCCTTCCTCCCCAGTGATTCAAATCACTCGCCCCATCTCCATAATTCATTTTATGGCTATACGTAGGATGACTAAATCCTAAGTTTAGGGGGAGAGTGACCCGGGTCTCTTCACCATTCTCTGTTTATTCTCAATATCTCATCGGTTCTCATAATCACTCATGTCATATACTTAGGATGACCATAGCCTAAGTATAGGGGGAACCAATGCCCATCATGTATATATACTCATCCATTTCCCCTCTTAACCTCGCCCGCCCCATTTTTTATCTTCTCCTACACTTAGGCTGCCAGAGCCTAAGTATAGGGGGCGGAATGACTTCTATGCTTTTTTATCATTTTAGCTCTCCTATGCTTAGCACGAGCTATGTCTTTTTCCTCGCTTTTTGTGCTCCGAGGACATAGCACACGCTAAGTATAGGGGTGTGTATATATTACATATATACTTTGCCCATAAATCGTACTTGCACGTAGTTTTGTATATATTATGCAATAATTATGGGGTTGGTAAAAATTGAAAAAAAAATTATGAAATACATGTATACTAGTATGTATATTGTATAATTTGTATAATTGTTGTATAAAAAGTTGTAAAATTATTGTAAATAATACTCTTGTAAATTGTTGTAAAATAGAGGTATACTAGAAAATTAAAAAAAGAAAAAAAATAAAAGCTTCTTATTTACTCTTGCATATCATTCTTGCATTTCAAAAAAAATCTTGCATGTCATTCATCTCTATAGCATGTCTTCTGCATCTCATCTACATATCTAGCATATGCAAAGTGAAAAGTTAGCGGGTTCTTAACCAAGTTATGAATAGATGTCAAGAATGGATTCGATTTGACCATAATCTACCTAATTTCAGAGGAACCTTATAGGAACTAGAGTTAAGATTTTTCAGGTCAAAGCGACTAAATTCTTTGAGTCTGTAAGTCTATGTTCACACGTGATCTTGACTAGTCTAAGTGGAATATTTCGTACACACGCACGATTCTTTTAGACAATGACCTAACTTGAACAAGCACCATGCACGTAGCTCTTCATTGATGAGGTGGTGAGGAGGTAGAATCCTTTATCTTGGAGTAGCACATGGTTGGAAACATCTGTCCTCCTCTAGGGAGGGTAGTGCATCTCAACTTAGTCTGGTGGTGTTGATGTCTAAGGACGAGATGATGTAGGTTGCAATAAAGCTTCAAAAGAGGGATAGTCTACTAGCTCAAGAGGAAAAACTCATGATGTACATGCTGCACCTTGTATATAGTTCAAAAAAAAAGAAAAAAAGAAAAAAATAAGATGAGAGAACTCCAAAAAAAAGTGGACATGCTTGATTGAAAATAAAATGCTTGTCGAAGTCTATATATTTGCAATGCATATGCTTCAATGCCTCATACCATAGAATCCTGCAGCTGGATGACTTGGCTACACTGCTCAAGCATCCTAGGATAGGTAGCTACACTGGCTACTGTCCATTCTTCTCTATCCCCTCTTCTTGAGTTCGTCGCACTTGAACATAAAGGGAATACCTCGCTCCTCGAGGAAAGAGTTACTGGATAGGGGAGTTACCTTGTTAGAGGAGGTTGGTTCTTTGCCATTTCTGATGTGGAGAGCTATATTTCACTTACACAGTACAAGTAAGAGTCATAGTCATCGGAATTTGCGTACGAGGATTTGTTCTGACGTGACTGTTGAGGCAAATTGAATAGAAAACTTGTATTACTTAAAGGCTGTTAGGTCTTAAATTTAGATCCTAATAAGGTTCTGTCACACTATTAATCCAAAGGTCGAGTCAAGCTCCATTTTCATCTTTTATTCATGTCCTTGGTATGGAACCCATAATCATTTTACTTTTGCATTTCATTTTAGTTGCTCGGGGACAAGAAAGGTTTAAGAATAGGGGGTTGATGAATATGTGATTCATCGCTCTAAAAGTTGAAATAGAGATTTGTTCCTGATTAATTAGCTGCATTTCATCACTTATGTTGCATAATTAGCATTCATGCATGTGTGAGTAATATCTGCATTTAAGCATTCATGTTTGCATTAAATAGGAAGCCCAAATCACTTTGTAAAAATCACCTGTAAATACCTTATTTGTATATATTTTATACTAACTCCAAATCTAATAAAATCAACTCTATAGTGTATATATTACTAACACTAATAAAGGAAAAATATCAAAAAAAATACTAACTTATAAAATTGTACAATGAAACCTAAATTCAAGTTTGAGACCAAGAACCTTAAAATGTGCATATCTCTCTCCTATGTACCCGATTTAGGTCTACTCACTTTTAAAGTAACATACATTCAGAGACCTTAAAAACAAGACTAACTTCGTGGAAATCAGAGATCGTATATGAAACTTGGGTTTTGGGCCCCTATTGTATTGTACATATTGACCTTTTCGCCCTTGTATTTTATCCTTTCATTTTGTTGATTATTATAAATCCAAAAAAAATAGAATAAGTTGTAAATATTTGTTACATATTTTTCCTGATTTTATTTAATTTTTATTATTTAAAAATGACAAAAAAATTATAAACCAAAAAAACATGGTATTTTATACCTATAAGATAACACCCAAAAATACACTTTGTACATATGACTTCTTTTGATTTTCATCCCTTCACGAAAGTTGTAGATCACATTGAGATGAGCAACTTTTTTGTTGACCACTTTTTGATTTAACCTAATATGTTATTTCTTTTTTATTTTTCTTTACATTTAGTTTTTGATTTTTCCAGGTGCAACACGTGGCAGCTCCTGGAGCTGCCATGAGTCAGCCTATTTTTTTATTAATTTATTAATTTCATATTTTTTATTTTGTTTTATTTATTTTATTGATTATTTTATTTATTACTTTTTATTTTAATTAATTATTTTCTTTTATTTATTTATTTTCCCTTTATTATTTTAGCCTACTTATTTTACTTATTTTTTTTCCATTTACTTCTTCCTTACTCATCCTCCACTCCAAGTCTCCACCACTTCCTCCACTATTCTCTCCATTTTATCCACCTCTTTTCTAACTTCTTCTCCTCCTTTTTATTCTCTTCTCCTCCATCATTTTTCTTCATCCGTCGTTTCGAGAGAAGTGAGGTCGAGCCCCTTTAACCTACAGGTGACAGCTGAAGGACATGAGTTGAGAGATGACAACCTCAACGAGATCCACGGTGCACCATTGTTGTGTCACGAGCTTCCAAACGGGCTCACTTAGCTTCCAAGGATTTCGCCATCCTTCCCGAGGCAACGACATGAGTGCAGCATAGATCCTCCAAAATCTGACGATCCTCACAAGTAAGTATTCTCTCTTCATCTTTTCATTTTATTTAATCTAATAATTTTTTTGTTGTCCCATTTTCATCAAATCTACCAAATCATTTTCATCATCCACACCACTATCATAATACACATTCACTATTTGATATATTATCTGCATTCACCGCATCAGCACACCATCATCATTCCATATCACACCACCCTTCCATCTATAATTTTATTTGTTGTTTACAAAAAAATAAAAAAATAAAAAATAATAGGAGCAGTTGTAGCCCCCTTCCTCCATGCCACCGCCGGCCGTGCCAGCCATGTGTTTCTCGCTCAGCTCCACCCAGCAGCTCGCATCTTCGTCGCGCATGCTACTACCCCACGACTGTCCACTAGCTCGCAGCCCTCCAGGTCGTCGATGCTATAGCAGCCCGTAGCCACCGCCCCCTCATTGTGATGCTCC
This sequence comes from Ottelia alismoides, assembly GCA_037367405.1. Classification (NCBI taxonomy): domain Eukaryota; kingdom Viridiplantae; phylum Streptophyta; class Magnoliopsida; order Alismatales; family Hydrocharitaceae; genus Ottelia; species Ottelia alismoides. The sequence goes on from JAZKJV010003675.1 coordinate 1,707,185, forward strand.
AGCCGCGCCCCTGCGCGTTGGCCACCCCCTCTTGGTCGTAACCCCTTTCCAGTCGCCCCCGCCAACGACCACACTTCCGGCATGCGACAACTCTGCTCCGTCCGCGTGCTAGGCCACGCGCACCGCCGCACCCTCCTGCCCCTCCGTACGCGAGGCTGCCCCGCTTCCAGGCTGCGCCGCCCTTCACGACGCTAGGTCGCACTCACCACGCGGACCAGGACTTAGCCGCTCCCCACGCATCCAGTGTGCACTCACCTCCGACGACATCTTCCCTACAATCGTGTTATGCCACTACCGTGGAGTTGCAACCCATGCCACGCCTCTCCGCACCACCGCCCCGCACCCCTCCAGGACACTTCCAGCCGCACGCGCGGCCTTCGACGTTGCTCCTCCACGGTAGCACCAGCCTCCGTCATGCTCCGCAGCCCGCCAGCTAGCTGCCTCCTCGCGTGCCCTCCTAGCGCCGCCCCTCCAAACGCTTCCCCTTTGTGTGCCCTAGCGCGAAGGTCCATTTTTTAATTTTTATTTTTTTTATGAAAATTGCATTTACCCCATAATATTTATTTAATTACAAAAGTGCCCCCGTGCACATTGTTTTGTTAATTTTATTTTCTGTATTGCAAAGACACCCTTGCATTTATGCATTTATTTGGACATCTATTTCGTATCATTTTTTACAAAAGTAGCATTTTGTTTAGAAAATAATTTTGTACATTGTGTCTATTTAATTAGATTTTTGTGAGCATTAGGTAATTAACTAAATTAGTTTGGTGAAAATTTGAATATTTTACCCATTTTGTAGTCTGAAATTCATATTTAATAAAATATTACTCGAAAAATAGTGAAAAAATTATATTTGATGCCTCTAGTTGTGCTTTAATTATTATCCAAATTTCGTCTAAATTGGAGTTGTCTTTTACCTAAAATAAATTATTAAGTGATTTCTGTAATTGATTTTTAATTAAATCCACAAATATTATTTTTTGAAATTTCAAGTCTCTTGGATTGCTAATTTAAATATCTTATTGAGATAAATTGCCCTCTAGATAATTTAATTTCGTAGATTAATTGTAAATTAAAACTCACAGTCACTCTATTTTCATTAAAAAAATCTCAAAAAATCATATATTGTTAGGAAATTTAAAAAAAATATTGTATCTTCAATAAATCATATTTCACTTTACATAAAATTTTTTCATAATTTTTCCATATCGTTTGCACGAAAAATTGCATAAAAACCACAAAAAAGTTTGCATTTTTCATAGTTGCATTTTGACCCCAAAAATTCCAAAAAATAAATTTTTGTATTAATAATTGGATTAGGTTCTCAGGAAAATTATAACTTGGCTAATTTGGATTAATTTCGCATTAAAATCAATTTCGCTATTTTGCTGATTTTCTTAATAATCTAGTTCATCTGTATTTGTGCATTTGCATTTTTATTGCAAAAAAATACAAAAAAATCCTGCTTGGAAAATCTGAGATTTGCCTAACTTGATCCGAAGTTGTTCCTTTGCCTCCTTGAGTTGACCCTAGGGCTTGCCCAAGTAAAAAAACATCAAACCACACATTATTTAATTCATCGATTATTTGATTCGTGCGGTTATTTTTTGATCGATCCTGATTACTCGACTACAACAAAACTACACACATTTTAAATCAAACAGGGTAATTTCAGAACCATCAGGAGCCTTGATGAATAGTCATTCATTCACCTTTATTCTTCCATTTGAGCTTTAAATCCCTAGTAAAATACATGTAAATATCACTAGCATGCAAAAATTAACCCTCTAACATTGATGTATTAATATTGTATAAAATCATGTAAATAAACTCAAAATTAAAGAATAAACAAAGAAAAGAAAAATAAAGAAGTAACAAGGATATTGACTGACCCTGAACCCCGAGACCAAAGTCAAATATTGACTAGGTTGACCAGGAATAAAGTAGGGGGAGATAGGGAAAAATATTACAAAATTATTACAGAAACCCTAATTCTTTTATGAATAACATGTTGTATAATAGGCCAAGCTTAGATTATTTTATTTGTTATTATAACCCCTCAAACAATAAAGTTCTCAACACAAAACTTGTGCATAGTCATATATAGAATATAAGAAAAATTATTAGCAAAAAATAAACATGCATAATACGCTTGGTACACACAGTTGAAAAAGTCACAAACCGAACTTCATTGATATATGTCTAGTACATATGAACTCAATTGAACCAAACTCACCTACATTGAATTTAAAATTAAATTATCTATCAAGTGAAGATATTTTCATTAGAATTGGAGCTAAGATGAAAATGTTGTATTTTCAGTGTATTATTGTACTTGGTCATTTGTACATATAACCAATTATTTTATTATTTAAATTTTTAATCTCCTTATATTTTTAAAATTATTGTATATATATTATCATATTATACATATTCAAAAGATAAATACAACTAAAAACATTTAAAAGACACCCAAAATAAATAATAAAATTAAACATACATGTATAGTATACCCATAATATACGTACACGTAATTCTTTATACACATAAAAACAATTAGTAGAATACCAATAAAATATGTAAATAGATATTAAATAAGGTTGCAAACATATAAAATATGTAAAATATGATATTATGTAGAAAATACAAAATAAAAATACGATATATATTATACATGTATAAATACCTATACAATGATACGTTAATATTAATACATAAGAAATAAGATTGTATAAATAAATAAAAATCACGATAAAATAGCTTATAAAATAATAAACAGTTTTCATATTTTGAGTATTTTTAAATAAAATCATTTACTATTTTATATTTATTTTTATTTTAGTTTAGTTTGTATTTGTCCTCTAGTGGGCCTACATGGCCCAATCACGTTCCAAGAAGTGTTGATCCCTTGGTCAACACCCCCTCCTCACGTGAAGCCATCCCATACATCTTTGACCCCCTTAATTTGCCAAAATTTACTCCATAATCCATGCTTCTGATCATCTCAATGCCTTCACCGAACTTGTGCGCAGGATCATGCTCTACTGCACCCTAGTATTAGGTTTCACCTACCAATCTCAATTAAAGCGCAATCCAAAGGTCAACTTCCTCCATTTTCTTCCTCTATAAAATAAAGTACATGTCCTCCATCCCAATCTAATCCTTTCTTGACCTCTATAACCCCAAGAAACACATCTGAAGTGAGCCATTTGTGATAAGATGGAGTTCCCTCCAATTTGTAGCGAGGAGAAGGGCAGATGAGCTTATCCACCTCGTTGTCCTATCTTCTGGGTAAAGGACCCACTTCTTGGTAATCCCCTATCGAGGCTTATTTTAATTTTAGTTTTTAGCTTTGTAGAGTAATCCTTAGCATAGATTTGTCATTTATTTCCCTTGATTTCATCTAGTATTACTTAAAATAAAAAATCAAAGTTCGTTGGAGCTCTAGGCTCCGACCATCGTTCCACTGTGAACTAGTCACTATTTTGACTCGTTGAGACCTTCATCACAATCATACCCTTCATTTTCTATACACCTGAGACCATCTCTCCACCTCAATTCTGCAAGAGTCGAGTTCCTCCATCTCCACCTCTGTCTCATTATCGGAGATCAATTGTGCCTCCATCCCATCTGTTGCTTAGTTTCAATTTTGGGTCAAGGAGCATTGACCTCGAGCCCTTAATCATTTTTTGTAGGTGTATGGACCAGAGGAGCCCTTCTAGGTGGAGATTTGGTCCCAGGACAAAGTCTCAGGTGAACGACCCAAGCCTAAAGCCCTAGACCTCGATCAGTAGGTCTGGACCCTTTGAAGACCTACATCTCAAGCGGAAGGTGCCCAACTATGTTTAGAGCCCCATCAGGAGTAAAGGACATGGTCCGAGTGCGGTGCACCACCAAATTGAAGGTCAGAGAAGACATTCATCTTCCTTGTTCTTCCCAGGTGTCCTCTAGTTCATCAGATCAAGAACAAGGGCCCAGATCTAATCTGGGTCGTGGATTAAAGATGAAATGATGCAGCTACTTCACCATTGGATCAACTTAAGTACCACACTAGAGTCGTTCGATCATACACATGCACCCCTCATGCGCACCTTTGGGTATATTCTCCCGAACCCTCCGTAATTTGTATTTTCTAGTTAATATGTAAATATTCAGTATAATGTAAAATAAGTAGGCTAAATTGCATGTTGGACCCTGAAGTTCCTTACAATTACGCTTAGGTCCCTTACTAAGTCACCTCATGTGGTCCTCCCCCACGTGAGTCATTTGGTACTTTGTAGATTAAATCCTAAACTTTCTAGAGCAGTTCTGAAATGAATTTTTATTTTGTAGAAATTATATTTTAGTCCTTATTTTGACGTACATATTATTTTCTTCAATTTGCTTGTATTAATTTTTTATGCTAAAAATGTAGGAAAATCAGGTTAGATGCTAGAATTATCATATCTTATGCATAATTTTTATTTGGCATTTAAAACTATTTCTATTTTAAAAATACAAAATGAGCATTTTTCTCATGTTTAGCTATTAAAAATCCATATAAATTAAAATTTAACTCAAAAAATTCTAAAAATATTAAATTTTCGATATTTATTATATTCCAGTACATATCCAAAATTCACTAAAACACAAAATATAATACATAAAAACTTCAAAAACTTCATAATCTTATGAAATTAATAAATATTCTTTAAAAATCCAAAAGTACTTCTTTATGTTTCTTAATTTTTCTTTTATATGTTTAGGGTTAATTTTAGACTTATACACATTTATTAAACCATAAACAAGTTTGGAAATATATTATACTCACTATTCTGTATATGTTACAACTTTAAACCCCTAAAAAATAGAAAAATATAAAAAATGATAAAAATAAAAAATATATAAAAATAAAAACATTTTAGTTTTTGTGTTTTGACTTATATAAAAATCTAAAAACTATACTATATATACATATTACTTATATATAAGATATGATATCTATATTATAAATATATTAATATTTATCTTATTTTAGAAATTGAAAAGAAATTAAGATTTTATAAAATTAAAAATAAAATATAAAATTATAAAAAATAAATTATAAAACAAATAAAATTATTAAAATTAAATATATTTTAAAACCCACATAAAAATAAGAAAAAGATAAAAAAAGTATTATTATTAGTTAGTAATAATTAAGAGTAATTCACTACCATGTTCGCTTCCCCTTGTTTGACACTTTGCAATACTTATGCCTATACACATTTATGTTAAGGTATAATTAATTTTGACTCACATTCGCACTTTGATTTCATCTTATTGTGGGTTGATTATTGATTTAAGAGACACTTGACCACCATAGTGATTGTTGATCTTGTTGGATTAGTAGGCCGATGTAGAACCTCTTAATCAAATGGCGTCGTTGCCGGGGGACGCGCAACCATTTTTAGGGTAGATAGTTGTACATAGTTTTTTTTCATTAATTCTTCTATTTGTTTTTGCATATATTTTGTTTAACTGATCTAATCACATCTCTTGTTTGATTTTATAGCAAGAGCACATAGAGCGAGGGTAGATGTTTTAGGAGATCCAAGGAACCTAAGCAAGACGGAGTTCGGCTCTTTCAGACCGAGCTAGAAAGAGAGAGCAACAAAAGAACATCGAGAGCTGAGATGAGCACTAGCATAGTGTAGAGTAGTTAGTTTTTATTTTATTTTGGTGAGAGAGTGAATTATAAATAAGTTATAATAATTAGATACTCTCAGGACACTTAGACTTCACAGGTCTATTTTACCAAGTGTTTATTCACTTGGGGACTCGTTTGTTTTTTCGTAGATTTTATTGCTTTCTATTTTTGACTCAATATTTTCCCTTTTTTTTACTTTGTTCTCGTGTATTGAGTTTTTGCTTTATTTTTTATTTTATGTATTTGTAGAATGAGCCCTTGGAATTTAGAAGTGCTTGATTCAGTAACTAAGTCCAAATCCCTACATGATTGCATGTACCCATAGTCTCTACACGTGGACTTAGTCAAATCAATTAGTTCTTCTCGATTAACTTGAGCATATGGGTACTGCAATGACATTACCCTATCTCATCATTCCACATCTGAGTACTTTCTAGGGGAACTATTTGATTCTCTACATTGGCTTCCCTTTATATTTCTTAGGTTGAGTAACAGGCCCAGATCTGATAATAAGGACCTCAAAAATTATAGGCTATAGGTTACAAAGGAAGGGAAGTATAGGACGCTTGTCTGGTAGTACTCACTCTCTTATAGCTTAGGGTTGGTGCTAAGCTAAGGGTCAAAAGTGCCTGAAAACAACAATAAAAATGATCAAGAGAGAAAAGCCGAACTCTCATGGCTTCACATGTTGTGTTGGTGAATTCACCATTGTTTGTGGTTTGATTGATTTTATCTAGGTCAAAAATCCAAAAAAATTGCATCCCTACACCTTTTCTTCACTTCTTTTTGTCACATGTTTTTATTTTGCTCAATATGAGCCTTCATTTCTTTTTCCTCTTCACTTTATTTCTTGTTTATCTATGTGTCCCTTATTCATCATCTTATAACCTTTTTTATCCCGATGATGGACTAGGGATGGTTTTGTTCAGATTCTGTGAGCACCCACATCGATTCCTTGATGTCGACATCTCCAATAATTCGAAGTGATTCCAAAGAGATCGGTTCTGACTTTGCGAACCACTCTTGAGACTCCATGCTTCTTCACTTGGGATTCGAGATCACTCTCTTCCTGAATTCTATTCCTTAGAATAGAGATAGACAAACTCCATTCACATCTGCACTTTAATAAAGTTCAGGATTGACCCTAATCTTAATCATTTTCCATCATCTAGTGCTTATTTGCAGTCTGATCTGGGAGTATTCCCACTTACAGTTGAAGAACCCAAATCTGGATTTCTTGCTAGAATCAAACATAGATATGGCTCCCCAAAAAGGGAAGGTACAACAAGTAGAGCATAATGAGGTAAATGCACAGATGCTTGCATTTGTATAGGCAATTCAACAACTGACCGCACAGGACGAGACACAGGCCGCCTTCTAGGAGTTGCTTATGGATATGAGGGAGAGATAAAGAATAGAGAGGAAGAGGAGGAGAAGAACACCATGCAGACGGACCCCATAGAGGGAGGAAGAGAGGAGAGAGGCACCCAAGCCCACACTTAAAGAGACATACAATCCGGGCACTGGCCAGATGACAGAGTGGATCTAGATACCACCGATCCACGAACACTTTTGTTAGCCAAGTGAGCATGGGGAGAACCATTTTTGCAATAAATAGTATTGTAATCTTTGATATATCAGTAAAGGTTATTGATTTATTTCACTACTTGTTTGAGATTAAATGAATAAATGCACTTATAAGGTTCCTTAGTATAATTAGGGTTATGTACAGTGGTGTTGAGCGGATTCTTTCGGGCCTCTATTTTAATAAATTAATCACAAGTGAAATTGTGGTCGTTTCCCAAGGGTTATTCTATACAAGAAAAATTCAATGAAAGGGAATCTCTATGCACATTATGCTTGGTTATTGTATTTTCTTTTTGATTTTTTACTTTTTTATGGAATTTTAATTTATATTTTTTATTTTGTTTTTTGATTTTTAATTTTTAATTTTTAATTTCAAAATATTTTAACATTTTAAAAGAAATGGATAACTAAGGAAAAATAAAAAAACACATACAAAACTCTTTTGTATTTATTTATTATGTCAAAAGTGACCAGAAAATTAAGCAAAAATTAGTTTTGGTTTCTAGATAATTTCTAATATTTTTTTGTAACTTTTCCAGATTTTACCACAGTTTTTAAATCATTTAATAAACCTAAAGCAGTGAATCAAGTAAATAAAAATTAAAATGAATGTTTTTGGACTTTTAAAATAACAAATAATGTAAAAAATGGAAGAAATATATATAGAATAAAAGGAATTTTTATATTTTCCAAAACTCCATTTTATATTTTATTTTTTATTTTGAAAAGATTTTTAATGAATTTTTTTATTTTTTTAAGAATTTTATGATTTTTATGGATTTTATGAGAAATAAAAATGCGAAAAATGGAAAGAATTTGACATAGATCAAAACCAGTAAAATTTTTTTTAGAATTTTTGAAAGGATTTTTATATTTTTATGATGTCTTAATGAAAACATGAAATTTTTATGATTTTTTTCATTTTAATAAAAAATAAAATAAAGAAATTGGGAGATGAAAATTGTAGATGAAAGATGAATGCAAAAGTACTTTAGGAATTTTTATGGAATTTTTAGACACATTTTGATGTTTTTTATTTGATTTTAGAGATGCAAAATAAATGCAGGTTCACATGGACTAATATGAAATTATTTTAAATATGCAAATTGAATGATAACAAAAGATAAAATGGAAAGGATAATTATGTAAATTTTCTAATAAATCATGCGCACGGACACGTGAGCCCCACTGGATTGGACTTAAATGTGATTGAAACAATTTCAAGGTTCAAATAATAACACAAAAAGGACGACCGTTTATTACAAATAACCCAACAATTCACGTGCGAAGCACGCGCTACAATTCAAATGGGACTGAACTGCAAATAAAATAAGATGCCGGATATAAAATGCAATTGTTCAAATAAAGGACAAACTTCTATGTGTCCTCGCAGGGGACTTATTTAAAAATAAAATAAAAGATAGGGGCTAAGGTGCAAATGTGCCCATAAATGACGTGGAGGCTCAGGCAGATCTTATGTTCTAGCAGTCTGATCAAATGGCTATGAATGAATCTGGAGTGAAGGGTTACGATCATATCTTGACGCTTGATTCAACGCCATCTCTTGGGGCACAATCGATGGCTGAGATGGAAACTAGGCGCTTGTTCTTGATCATACGGCTGCGGGAGGATATGGATGAACTAGGAAGCGCATGAGCTCCACTGATTTCGGACGTTTGATTCTCCCTCGTTCGTCGATGGATTCTCCTCAAGTCACATCCAAAATGTCGCTCAAGATTTTCCGTATCTGGTGTACACCTCAGATCTTCGTGAAATACCCAGATCAGGGGTCTGAAAGGTGATGAACAATCTCCCGCTCAAAGAATCTGCTCTAGTCTTTAATCTTACGTTGTGCATGAATTCTGGAGCTCTTTAGATCTGTAATGGGAAGCTCATGCTGGATGGAATTCTCTAGCCACCAAGTTAGGTCAAAGGCGTAGGAAATAAGGGATGGATGAAGGTCTCCCAGTGGGGGTGGTCGGATGGAATATCGGACTCCTGGTCTGTGATGATATGGAGGTGAACAGATGGGGGAAGAGTGGAGAAGGTGGTGTGAATGTGTAGGTCGAGTCGGGTGTGGTCGATATTGATCGGAATACCTTCGATCGTACAGATCAAAGATTGGAGATAATTTTCTAATTTACATGAATAAGATTAAATCAAAGCAAAAATCAAGGTTGAAATGACGATAGAGCGCCTATGTTACTTATGGAATGGAAGAAAGAGGGAAAATGCCTCGATCTGCGGTAGTGGCGGAGAGGCGGAGATGTGCGACGGATGACTCCGATGACGTAGCTGGATCGCATGATTAAGATGCTCACTCGCACTCCTGATCGTGGGATGCAATAGCTATCACCTACAGCTTACTCCAGGGATCAATCTCGGGGAGGAAGATGACCGAAGGAAGGATCAAGAGCTCGCTAGAGGTGGAGGATTGACATTTATAAGGTGAAGTTCGGTGGGGTTTGAATTTGAAAATTGGAAAGATCAGAGGCGAATTGAGTAGAGATGATAGGCTCGAGCAAGAGGGATGAATGGCGATAAGTTTGGAGAAGGATTCGGAGGTGGTTATTGATTAGGGGTGGGTGGAGAACTAGGTGAAGTAACGGTTGAGGACAAAATTGGCGGGTGTCAGGTGTAGGCTAAAGAGTTGACCCGGGTCAACAAACCCAGGTCATCCAATCAGAAGGCATGGAGAGTACTGCCAAAATAGACTAGATGACAAACAGTCCAAAATATAAATAATTCAATTAAAAATCGAAAATGAATTTATTTAATTATATAATGTAAAAAAATGTTAAGAATAATTTAAAGTTAATGTTAGTGATTTATATTTAATTAAATAATGTATATACAAGGGTTAAAATAAATATAAAGTGTTAATTTTATGAAGTATACCAATATATACAATACTTTGATTTTTAATTAATTATTTATATATATCTGTATATAATTTAATAATTTATTTATTTACAATATTTTACAAGGATTTTAATGATATTTTTATTTGATTTTTAAGAATCAATTTATTAGGTTAATTAAATAGATATAAGTACAATATATACATGGTGATACATATACAATATATAGATGATTTTATTCTTGTTGAATTTTTTATTTTCTAATTTTTATTTGTATTTTATATGAGTTAAATTCAATATTTACAAGTAACTAAAATACAATCTTCACAAATATGCACAAGGAAACAATTAATTAATAATATACATAGTGTACGTAGGTACAATAATACCTCAATTTACAACATTTAACACCTTAACTCTGAATTTTATGAAATCACCTCTATTTTAAAGATAATTCAGTTTGGAGAACAATGAAAGTGAGTTTGATGAATCTGGAGTTCAAGTGGAGAAGATATTGATTTTGCAATTATATACTTTGTGACATTTGGAAAGTGATGTTATTTACACAATGCACGTAGATTTTGATTGCAATTATTTTTATTATTTACAACAGAATTTTATGTACAAATTTAAAGATGAAAATTGTTAGCTACAAAAGATTTTGTAATGAATAAACTAAAGAGTGTGTAATATAGACAATATTATACAAATGATGGATATGTACATGTGACAAGTATATTTTCTGGTAAATAGGCCTTATCTCCCCCTACTTTCTTCCTTGTCGATCAGTTCAAGTCTTAACCTTCTCTCGGGGTTGGTTCATCCTGTACCTATTGCATATATACAATCTTTTATTTTATTTATTTTTCCTTTATTTATTTCTTTATTTATTTTAGGTTAAAAGAGTGATAAGTATATAATATTTACACAATAATTAGAGTTAGTAAAAGAATGAAATTAATGATATTTACATGTGTTTTATAAGGGATTTTAAGCTAAAATAAATGAATAAAGATGATGCTTGGATAAATAAATACATAAATGTATATTCATAACATGGCCATCTTAATAATCATACAACTATTGATTCAATGGTTAAATCATAAAGGTTGGTGCTTGGATGATATCTAAAGAGTTAGATTGAGGACTCATCAAGCATCGTCAAATGATTGTTAAGAAGGATCTTCAACCAGAGAAGGAGATGACAATCCTTCTATAACGGTTGATATCTGAACGACCTCTTGATGCAGGTCCTCTGCATAGGAATAGAGATTCGAAGGTGTCAAATAAGTTAGGTCAAAGGGTTGACTTAACGAGGATAGAGATAACAAAGACCTATGTCATATGTTGTCACCACATAGACACGCATCTTCTGACCAGAGATAGATGTATTACTATACGTCTAAGTATGTGCATTAGGCAGACCATTAGGTTGATGACCTAATTGATGAATATGTGATTCCTCACTCTAAAAGAAGAAAAAAGAGCTTCGTTCCAAAGTAATTACTGCATTTATTCATCTATATTGCATTTTTATCATTAATGCATGTGTAGTGAATATTCATATTTTAGCCTTTACAAATTGCAAAAATAAGAAGACAAAAATCCCATGTACAATATCACATGTGTATTACTATAACTCCATTTTCTTATTATTTTCACTAATCCCAAATCAATAAAAACCAACCCCATTGTGTACATGTCACTAACATTAATCAAGGAAAATTACCAAAAATACTAACTTGTATATATGCTCAATAAACTCAAACCTTGTTTAGAGATGAAAAGTCGTAAATGTGAATATCTCTCATGTAGTCTCTTATGAACCACTACTCACTTTTGAATTAGTATACAATCAATTATCTACAAAACATGACCGAATTCAAAAGAATCGGAGTTCATATGTAAAACTTGGATTTTTGGGACCTCGTTGTATAATGTACAAATTGGTCGATTTTGATCATATTATTTTATGTATAAAAATAACTCTTATTTATTTATTTTTCATTTATTTTCTTTGATTTAAGATTTCATAAAATATTCAAAAATACATATCAAAATTGAAATAAAATCAAAGAAAATAAGACAATATGAGTATGTATGTATATATGTCTCTCTTATTTTATTTCTTTTATTTCTTAATTATTAAAAATACCTTACAAAATTATTGTGTAATTATTTATTTTATATTTTATCTAATTTAGTTTTGATTTTTACCTTATTTAAAAATCATTAAAATTGTAAAATACAAAAATACGATATTTTATATGTATAGAGTACAACCAAAATTACATTTTACACATCTCATTTCTTTTAGTTTTGGTCCCTTCATGAAAGTTGTAGATCTCATTTTGAGATGAATAACTTTCATGAAGACCAGTTTTTAAAATGACATCAATTTCTAATTTTTATTGAATTTTATTTCCTTGTGTTCTTTGATTTTTCTTGGAGGGACGCGTAGCACTTTGAAGCCACCACGTGTCGCCCCCCCTTTACCCTTTTTATTCCCTTTTTTATTTGTTTTTATTTTTATTTTCTTTTATTATTTTCCCACGACACATGGCCTTATCACGGTCGTTAGATCTCGATGATCGAACAGTCGTGCTCCTTCCCTCCGCCTTCACCAGCGTGACCCAACTACTGATCACTTGACCTCCGACTTATGCGATGATTCTTCTCATCAACCATCTCCACCCTTCACGGTCGAAGGCCACTCCTCCACCCACTCCACTTCCCACTCGCCTTCACTTGCTCCACGTAGCCATGAAGCTCTGCCCTTTTCATGTAACCCTAACAGATTGCCAATAAAACCCATCACTCTGCCCCCTTATCATCATCATTTGTCAATTTTCATGAGAAGAAGCTTGATCTCACAGCTGCACCGGTGACAGCAAGCACGGCCCATCAGAGAGAGATGACAGAGCTCCGTCAAGTTCCACCCTTCAGTTGACCATTTCAGGTAAAGCCTCTTCTCCCTTTCTCCTTCTTCTTTTCCTCCTTATTTTCCTCTTCCCTTTCCCTTCTTTGTTCTTATCTTCCCTTTGTTCTTCTTCTTATTATGTGTTTATTCTTCTCCTCTATCTTCTCCTCTCCTCTGTTAAACATCTCTGCCTCGATTGTCTGCTCCATGATGATCCGCCTTCCTCGTACCCATCTCTCCTTCTCTTCCCTACTTGTTCCCACCATCTCCACCCCCACCTTATCGCAAACATCGACGAAGACCAAACCACCAATAAATCCCCACCTCTGTTGACCCATCACGATCATCCACCATTTTTTAATGAGAAGGAGCTTGAGCTCCCAACAGCATCGGTGATAGCGATCGTAGCCATTGGAGAGCTGCAACCACCTTCTACCTCAAGTGAGATCCAACGAACCACCCTTCACCATTGTAGATACTACCCTCCCATAGTTGCCCGAGCTTCAACCTCATCACCAAGATCTCAAGGCGATGACAGAGCTCCATTGAGATCCACCCACTCCAAGCGACCCATTTTAGGTAAAGCCTCTTCTCCCTTTCTTCTTCTTCTTCTTTTCCTCCTTATTTTTATATTCTCTTCCCTTTCTCTATTCTTCTCATCCCATTCTTCTTCTTCTTATGTATTTATTCTTCTCCTTCATTCAACACCTCTGCCTCGACTATCTGCTCCACCACGATACGCCTTCACCTTCTGTGTCATGCACCAGTTTGCCTTCTACTACAGCTCGGTTGCATGTGGAACCTCCAACAACTTTGAATGCCTCATATGGCTCCATATATGCCTCTATCCAAGCTCTGCCCTAGCCAGAACTACCATCGTCGCTCGCCTTCGACTGCCTCACCATATAGTTGACGTCGGATCAAGGCCCCTGCCTTCATCCCATGGCCATAGTCTCATTACATGCCACCTCCACTTAACCATTCATTTGTCCATCATTTGGGACCATTGGATGAAGGGTGCTTCATCCAACGGTCCCCTTAAATTTATTTTATTATATTATATTATTTTATTTCCTTTTTATTATTTTTTTTCTATTCTTCACCATGCAGTTTCATCACGACCATTCGATCCCGATCAATCAAATGGCCATGAACTCATCTTCTCTGCCCTTCGCCTTTTTGCAGTGGCGCATCCTCTTCACTTGCAGCTAACTGCCTTCTGCAATGGCCATCAACTTGACATGCCACGCTGCCTAAGCCATAGCCTCAAGAGCCCACGCCTTAGCCCCGTCTCCAACCCACCGTCTAAAGCAACACACACCTGACACGTAGAGAGGCGCCACCTAGACCTTATCCTGAGCCTTGAGCCCTCGCGTGCCATGTACGTGAGGTGCGGGTAAAATGCAAAGGCACCCCCACACTTCCATTCAATCGTGCTCGATCCTCTATCGATAAAAGCACGTGTCTCACCCATGCGTGCTTGGAGCAATTGCACAAACACCCCCAGGTATCGGTAATTACTTTTTAATCCATGTGCATGTTTCGTTTAGTTATTTTACTTTTTTGCATAGATACCCATGTGTTTGAGTCTAATTTCGAATCTTCATTCGTTATCATTTTTAAATTCCAAAATGGAATTATTTTGTTCAATTATTTCTCTATGATGTGGTGATGTGTTTATATTTTTGTGGGCTTGTAATTATTTATTGATTTATTTATGGTAAAAACTTTATATTTTTCTCATCTGAGCTTCAATAATTCATAATTAATTTTTTCTTGCCTAAAAAATTATAGAAAAAAATTTGAAGTTTTTATATTTAATTGTGATCTGTAATGCCTCCAAAAATTATTTCATTTGCATGTATATTTTGGTTAACATAAAGTATGGGGTGATTGATGTAGTTAATCTTTAATTCTCTGTAACTTAATATTTTAAGAGTTAGAATTTTTTTCTAGATAGATCCTAATTAGGTATATTTAGGATAATTTTACTTCTATAAATTAATTAGGTTTTCTATTTATTAAATTTAATTAACTAAAATCACACAACCTGTATTGTTTAATTCATAGAAATTCATTTTGCATCTAAACATTCAAAAAATCACAGTAAGTTGTACATCATTTTTAACTTACTATCAAATTTTCATAATTTTTGCATATCATTTGCATGAATAATTAAAGAAAAACCCATAAAAATATCCATTTTCATGCATGGATTTTCAATCTTAGAAATACAAAAAATATGTTCATGATTCTTCATTGCATAAATAATTAAGAGAAAATAGCCATTTGGATTTTTGAGCTAATTTTTATATTATTTTAAATTTTCAACTTAGTCTAATTTGACCTTCATTTTGTCACTCTGTATTTGCATGTCTTCATTGATTGCATAACAAAATTGCCAAAAAATCTCCCTAAAAACCTAGCATCTTTATTATATGAAAATTGACCTAAGGAGATAGTGACCTACCTGAGTTCGACTTTGGGCTTGCCAAGTAAAATAAATTTGACTACTTGCATTTAATTGAAAACATTAACTAGGTGGTTGTTTTGATTAATCTGAATTGCTTGCCTACAACGAACGTAGTGTTGATTCCATTAGTGAGGGTGATTCAAGGTTATTCAGATGGCGCCATTGCCAAGGAGGCACAACTTAGGTTGAGATTTAGACAATTTAGAAATTAGGTTTTCCATCCCCCAGTAGTCTGACCACCGGGCTTTCTTGTAATTATTGCTATATTTATTTTTCCTGTATTTTATTTCCTCATTTATTTATTTATTTGAGTCCTCTCTCTAACCACCATCTATTTTTGTCAGAGGGACTCGACGCATCAGGAGCAGCTTTTCGGGACATGTGCATTAGAGACCAGTTCTTCGTGGGTTGAGGCAGTAGAAAGGATGTATTAAAAATTAAGATCAAGTCGAGTCGTGAGAGAGTGTAGACTCCATAGGATTTATATCTTTATTTTTTTTAATTTTTGTAATAATATGTAATAATTTCATATTTACAGTGGTTCATGTTTGGGATCTCGCATGTAAAACTAGATTTTCAACATTTATTCTTGTGGCGTATTGGAATCCATTTCACTCTCATGTTGAGGGTAGAGCTCAACTTGAGTGGCTCGCCGGTTAGACCTGCACTTGTGACTCTTAGAGCTTTAAATAGATCAATTATCATTTTCGTGTGCTCGTGTAATCTAGGACCGCACTTCACTTAATAATATGCACCGTAGAATGTTCTACTTAGCCAAATTAAACTCAAATTCTTCCCAACTAATAGAAGTTCCTGCTAGGTGAGGTTTTCTCTAACTTGCATACATTTAGCAGAAAAAAATCAATTTTATATTTCATCATACATGTAGAGTTCGAGGATCACTGTAAGTCTTCTAAACTGGGCATGCATCAATGATTTTATCGATTGCATCGGTTTTTCTTGACTCCCTTTCCTTATTTTACAACTTACGATAAACAGAAATCGGGACCAATCGTTAGGCGTGTCATTTTTGGTGAACTTAATCAAGTGATAATCTAACTTAAAATTAGGATTGCTAATTAGAATAGACCAAAAAATTGATTAAAAGTAAAAATTGCTTTCGGGAGAGCAACCTCGTCATTGTACACAGGTACATACCTCCAGACAGAGTGGGTAAGGACGTACACACTATGGTTAGAGCCCAAATCTCTGGCCTTGCACCCTAAGTCTCCAAGTCTGACTCTTACAGGCTTGGGAGCAACAATCACTTACCTTCAACTATAAAGAGGTGTTTTAGTGTACATCTTGTCACTATTATTCCTTAGGGATTTAATATAACCTGATAGCCCGAGTTGATCATCTCTTTGATTGGGATATAGTGGGAGTGCGTATTGGGCATCTGGTGACTCACCTTATGTGCGTGTGTAACAAGATTGTTTTATCACTTAACTAAAATTGAAAAGATATAGGTAGGACCTTTGCGACCAAACCGAATGGCGAGACTTGCACCTTATGAATTCCTAGACTTGATTGACATTAATGATCAAGCATACATTGACCAGCCCTCATACACCCATTTAGAGAGTCTATACATACAAAGGATTGAACCCATGAGCTTCATCTACAAGGACCCTATCTATTGACTTCACCATATGTGGATCTGACCAATATTTGTTATATAGATGGTCTATACTCAAACCAGCATTACATGCCAGTGTCAAGTTATGTTGAGTATGAGACCCCATATTCTCAGCAGGATTGTCCAATTGAGGAGACGACTACCATGATTTGCCATGAGGAATTTTCGGAGGATGGCATTTCTAGAATTATTAAGAGATATTAATTAATTGAGGATAAGTTGAGAAATGTCATTGTCATATTGAATTCATTTGTTGCTAGCTTGATGAGCACACTCCTTCACATTTATTTATGTCAGCGGATGCAGTACATGCGAAGAGAAGCACGGTTGTAAAAAAATATAGAAGAGAGAGAAAGAAATATAGATGAATAAGAAGATAATTTCTCTTTCTTATATATCACTTGAGATTTACTAGGTATGTATCCCTGGGTCGAACAAAAGGAGCAGGAAAGTATACCTAGATTTTAAGATCGGATTTTATGAATGAATTTCTTCTTCGAAAACTCTTTTTTGTGGTTTTTAGTTTTTGTGGTTTTATATTTTGTAATTTTTTTTATTTTTATTTTGATTTTTTTTATTTTCAAGAAAAATTGGTCATACAATATAGTAGGTTGAATATAGTGTAGTATACTATTCTAATATAGCAAAGAAAAGAAATAAAGAAAATAAAATGGATGTTTAATTTTTCAAAAAAGAATAAAGAATAAAATTTGCAAATGGTCTACTATAGTATATAGGAGAATATTATATATGTGGTAATATATAGGTAGATGATGAGAAAAGAAACAGAGCGATGGGCTCGAAGAAAACAATCAAGAAAACTCAAATGTATACAAAATTTGGAAAAATCAAAACATACCAAATAAGCTATTAAAATCCTTGAAATATAAACCAAAACTATGCTACGGTAGTTAGTTAACTACCCTAGAAAAATCAGCGAAAAAAGGTCTCTATGATGTCCAAAATCTAAATATGTACTGAGGTAGAATTGTACGAAAAGTTTCTGGAAAGAAATTAGAGATTTGCATTAAGGTCATTGCGGAGGGACCTAAAGCAAATATCAAAAACTCTAGAGGTGCATAGAAATTCTGGAACCCTTTTTGGGCTTATGTTACAATTTTTACACCCTTTAACGATTAATGGTCTAGATTAGAATTAGAGGTATGATCCTGGTTGTCGATCTTCACCACGTGTCATTAGCATGTGCCCTCTAGAGTTCGTCATGTTCTTACCCAAATCTGGGGGAAGCAGTTGTGGCGATTCTCTCTGATGATGGCTCACTCAATTAGGAGAAGGCGTAAAGAGCTTGAACAGAGGAGGCAGAGCTAGAAGGGGGATCCTCCCCCTTCGAACTCTTTGTTGCAAGAAGAATGGCATTGACGAAGGTGATCTCCTCTTTAGGATTTATAGGTCTGTAGTTAGGAGGTGCCATTAATTGTTCAGATCAGGAAAAAGATCATCTCTGAAAAATATGAAGAGGCTGCAACGCCTCACTCTAGCTGCTAATTCGTGGTGTCTCCAATCACTTGATAAACATGCAAGAAGGATTGTGGCTTGATTCGTAAAGAATTGACATGCAAATGGATATGTTCTTTCACAAGATGGAACAACCTCAAAACGGACTTTCAACTTGAATTTGACCAATGAATCAACTCAACTGGATATGGATTTTGATCACAATTAGAAGTATGATTAAGTGATCTAAAACAATGATTAGGTTGGCTAAAAAGGATTAAAATCTAGGAAATTGATGAATGAAGTCACAATGGAGGTTGAAGGTGCATGACCTTCTAGTTGTCGCTCAACAAGTCGGCAAAGTTCCTGGAGCCCTACACGATAGTGGCAGCCATGATGCAAGGTAGTGACACCTTGGAACTACTCCTCGATCAACCTTCTTCCATGTAGATACTCAAGCTCCCTCGGCCGTCACCCGAGGAAGACGATCCAAGGCTTGAAAGTAGAGGTCACCGTCACTTAGAACTGGAAGATGGAGAAGTCGTTATTTTTTGATGACTTTGGGTGCTTAAATAGGTAATATGGGAAGGAGTTAGGATAGATCTGAATGCAGGTATGGATGAGGGTTGTTTAGGATTGAAAATCCACGGGTTAGATTGGATGTTAGGTGCTAATCAAGGCAAACGGTCAATGGTGCGATCGACGAGCTAGCAGAGACATGATGCTTCATAGGGGAAACTCGTGAGTGGGATGAAGGTGAAGGGTGAGTCACGAGGTGGTGGTGAAAGCAAGGCACGAATAAGGAGAGGGTGAAGTGGAAGGGAGAGATTGTGGCTTGAGGTACGTGAGGACTGGTGGCTGAGACGAAGCGGTGGCCGAGACGAAGCGATGGCTGAGGTGACCAATTTAAAGTGAAGGAAGGGTTTCAAGGTGGGAGGAAAAAAGAAGAGAATGGGAGGAATAGAGGAAGAAAGAGGTTACCTGGGGAAGGTGTCAAGATGGTCTTTCGACCTTGGTCGATCATCGCTTAACAGCCGGCGGACCTGGAGCTCGAGCAGCTGAGGGATCTATTGTAGACAAGGAGAACGAGCTCCTTCGATCATGTTGAAGGTGAAGAAAGAGTGGCGTTTGGGTCATTGTCAACATCCCAAACTACTCTCTCTCTCTCTCTCTCGTTTACGAGCTCATTGCTCTAAGAGCGACGGTTGACGAATACAAGGCACGACTGAAGGGATTTAAGGATGATGGAGTAACATCGAGGGTCGTAATGGCCATACGAGGTGAGGTAGAGGATGATAGCAGTAGAGGAAGGTGGAGGGTCGGCCGTTACGGGAGGTGGAGGGAGAAGGGGGACCACGTGTTGTACACGTGGTTGAGGGAGAGAAGAGAGAAAATACGAGGGAGAAAAAAAGTAAAAATAAAAATTAACTAAAATCAAAAAAGAAAAATAAAATAAAAAAGGTAAAGTAAAATAAAATAATAAAACAAAATAAAAAATGAATAAAAGAGGGGTGACATGTGGTGGTAATTGCCATGTGTCATGACCTAAAAATTGGAAAAATAAATTAAAAGGAAATTTTGTAAAAAAAGGAAACAAAGTCAAATGAAAAAGTGGTTTTCATGAAAGTTGATCATCTCAATGAGATCTACAACTTTTGAGAAGGGACCAAATTCAAAAGAGATCATCTATACAAAATATATTTTTGGTGGTACTTTATATATATAAAACACATGTATTTTTGTATTTTGATATTTTATCAATTATTAAATAAGGTAAAAATCAAGATAAAATTAGATAAAATATAAAATAAATAAATACACATTAATATAATTTTTAATTTGTAATAATTAAGATAAAGGTGAAATAAAACCAATAAAGTATGTATAAAATATACAATATACAATAGGTCCCAAAACTAACATTTTGCAAATGAGATCCAATTTTCATGAAATCAATTTCACTAGATAGAAAATTTTAAAACTTGAACTTTAAAAGTGAGTTGGGTGAATTTGGAGTTCATAGGGAGAAGGAATTTAGCTAAGAAGTTGGATTTTAGGGCTTCTTCAATTTAAGATCTAAAAGTATTTATTCAAGGTGAGAATTATTTGTGTTTTTGTGTTTTTATATACAATGAAGTCAAAAGAAGTTAATATGAATTTATTAAAAATCAAGGAAGTTTGGGTATTTACAAGAATTATTTAGAAACAATATTCAACACTTTTATATCTTTTATTTTTATGTTGAATAGTTTTGTGGACTTATTTACAAGATAGATATACATTATTAGTCCATATTTATTGAGAGTCATATTTTATAATTTATTTAATTTAAAGGCTTTTACTTGAAGCTTTGTTCAGGGAGTTACGCTAAGATCAATATATTACGATGATGAATCGCATATTCATCAATTTTCCAATTCGGTCTTTAACACCCGGGACCACCACTCCTAAGGTGACCTTGACCCATTGTTAATTGAGTCAACCATCAATAGGAATAGTACTCGCTATGCACAATCCAATAACACCTCAATTATATGAGGAATCAATATTGGGGCACTACACATATGGCATTACTCTTTCGAAAAGCAAAGAGCCCGATCCATGTGCACTTGTATGTAGGAGCTATCACTTTGGATAGGCATCGCCATCATACAATTGATGATGACAGAACCCTTCACCTTTACGAGAGACCATGGATGTCATTTATATGATCCTCTATATACCATTCAAAATTTAATCAATCATTATGAATCAAGTTCACATGATTAATTCTTCCAAGGGAATTTCATCTCTATTCATAATAGAGTTTAATCATATTAAATAAATTATCAGTCTAATGCAATCAACAAACAAATACAGTTTGCTTGATATTCCTATATAATTATAGCTCTCACAGGTACATATTATTTTGTATTTTAATAATTAGAGTACAACTTGACTCATATTATTCTTTCCTCAAAAATGGATTCTGCTAGATGCTTGAGTATATGTTGGAGGGAGCATTTCCTTGACATGCAAGGTGCTAATTTTTAACTAAGTCAGCATAACCATGTCCAGATACCATTACCGTTCCGATTGAGAATGATACAAATAATACTAATGTACTTGCAGTTTTATCGACCAACTTTGATGACTGGCGCTATACTTTATAGTATTTACTAAAAAATATTAGGCATCTTAAAACACTATTTTAGATCTTAAATTTCTAAGCCTATCAAGCAAACATGTTCATGGTTTTGCATGTAAAAGTTGTCCTGCAACTATTGTAAGATAAATTAGGATTTTTTATCATGAAACTCTCATTCAATTATTGTTAATGTTTAATCAAATATCATCATAAATATTAAGCACCAACTAATCACGATAAATTCATAATTTCCTTGATTTTTATTGATTGATAAACACATTTAAAAACGTAAGCCCGATGATTTATTCATCATCCAACCCCTCTCCACTAAGTAT
This sequence comes from Ottelia alismoides, assembly GCA_037367405.1. Classification (NCBI taxonomy): domain Eukaryota; kingdom Viridiplantae; phylum Streptophyta; class Magnoliopsida; order Alismatales; family Hydrocharitaceae; genus Ottelia; species Ottelia alismoides. The sequence goes on from JAZKJV010003675.1 coordinate 1,729,253, forward strand.
GAAATATCTAGTAGGGCAAATGGAGTCAGAATCACGGGAAATAAAATCATGCAGTTTATGGTCTAATTCTCTACTTAGTTAAATTGTTTATTCCGCATTTCATCATAGGAAAATAGTAACCAAAAATAATTTTGTTACAGATCTGTGAATACATGCAAAATAATGTAATTTCGATGATTTTTGAATTTTTATTTATGCACATTTGGAGCCAACATTTGGCTACTATTTTGGGGATATATTTAGGAATTATAAATACATTTTATTATCCAAAAAACTCATCCAAATAGTGCATAAACAGGAGCTTTTAATTTTAGCAAAAAATGATTCAAAACTTGCATCATATGCAAAAACCACGACTCCATGTGCATCCGATATACAAAGCCCTGTTCCCCAAGCATTTGGATCACATCCAAGACCTTCAAGATGGTTGTAATACCACTAGAAGTATATGGTTTAGGCCTTAGCATATCACGAAAGCATGAAGGTCGTATCAAATACAATTAAAGGCAACTAGTCATACTAGTTCCAAGGGCAACGGAATTTAAAAAAATATAAATGATGGAACCAATTCGAGAACACTTCTCAAATCATTTCATCAATATCTCATTGGATTAGGCTTGCCTCTCTGATGAATCCATGATTCATTAACATTTCTGCCACATTTTGTCTTAAAACCGTTAACAAATACATGTAAATATCCATTAATTTTCATCTTTTATCAAAACTCCATTCATGAATAAAAATGCAATTTTATGCATCAAAAACATGTAAATAAAAGAATAAAAATAAAGAAAAGAAAAGAAGGCATATTGTAAATATGTATATATGTACAATATGACTTATAAAATATAAATATCGCTGCAAGATATATTTATATAACCGAACCCTCGAGACCAAGTCAGTATGGATTGGTCGACAAACAATCAAGTAGGGGGAGATAAGGAAAGAAAATCATAAAAATAACTAAAGATACACTCCACACACTCTTCATTATTTATCAAATAAATATCAAATCTTCATTGATTTTTAATTAATTCATATGTGCATATTTTTCACCAAACTCTTTTCCCAATTATTTCTAAAAATGTATATAAAAATATACAAATAAGTTAAAAATATTATATTGTATATATGCCAAGAAATCCAACTTTTAAATTGTCAAATTCTCAACTTCCGAACATCATAACTTTCTCATACGAACTCCAATTTCACTCTACTCACCTTTAAAGTTCATAAAATAATATTATCTAATTAATGGATTTAATTTCACTAAAATCAAAGTCCGTTTGTAAAAAGTCGGTTTTGGGACCTAATGACAACGGGGTTTTTGGGCTACTTATTTTTTTAACATACAATATTTATAGTTTTATTAATTTTATAATTTTTAATTATTTTCATGATCTTGTATATTCACCATGATTTATTTCAGATTTTTTGGAGCTTATTCCTTATTTTAATAAAATCCAAAACACTAATTTATAGATGAAATTGAACTATATGACTTATACCCGTATTTATTAATATATCTAAATTATTTTATTAAAATCCACAAAATTCACAAAGGCCTTATTTATTATTCTAATAATTAAGAAAATATAAAATTAATATATAATTAACTATTTAATTAATTAAAATTTTAAAACCTAACTATTAAGTATTATTTATACCTATTTATTAATTTAATATTTATATTTCGTATAATATTTTTTTATTTATAAAAAGTAATTATACAATAATTTAGATAATTTAATTATCTATACTTTTCGTTTTTATACTTATATAAAATAATGTTATTTACTATTTATTCCATGTTTTATATTGTATTTAAACATCTGGCCAACCAGGTGCTGACACGTGTCAGCACCTGGCTCTTCTTCCCCAAGAACTCAGCAGTTGGAGTTCTGTTCCACCGGCTGCACTTCTACAATTTTTCTCACGCCATTCCCAACCTCTTTGCTCGATCTTACCCCTTCATTTTCTTCTCCTAACTACCTTAATCCACGCCTACCATTGGATCTACCCAAATCGCCTTCCATTTCACCTAAGCCCCTAACGTTGGCTCGATCAAACTAACTCTCCAACTAACATTAAACCCCTCAGTTCCAGTGGCCGACCTCTTCCCTTCCAAGCCTTGTTCCGGCCAATTCCGGTGGTGACAGCATCGAGGATCTGCATCGCGTGGAAGGAGGAACGTCGGAGGAGATGTTCCAAGGCAGAGCAGCCTTGCATCGCCGCCATCCTCCAGGAACTTCACCCCGTCGAGCCATCAGCAGGACGTTATACACCTCCACTTCACATGTAAATTCATCCACCTTCTACGATTTATTTCTCGAGTTACGTGCCGTGATTAGTGTAGTCAGTTGCGTAATTAGGTCACTTAATTATCATACTTAGACACCTATCAAATTCAACCCTTCAAACCAGATCGAATCAATCCCAATTTCATCTTCTTTCTTTCCATTTTCACTGATTACAATAACTCTAAAAAAATTTACAACTTTCAAAACTAATCTTCTTGGTTGATTTTTTTGCAAATCGAGCAACATAAATCTTTGTTTGTAGGTCCGATAACCATCTGGAGCATTTACACATCAACTGGAGCTTTGCAGATCCAAAGAAAAGATCAAACATCTCCATCATCAACAACCTCCAGGATTAGCCGGACCGACATCTTCCTCGAAGATTCCCCATCACCGTCCGCCACCTACGGAGGAGCTTCACCATAGGCGAGCTAGAGGGGTGAAGGAGTAACCCCTTTGGCTCTGCCAGAGGCCCAAGCAACACATCCAGCGCCGGGGATAAATTGGAGAAGAAGACCCTTCGTCGTCTGCGCAAAAAGAGGAAGAACAGCAAGAACGCTCCAAACGCTACAGGTGTTCGATACGTGTCCATGACAGACGGTTTAGATCTCTCCTGATCTTCTAATCATAGACATCGAATACGAAGCGGTGGAAAAAATGCTACATAAGCCCAACAGAGATTCAGAATTCGATAACGCTCCAGAACTTTCCAGAATTACATTTAGGTCCCCGCACGGGGAACTAAATGTAATAACTTTATTTTTCTTTCCAGTTCAGCCCTTTTCAGGGACCTTTTTGTAAGAAAATATTGAAACTTTTTCTGTAATTATGCCCTTGGCTTGTAGGGGTTGTTTGGACCTCGATTCTTTCGTATTTTTCCACGATTGTTTTAGGGTAGCCTTATAACTACCCAAGACACTTTTCTAGTATTTTTTCCTAGGTTTTTCATCGTTTTGTTGTGTCGTTTTGATTTTCGTAATCTTGAGTTAGTTTTGAGCTGAGATTCTTTTAATTTCTTTCTTTGTAAAATCAAGAATAAAGGGGATTTTTCTGGAATTTCTTTCTTGTCTCAAAAACTGCAGTTTTAATATTTTGCCTCCTTGAGTTCGACCCAGGCACACTTACCTCGTAAAATAAATAGTGTAAGATAAAATTGGAGAGAAGCTGCTTTATCCAATTCACTTTCTCTCTCCTATTTTATCGATTTTTGTTTGATCAACACGGATCCCTCTCTGCGGTTTTCTCTACACCAACGACAAACACATTTTAACCGCAGGTTGGACCCGCATTATCAAAATGACGCCTTTATCAGGGAAGCATTATTTCTGCATCGATTTTTGACTCGATTTTCTAGAAGTCCTCTAATATTCTTGATTTTACTAATTTTATTTCTTTTGCAATTTTCTATTGGTTTTTGATTTACGATTTTCTCTTCGACTTTTACGTTTTTTCGTGTTTCTTTGAATTTTTGTTTACGATTTTTTTCGTATGTTTCTTTTTCCTAACTGATGTTTGTAAGGCCTACAGGTTCAACCGGCTTCCTCGGAAGCTGAAGTAGTTGAAAGTGTAGAGACCGAGCTTTTCGGTTGCTAAGGGAAGGATTATAGGGTCTCTGTTGTAATTTTCTATTATTTTCATAAAAAAGGGCACTTGCCCGTGTTTTTGTATTTTGTAGAAAGGGGCCCCATAAGGGCATCCCGACTTGTACCTCCCCTCCCTTTTTCTCGGGGTCTGATTCATCGAGTGTCGTGTATTCAGGGGATAAGGGCACCACGGTTTTTCTCGCATCGTCGATTTTCCGTCGTTTTCACGAGGTTAGGTGCATGCTTAAGTGTTTTCATTTTTTCCTATATGATTGTGCCTCCATAGATAGTTTTAGGACTCACCACCTAGGTGCATGATTTTAGGATTTATAAAAAAATAAAGACATTCGTTAGACGCTTTTCTGAAGAAGATCAAAAAAAATATAAAACCAAAAATAAAATCAAGACTGTTGAAGTATCTGACCATAAAATAAACGTAAGGATCAATTGATTTGGGAGAGTAATCCCCGCACTTCAATTGTAGGTACTTTTCATATTGTGAGGGACGACACTTAAGGATAGAACCAAACTCTGTGTTTCTTTCAAGATACTACTTAGTCTATACATCTAATCACTGTTTTTCAGTGGGTAAGCTCGGGTAGTGGGAAACGGTCCGAGTTTACTTAGCAGAGTGGGGGGGATTAGAGGACATTGTGTAAGGCTCCGTCCTCAAGTAACACGGGTAGCCGGAAACGGTCCATACTTACCCCCATACTGGCTGAGAACAAGTGGTTTTCTGTAAAGACTCGAGACAGTATTGCAAGGAAATTCTGGGCACCTATCAGCTGACGATAATCGGTTAATATACTTGTATGCTAAAACAACCCTAAAACCAATAAGATAAACGACCGAACTCTTATGATCATAATCAGGTTGTGTTGGTGAATATGGGGTTTGCTTTGTGTTTGCTTGTGGGGCGTGAGTTACCGCATCCTATACGTATCTCCCATATCTCTTGACTCGATAAACGTGCTGTCCCGATTACTCTCTTGATATCGAAGATAACGACTCGACGGTTATTTTGCTCAGACTCCGTGAGCCCTCGATCTTTCACCGTCCGTCGTACATTTTCACAAACTCGGGATGACCCTCTTCCCGAGTTGGTCCCATCTGATCTCGAGGAGAGTAAGATCCAGACTCCCTCGCCTCCCAGCTCGTCTTTTGAGATAGACCCTTGCCTCAATCTATTGTCACTTTCTCCAGCTGATTTTTCGCTGAGTTATTACGAGAAGTTTTCCTTCACAGAAGATATGAAGCACATGGCTCATGGAAAAGGACCAGTAGAGGAGAGGTCAGCTGAGAAGCATCATGTTGAGGGAAGATCGGATTCAGTCGCAGATATTACAATCAGGATTCTCGACATACTACAACAGATGAATATTCATATCCGAGAACAATTCAGAACTCAGAATGAGTTGCGAGCTGAGATAGTTGCGCTGAGAGCAGGAGCCGGGAACCCATTACCACCTGCAGTAGTTCCCGCTACTTTAGGAGATGAGTATGACTCGGGATCTAGGATGCTACACAATTGGATTCGGCTACCGCCGAATCAAGGGCCATACAAGCTGAGACCGTCCTTCATCTCTTTGCTTCCCAAGTTCTATGGGAATGCTACAGAGGAGTCATTTACCTTTCTGCAGCAGTTCAAGATGATTTATGGTACGACGAGTTATCCAGGAGTTATGCAGGAGGTTGTTCGCCTCAAAGCCTTTCCCTTTGCATTAGCAGATAAGGCGCTTTACTGGTTAAGTCACCTAGGGAGGGAAATTTCTACATGGGACGATCTGAAGTCCACATTCCAGCATAAATATTTTCCTTTGGGAAGGATGAACATGATGAGGAGTCAGATCTCCAACTTCACACAATTACCGAATGAATCTTTCCATGAGGCTTGGGATCGATTCAAGGATCTTATAGAGAGATGTTCTCATCATGAGATACCGATGAAGGTGCTTGTACAAAATTACTTTGGAGGACTCCATCCTGATATTCAGGGGCTGGTAAGTGCCTCATGTGGCGGCAACTATCTTAATCAGGATGCCGAGTCTGACTGGTCCATCTTTGAAAGGATGGTAGAAAACTCAAGAGTCGTCGACTCTACTCGGGCATTCCAGAAGGCCCCTCGGCCACCACATCACCGAGAGCATCGTAAGGTGGAGAATATTTCAGATTCAGAATCCAATACCAACATGGGTTTTATCAGTGAGAAGTTAACATCGGTAGATGTTATTCATAAGCAAGTTCATTACTTGCAGCCGCTGCGAGAGTTGGAGAAACTCTCATCTTTGCCTCAGCAGCTAATTGGTCTTACAAAGAAGGTAATAGAACTGCAACTTCAGTATCAGCAGGCTCAAGCTTCTTCGACTCCACAACCTGCACAGAGGTCTTTACCCGCTCCACCTACCCGACAGATCCATTTTGTCCAGAGCGAACCAGAGACTCTGTAGATTGATTGGCATGAGGACCAGTCTCATGCCAATTCCGGTCAGATCATTAGTTATGTAGACATAGAGGTTGAGCCTCAAGCCACTCTTGAGATCAACGGAATATGTACACTCTGATTCAGCAACTGAGTGTACATCATCAGCTGCAGCAGCAGTATAGTCATCCGCAGCATGGACGTCCACATTTTCAGCACCGACACCCTTACACGCAGCAGCAGTCTCACCATCACGCATATCAGAGACCACAATCTTTTCAGTATTCTGCTACACATTCACAAACACATCATTTCCTGCAGCAACAGCAATCTTCCTTTACACCTCAGAGATCTCCTCAGCCTTACACTTCACAGCTGCACATGCCCAAGAAAGAGAGATTAGATAGCCATGGTCACCACACAGAGTCTGAGATGTCTTCACAGGCCCTGGCACTGAATCAGATCATGGATATGTTGGACACACTTCAGACTGCACATAGGATAGAGATGGAGCAGGTTAACCGTCGTTTGGATGAGTTAATCGTGCGTAAGACGACTCTCCCAACCCAGCCTCAGATGAACCCAAACAACAAGAGGAGGCATTCAGATCAGGTAGACATCACTACATGTACGATCTCTTTTCCTGAATTTTTATCTAACTTCATTCATCTCAGGAGTGGTAGATCACCAAGAGCACCTGATAGAGTAAAGGAGAGGGCACCTGATGAGCAAAAGCCAATCCATGATGATATTGATCAGACACATTCTAATGCTGAGGAGGAGGACCGCCACGATGATAAGGACCACCATGATGACCAGTTTGATGATCAGAGAGAAGAGCGATGCAGAAACAGTTGACATGGATACAGGCAAGTCAGACGATGATATCACGCCAGACCATGTAAATACTCCCGATGCAGATTTTTCTTCCCCTGTTTTAGAGAGTTTTGTACATAATTATGAAACTCTTAAAGTACACGCTGATTCCAATTCTGATGTAAATAAAAAGTTTGATTTTGTCATTCCTGATATTGTTCCTTTTCCTGATGCTTTGTATGTAAAAGGAAAGAAAAATACCAAAAAAGAATGTTGTCACTCCAAATATCGAGCGATTATTGAAAGATCACTTCTTTTTGAAAATCCCACTTCACGATGCCTCGGATCACTTTCCTACGCTCAAGAATCAAATGAAAAATATATGTACTATGTGTAGGAAGAAGAGATCACGAGTTGAGAAGCATATATTGACCAAGGCAACTTTGTATGTTATTCGGAACAAGGTACCCAAGAAGAAGAAAGATTCTGGAGCTCACTATGTCACTTGTCAGATTGAAGATGCCGCATTCTATCGGTATATACTCTCTTATATAATGGTTCCTTGATCAATTTTCTTCCATCCTCTTTGCTTGATAAGCTCAAGCTAGGTCCTCTCTACAAATCACGAGCGATACTTCAGTTTGCAGATCGATCTGTGAAGAGACCTAGAGGTGTGCTGAGGAACATTATTGTAACCGTTCAGGGATTGCAGTTTCCTATGGACTTTATTGTCCTAGACATGACGTGCTCTACACAGTTACACCTTGCTCCAATCATTCTCAGGAAGCCTTTTTTGCAGACAGCGAGACCACTCTTTGATTATGATGCTGGGAGAGTATCATTCCACACAGACAATGGAGAGATACACATTGAGATAGAGAGAGAGGATGTAGCAGTCCTAGATCACTATTTTCATTTATTTCAGAGGACCCGTCTTGTAGATGATTGCCATCACATAGATGAGACACAGCCTCTTGATCTTGAGAGCGTTTATTTTGATACCCACGATATCTTACACGAGGATAGGGTAGATCACACGGTACCTAGTTCTTCAGATGATTGTTCACATACAGAGATAGATTTTATATCAGATTCAGATGAGCAGTCACTTGCAGTAGACATCTCAGTGCTGCAGATTGAGAGTACACATATTACGGCATGAGAGTCAGTTGATTACATTTCACAGATCATACAATCTATTCAGTATAGTACGGCATGAGAGTCAGTTGATTACATTTCACAGATCATACAATCTATTCAGTATAGTACGGCATGAGAGTCAGTTGATTACATTTCACAGATCATACAATCTATTCAGCATAGAGAGTCGGATGGTGTAATGGTTACACGAATAGACACCTTTTGCAGTCCGACTCCAGAGATGCATACTTCAGAAAAGAGAGCTATGCCACATGCATAGTTTACTTACAGAGGCAGCTCTACATCTTCATCCAAGGATCGGTACGCACATAAAAAGTAGAAGATTCAGTATGAACCTGGTTGAAGTCATATACTTTGTACAGGATGCATGGCTACTCTTCCACTTCATCTCATCCTATGTAGAGACTTTTGAGCAATTCAATTTTTAGAGTACACACCACTTATACATTGTTCGTAGACCACAATCATCCCCATTTTTTTGCTCGTCTTTTATGCTTAGGATACCATGTCCTAAGTATAGGGGGGACTGATTGCCCGTTGATTAGCATTTTCGATTTTGTTCTTTTTTTCTTGTATATCCTTTCCTTTTTCACAATCACTGGTCCCCAATTTTCAGCCACATTTTTTCTATACTTAGGATGCCTTATCCTAAGTATCGGGGGGACTGAGTGATTTCATTGATCTCATTTTCTTCATTTCTCTTGTTCCTTTGTTATATATTCTTTTACCTCAGTCACCTCATTTTTCTCATTATACTTACGATGACCTGATCATAAGTATAGGGGGGTCGACTGACTTTTATTCTTTTATTCTTTTTCATCCACTTTTACTTAGCACGAGTTATGTCCTCCTTTTTCTCTTTTGACGCTATGAGGACATAGCACAAGCTAAGTACAAGGGGTGCGTATATATTGTATATATACTTTTGTCCATAACTCGTACTTTAATGTATTTTCTATATCTATAAAATCCATAAAAAGTGGGTGAGGGTTAATTTAAAATCTATCTATTTATGTATTTATTTATAAAATTCTTATAAATAAGTAAAATATGTCTAAAATCTGTATTTAAAATACTTAATTTAAAATATGTATTTAAAATATGTATTAAATATGTATAATACTTATTTAAAATCCTATATATTAAAATATGTGTCAAATCATTTAATCCTTGTAAAATTCTCTATATATAAAATTTGTAAAATACATTAGATATTTAATTCAAATAAAATATATCTTGTAAAATTATTGTACAAATTCTTGTTTATAAAAATTGAAAAAAGCCATAAAAAATACAAAGTCCTAAAATTCATAAAAATTACAAAAGCCTTAAAATCCATAAAAATGAGTAAAATTTAGAAAATAAACTTCACAAAACATTGTTGCATTTGCATTAGCATTTTTCAGAATAAGTTTGATTTCCGGAACTAAGGATTGAGAATAGTCTGAAGTATGGAGCTTGATTATGGCCTTTAACTTTCGTTGTAAGGAGCCTGGTTAGGATATGGAATTTAGACTCTTCAGGTCTTTGACTTAACTTTTTGGGTTCCATAAGACCATATTTGGGAAATCAACTCATATGTGCTTAAGTAGAACACTTGGTGTCATCCGCACAACTCTACACCAGTGAACAAATCTTGGACACATGCACTTTGCACTTAGCTCGGCTTGCATGGGGATGCGAAGGGCAGTACATCTTGGTAGTGCGTTTCTATCCTTGTCTTTGCAGCATTGACATCTAAAGACGGGAGAGATTGGGGTTGCGATAGTCGCTTCGGATGAGGGAAGGATCTGTTGAATCAATTTTTCTAAGACCTCAAAAAAGTGAGGAACAAAAGATGTTGAATCCATCTAGGCACAAAAAGATGAATACCGTGCATGCAAATTACAAAGCTAAATCATAGAAGAAGCCACCAAATACAAAGACGACCACAATGGCCCAAGCTTCCACCAAAAGTGCATGCACATCTTAGTGGAGACTTAGCTACACCGGCTGAGCTTCACAAGGAGATGCGTCTACGCTGGTCGCATTCCAGTTCTTTTCTCATTCGTCTACTTTCTCTCTATATTCGATTGTGGACATAGCACAAACTGACCTCAGAAGGGAATACCTCCCTCCCTGAGGAAAGAGTAGCTGGATGAGGAATCAATGGAAGTGTATAGCTGGGATGGACGATTTCTTCACTTCTTTAAGCAGGAAGAGCTAAATCAATTCACACACTGTACAAATTTACTTCAAGGTTGATAGAGTTTGCGATATGAATGAGTGAGTCTGAACTAGCTGTTGAGGTGAACTTAAATAAGGATTTGTGGAACTTGAGGACTGTTGAGGAAAAAATCATAATCCTAGTTAAGGCTCCGACAAAATCCTTGTTTTAGGCCCGATCGAGCTCTGTCCCTTGTCTGTTCTCATGAATTGTTTTAGAAAAATAAATCCATTCTAACTTTCTTTCTTTTTCACTTACTTTTCAAATAAGTGTTTGCTAAGGGACTAACAAAGTTTAAGTATAGGGGGTTGATGAATCCATGATTCATTAACATTTCTGTCGCATTTTGTCTTAAAACCCTTAACAAATACATGTAAATATCCATTACTTTCCATATTTTATCAAAACTCCATTCATGAATAAAAATGCACTTTTATGCATCAAAAACATGTAAATAAATAAAAGAATAAAAATAAAGAAAAGAAAGAAGGCAGATTGTAAATATGTATATATGTATAATATGACTTATAAAATATAAATATAGCTACAAGATATATTTATTAAACCTAACCCCCGAGACCAAGTCAGTATGGATTGGTCGACAAACAAACAAGTAGGGGGAGATAAGGAAAGAAAATCATAAAAATAATTAAAGATATACTCCACACACTATTCATTATTTATCAAATAAATATCAAATCTTCATTGATTTTTAGTTAATTCATATGTGCATATTTTTCACTAATTCTTTTCCGAATTATTTTTAAATATGTATATAAAAATATAAAAATAAGTTAAAATCATTATCTTGTATATATGATAAGAAATCCAACTTTTAAATTATCAAATTCTCTACTTCCGAACATCATAACTTTCTCATACGGACTCCAATTTTACTCTACTTACCTTTAAAGTTCATAAAATAATATTATCTAATTAATGGAGGTGATTTCACTAAAATCGGAGTCCGTTTGTAAAAAGCTGGTTTTGGGACCTAATGACAACGGGGTTTCTGGGCTATTTATTTTATTTAGCACACGCTATTTATAGTTTTATTAATTTTATAATATTAATTATTTTCATGATGTTGAGTTTTCACTATGATTTATTTCAGAATATTTGGAGCTTATTTATTATTTTAATAAAATCCAAAACCCTAATTTATAGATGAAATTGAACTATATGACTTATACCCATATTTATTAATATATCTAAATTATTTTATTAAAATGCACAAAAATTCACAAAGGCCTTATTTGTTATTCTAATAATTAAGAAAATATAAAATTAATATATAATTAATTATTTATTGAATTAAAAATTCAAAACTTTTCTATTAGGTATTATTTATACCTATTTATTAATATAATATTTTTATTTCGTATAATATTTATTATTTATAAAAAAAAGTTATTTTATAAAATTTAGATAATTTAATTATCTGTACTTTTCATTTTTATACCTATTTAAAATAACGCTATTGACTATTTATTCCATATTTTATATTGTATTTAAACATCTGGCCAACTATGTGCTGACACGTGTTAGCACCGGGTTCTTCTTCCTCAAGAACTAAGCAGTTGATGTTCTGTTCCACTGGCCACAATTCAACAATTTTTCCATGGCTACCATTGGATCTACCCAAACCGCCTTCCATTTCACCTATAAAAGCCCCTAAAGTTGGCGCGATCAAACTAACTCTCCAACTAACATTGAACCCCTAGTTCCAGTGGTCGACCTCTTCCCTTCCAAGCCTTGTTCCGACCAATTCTGGTGGTGACAGTGTCGAGGATCTGCCCCGTGTGGAAGGAGGAACGTCGGAGGAGATGTTCCAAGGCAGAGCAACCTTGCATCACCGCCATCGCGCTGCGTAGAGCTCCGGGAACACTGCCCCGTCGAGCCATCACCAGAAGGTTATACACCTCCACTTCACAGGTAAATTCATCAACCTTCTATGATTTATTTCTCGAGTTGTGTGTCGTGACTAGCGTAGCCAATTGTGTAATTAGGTCACTTAATCATCGTACTTAGACGCCTATCAAATTCAACCCTTCAAACCAGATCGAATCAATCCCAAATTCATCTTCTTTCTTTCCATTTTCACTGATTACAATAACTCTGGAAAAGTTTTGCAACTTGCAAACCTAATCTTCTTGGCTGATTTCTTCGCAAATCGAGCAACATAAATCTTTGTTTGCAGGTCCAATAACCATCTGGAGCATTTATACATCAACTGGAGCTTTGTAGATCCAAAGAAAAGATCAAACATCCCCATCATCAACAACCTCCAGGATCATCCGGACTAACATCTTCCTCGAGGATTCCCTACCACCGTCCACCACCTACGGAGGAGCTTCACTGCAGGCGAGCTCGAGGGGTGAAGGAGTCACCCCTCTGGCCCTGCCAGAGGCCCAAGCAACGCATCTAGCGCTGGGGATAAATCGGAGAAGAAGACCCTTCGCCATCTACGCAAAAAGGGGAAGAACAATAAGAACGCTCTAGATGCTACAGGTGCTCGACACTTGTCCAGGACAGACGGTTCAGATCACGCCTGATCTTCTAATCATAGTCGTCAAATACGAAGCTGTGAAAATTGCTACATAAGCTCATTAGAGATTCAGAATTCTATAGCGCTCCAGAAGTTTCCAGAATTACATTTAAGTCCCCGTCGCGAAGACCTAAATGTAATAACTTTAGTTTTCTTTCAAGTTCAGTCCTTTTCATGGACCTTTTTGTAAGAAAATATTGAACTTTTTCTGTAGTTATGCCTTGTCTTGTAGGGGTTGTTTGGACCTCGATTCTTTCGTATTTTTCCACGATTATTTTAGAGTAGCCTTATAACCACCCAAGACACTTTTCTAGTATTTTTTCCCAGATTTTTCATCACTTCGTTGTGTTGTTTTGATTTTCGTAATCTTGAGTTAGTTTTTAACCAAATTTCTTTTAATTTCTTTCTTTGTAAAATCAAAAATAAAGAGGATTGTTCTAGAATTTCTTTCTTATCTCAAAAACCGCGGTTTTAATATTCTGCCTCCTTGAGTTCGACCCAAGCACACTTACCTGGTAAAATAAATTGTATAAGATAAAATAGGAGAGAAGCCTCTTTATCCAATTCACTTTCTCTCTCTTATTTTATCGATTTTTGTTTGATCAAGGCGGATCCCTCTCTGCGGTTTTCTCTACACCGACGACAAACACATTTTAACCGCAAGTTGGACCCACGTTATAACTCTCGAAGTATGGTTGTGATCCTCATAGCTTCTAAAGGAAGAAGCCTCATGTCTCAAGTCTGATTCGACGAGAGTGCACTTGTGGGCGTGATGATGAGTCACGTGCTTCTCGCAATCCCGAGCAACAATCCAAGCAAGGAATCTCCTGATTTTGTCTCATGAAATTGATGTCTTCTTCATGATCACGTGGAACCAAATAAGATTGGGTTCCTTGAGCGATTCGTCGGATAAAACAACAACATCACAACGAAGATCGCAATCACCATGAAGGATGTTGATAGAGAGAGATTGGACATTATAAAGAGAGAGAGAGAGGGAGGGACAACGAGTGTGTATATGTGTGTGTGTGAGTGATTTTTGTCAATGCAAACATTACATTCAATTTCTGTCAAGAGGTCTATGGTTGGCATCTCTTGAAGGATATGAAAAGATCCTTTAAACGTGTCACGAAAGCGTGAGGATCGCATCATATGCGATCGGGAGCGAGTAGTCGCACTAGTTGCTCAAGGCAGCAGAATTTAAAAATTTTTATGTGATGAAACCACATAATCCAAGAACAATTTTTGAATCGTTTCATCTAAACAACAAACAAGTATTAGAGTTACCTCTTGAAGTGCGGTTGCGATCGAGTCTCTAGACGATTAGACCTCATGTCTCAAGTCCTATCCGACGGAGGAGGCGTTTGTAAGCACGTTGATGATGCGTGCTCCTCGCAATCCATGTTGATGATTCAAGCGACGAATCTCTAGATCTTGTCACACAAGATACGACGTCTTCTTCACGAGCGAGGCGCACCAGTGGAGACGGAGATCCATGAGCAAACAATCCGGCAGCATAACGACGACATTGCAATAATGGCGACTCTCCCTAGGGCTTCCATGGTGGACGGCCACAATGAGAGAGAGAGAGAGAGGATGTGTAGAGAATGAGAGAGAGAGAGCATATGTTATTCTCTTGTTGTTGTAGCTTTGAAGAGCAAGGGGCGCCTCTTCTTATATAGTATTTTAGGAGTCCACGAATCACAATCCATGGACTACACAAAATCAATGGATGAGATTGATTTGTGCTTGTTTCAATGGCCAAGATTTTGTTGAAAAATCACAACAACAATTAATTTAATTTAGATTAAATATATATATACAATATAATTAATCTTAAAATTAAATCAATCAAACTTGGAGACAATGGAAAGGAGATTCTCTCCGTCCCTAATGGTGGAGTGGACGACCACCCTTTCCTAATAGGAATTGGTGGTCGTCCCCTTCTCCTATTAGGAAGGGGACAATTCCCATGTAAACTCTTTGATTACATTGTTCCATGTATTTCCAATATTTACAACAACAATTGTTGTAAATTTATCAAAAAATAATTCGTAATTATTTTGTGAATATTGCAACCTTGCCATTGGAAAATTGTGAATCACATTCACAACCTAAAATAAAATGTAAATTACAATTTCAATTAATTGTCCAATGTGAATCCAATTCACATCAACATTTAATTAACAAATGTAAGTTACAAATAGCTCTCTCTTATATATTGTAAATCATATTTATAATATAGATGATTAATATGGATAATGTTATCCAAATAATTCATATCCATGATAATTAAATCACATTTATTCATCTTGGAACTCTATTCTCATGTGCCCAAATAATATGAATCACATTCACATTATTCACATCTTTGATAAATAAATCACTTTTTTTTCTTAGATAACTCTCCTTATAATATGAATCAAATTCATATTATTCGTGATAATTAAATCACATTTAATTATACATTTTCTCAATGCTCGAATACATGTATCAACAATGAAATTATCCATGAACTCTTTCAAGGATAATGTGCTTTCTCCGCGGATACTTGGAGATAAGGACATGGCGATTATATTGTTCCACGTATAGTGACTTGGATATTGAGATCTAATCTCAAATCCAAATCTTGTGGACCTCCCATAGATGCTTGATTAAATCAAGGCCATAGATCCAATCTTCTCATTGCATCTAAATCACATTCAGATTAAGGTCCAATATTTGGACTAAGGTCAGACTACTTCTCTATGAGAGGAGTTACTAAAATACAGACCTGTTTCATCACTCCCTCGAATGGAAGCGTCATTATTATACAATTGTTTATGATCACATCACCCTCGGGTATTTCTAACACCTGTACATCTTGCATACTGGATGACTCAGAATAAACCCGAAGTATAAGATCAATTTTACATTGTCTACTTCAGAGATTTATCATTAGGTTTCTCATTTGACTATTGGGAATTGGTACTAATCATATACTTTCCAAAAGCATATATTATACCCAGGTATTGATCATATACTTTCCAAAAGCATAGATCAAACCAACAAATTCAGTCAAGCTTCCAAAGCGAGGCGACCGTGCATGGAATTTGATTCTTCCCAATATCTCATGAGTGAGCTCATTTCTTCCGATTTAGTAATGAACTTGTATGATCCCTTTGAGAGATCGTACTACTTATATGCCCTTCCATGCACACCAGCGCGCCGGTGTATAGACCTTGGTTAGGTCATCAAACTATTGTTCTGCCAAATATACATACTCAGATATATAGTAACACATATGTCTCAAGTCAAAGGATGTGTGCCTATATCGTGATAGTATACGACATTGGTCTTTGGTTATCTCAATCTTGTTAAGTCAACTCTTTTGACCTAACTAATCTGACACCTCCGAATCTCTATTCCCATGCAGAGGACCTGCATCAAGAGGTCTGTCAGATATCAGCCTAATGACAAAGGATTGCCATCTCCTACTCATGCTGGAGATCATCTCTTAATAATCATTTGATGGTCCTTGATGAGTCCTCAATCTAGCTCTTTAGATATTCATCCAAGCACCATCCTCTATGATTCAGTAATCGAATCAACAGTTGTATGGTCATCAAGATGGCCATGGTACATAACCCTAATTGTACTAAGGGACCTATTATGCAAATTAGTTGTACTTCATTTCAGATCGGGGAATGGTATTTGCAATAACATTTATTGCATAATGGCTCGTCGTGGGCCCGCATGTCCAACAATCTCCCACTAGCCCAAAGAGCTATTAATGTGATAATCATTTAAATCCACACTCATGTGACAATCATTGGCTATTTACAAAAATAACTAGGTAAGTTGATCAGTCACTCTGTTCCTGAGAGACTTCACCAAGTCCATTTACAGCACTTGCATATCTCCCAATAACAAAGCTCGCATCCAATTCGAATGTTGCGTCTTATGCAACCACTACTCAATCTTGTTAGTTATAATGTCCTGGACACTACATCACAATAATTATTATAACCAGTATTTCCATAATCCTTATTAGAATACCCTTATCCTTGGAGATCTCTTTCTCCTAAGGTATCTGCAGTTAAGACCTTTTTAGATCACTATCTATAAAGTCTTAATTTGTTGAAGATAAGACTTTGAGATCACTCTCTCCAAGTCTTGTCATCTTTGAATATATTGTTATTACTATAATCAAGTGTTCTATTTCTATACTAGGATTAGTAACAGTTTACTACTCCCACTTCATAGCAGACATGTGGCTTTTTTATACATCTAGCATACATCTGGCTTCTCATAACTGATGCACAAGGGAAAGCAGTTTTAGCATTGACTTCCTCTACTCTTTAAGGTCATATCCCTTCAGACAGGTCAGTACAGTATCTTAAGGGAAGGAAGACTTACTTGGATTTAACATATCCATGGTATACCACTTAATGTAACAGACCCAATACCCTCATCTCTTTGCTTCTGAACACTTTCAGAACTAAGATCTAAGAGATATCCTTGAGATCATATCTCAAGGTATGGAATAGCCAGACTATTAAACACTTATTATTATCCTTATATCATTCCAAATGATTTGGATATTATCTACATTTAGCACGATGAACACAATGGCACTCCCACTTAGCATCACATGGTTCATTAAGATTCTATCTGAAATAACATTTATAATTTCATAAAATCTAATGTTCCAACTATAAGAAGCTTATTCGAGTCCACGGATGAAGTTCTTCAGCTTGCACATCTTGCTTTCCTCAACCATGAATTCATGGGGCTACTTCATGTGAATATCCTCAAAGATGTATTCATAGAGGAATGCAATATTGACTTCCATCTTGAAGATGCCAAAGTCAAGTTGCATAGCTATATTTAGCAATATTCTGATGTGTTTAAGCATGGTCATTGAAGAGCAAGTTTCATCGCAAGTGGTGTATTCTCTTCGGTGTGCAGCTCATGGCCATGAGCCATGCTTTGAAGGTCTCTACCTTCTCATCAGGTTCCCTCTTTCTCTTGAAGATCCATTTACACCTTAACGGGTCTTACCCATATAGGTGGATCCTCGAAGGTCCATATAAAACACTTGTATATGAAGTCTAATTTAGACTTTATTGCTAACATCCATCTTTCCATGTTATGATCTTCAGAAGCATCATCATATGAAGTAAGATCATTGTCAGACTTAACTGACACATGGAATCCATCCTCAAACTGATTTGAAGAGGTATATGTGTTTTATCTTTAATTGTCCTTTTAGTTTCTGATTTCAGGAGCCTCGTTATCTTTTCAAGATTAAATGAGTTCCTTCACTTCATTTTCATCTTGATTCTCAAAAGAGTCATCCTCTAAAAATCATATTCTCAGACTTGAAATCTTTTAAGAATCTCAAGGTCATAAAGTAGGTATCCAATACCATCCTTTATTTTCCTAATAAAGTAGCACTCTCTTGTGCTATATTCTAGATTACTTGCATGGAACCTTATATATTGTAGTCTCTATTACATATATACCCTAGAAACTAAGAGGTAATTATGCTAAGGTTCATCATTGATCAAATCATGTCACTCATGATCCAAGTGTATCTTTCTACAACTCTATTGAGTTAAGGTTCATTAGGAGGATTGAAATAGGAATGATATTCCTTTCTCTAAAAGGTATTCCGTGAATTCATCTAATAGGTACTTGCTACCTTGGTTAGATCAAATTCATTTCACCTTCCTTCAAACTTTGGTTCTAAACCAAAAATGTGAAATCTTTGAACATTTCAAATCTTTCTAAGGTGAAGGGAAGAAATGTCATGTCACAGATAATCATCGAATGATACCACATATCATCAATGTTTATTATGATACAGATGATCCACATACATCAATATGTAAGAGATCTTGAATACCTTGGCATCTTACACCATTCCCAAAGAAGGGTGTATTGGACATTTTTTACTTTGATTACAATATTTATAAGTATGTAAGATTTGACATTTCAGACAATCTAAAGTTTCATCTCTTACCAGTCCATTGATCTCATCTACATACATATGTCCACGGTTTGATGCCAGATCATTGTCAAATGATCTTCATCCTCTTATTGATCCGTAAAGGTTTAATTTTCAGTATTAGAAATATTAATGAACCATTCATTAATTTTCCAATTTGGTAGAGTCCTCTAGATGTTAGACTACTTTCTAAAATATATCCATCACAACCCTTTATGATAGGTTTATTACAGAATTCATGTTTATTCCAAATATTTAGAAATAGACAATGAGTGTATTCTAGTATCTAAGTCATAGAGACATTCTCTAAGACTATGGGCTCTTCCACTGAAAATGTGAAGACTATCTATCCAATATAGATTATTGCAACCATTGCATCAATATCCATGGATGACTATTGATAAATGCAAATTTGACCCGCGGTTAATTGAGTTGTCGATGTATAAAAAGCCACGAAGGCAGATTCGGTTAATTAAACAAAATCAGGATTAAAATAGGAGAGAGAGAAACGAGATGAACGAATAAGATTCTCTCCTATTTTAATCCCTTAAACTTATTTTTATCCAGGTAAGTTCCCCTAGGTCGAACTCTAGGAGGCAGAATAACCATACTACGATTTTCGATGAATGAAAGAATCTCGAGAATTTCTCTCTTCTTGATTTTACAACAAACTCAAAAAAACACTAAAAAATGACAAGAACTAACAAAATCGATTTGAGAAAAATATGCAATGAAAATCAACTAAAAATTAGTAGAAATGTCTCTAGGGTAGTTTTGTAACTACCCTAGAAAAATCGAGGGAAAATACAACAAGATCAAGGTCCAAATTATCCCTACATCACAAGGGTATATATGCAAAGAAAATAAAGTTGTTCTGTTACCTTTATGTCCCTGGCAGGGATGAAATTGCGAAGAAAATTAAAAGTATGACATTTAGGTCCCTATACGGGGATCTAAATATAATTTCTGGAAATTTTGGAGCTGTTTGAAGGTATAGATCTTCGTTTGGGTTAAAGTTGCAAAATTTCCACCGCTTTGCAGTCTACGGCGAAGATGAGAAGTAAGCGTGTGA
Source organism: Ottelia alismoides (assembly GCA_037367405.1). Lineage (NCBI taxonomy): Eukaryota > Viridiplantae > Streptophyta > Magnoliopsida > Alismatales > Hydrocharitaceae > Ottelia > Ottelia alismoides. The sequence continues at coordinate 1,749,350 of JAZKJV010003675.1, forward strand.
TCTGGACCGTTTGATTTGGACAGGTGTCGTGAGCCTATAGCTCGTATGTTCTTGAGTTGTTCTTCTCGAGCGTGACAAATATGGATCTTTCTCTGAATTCTTCCCATCAACCGGCAACTTTCTTTGGCCTCCTACAAGGCTAGGAGGGAGACTCCTTCTCCCTCCGAGCTCTCCTACAGGTGAACGGATTCTAAGGTGGCTGACAACGGTGGCGGGATGATAGAGAAGATGTTCGTTCGGTGAGGTCTGGCATCTGGGAGAAAGCTTTTCTTGTTCTGACCTTTTTCAAAGATTTTGATCTCGAGACGATGAGTTGATGCTCCAATGATAATAATGACCTGCAATGAAGGATTGCTGCTCGATTCTAACTTGAATCGGCCAAAAAATGGAAATTTGCAGATCTAAAATTTGTTTCCAAAAAGTGTATCAATGAGAATGCGAGAAAAGGAAGATTGAGTTGGAGCGAAATGAATCGAATTCATAAAGGAATTTATAGATGTAAGATGGATGATCAAGGATCACTAACTATGCATTTAGGGTGGCTAATTGAAGCACGTAATTTGATAAATTAAAGATTGAAAAGGATGGATGTAGTTACCTAGAAAGGGATGTATATGACCTCAAGTCTTCGCTCGACGGTCGGTGGCCAGAGCTGGACGTCGCGCACAATGGTGATGCAAGGTGGTTTTGGCCACCTTGCAACCTTCCTCGATGCTACTTCTTCCATGCGGTGCTTGCCTTTGGCCCTGTCACAGTTGGAGTACGGCGGAGGACGATGGTGAAGGTGGTGGATCAGCCAGTTGTGTTCTGGAAAAACTTGGTATAGGAAGAGTTAGTTGGAATGTGGATCTTTGGGAAGATTTTATAGACAAATCGACGGAGGTTGGTTGGAGATCAATGGCCGGTGTGTTAGGTGGTTGTTAGAGGTAGTCAATGGAGGGTTAGGATCGGAGGAAGAGGCTATGAGGTGGCGGGTAGAAATGGTTGAAGTTAGGCCGGTAGAACAACTCGAACGACCAAGCTTCTTTGAAGAAGATGAGCCAGGTGTTGACACATGTCAACACCTGGTTGGCCAGACTTGATAAATAGAGTAATAAATAGGGTATAAAGAATAACTAAGGGAATTATAAGTAGGTATAAAAACAAGAAATATAGATAATTAGATTATCTAAATTATGGTATAATTAGTTGCAATAAATAGTAATTATTTTATGAAATATAAATATTATATTAATAAATAAGAATAAATAATACTTAATAGATATGTTTTGGATTTTTAATTTAATAAATTAATAAATAGTATATTTTTATATTTTATTAATTATTAAGATGACAAATAAATTGTATACTATTTTTTGTAGATTTTAATAAATTAATTATGAATATTAATAAATATAGATATAAGTGATACGACACATTTATACCTATAAATTAGGGTTTTTATTTATTTAAAATACTAAATAACCTCCAATATTTTTGAAATAAATTAAGGTTAAAATACAAGATTAAAAAATAATTGGAAATTATAAAATCATAAAAATAATAAATAGTGTGTTCTAGATAAAATAAATTGCCCAGAAACCTAGTTGTAGTTAGGTCCCAAACCCGACTTTTTTGCAAATGGACTCTGATTTTAGTGAAATTGCCTTCATTAATTAAATAATATTATTTTATTACTTTAAAGGTGAGTAGAGTGAAATTGGAGTTCGTATGAGAAAGTTATGATGTTCGTAATTTGAGATTTTGGCAATTTACAAGTAGGATTTCTTGGCATATATACAAGGTAATATTTTTAACTTATTTTTATATTCTGCTAAACATTTTTAGAAATAATTAGGAGAAGAGTTTGGTGAAAAATATGTTAATATGATTTAATTAAAAATTATTGAAGCTTTGGTATTTATTAGATAATTGATGAAGAATGTACGAGATGTGAAATTAGTAATTTTTATTTGTTTTCTTCCTTATCTCCCCCTACTTTATTTTTCGACCAATCCATGTTGACTTGATCTTGAGGATTAGGTTATAAATATATCTTTGAGCTATATTTATTTTCTACAATTCATATTGTACATATATACATATCTATAATTTGTCTTCTTTTTTTTTCCTTTATTTTTATTCTTTTATTTATTTACATGATTTTAATTCATAAAAGGGCCTTTTATACATGAATAGGATTTTGTTAAAAAGTGAAAATTAATGGATATTTACATATATTTGTTAAGGGTTTTAAGGCAAAATACAGACAGAATGTTAGTGAATCATGAATACATCAACTATTAAACATCACGATCAAATTTTCTAGTCTTCTAAAACATATGCAACCAATTGCAAGTGTTATTAGAAGAATGAGATACAATTATTATACTTTGATCTTATCAAATAAGAAAGTCAATTTCAATGATTAAATGTAGATTATTCCGATGCACTATCCGAGTCCTTCTCTAAGGATCCTAATAATCTAGATAGTCATACTATCAATCCATCGGCTTATTACAGTATTGGCATTTATCAAACTCTTTGGATGTTATATGGAAATTTCATAAGTATAGTCAACTCCTTGACTTTCCTTCTTGCTTGGGTCCAACCCATCCTTCCACTGCGCTCCTCTGATCTATAAAAAACCATTACTTAAGATAAAGGATCTATTATGTCGAATTCAAAAGATTTCAATATAAGAGTATTTCAACATTTATAGATGTTTCATTTAATTCGTACAATATAAATATTATGAAGCTTCATGAATGACTTGAGCATGGACAGTAGAACGATGACACTCATCATATCTACTTACATCTTAACTCTTAAAGACTGAGGTTCAGGTAGGTATTCAAACTTTTTGAATACATCATCTCTTATAGAGCCACCATTCTGCATGATACAGTGAACCATGTCATTCATGATTAAATGTCGAGAGCACATATGTATGCCAAAACATCTTCTTAGATTTTATAAGGATTATTTGACAATTGTGATCATCATCAACATGTCACTTTCAAAGTACATTCGATGAGAGATGAAGACTATAGAGGCATACAAACCCTAGGGTTGTAGTCCTATTGTCTATTTAATTGTCATTCCTCATCATTATGAGGAAACTTGCACATTGCAACCACATACATTTTGTGTCCAACTGCAAGTACAATATCTTGATCATGAATCCAATTCATGAGAATTTACTGGTTATTATTGAGTATAACATTGAGTGGGTTTAATGAAGGATTATCTGAAATAAGAAATTTGCATAAATATATATAATATACGTATTTTACTTTGATTTAAGAATTTTACATCGAAGTTGTCTTTCTTTGTCAACACTGAAAGTTCATTCCCTTTATCACTTTCAATATAAGAGATATACTTACCATTATATCTCAAGCAAGATATGGGATCTCCTTCCTTATTTTTGTCGCATCCCAATAATATGAGAACATGTAACTCAGATAAAAAGAAGCGGGAACACATTCCGCCTTGCAAGTACAACTTGCATTCCCAATTCGGTCTTTAACACCTGGGCCCACCACCCCTAAGGTGATGTTGACATGTCGTTAGTTGAACCAACCGTCAATAGGATTAGAACTAGCTATGCACAATCCAGTATCACCCAATAATCTAATATTGGGGTGACTACGCATACGACCTTACTCTTTCCAGAAGCAAAGAGCCCAATCCAGATGTGCTTGTATGCATGAGCTGTCACTTCAGACAGGCGTCTCCTACATACAACCAGAACCCTTCGCCTCGACGAGAGACCATGGTTGTCACTTATGTGATCCTCCATATCTTGCTCAAATTCTAATTAATTATTATGAATCATATTCACATAATTAATTCTTCCAAGGGAAATAACAACTCTATTTATAGAGTGTTTTAATTTTAATTGGATTCTAATCAATCTAATCATATTAAATCAATGATCAAATTAATATCCAACAAACATTCTTTATTGTTACTTGAAATATGGCATTATCTCAAATACGTATTATTCGAATTTTAAAAATTAGAAAAAATGCACCATGATCTCTCTAGCATTATCCATTCCCTACCCGATGTCATGGTCAGTATTGACGGGAGTGGGACAGATCGCACATGGTGGAACTTGCTACCCCAACGCTCCCCGACTAGACACCATATCCGCTTCGGATTAGGATAATTCCAATTGATCAATTTGTACTTGAGATGATAATAGATTTTTCAACCGAAGTTATACCATATAGTAATAATCAAAATCATTTTGATTATAAGGAAATTTGCTAAACAAATTCCCAATCCTATTCAAGCATGTTTGTTTGTTGAATAGAAGATCATGTAACCAATTGTGATCTAGATCATATCTAATCAATTATTGGTTAAGGAAATATTATTCAAGGAAATAATTATCAATTAAATATTTCTCAAAGATTTATCTATAATTATTCTAGGAAATTAACTATTAATTTCATTAATTAGTTAAATGACAATCACAAGGTTCTTGATTAGGAATGTAATTTCCAGCAGTGACCCCCACTTACTAAAATTAGTATATCTCTATCAATTTAAATGCAAATCATGCAAAATAAGTTTCCAAAGTTTGCTAATTTTATTTAGAACAAAACTCATGTGATTGGCATGCATTTATAGGCATTTAAAATCAGTAATTAACTCCTTGATTACGTCAAGATTCGCAGTCCCCGAAATAGTTGATACATGTTCACTAGAATGATCATAACTTGAGCAAACAGATTCCTAATCACGCAAACTCAAATCCCACGGTCTCCTTATTTAATGGCAACATAATCAAAATTATAATTTGTTTTAAATAATCTAAACATAGCTGAGAATTTTCACAAAACATGGTTTCATGAATCAAATGCGATAAAATTTTCACAAACCCTAATGAGCCCAAGTTGTCCAAGGTTTATGAATCGTATCTGAAACCTCCAACCTAGGGCTCTGATACAACTTTAAGGATATGAAAATATCCTTTAAGTACATCACGGAAGCGTGAGGATCGCATCGTATGCGATCGAGAGCGACTAGTCGCACTAGTTGCTCGAGGCAGCGGAATTTTAAAAAATTTTATGCGATGAAACCACATGATCCAAGAACAATTATCGGATCATTTCATCTAAACCACAAACAAGTACTAGAGTTACCTCTTGAAATGTGGTTGTGATCGAGTCTCTAAATGAAGAGACCTCATGTCTCAAGTCCGATCTGACAAAGGAGATGCTTGCGAGCGTGTTGATGGAACGCGTGCTCCTCGCAATCCATGTTGATGACTCAAGCGATGAATCTCCAGATCTCATCACACGAGATACGACGTCTTCTTCACGAGCGAGGTGCACCGGAGGAGATGGAGATCTATAAGCAAACAATCTAGTTGCATAACGACGCTGCGACAATGGCAACTCTCTCTAGGGCTTCCATGGTGGACGACCACATGAGAGAGAGAGAGAGGACATGAGAGAATTAAAGAGAGAGAGCATATGTTATTCTCTTGTTATTGTAACTTTGAAGAGCAAGGGGTGCCTCTTTTTATATAGTATTTTGGGAGTCCAGGGATCACAATCCATGGACTACATGAAATCGATGGATGAGATTGATTTGTGCTTCTTTTTAATTTGTGCTTCTTTCAATGGCCAAAATTTTATTATAAAATCACAACAACAATTATTTTAATTTAGATTAAATATATGTCAATATAATTAATATTAAAATTAAATCAATCAAACTTGGAGACATCGGAAAGGAGATTGCTTTTTTCCATAATGGTGGAGTGGATGACCACCCTTTCCTAATAGTAATTAGTGGTCGTCCCTCTCTCATATTATGAAGGGGACAATTCCCATGTAACCTCTTTAGATTACATTGTTCCATTAATCTCCAATATTTACAACAACAATTGTTGTAAATTATTCTACAAAAAAATCATAATTATTTTGTGAATATTGCAATCTTGCCATTGGAAAATTGTGAATCACATTTACAAACCAAAATAAAATATAAATTACATTTTAAATTAATTGTCCAATGTGAATCCAATTCACATCAACATTTAATTAACAAATGTAAGTTACAAATAGCTCTCTCTTTAATATTATAAATCATATTTATAATAAATATGATTAATAGGATAGTGATATACACATTATTCATATCCATGATAATTAAATCACATTCAATCATCTTGGATCTCTATTCTCATGTGTCCAAATAATATGAATCACATTCACATTATTCAAATCTTTGATAATTAAATCACATTTAATTATCATAGATAACTCTCCTTATAATATGAATCAAATTCATATTATTCATGATAATTAATCACATTTAATTATCCTTTTTCTCAATGCTAGGATACATGTATCATGGATAATGGCCTTTCTCTGCGAATACTTGTAGATAAGGATAAGACGATTGTATTGTTCCACGTATAGTGACTTGGATATTGAGATCACATCTCAAATCCAGATCTTGCGGACCTTCCATAGATTCTTGATTAAATCAAGGTTGTAGATCCAATCTTCTCATTGCATCTGAATCACATTCAAATCAAGGTCCAATATTTGGACTAAGGTCATATTACTTCTCTATGAGAGGAGTCACTAAAATCCAGACCTGTTTCATCACTCCTTCAGAATGGAAGCGTCATTATTATACAATCGTTTATGATAACATCACCCTTAGGTATTCCTAACATATGTACATCCTGCAAACTAGAAGACTCATAATAAACCAGAAGTATAAGATCAATTTTACATTGTCTACTTTAGGGATTTATCATTAAGTTTCTCATTTGACTATTGGGAGTTGGTACCGACCATATACTTTCCAAAACAATATATCATATCCAGGTGTTGATCATATACTTTCCAAAAGCATATATCAAACCTACATATTTAGTCGAGCTTCCAAAGAGAGATGATCATGCATGGAATTTGATTCTTCCCAATATCTCATGAGTGAGCTCATGTCTTCCGGTTAAGTAACGAACCTTTATGATCCCTTTGAGAGATTGTATTACTCATATTCCCTCGCATGCACACCAGCGCGCCAGTGTATAGACCTTGGTTAGTTCTTTAACCTATTGGTCTGCCAAATATACATATTCAGACATATAGTAACACATTTGTCTCCGATCAGAGAATGTGTGCCTATATCGTGAAAGTATATGACATAGGCCTTTGGTTATCTCGATCTTGTTAAGTCAACTCTTTTGACCTAACTAATCTGACACCTCCAAATCTCTATTCCCATGTAGACGACTTGCATCATGAGGTCGATCAGATATCAACCTAATGAGAAAGGATTGTCATTTGATGGTCCTTGATGAGTCCTCAATCTAACTCTTTAGATTTTCATCTAAGCACCAACCTCTATGATTCAATAATTGAATCAACAGTTGTATGATCATCAATATGACCATCGTACATAACCCTAATTGTACTAAGGGATCTATTATGCAAATTAGTTATACTTCATTTCATATCAGAGAATGATATTTGCAATAACATTTATAGCATATTGGCTCGTCATGGGCTCGCATATCCAACATCTATTTTATAACATTATGGAAGTCCATGGATTCCAATCCATGCGCTCACACTAATCAATGATTTAGATTGATTTGTGTTTCTTTCCATGGATCTCAATCCATGTGCTCTCATTAATCAGCGGTTAAGATTAATTTAGCCATCGTTGTAGTATAGTGGTAAGTATCCCTGCCTGTCATGCGGGTGACCCAGGTTCGATCCCCAGCAACAACACCATTTTGATAACTCAGGTTTTACGAGAGATAACTGAGATGTCGATGTAGAAAAATTGCTCGGAATATAAAACCCGAGTTGATAAAACAAAATTCGGATAAAAAAAGAGAGATAAAAGAGAAAGAAGTAAAAAGAGTCGGTTTCTCACCTATTTTATCCTTTAGAACTAATTTTTATCCAGGTAAGGTGCCTTGGGTCGAACTCAAGGAGACAGAATAACTGTATTGCGGTTTTCAAGAAAATAAGGAATTTCTGGATTTTGTTATCTTATTGAAAAATACAACAATAGACATCAAACAAGCACGGTTTTACAAAAATTAAATCGAGAAAAATATGCGATAAAAATCAGTGAAAAATTGCAAGAAATGTCTCTAGCGTAGTTGTGTAGTTACCCTAGGAAATTCAATGAAAAATACTACCAAATAAGGTCCCAAAATACCCTATAGTTCAGGGGTATAAGTGCAAGAAAAGATACTTAATTCTGTTATAAAATGGTCCCTAGCATGGAATAATATGAAAGAAAAATAAAATTTCTTGCACTTAGGTCCCTGCCCGGGGACTTAAACACAAAATCTAGAACTTTCTGAGGCATGATGAAAGTCTCTGGAGTTGCAGGGGCTTCTATGTGCTTCGCTCATCAATGGCTATGATTAGAAGGTGGGGGCGTGATCGGGGCAGTTGGATCTTGACATGTGGTGCAAGTTTGTAGCTTGGATGTTCTTAAGCGTTCTTCCCCAATTCAAGAGTGGTGGTGGCGCTTCTTCAATTCGTTCTCCTTCTCCGATGATGCGTGATAGAGGTAGGGCCAGAAGGGGAGAGTCTTCCCTTCGAGGTCACCTACTGCGAGATGGAAAGTGGCGGAGATATTTGGTGGAGAAGATTCAAAGTTGAAGATGCTCTCCAGCTAGGGTTTAAAGATGATGCAACAACTTGTTTGCTTGATGGCGATAAAGAAGGCATGCTCCAGATGAAGATTTGATGATACCTGACGCTCCAAAAGTTTTTATGATCCTGGAAATGAAAGATCTATTGCTCGACTCAAGGTGAATTGGCCAATGGTTTAGGTATTCTTACAGTTTAGATAATATATTCTAGGAAGATGGATTTCAGAAGGAAAGTTGATGGAATTTGATTCAAATTGGAAACGAAATTCGATGTGAATCAAAAGAATGATGATTGATGAATATAATTACGTGATTAGCAATGATCATTGGACGATGAAATCGATGAAATCTAAAGAAGAATGGAGAATGACCTGATGCTTTGAGGTTACATGAACCTCTACTAGTTGCTCGACGGTCGGTCTTTGCCGGAGCACCCTGGAACTCTCCTCCGATAGTCCACCTTCCACGCAGGAGCAGCCTTGGGTGCTTTCACCACCAACATTGGCCGGAATCATGAGAAGAAGTTGGTGTATCGGTCAGGTGGTCTAAAACGGGAGTTAGTTAGGAGAAAGTTAGTCGGAGATGGAGAAGTTCATGGTTTTTTTATAGAGAGATCTGAGGGAGATTAGTTATGGATGAAGGGCTGGCGTGAATGAAGGTAGTTAGGAGAAGGTAATGGAGGGCGTGGATCGGAGTTAGGAGGAAGAAGGAGCTCAGAAGAATTTGTTGAAGTCGGGCTATTAGAACAGATTCAACAACCTAGCTTCTTGAAGAAGAAGGCACCAGGTGTTGACACGTGTCAACACATGGTTGGCCAGATGGTTAATATATATTATAAATAAAATATTAAATAGTAAATAACGAAATTTTAAATATGTATAAAAATGAAAAGTATAGATAATTAAATTATATAAATTATGGTATAATTAGTTTTAAAAAAATTTACAAAATATAAATATTACATTAATAAGTATGTATAAATAATACTTAATAAATAGGTTTTGGATTTTTAGTTTAATAAATTAATAAATAGTATGTAATTTTTATATTTTATTAATTAATAGTATAATAAATAAAGTATTTGTAAATGTTTGTATATTTTATTAAATTAATTTCACTATATTAATAAATATGGATATAAGTGATGTAGTACAAATTTACCTACAAATTAGGAATTTTAATTTATTTAAAATAATAAGTAATCCCCAAAAAATTAAAAATAATATTAAAATACAATATTAATAAAATAATCAGAAATTATAAAAAAAATTAAAATAATAAGTAATGTGTGCTAAATAAAATAAATATCCTAGAAACCCAATTATGGTTAGGTCCCAAAACTGACTTTTTGCAAATGGACTTTGATTTTAGTGAAATCACTTTCATTAATTAGAAAATATTATTTTAGGAACTTTAAAGGTGAGTAGAGTGAAATTGGAGTTCATATGAGAAAGTTATGATGTTCGAAAGTTGAGATTTTGACAATTTACAAGTTGGATTTCTTGGCATATATACATGGTCATATTTTTAATATATTTTTATTTTTTTCTATACATTTTTAGAAATAATTAGGAAAGGAGTTTGGTGAAAAAATGTGTTAATATGAATTAATTAAAACTCATTGAAAATTTGATAATTATTGGATAAATAATGAAGAGTGTCTAGAATGGGAAATTAATTATTTTTATTTGTTTTCTTCTTTATCTCCATCTACTTATTTATTTGTCGATCAATCCATGTTGACTTTGTCTCGGGGATTAGGTTATAAATATATCTTTCAGTTATATTTATTTAATAAGTCACATTATACATATATACATATCTACAATTTACCTTTTTAATTTTCTTTATTTTTATTCTTTTATTTATTTACATGTTTTTAATGCCCAAAAATGCATTTTTATTCATGAATCGGGTTTTGTTAAAAAGAGTAAATTAATGGATATTTACATATATATGTTAAGGGTTTTAAGACAAAATGTAGATAGAATGTTAATGAATCATGGGTTCATTAGTTTCCTTTTAGTTTATAATAAACACAAAAGAAATTACAAAGGGATGATTTGAAAATAACTTCCAAATCAATAAATGGAAGATAATTAAGAGAGCTCATCCATATACTAAAAATTGGGTAAACGTCCACCATGGTTGAAACAACCCATGGACATCCACTCTAAGGGGGAATGAGTCGAAAATTAATTATCTAATGTATTAATTAATTGAATAATTGGATTATCACCAAATAATTCCAAATTATTTATGATAATAACAATTATACCATTGATCATAGAGAATTAATTTCTTCTAACTAATATTTAATGTAAATCATATTTACATTATATTATCTAATGTGAATCCAATTGACATTGGCAAATAAATTGTGAATTTCAATCACAATTAGCTCTCCCCAGGATATTATGGATTATATCTACATTACCCATGATTATTGTGGATAGGCTTACCCACATTTATCGTATCCATGATAATTAAATCCAATTTAGTTATCTTAGATATATCTATCCACACATTAATTGTGATAATTAAATCCTATTTAGCTATGCAATTTTCAATGCTAAGGTTATATTGCTTATGGAGTAAGTCTCAAACTCTTTTAAGAATTGTGTGCCTTCTCCTCAGATACTTGGAGATAAGGTCAGGGAGATTGTATATTCCATGTATAGTGACTTGGATATTGAGAACATATATCAAATCCAGATCTTGGGAACCTATCAAAGATATTTGATCAAATCAAACTATAAATCTAATCTCCCCATTGCATCCGAATCACATTCAGATCAATGTCCAACATTTAGACTAAGATTAGATTACCAATCTTTTGAGAGGAGTCATTAAAATACAAACTTGTTTCATAACTCCCTCAGAATGGAAGTGTCACGGTTATACAATCATTTGTGATGACATCACCCTTGAGTATTCCTAATGCTCGTATATCCTGCATACTTGAAAACCTAGAATAAACCCAAATTTTTAGATCATATTTGAATTGTCGCCTTCATGGTTTTTCATTAAGTTTCTCATTTGATCATTGGGAGTTGGTATCGATAATATACACTCCAATAGCTTATATCATACCTATAAATTCTGTCAAACTTCCAAAGCGAGATGGCCATGCATGGAATTTAATCCTAATATCTCATGAGTAAGCTCGTGTCTTCTGGTTCAGTAGAGAACCTATATGATACCTTTAAGAGATCATATCACTCATATGCCCTCGTGTGCACACCAACTCGTCGGTGTATAGACCTTGGTTAGGTCATCAACATAATGGTCCACCTAATGTACACACTCAGACAAACAGTAAAACATCTGTCTCTGGATAGAGGATGCGAGCCTATATCGTAACAGCATATGACACAGGTCATGGTTATCTCGACTCATTAAGTCAACTCTTTGACCTAACTTATCTAACACCTCTTAATCTCTATTCCTATGTAGAGGCCCTGCATCAAGAGGTTGGTCAGATATCGGCCTTTAGAGAAGGATTGTCATCTCCTTCTCAAGCTGGAGATCCTTTCTTAACAATCATTTGACGATGCTTGATGAGTCATCAATCTAACTCTTTAGATATTATCCAAGTACCATCCTTTATGATTCAACCATTGAATCAACAGTTGTATGAATATTAAATGGTCGTGGTAAATAACCCTAATTTTACTAAGGGGCCTATTATGAAAATTAGTTATTCTTAATTTCATAGTAAGGAGCGTATTGCAATAACTTTTATTGCAATATGGCTCTTTGTTGGCTCACATTTACAACAGTAAGACTGTCGGTCCCCTGTACTTCCCTATCGGACAGGGTCCTGGGTGTACCATACACTATTCACTTCCTATATACTAGGGAAGGCTCCATCTGCACTGTCTCATCTAGTGGTGCATGTTGCTGGAAAGATTGTGTATAAGAGTGGTCCTCTACCTATGGTTGGTATTGCCCTAACATCAGTTGCTCCTTAACTTGGTGTACACGAAAAATAGGAGCAACAAGTGCGGTCGTGGCAGGTATCTTCATCTTGGATACCATCTTAGATAATTCCTCCACCTGCTCTAGGAGTCTGGTTAAGCTTTCAAGCTCATTCATCCTCTTATTGATCCTTTCGACTACTGTCAACTTGTCTGTAATGGTGCCCATGATGGGGATCAGGTCCTCTACAAGATCAACCAGAGTTTTCTTTCCTCCCTCGATGAAGAGTGAAGCAGGGGACTCAGAGTACGCCCTACTAGTGGTTTGTGAATAGCTTGTCTTAATCATCTACTCGAGTACCTTCCAGATGGTATTCAATCCTCGTGATGTGTAGATGCCTGCACATACATCTCTCACTAATCCCTACATCTCAAGTTTGAGGCCAGTAAATAGTGATTGGACCAGGATGTTGTCATCTATACCATGGCATGGAAACTTTTGTAGTATGTCCATGAATCGTTCCCAGATGTCATAGAATGGCTCATTAGGTAGCTGGGAAAAGCATGTGATGTGTCCTCATCTGGTTAGTCCTACTCAAAGGGTTGAATTTCTTTAAAAACATGTCCTTGAACTGGGCATAGGTGGTCACAATTACAAATAAATTCTTGACGTAGTAATCTGTAGTATCCCCCAAGGCAAATGAAAGGGAATTGAGCCGAATATAATTCTCGCTAACCCTAGGATGTTGGAGGTTAGCACAGATGAGCTCAAAGTCTCTAAGGAATGATAACGGTCTTCATTGGCATTCCCATTAAAGCATGGCATCAAATTCAACAATTGTGGCTTCAATGTATATTTGACTTCTGCTTTTACGAGTCTTAGGTAATTCTACACTTTGAATTATACAGAGTTCTAGGTTGAATACATGGGTGCTTCAACCACTACATTCAATTGTCTCATCTGAGCTCTTACCAGGGCATGTTGTTTTTCAGATGTGGCCAGTCGAGCTAATATCATCAGTAAAGGATCTTCACGCTCCTCCTCCTCCTCGTCTTTCCTTTTAGGAGGCATCTTGAATGAAGACCTTCATCAACAAATGGATTTGAATTAGTCGAGGCTGATCAAATTAAATCATCCTCACCATGGCAAAGGTCATCCTCGGTGAGTGGAGAAGAGAGGAATGGGTTGGTCAGTGGTTGAATATTCACAAGGTGAGTGAACCTGGACTCAAGAGAGTCATGATTCTGGGGAGGTCTTGGAAGTGAAGGGACCTTGGAAGATGCACTATAGAGAGGGTTCAATGGAAAGATTGCGGAGTCCAAATAAATATTGCTCTTACTAGTAATCTTCGATGTCAAATGGATTGTATATGAACACAGATATCAAAAATGAGAATCTATGCTCTACGAGGCACATAAATATACGGAGTAACTCATCCAATTCAATCACAATGCACACCCTTCAACTCACTAACTTCACACGTGAAGTCAATTTTAAATGGTAGTAAAATAATATTTTAGTCCATTACACACATGGAGTCTGCTTACGTCCAACGATGCTCATGCGTGCTCCTAATCAATGAGGTGATTTGCCCGGCTGTTGGGTACAATACACACCCCAAAGAAGACATGCAGGCTTGCACAACCAAAACATAGACTAAGGTCTAATACAAGCCCTTAAAGCTCCCAAGCCCATGAAAGTTGGATCCGGAGACTTCGGGGACATGTCCATGGAATTGGGCTCTATACTTAATGTGTGCGTTCTCACCCACTCTGTCTAGGGGTAAGTTCCTACGAACAATGAGGTCTTTATGCACCCGTAAAGCAAGTGTTCATTTTTTCCAATTATTTAGTCAACTTGCATCAATCAGTCCCAATTTTAGATGACGGTTATCACTGATATTTCATGTGAGCACAAAGGAAATGCCTACCATTCCGTCTCTTTTCCTTTTTGACTTAGGTTATAAATCAAGATGAGAGTTGAAAAAATGGAATGCAAGCACGAAACTATAATTTATGCTCATATAAAAATGTGCTTACAATGATTCCCAGCACTCTTCACGTGTTATGCAAGACTAAATTTAAAAGTTTTACTCGAAATATGTATAAGTCAAAAGTCGTGTATAGTAAGGTAGAGTCAGATTTATATTTGAGCTAATTATAGATGTTTATGTCGTCATTTTAATCTTCCGAAAAATATATGATCAATGAATATGTGTGATTGATATCGTTATGTGAGGTGTACAAACTATTTGAATTTAAATTTGAATGAAATTTGAATCCTTATGTGCCTATCCTACTATCTCCACTCAAGTCGAAAACTACTCTCGACACAACCACACAGATAATAAATAAAATAATGTCAAAAAGTCTCTTTTATACTCGCAAGCTTTCAAACAAAAGCTTTTGTAAATAATGCAATCAGAAAACTATTACAAGAATAACTACAAAAATGAATTACACTAAATGAATGGAATGAAATTATTTATTACATCAATCTATCTCTCTCAGAATTTTTTTTGCATGGCCATCCTCAGCTTAAGATCTAGGCTTGAGCCTCTTCTTCACTCATCATAGAGTCGCTCTGTGGGCCTTGGTCAAAACAGATATTGATTAGCTATTTTCTAGAAAAAGAATTAATCAAATTAATATTTTATGCACAAAAGACAAAATAATACAAACAAGGAAAACATCACAATTTAAATAAGGGTAAATTACAATTTGGGTCCCCATCTATGGGTATGATCCCAGAATAGATCTCGATCTTTAAATTGTAATGATTCGGGTCCTAGGGTCATTAATGTAAGGAACTTTTTGAGGCTAATGACGAGTATGCCCTTGTTTAAAAGTTGGAACCCAACCCTCATTCCCTTCCCAACAAGGGCAAATTTGTCATGAACTCCAAAATTTCCATTTCCTAAATGGTCCTAGGACCTGAATCGTTACAGTTTAAAGATCGAGACCCATTCTATGATTGAACCCATAGATGGGGACCCAAATTGTAATTTACCCTTTAAATAAATCAAATTTCACTTAATCTAAGGAAATAAATTTGATTAAATAATCTAAACAAGCCATGTCCCCAGCAATGGTGCCATTTGACGAACATATTCTCACCTCTTTAAAAATATACAATTATGTCGTGCCATGGGAGATGAAAATGATTCCATAGAAAACTACACTTATGAATATGTGGAGAAGTTTAACTTGGTAAATCTACCAAGGTCGAACACAAGGATGCAAATGAATAAAATATCTAATTAAAATTTAAATATGATGATTAAGGCACTATGCGAATCTATTAAAACTATGTATGCAAAAAATGCACATGAAATGATGTACAACTTTTTGTTAATTTTCTATGCAGATATTATGATGCAATAAATAAGAAACAAATGCAAATAGACCTATAGAACAAATGTGCCAATTTAAGTCCCGACATCAATGATTAATTCAAGTTCAATGCTAATCTCACAATGGACCAAATGATAAACAAAGAAATGTATAATTCAATACATGAAAAATTTCATTAAGCAAAGGTCACTAATTTACTTGAACAAATATTAGAATCCCCTAAATGATCAAAATTTCAGGATATGTCTTTCAAGAAATATTAACTAGGTTCCTAATTAATATAAATAAATTCAAGTAAATGAGGGGTTCAATTAATCCATTAGTTCCTCAATCAAGCATTATACAGTTCAAGAATAATCAAGTTTAAAGGCAATAAACTCCGTTGAATTTAAAATCAATTCCCAAAGATCATCACATAGTTTTAATATATAGAGGTAAAGAACATGGAATTGGCTTTTAAACGAGATAATTTTGTATAATTTGGAGTTAAGGTTCAAAATATATTCAATATCAAAGTCAGGAACTAAATTGCAATTAAAATAAATGAAAATATATCTAATAGGTCCACAAACAGGTATAATTGCAATAAATAAAAGTCGTAAGGGGTATAATGCAATTTAGCCACACGTGCAAGGTTATATTTGATAATAAACGAATGTGGTGGGGCCTATCTACAAAAGAACCTAGCAGTACGTGGGCGGGCATGTGAGGCTAGGATTGAGAGATGGGGTGGCTCGGGTCGACGTGGTACATGCTGAGGTTCGCAACTAGGCTTGGGAGATCGAGGCTGAGGGGTGAAGCATTTCTTTATCCCGAAGTTGTGATCTAATCGAGGTCATTAGATCATATCAATGAGATCTGATCCAATAATAATTGCTCTTCTTGTCTCCCCCATGTCGGTTGTAGGTGGTGGTGCTCTAGTGGAGCTCTAGCGAGGGTCCTGAAGCTCCTCCATGGTTCGCTGGTCTACATGAGGGTTCAGGCACCTCTATGAAAGTGTCATGAAGGCCTTAGAGGTGCTTTGAAGGTCTGACATGGGTTGAATTAATGGGTTGATGACGTTTCGTTAGAGGCGGCGGTGGAGATCAGAAGCAAGATGCGAAGTTTGGCCAATTAAAGGAATTAGGATACTAGTAGGGGTTAGCTAAAGCAACAAGGTGGAGTTTGGAGTTGAAATGGAGCCAGGCAAAGGCTCCTAGAGGTGGTTGTTGGACATGCGAACCCATGGCGAGCCAATATGCAATAATTGTATTGCAAATCATTCCCTAATCTGAAATGAAGAATAATTAATTTGCATAATAGTTCCCTTAGTACAATTAGGGTTATGTACCATGGCCATCTTAATGATCATGCAGTTGTTGATTCAAATGTTGAATCATAGAGGTTGGTGCTTGGGTGATATATAAAGAGTTAGATTTAGGACTCATCAAGCATTGTCAAGTGATTATTAAGAGAGGATCTCCAGCATGAGAAGGAGATGACAATCCTTTTTCTCTAAAGGAGGATATCTAACCAACCTCTTGATGCAAGTCCTCTACATAGGAATAGAGATTCGAAGGTGTTAGATAAGTTAGATTAAAGAGTTGACTTAACGAGATCGAGATAACCAAAGATCTATGTCATATTCTGTCATGATATAGGCACGCATCCTCTGACCGGAGGCAGATGTGTTACTATATGTTTGAGTGTGTACATTTGGCAGATAGATAGGTTGATGATCTAATCAAGGTCTATACACCAGTGAGCTGGTGTGCATATAAGGGCATATGAGTAATATGATCTCTTAAAGGGATCATACAGATCCATTACTGAACTAGAAGACATGAGCTCACTCATAAGATATTGGGATCAAATTCTCTGCACGGTCATTTTGCTTTGGAAGCTTGACTGAATTTGTAGGTTTGATATATGCTTTTGGAAAGTATATGATCAATACCTAGGCATGATATATGCTTTGGAAAGTATATGATCAATACCAACTCCCAATGATCGAATAAGAATCTTAATGATAAAACCCTGAAGATGAGAGTGTAAAATTGATCTAAATCTGCGAGTTTATTCTAAGCCTTCCAGTATGTAGGATGTACAGATGTTAGGAATACTCGAGGATGATGTGATCATAAACAATTGTGTAACTGTGATGCTTCCATTCCTAGGGAGTGATGAAACTGGTTTGGATTTTAGTGACTCCTCTCAGTAGAGGAGTAATATAATCTTAGTCCAAATTATGGACATTTATATGAATGTGATTCAGATGCAATAAGAAAATTAGATCTACGGCCTTGATTTAATCAAACATCTATGAAAGGTCTCCAAGATCTCGATTTGAGATATGATCTCAATATCCAAGTCACTATATGTGGAACATTCAATCGCCTTGTCCTTATCTCCAAGTATCTGCGGAGAAAGCACATTATTCTTGAAAGAGATCAAGAATAATTACATTGATGAATTGTGTATCTGAGCATTGACAAATTTATAATTAAATACGATTTAATTATCACGAATAATGTGAACATGATTCATATTATGTTGTTGCATGAGAATGATGATCCAAGATAATTAAATGTGATTTGATTGTCAAGGATGTGAATAATGTGGATAACACCATCCATGTTATATATATATATATATTATAAATGTTATTTATAATATATTAGAGAGAGCTTATTGTAAATAGTATCTACAAATTGTTTGTTAATGTGAATTGGATACACATTGAAATTAATTGGAAATACAATTTACATTTTATTTTGGATGTGTGAATATTATACACAACTATTTAATGGTATGATTACAATATTCAAAAAATTAATTTGGAAAATATTTGTTTGTAAATTATTTTACAAAAAATATTATTGTAAATATATGAAGGATTATGTGAGATTTTATCTTACATAATTAGAAGGACAACACCTTCCATGTATGGAGGGTGGACGACCACCCTTTGACTCATTCAAAGTGTGGTTGTACCCTCTATTTTAGGAAGGTGGGTGGCCTCCTTCCTAATGTTTCTATGCTAATTGATTTAGTTAAATTAATTATATTTATTATTTAATATATTTAATTTAATCTAACTTATTTGTTGTTGAATTTTCATAACAAAATCAAGGCCATTGAACAGAAACACAAACCAATCTCAATCAATGATTTTGTGTTTCACATGGATTGTGATCCATGGACTCCCAAAATACAATAAAAGAAGAGACAACCATAGCTCTTCTTTTACAAAAACACTTTGCAAGTCTCTCTATCTCATTCTAATCACATGCCCTCTCTCTGTCTATTTGAAGTGTGGTCGTCCACTCCTTGCGATAGAGAGAATCGATGATGTCGCTACACTGTCGTGTTGCCACTTTGACTGCTCATAGATCTCCATACTCTTCGATGCACCTTGCTCATGAAAAGACGTTCTATTTCACGATACGAAATCAGGAGATTCGAGGCTTGTATATTCATCTCGGATTACGAGAAGTCTGTGTCTCATCAACGTGCTCGCAAGCGTCTCCTCTGTCGGGTAAAACTTGAGAAAAGCGGTCTCTTTGCTTAGAGACGTCGATCGCAACCACGCTTCAAGACGTATTCCTTTATCTTGTTTGTGGTTTGATGAAACAATTCAAGAAGTGTTCTCGAATCATGTGGTTTCATCTCTTTAAAAATTTTAAATTATGTTGCGTCAAGCAACTAGTATGACTAGTCACTCCCGATCGCATTGGATGCGATCATCACGCCTTTATGATGTGCTTAAGGATTTTTCCCATAGCCTTCAGGTGGAGGCGGAACCATGTCAGGTCGTCACCCTTTGCAAGTTTAGTGAAGACTCGGGGTAGTGGAGATAGTGGAGTAGCAGAGAAGGACAGAGAAGTAGTACGCAAAGATGGTAGATTAAAAGCAAAGCGATTGTTGTGGCCAGAGTGGAATAATGATGTGTGTGCATATAAAAAAAGCAGAAATGAAGAATGGGTGAAGAAGTGGATTACTTGAAGAAGAAGGGGGTCTTCGGAAGCGAAGGAGATAGCCTAGGAGCAAAGCTGAATAGCTCCTGGATCCTCGCTCAAAGTTGCAGCTTGGAGGCTATGCTCAAGTAGCTCGGAGAAGAGCCATGATACGGAGGAGACAGTCGTGGATCACATTGGATCGGGGTTCCCTTCTTTACACACTAATCAACCCACACTCTATCATAGGAAGGGAGTAGTGGCTCGAGGATTCACTCATACAATGGCAGATGGCAACGTGTGTGGAAGTGGTGTGGGTTTTGAGGGAAGAAGTTGCCGCTACAGAAGGTGTACCGACGAGGTTTGTAACGTCCACCTGAGAGTGGGATGGTGAAGGTGACATGGAGTTAGGGTTAGGGTGTGAGTGAGAGAGGTTAGGGTTGAAATACCCAGAATCAATCATGAGAGGAAGGTTGTGTATGTCATACAAGGAG
Organism: Ottelia alismoides; assembly: GCA_037367405.1. NCBI lineage: Eukaryota > Viridiplantae > Streptophyta > Magnoliopsida > Alismatales > Hydrocharitaceae > Ottelia > Ottelia alismoides. Next base: position 1,769,691 of record JAZKJV010003675.1, read on the forward strand.
GACATGCAGTCATTGAAGTGACCACTCTCAAGGACCAATCATCTAAATCAACAATCAACCCATAAATAACAACTAAGAAATGCAAGCAAGGAATGTTGATCAAAATTTATTATACCCTACGATGAATGTGTATAATGAACAAGCAGGTAGGGGTAGAACTCATGAAACACATGTACAGCACGAGTATTTTATTTATAAATAAATATAAAGTTTTTATCAGTTGTACCCCTTTGAGATATTACAATTTCAATTGTACCCCTCCCTTTTTTGAAATATCAGTTGTGCCCCTACCTTGTTGCAAAATCAACAGTTCTTCCCTTCTGTAATATCAGTTATGCCCCTACTTTACCTTAACAAAAGGGTAAAACTGTGAATTTTGCAAGAAGGTAGGGGCATAACTGATATTCCAAAAAAGGGAGGGGCATAACTAAAATAGCATTATCTTATAGGGTCACAACTGATAAAAACCCTAAATAAAATAAGTATAAATGTATATAGATATGCACATTATTTACTTAGATTTTTGTGGGTTTTTAAATATAATATTTTTAAAATAAATTTTTTAATTAATTTTTAAAAATCAAATTTTTTGATATATTTTTTTTATTTTAAAATAATTATAAAATATTTATAATAATAAATAGTGGTGTAACTTATATATTACTATGCATATAATACAATATAGGCTAATACACATATAAATATAGGTAGAAATAGTCAAAAAAGCAAAATAATTTTTTTGTGTTTTTTATACTTTGCTGATATTTTATGATTTTCAAGTAATTTTGCAGTTTTTGGTATTTTTAAAGTCACAAATATCCCAAAATAAGGATAAAATAGATAGATAGACTCGATTTGTGGTTTAAAATAGCAAAAAGCCTCAAAATTTTTCCAAATCAATTTTAAATATAATAATATATATAAATAAAATCATAGAACAAGAAGAAATATTTTTGGGGTTTTTGACGATTTTTTTACATTTTTAATTGGAGTTTGAAGCTTTTTGACTTTTCACATTTTCTTTTTTATTTTTAGGGATTTCTGGTTTGGGGGTACTGGATACTATAATAAACACATACTATTTTTTTGGAATTTTTAAACATGATTTTATACTTTTTTGGATTTTTTAAAGCAAACAAGAAATGTCCATGCACTATTTGATTTTTAATAAATAGGAAAATCACATAAAATGCAAAAATAATTACATGGCGTAAAACATCATGCCTCCAAGTACCTCATACTACTTTTTCATAATTTTTGAAGCATGAATGATATTTATAAAAGTTAAAGAAACATACACAAAAAACATTTGAACTAGCAGCCGTATATTTACAATTAAAATTAATGTCAGGGGTTGTAGTGCAAAATACCCAAAATATTATAACTAATATCTGAATTTTATTTATTAACAAAAAATTAAAAGAACACAAGAGGGTTTACATGAAATTTTTACAAAATAACATGTGTGGGTGCACGTGACTGGCAGGGACTATATTGTAATATTAAAAATATTCGATGAGGTACATGCAATTTGTCAACTATATTTTAAACTACATAAAATATTTACACGACTATTTAGCTATTACAAAAAGGTGAAGAGCGCTTAAGAAATTTACCCACTTAAATGCATGATCAAATCGTTCTCGCATCGCCACATGTACGATCATGCGGCTCTGTAAGCATACCATTTCGACAGATCCAAAGGCTGGGAATGAACATGGTGTTACTCTATGATCGGATGGCTAAGAGGTGTGGAGTAAGAACACAGTATAACTCAATGTTTGCCTCTTTTTGTCTGTTGATTCCAAGCATCTCCATCTATGATACGTCGATCCAATGGTGGCCGAAGATAGCAGACGTGCCTTTGTAGGTGCTAGCAGCCTCAGGTTGATCTGATGGGCTCAAAGACCATTGATGACTTCAGATAACCTGGAGTCTCATCCAAGTGCTTCAATCGCTCCAGGAGGATCTTTTGGGCCCAAGACGTGCACCAAATGATTAGGTGGCTCGAGGCTGATGCCTTAGCTCAAAAATTGTAGCTAGAAGCTGCATGAAAATGTGGATGGGTGCAGTTTCAGTGAGGAGATTGAAGACCCTTGATTCAAAGCACGAATCAAGGGGAAAATGGGTGTTCTTGCAGAGAAAGTGATGCGGATCGAAATGATCATGAAGGCAGGTCAGATAATAGGGTAGGTCACAGTGAATCATACCTGGAGCTCGAGCTCCAAGTCAACAAAGCAATTCAATTTTACCTAAAAGTGCAAATTAAAACATAAAACTAGTGACTACAATCTGAAATACACTAAGGATATTACCTAAAATAGCAGGAAAGGGGCCTCGACTGAGCTGGAAGCTTAAGAAGCAGAACCTCCGGTGAAGTTCACAGGCGATGGTGGATGCACCTACTCCGCGCCTCCTCCTCGCTGCAAATCACCAACAGCTTCTTGTTGTCACCAAGGGGATATTCTGGGGGTAGATTTGAGGGGCTAAGAATCTCGAAGAGGGATCAAAAAATCAGAGGATTTGGGGGTTTATTTATAGGGGAGGAGTTATTGGTTTTCGAGGGAAGATTACGTGATCGGAGGCGATGGTAGGTGGAGATTTGAGGATGGGAATGGGTAAGGGATGATCAGGCTACATGATGGTGGAAGGCTTGTGGTCAGAAGGAGAAGGGTGGATGCATAGAATTTTGGCGAAGAAGGGTGGTCTGTGACTTCTAACAAGAGTCCGAGGGAGTTGGGGTACAGTTGACCTGCTGGTCAATGAACGAGAGTCTCTGATTGGTCCACATGGACCAAACAAGAAAAGGAGAATTGAAAAGGTTTTGTAAAATCAAAATAATTAATAAATGAATTATTTAAATTTGGGTTATAAAATAAAAACTATTTATTATTTTATAGAAATTTATTAATATTTTTATTTATTTTTATGACTAAAATTATATATGTTACTTTTTACAAGACTTAACATATGTATATTTACCTATGTTTTGTATATTTTATTTTTATGTTTGAATTTTGGTATTTTTACCCGATAGACCCTACAAACTTTTCCAATCACCTCCATGACCTTTGAAACAACCTAATTCCCCCCTCGACCCCACAAACTTGCCAACTCTTACCCCATGAACCCTTCCGGTAATATGTTTTAAGCCCTTAGGAGTTCATGGGATAATTTACAGGGTCGATGGGGTAATTACGTTGTGCAAAAGGTCGTAGAGGCGTTTTATAACGTTTATAGGATCTGCTGGGTAAAAATACCTTGAATTTTATATTTTATTATTTTATATACATAAATTTTATAATTATAACATTTAAATATACAAAATTATATTTTTGCTTTATTTTTCTAAAGTAATTTGTACACTTAGTTAAATATGTATACTTATTATATAGGTATAAGTAGAGTGTATTCATCTATGTATTTTTATATATCATTTTATTTTATTGTTTTCTTGATGGTTTTATATATCATTTTATTTTAGTGTTGGAAAGAGACTATATGAAGGTATCTTAGCTTTTTTAGATATAAGCATGAGATTAGCCCAAGATAGATCTGAATGGAGGTGAAGAATCCATGTAGTCGACCCTGCTTAATTGTGGGAAAAGTCTTTGTTGTTATTGATGATATACATATACTATAAATAATATTTATAAAATTATAAAAATATAAAATGATAAAAATAAAAAGAATAAAAAAATGAATATTTTATTCAGGTACATCGTACAATAGGGGTCCAAAACCTAACTTTTGCTTCTGAACTCCAAATTTAATGAAATCACCATCATTAAATAGATAATAAAAAGTCATATACAATTAAAGGTGATTTGGTATATTTTGAGTTTTATGGAGGGGATTCATTTCTGGGAAGTTTGGATTTTTGATTTTTTTTTCTGAGCATAAAATGTACGCTATGTATCATTTTAAATTGAAATAAGTTTGTATTTTCTACATATTTTTATTTACAACTTCTATGGAAAAAGTTTATTGATTTGATATATATAAATAATAACGAATAATATAGGTCCCAAAAGGTAATTATTGGTATATATTTTTAGGGTTTTTAGACTATGCGGTTTGTACAATTATGATAAACCGGAATCCGGCCCATGGTTAATTGAGAAAAGTGTGTCATCGGTGTAGAAATAACTGCAAGGATCGAATTTTGATTGACCAAACAAAAACCGGATAAAATAGGAGATGTGAAAAGAATGAAGTAAAAAAGAGTCGTTTTCTCTCCTATTTTACCCTTAAAACTTTCCTCTGGGTCGAACACGAGGAGGTAGAATACCTTTACTACGGCTTTCGAGAAAAGAAGATACTTCCGGAATTTTTTTTCTTCTTGAAAAATACAACAAAAGACTTCAAACAAGAACGATTTTAAAAAAATAAAAATGAGGAAAATAAATGACAAAAATCCATGAAAAATAGCAAGAAACGTCGCTAGGGAAGTTGTGTAACTACCATAGAAAATTCGAGAGAAATTACAAGCAAAATAAGATCCAAAAAATACCCTATAGTTCAGGGGTATGAGTGCAAGAAAAAGTAATAAGTTTTGTAACAAAATGATCCCTGGTAGGGATTGATATGAAAGAAAAACTACTTATTTTGCATTTAGGTCCCTACGTAGGGACCTAAATGTAAAATTTAGAAATCTTTGGAGTGGTTGGTAATTTTGAAACTCCACTGGGTTTATTTTGCAACTTTTCCACCGGTTCGTTTGAGCAGATGAGATTATAAGATGAGGCGCGATCTGGATCATCCGCGGCTTCCGCATGTCATGAGCCTATACGTTTTGTTCTTGGCCTTGTTCTTCCCCTTTCTTGCAGATTCAGCGGCAGCGCCTCCATCTCTAATTTCCCTCCGGCAAACGGCAGAGTTCTTTGGCCTCTTGCAGGGCCAGAGGAGTGTCTCCTACACCCCTCGAGCTTGCCTGCGGGTAAGTGGCTCCGAGGTGGAGGATAGCAGCGGCTGGAAGTCGATGAAGATGGTGGCTGGTTGTGAACGTCAGTTGGAATGAGGAATCTTTTTCTTGATGATTCTTCGAAGGAAAAGGTGCTCCAGATGATTGTGTCTTGCTCCAGCTATAAAGAGGACCTACAAATGAAGTTTTATATGCTTGATTCATGCAAGAATCAGCAAAAAAGATTAAAGATTTGCAGATCTAATATTAGTTTTCCAGAAAATAGAATAATTGTGAAAATGAGATGAATGGATAGTGATTTGGAATGAATGTGAGTCGGATTTGAAGGGTGGTTTGGTTGTGCGTCTAAGAGGAAGGATTAAGGTCTCTAATTACACACTTAAGCTAACTAATTGGGGCACGAAAATCAAAAAGTAAAAAGGGAAAAGATGATGGAATACCTGGGGGTAGCCAGACATATGGCTCTACAGGTTGTTGCTCGACGGGCTGGCTTCCCGGAGCTGGATGCGCACGACGGTGGTGGTGCAAGGTGAGCTGAGGCCTTGGAACTGTCCTCCGACACACCTCCTTCCATGCGGAGCGACTACTAGGTGTTGTCACCACCGCAGGTGGCCGGGGTAAGGTTGAAAGGTAGAGGAGTCTGCCATATGATTATTGGAACTGGGTAGTTAGCAGTAGTTAGTTGTTAATGGCGATGTTTAGGTCTTTTTATACAACGATCTGTAGGGAGTTTGTAGAATCCAAGGGCTAGCGTGGACTAAGGTAGTTAGGAGAGGAGAATGTAGGGTTTAGATCGAACTAATAGGTTAGGAGATGGTGGGTAGAAATTGTTTAAGATCAATGGTTAGAACAGAAGGTGTAACAGCTTCTTGGAGAAGAAGACACCAGGTGCTGACACGTGTCAGCACCTGGTTGGCCAAATGATTAAATAACTTAATAAATAGGAAATAAATAGTAAATAATGGAATTTTAAATAGGTATAAAAACAAAAAGTGTAAATAATTAATTTATCTAAATTATGGTATGATCAGTTTTTATAAATAATAAAAAAATTATGAAATATAAATATTATATTAATAAATAGGAATAAATACTACTTGATAAATAGATAATTGATTTTTAATTTAATAAATAAATAAATAATATGCCATTTTTATATTTTATTAATTATTAGAATAATAAAAAAAGTATATGTTTATTTTTGTGGATTTTAAGAAATTAATTTAAGTATATTAATAAATATAGGTATAAGTTTTACAGTTCATTTTTACCTATAAATTAGGATTCTGATTTATTTTAATTAATAAACAAGCTCCAAAAATTATGAAATAAATTAAATTAAAATACAAGATCAAGAAAAAAATTATAAATTATAAAAATATTAAAATAATAAATAATATGTTCTAGATAAAATAAATAGCCTAGAAACCCAGCTGTGGTTTGTACCCAAAATCGACTTTTTACAAACGGACTCCGATTTTAGTGACATTACCTCCATTATTTAGAGAATATTATTTTATGAACTTTAAAGGTGAGTAGAGTGAAATTGGAGTTTGCATGAGAAAGTTATGATGTTCGGAAGTTGAGATTTTGACAATTTACAAGTTGGATTTCTTAGCATATATACAAGATAATATTTTTAAATTATTTTTATATTTTTCTATACATTTTTAGAATTAATTAAGAAAAGATTTTGTTGAAAAATATTTTTTATGAATTAATTCAAAATCTTTAAAGTCTTGATAATTATTGGATAATTAATGAAGAGTGTGTAAAGTGTGGAATTAATTATTTTTTATTTGTTTTCTTTCCTTATCTCCCCCTACTTATTTATTTGTCGACCAATCCATGTTGACTTGGTCTCGGACATTGGGTTACAAATATATCTTTTAGCTATATTTATTTTACATGTCATATTGTATATATATACATATCTAAAATTTGCCTTCTTCTTATTTTCTTATTTTTTTTATTATTTTATTTATTTACATGATTTCAATGCATAAAAGTGTATTTTTATTCATGAATAGGGTTTTGCTAAAAATGGAAACTAATGGACATTTGCATGTATTTGTTAAGGGTTTTAAGACAAAATGCAGAAAGAATGTTAATGAATCATGGATTCATCAACCCCCTATACTAACTTTTTTAGTCCCTTAGCAAACACTTATTTGAAAAATAGGAGAGAAAGAAAGAAAGTTAGAATAAATTTGTTTTCCTAAACCAATTCATGAGAACAGACAAAGGGCAGAGCTCGATCGGGCCAAAAATAAGCATTTTGTCAGAGCCTTAACTAGGATTAGGATTTTAATCTCAACAGTCCTCAAGTTCCACAAATCCACATTTAGATTCATCTCAACTGCCAGTTCAGATTTACTTATTCATATTGCTAACTTTGCCAATCTTTAATTCAATTTGTACTGTGCGTGGATTGTTTTAGCTCTTCCTGCTTGAAAGAAGCGAAGAAACCACCCATCCCAATAATACACTCCCATTGGTTCCTCATCCAGCTACTCTTTCCTCGAGGAGGGAGGTATTCCCTTCTAAGGTCAGGTCGTGTTGTGTCCACAATCGAATATAGAGAGAAAATAGAAGAATGAGAAAAGAACTAGAGTACGACTAGTGTAGACGCATCTCCTTATGAATCCCAGCCAGTGTAGCTGAGTCTCCACTAAGATGTGCTAGATTTTTGGTGGAAGCTCAGACCATTGTGGTCGTATTTGTATTTGGTGGCTTCTTCTTTGAATTGGCTCTATAATGTTGCTTGCACTGCATCAGTCTTTTTGTGCCTCGACAGATATAGCATCTTTTCATTCCGTCCATTTTTTGAGGTCTTGGAAAAATTGTGCCAGCAGATCCTTCCCTCATCCGAAGCAAGACTGCAACCCTAATCTCTCCTGTCTTTAGACGTCGGCGCAATTAGACAAGGATGAAAACACACACCACTAAAATGGATTGCTCTTTGCAGCCCCATGCAAGTCTAGGTAAGTGCAAAGTGCATGTGTCCAAATTGGTTCACTGATGAAGAGTTAAACGGATGATACCAAGTGTTCTACTTAGGCACTTTTGAGTTGACTTCTCGAACATCGTCTCATGGAACCCAAAGATTTAAGTCAAAGACCTAAAGAATCTAAATTCTAGTTCCTAACTAGGCTCCTTACAATGAAAGTTAATGGCCATAATCAAGCTCCATTCTTTAGGCTTTTCCCAATCTTTAGTTCTAAAAATCAAACTTATTCTGAAAAATGCTAATGCAAAAGCAACCATGTTTTGTAAAGTATATTTTCTGAATTTGACTCATTTTATGGATGTTAAGGTTTTTGTAATTTTTATGGATTTTAGACTTTGCATTTTTTGGATTTTGTAATTTTTATAAACAAGTTTATTACAAGAATTTTACAAGATAGATTACCTATATTTTATTTGGATTAAATAACTAATGTATTTTACAAATTTTATATACAAAGATTTTCATCAGGATTAAATGAATTTTACACATATTTTAATAAATAGGATTTGAAATAAGTATTATGCAAATCTTAAATACATATTTTAAATACATATTTTAAATTAATGATTTTAAATCAGGATTTTAGGCATAATTTACTTATTTGCAAGGATTTTATAAATAGTCAATAAATAAAAAGGTGGATTTTAAATTAACCCTCACCCACTTATGGATTTTATAGATATAGAAAATGCATACAAGTACAAGTAATGGACAAAAGTATATGTACGATATACACACACCCCCTTATACTTAGCTTGTGCTATATTCTCATAGCATTAAAAGAGAAAAAGGAGGACATAACTCATGCTAAATAAAAGTAGGTGAAAAAGAATAAAAGAATAGAAGTCAGTCGACCCCCCTATACTTACGATCGGGTCATCGTAAGTATAGTTGAACAAAAATGAGGTGACTAAGGAAATGGAACATACAAACGAAAGAACAAAAGGAGAAAGAAGAACGGAATTAACGAAATCACTCGATCCCCCCTGTACTTAGGATAAGGCATCCTAAGTATAGAAAATAGTGTGGCCAAATAGGGACCAATGATTAGAGTAAAAGAAAGGACATACAAAAGAAAAATAAAAAGATAAAAATCGAAAGGCAAGAATCAGTGGGCAGTCGGTCCCCCCTATACTTAGGATCTGCTATACTAAGCATATAAGATGAGCAAAAATGGGGACGATTGTGGTCTACGAAGGATATACAAGTGTGTGCTCCAAGAAAAACCGCATGGCTCGCATGTCTCTATACAAGATGGAATGAAGTGGAAGAGTAGTCATGCATCTTGTACTAAGAGATCACTTCAACTCAGGCTAGATGATCAGTAGTCTCCACGAAGTGCTTCAGCATCTGCCCATTCACTACGAATGGCTCTGCATCAGGTGATACATCTGATAAAGCAATACTTCCATTGTCGTGCACCGTTCTTACTATGTATGGTCCTTCCCACTTTCTCTTCATTTTACCAAGAAAAATTCTCAATCGTGAATTGAACAACCATACTTTCTACCCATGGACAAAGATCTTGTGCCACATATGTCTATCATGACATCTCTTCACTTTATCCTTATAAATGAGGGTGTTCTCGTATGCCTGATTTCGAATCTCTACTAGCTCATGCAGATCCAACTTCCTCTTGGCTCCTGCTTTCTGCATCTCTAAGGGTCTGTTTGGTTGCTAGGTTAGAGTGGGTTGGGGTAACCAGATTGGAATAGTAGCTTTTTGGGATTGTTATGAGGGTTGGAGAGGGTTGGAATAAAGAATGTGATGTGATGTCACTATAATTTGTGATAGAATTCCATCCCAATAAAAGAGAGGGGTTAACCGGGTTACCCCGAGGTAACCCGGTTACCAAACGAGCCCTAAGAAAATTTCCCTGATGGCCCATTCGGATTTGTGCATGATCTCTACGGGAAAATGGCATGGCTTCCCATAAACTAATCTGAATGGTGAAGTACGTAAGGGAGTCTTATATGCTATACGATATGCCTAAAGAACCTGGTCTAGAAGATGTGACCAATTCTTCCTATCCGGTCATACTAATTTCTGAAGAATGGATTTCACCTCCCTATTTGAGACTTCAGCCATGTCGTTTGTTTGTGGGTGTTAAGAAGAAGCTACTCTGTGATCAATACCGTAATTCTTTACTAGCTTTGTCACCTCCTTATTAATGAAATGGCTACCCTCATCTAAAGTGAGAACATGCAGAATACCGAACAGTGAAATAATGTGTTTCCTTAGGAACCTGCACACTGTTTTGCTGTCAGTGGCTCGTACGGGTATAGCCTCCACCCATCTACTAACATAATCTACAACGAGAAGAATGTACTCAAAGCCATTTCTAGAGAGAAACGATCCCATAAAATATATGCCCCATGCGTCAAAAATCTCGCAAATGATAACAGACCGCATAGGCATCGCATCTCTAGCATCGATTGTCCCTATGGCTTTCTGACAAATCTAACCAACTCTTCACGAATGTGCAAGCATCTCCAGTAAGATTCGGCCACCAAAATCCTCTCTGAAGTACCTTCCACACTGTCATCTTCCCCGAATGATGTCCTCCTACCTTTAAGGAGTGGCACAGAGTGAGGACACTATTGTATTCCTCCTTTTGACTGAAATTTGGTCCATATCACCAACAATGGGTATTTTTTTATTACAGATTCCCTTTTTTGGGTGAGATGACAACATTACCTGAAATCTCGCCGATATCTCGTGAGATTTTGGGCGAAATCTGGGAAATCGACATGCATATAGGTTTCGAGATACCCACCCATCGAAACTGAAATTTCAATGAAATTTCGCCGAAATTTAGCAAAATTTCAAACATTGATTCCTCATGAGGGATACATTGCTTGTAAGCACATATGGTCCTTCACAAAAAAGAATCAGATCCTCCCAATGGTAGTATCATGCCTTGGACACTAGCCTATCGACTCAATCTTTTGGCCAACACTAATGACTTTTCTGTGTAACCAGAAAGTTCACTATGTCTGCATGCCATGGAAGTTCTGTAACTGCAAAGATGCTCTCGTTTGGAAATCTCTCTGCAATTTCTTGCGTGTACTTAACTGAAGGTTGCTCTATCTGTAGTCGGGAGAGGTGATCAGCTACCACGTTCTTTACCCCAGGCTTATCTCTAATATCTAAATCAAACTCCTGAAGTAAGAGAATCCATCTGAGAAGGCATTCCTTAGCATCCTTCTTCTCCATCAAAAATTTAATAGTTGGATGATCGTATAAATTGTGATTTTCGAGCTAAGAATATATGATCTGAATTTCTCCAAATCAAATACCACTGCCAACATCTATTTCTCTATCACTATATAGTTGTGTTGAGCATCATCTAAAGTGCTGTTGGCATAGTGGATAGCAACTGGAAGTTTGTTCCTCCTCTATCCTAATACAGCCCCGACCGCAAAATCTGAAGCATCTGTCATGATCTCAAAGGGCAGAGACCAATAAGGCGGTTGTAGGATAGGAGCGCTGATGATCATTTCTTTTAACGTGAGGAAGGCACTAAGACGCTTGTCATCTAATAAAAACTCGATATCTTTGCCTAATAGTTCAGTTAATGGTCTGGCAATCTTAGAGAAATCCTAGATGAATCGTCGGTAAAAGCCGACATGCCCAAGAAAAGTTCGTAATTGCTTTAATGTTGGACGGTGGTTCGAGACGTTTGATGACATACACCATGGCAGGGTCAACCTCCATACATCGCTTGGAGATGACATGCCCCGACACAATCTCATTTGTAATCATAAAATGGCTCTTTTCCTAAGATAAAATGAAATCTACCTCACAGCATTTCTGAATAACATGGTCTAGGTGTGATAAACAATCATCAAAGGACTCATCGTAGACCGAAAAATCATCCATAAAGACCTTGAGAAAATCACCGACCATGTTCACAAAGATGGCAAGCATGCACCTCTGGAATGTAGCAGGGGCATTGCACAATCCAAAGGGCATCCGTCTAAAAGCATACGTGCCAAAAGGACATGTGTAAGTGGTCTTCTCCTGATCTTCAGGAGCAATTGTAACCTGATTGTATATGGAGTAACCATAAATGAAATAGAAGTACACCTTCCCTGCCAACCTCTCTATAACTTGTTCTATAAAAGGCAACAAGAAGTGGTCCTTCTTCCTCGCGGTGTTCAATTTCCTGTAATCAATGCACACCTGCAACGATGTGGTTACTCTCTTTAGAATCTCCTCTCTACTCTCATTCTTAACCATCTGAATTCCCGACTTCTTCAGGACAACATGTAATGGGCTAACCCACTCAGAGTTTGAGATGAGATAAATAAACCATGCATCGCACCATTTCATGATCTCTTTCTTGACAACATCGCATAAGATGAGATTCAACCTACGCTGAAGCTCTCTGGAAGGTTTGTTGTCACGATCAAGATAGATATGGTGAGAACACAAAGCAGGATTTATACTGCAGAGATTGGATACAGTCCACCCAATAGCCTTGCGGTTTCTTTCATGAATCTCCATCAGACGGGATTCTTGCTCTTCGGTCAAGTATGCGTTGATAATGACCGGAAACTTTCGTTGTAGTCCCGCAAGAAAAGCATATTTCATGTTTGGTTGCAAGGTCTTCAGTTCGGGTAAGTTAGAATATGATTCTGCTATAACCTCATATGTATGTATGATGGGATCTGTGTTGGTGGTAGATATGTCTACATTATGGTTATCCACCATCTCAATTTGCTCTAGAGTCAGACTACAGAAGATGTCTAAAACATCATCCGACTCGCTATCGTACTCATCCTCAAGATGAATAGAGGAAAATAACTCAGCTAAATGAAAGTCGGTCTCTAAATCATCTGAGGTGGAGGAATCGTGTGAACTTTATGTATCTGAAATGTATGCAATAAAGCATCGGTTTTCTGCTTCATGTAATCATTACCATCCATGCTGAAACACAATGTACAATCAGAAGAACTGCCAACTGTAGTCTTAGACCCATCCTCTACTAGGATATCCTGGGTCTCTAGTTGAAACCTCTCAAGGTCGTCAAGGCAAACCTCATCTATTTAATCACATGTGGCTAAAGAACTCAAGGCATCTGAAATAGCTGTAGACGCGTCACTGGATGCATGTGATTCTCTCATCATCTCTATATGTACCTTCTAGCCCTCTGCGTGAAAAGATGCCTTCCATGTATCATAATCGAAGAGAGCCTTTGCAGTCTCTAAGAAAGATCTCCCATGAATTATCGAGGTATGATGTAATTGTGTTGGGCAATCCATGTCCAGTACAGTAAAGACCACTAGGAATTCCAAAGCATGCATGGTCACAATAACATTCCTCAAAATGCCCCTAGGTCTCTTTACATATTTGTCAGCAAATTGAAGGATTGAGCGAGATTTATAAAGAGGGCCTAACTCGAGCTTGTCGAGTAAACAGGAAGGTAAGAGATTGATAAAGGAACCGTTATCTAATAGAGTGCGATCGAATGTGACTTTTGAAATCTCGCATCTAACATAATGTGCTCCTGAATCCTTCTTCTTCTTTGGTAATCTATTCTGAATAATGCAGGATGTGGCCTTGGTCAAGACATGCTTCTCTGTTCATGATTTTTTCTTCCTACACGTGGTACATCTATTCTTCAGTTATTGCTTGAGCATCGGGAAGTGATCAAAGGCGTCATGGAGTAGAATCTTCATAAAGATGTTATCTTTTAATAGTTGCTCAGTCTCTGGAGTCACAACATTATTTTTGGGTTTTTTTCTTTCCTTTTCTATATAAAGAATCGAGAAAAGGAATAATTTCAGGAACAACAAAATCTTTTTTTATTGAAATCAAGACCAGCTTGTATATCGAGAGTCTCAGAGTTATCTACAAAGCCCTCTAAAACAGTAAAAGATGCATCAACTTTGGGAGTGTCTGCATGGTCTAGCGTGGTATCATCGGTTGATTCACCTAGGTCCATGTCAACTGTCTCCGCATTGATCCCTTCTCTCTGATCGTCAATCTATTGATCCTCATCATTTCGGTCCTCCTCCTCAGCATCAGTATGTGTATCATGGATCGGCTCTCGCTCCTCATTTTGTGCCCTCCCCTCTTCCTGGTCATGTGCTTGTGGTGATCTACCACTCCTGAGAAAAAACAAAGATAGATAAGAATTCAGAAAAAGAGATCGTACATGTTGTCTTGTCTACCTGATCTGGGTGCCTCCTCTTGTTATTCAGGTTCATCTAAGGCTGGGCTGGGATAGTGGTCTTGGGCACATTTAGCTCATCCAGATGCTGATTAACCCACATTATCTTAATCTTGTGTGTGGTCTGAAGCATGCTCAACATATCCATGATCTGGTTCAATACCAAGGCCTGCGAAGATATCTTAGGCTCAGTGTGGTAACCCTGGCTCTCTATTCTCTCCTACATCGGAGTTTGCTGTTGTGGAGCGTACAACTGAGGAGATGTCTGAGGTGTGTATGAAGATTGTTGCTACTGCTGGTAATGGTATGGCTGTGAATGAAAAGCAGGTTGGTGAAAAGAATGTGGTCTCTGATAAGCATGTTGGTGAGACTGTTGTGGCGTGTAATTCTGGCAGTGCTGAAAATGCGGGCATCCATGTTGCAAATGGTTGTAGTGCTGCGGCTGTTGCTGGTGTACACTATGAGGAGTATAATGTGATGACGGTTCAATCAGAGCATACCATATCCCACTGATCTCAAGAGTGGCTTGAGGCTCAACATCAGCATCTCCAGAGCTGGTGATCTGGCTCGGATTGGCATAGGACGGGTCCTCATGCCAATCAATCTACAGAGTCTCAGTAGGCTAAGTTGGCTCGCTCTACACAAAGTGGATCTGTCGGGTGGGAGGAGCGGGTAAGGATCTCCGAATAGGTTGAGAAGTTGAAGAAGAGTGGGATTGCTAGTATTGAAGTTGCAAGTCCATCACCTTCTTCGTTAGATCGCTCAGCTATTAAGGAAGTGATGAGAGTTTCTCCAACTCTCACAGTGAATGCAAATCTTGAACTTGCTTCTGAATCACATCTACAACATCAAATTCTCACTAATGTATCCCATGTTGATATTTGATTCAAAATCTGAAATATTCGCTGCCTTTTGATGCTCTCGATGGTGTGGTGGTTGCGGGGCCTTCTGGAATGTCCGAGTAGAATCAATGACTCGCGAGTTCTCTACCATTCCCTCAAAGATGGATCGGATAAACTTGGCATCCCAATTCAGATAACTTCTACCACATGCAGCGCTCACAAGGCCCTGGACATCCGGCTGGAGTCCTCTAAAATAATTTTGCACGAGCTCCTTCAAAGGTATCTCATAATGTGTGCATCTCTCAATAAGGTCCTTGAATCGATCCCACGCCTCGTGAATTGGTTCATTCGGTAACTGTGTGAAATTGGATATCTGACTCCTCATCATATACGTCCATCCCAGAGAAAAATATTTACACAGGAATGTGGACCTCAAATCGCCCCACGTTGAGATCTCCCTCCCTTAATGACTAAGCAAGTAGAGCGCTTATCTGCTAAGGTGAAGGGAAGGCTTTGAGGCGAACAACCTCCTGCGTAACAATTGGATAGCTTGTTGTACCGTAAATCAGTTCAAACTGTTGTACAAAGGTAAACGGCTCCTCTGTAGCATTCCTGTAAAACTTGGGAAGCAAAGATATGATGGACGACCGTAACTCGTATGGCCATGATTTGGTGGTAACTAAATTCGATTATGTAGCGTCCGTGCTCCAGGGTCATACTCATCTCTTAGTGTTGCGGGAACCACAATAGGCGGTGGTGGATTCCTGGCTCTTGCTCTCAACGTGGAGATCTCATCTCGTAGCTCATTCTGGACTCTAAACTGATCTCTGATTTGTAGGTTCATCTGCTTTAGTGTGTCTAGAATCCTCGTGGTAATGTCAACGGTTGGATCTGGTCTTCCATCACTATGTTGCTCCCCAGTTGGTCGGTCCTCAGTTGGTCGGTCTTTAATTGGTCCCTTCCCTCTAGCCATATGCTTCAAATCTTCTGAGAAGAAAAAAGTCTCATAAGAGCTCAGTGAAAAATGTAAAGGATAAATAGACGATAATTTGAGGTGGGGGTCTGCCTCAAAAGAAGGGCTGGGAGGCTAGGGAGTCAGGGTCAGACTCTCCTCCTGATTAGATGGATTCGACTTGGGAAGAGGGTCATCCTGAGTTTGTGAAGAAGCATGACGGACGATGGATCGTTGAGAGCTCACGGAGTCTGAGCGAAAAAGCTATCGAGTCGTCATCTTCGATGTCAAGAGGATATCGAGAGATCACGATGTCAAATCAAGAGAACGAGGGTGAAGGCGTATAAGACGTGGTAATGCATACCTCGCACGCAAACACAAAGCAACCCCATCTTCACCAACACAACCTGGTGATGACCATAAAAGTTCGATCGTTTATCTCATTGATTTTAGGGTTATTTGGCAAACATGTCTTATCACATATTATCGCGAGTTGATAGGTGCTCGAAATTTCCCCAAAACACTATCATGAGTCCTTATTGGAAATCACTTATTCTCAGCCAATATGGGAGTAAGTACGGACTGTTTCCTGCGACCCGTGTTACTTGAGGATCGTACTATCCTACTCTGCTAAGGAAATCTGGACCATTTCCAGCTACCCGAGAGTCCCCACTGAAGAACAATGATTAGATGCATGGACTAAGTAGTATTTCGAGAGAAATTCGGATTCTGGTTCTAACCTCAGGTGTCATCCCTCACTCACAAATCTGGAAAGTGTACTTGCAATCCATGTAATGTGGATTGATCTCCCAAAAAAATGATTCTTTACATTTATTTTTATGTCAAATATATAAGCAGTCCTAATTTTATTTTCTGTTATCTCTTTTTTTTGGTATTTTCAAACATGTCTAACATTTTTTATTTATTATAAATAAGCATGCACCTAGGTCATGAGTCCTAAAACTAACTACGTAGGCACAAGCAAAGAAAAAACCAAAAACCTAAACGAGCAACTATCCTCGAAAAAGCCATGGAAAACCGACGTTGCGAGAAAACCGCGGTGGGTACCCTGCTCCCCTGAGTGCACAACACTCAGTGAAACAGACCTTGAGAAAAGAAGGAGGAAGGTAAATTTCGGGATGCCGTTGCGGGGCCCCTTCTACTAAACAGGAAAACATGCAAGTGACATTATTTTATTTTTATTACAAAAATTAATACAAGTTCTAAAAATATTTAACTAATTCTGCTCCTCTACAAACGACCCGTGAGAGAAGGAGTCGGTCTCTGCACTTTCGACCGACTCGACTTTCAAAGAAGCCGGTTGATCTGTAGGCCCAACAAAAGTTGTTAGAAAAAAAGAAACACACAAAAAAACCATAAAAACAAACAAAAATTGTAAAAAAACAAAGAAATCGGTGAAAATCGTAACAAAAGAAGAAAAACAATAAAAGTTGTAAACATAAAATCAAACAAAAATCGAAGAGATCAGAAAAACCATAAAAATCAAGAAGATCGAAAAATCTCGAAATGATATTGAAAACCAAAATATAGCTAAAGCCTCCTCGGCAATGGTGCCATTTTGATAAACTAGAATCTGGCTCGCGATTAATTAAGAAAAGTGTGTCGTCGGTGTAGAAAGAACCACGAGGATCTAATTTCGATCGATCAAATAAAATCCGGATAAAATAGGAGAGATAAAAAGAATGAAGTAAAAAGAGTCAGCTTCTCTCCTATTTTACCCTTAAAACTAATTTTATCCAGGTAAGTTCCCCTTGGTCAAACTCAAGGAGGCAGAATACCTTTACTACGGCTTTCAAGAAAGGAAGACAATTTCGGGATTTTATTTTCTTATTGAAAAATACAACAAAAGACTTCAAACAAGCAAGGCTTTACCAAAATGAGAAAAATAAATGACAAAATTCCACAAAAAATAGCAAGCAATGTTGCTAGGGAAAGTTGTGTAACTACCCTAGAAAATTCAAGAGAAATTACAAGCAAAATAAGGTCTAAAAAATACCCTACAGTTCAAGGGTATAAGTGCAAGAAAAAGTAATAAGTTTTATTACGAAACAGTCCCTGGCAGGGATTGATATGAAAGAAAAACGACTTACTTTGCATTTAGGTCCCTACACAGGGACCTAAATGCAAAATCTAGAAATCTTTGGAGCAGTTGGTAATTCTGGAACTCAGCTGGGTTTATTTTACAACTTTTCCACGAGTTCGTTTGAGCGGATGAGATTATAAGATGAGGCATGATCTAGACCGTACGTGGCTTCCACGTGTCGCGAGCCTGAACGTTTTGTTCTTGTCCTTATTCTTCCCCTTTTCTTGCAGATTTAGCGGTGGCGCCTCCGTCTCCAATTTCCCACCAGCGAACGTCGAAGTTCTTTGGCCTCCTGTAGGGCCAAAGGGGTGTCTCCTACACCCCTCGAGCTCGCCTGCAGTGAGTGGCTCCGATGTGGAGGATAGCAGCGGCTGGAAGTCGATGAAGATGGTGGATGGCTGTGAATGTCGACTGGAATGAGGAATCCTTTTCTTGATGATTCTTCAACAGAAAAGGCGCTCCACATGATTGTGTCTTGCTCCAGCTATGAAGAGGACATGCAAATGAAGGTTTATATACTCGATTTGTGCAAGAATCAGCCAAAAAAGATTAAAGATTTGCATATCTAATATTGGTTTTCCAAAAAATATAATAAGCGTGAAAATGAGAGGAATGGATAGCGATTTGGAATGAATGCGAGTCGGATTTTGAAGGGTGGTTTGGTTTTGCATCTAAGAGGAGGGATTAAGGTCTCTAATTACACACTTAATCTAACTAACGAAAATCAAAAAAAGGAAAAAGATGAAGGAATACCTGAGGGTAGCAGGGCGTATGGCTCCGTAGGTTGCTGCTCGGCAGGTCAGCTTACCAGAGCTGGATGCATTGGCGGCGGCAATGCAAGGCGAGCTGGGGCCTTAGAAGTGTCCTCTGACGCACCTCCTTCAACGTGGAGCGTCTACTAGGTGCTGTCACCACCGCAGATGGTTGGGGCAAGGCGGGAAGGGAAAGGAGTCGGACAAATGATTACTGGAACTGGGTAGTGGTGATGTTTAGGGCTTTTTATAGAGCATTCTGTAGCGAGTTAGGTAGAATCCAAGGGCGGCATGTATAAGGGTAGTTAGGAGAGGAGAATGTAGGTTTAGATCAAACTAATAGGTTAGGAGATGGCAGGTAGAAATTGATGAAGATTTTTGGTTAGAACAGAATCTGCAACAGCTTCTTGGAGAAGAAGACACCAGGTGTTGACACGTGTGAGCACTTGGTTGGCTAGATGATTAAATACTTTAATAAATAGGAAATAAATAGTAAATAATGGAATATAAAATAGGTATAAAAATTGAAAGTGTAAATAATTAATTTATCTAAAGTATGGTATAATTATTTTTTAAATAATAAATAAATTATGAAATATAAATATTATATTAATAAATAGATACAAATACTACTTGATAAATAGATAGTTGATTTTTAAATTAATAAAGAATATACCATTTTTTATATTTTATTAATTATTAGAATAATAAATAAAGTATATGTTAATTTTTGTGGATTTTAGGAAATTAATTTAGTATATTAATAAATACAGGTATAAGTAATACATCTTATTTTTTACTTATAAATTAGTGTTTTTTTTATTTAAAATAATAATTAAGCTCCAAAAATAATGAAATAAATTAGGTTAAAATACAAGATCAATATAATAATTATAAATTATTAATTTTTTTAAATTATAAATAATATGTTATAGATAAAATAAATAGCCCAGAAACCCAGTTGCGGTTAGGTCCCAAAATCAACTTTTTGCAAACAGACTCCGATTTTAGTGAAATCATCTCCATTAATTAGAGAATATTATTTATGAGAAAGTTATGATGTTCGGAAGTTAATATTTGACAAATTTACAAGTTGGATTTCTTGACATATATACATGAAAATTTTTTAACTTATTTTTTATATTTTTCTATACATTTTTAGAATTAATAAGGAAAAGATTGTGGTGAGAAATATTTCATATGAATTAATTAAAAATCATTGAAGTTTTTATAATTATTGAATAATTAATGAAGAGTGTGTAAAGTGTGAAATTAATAATTTTTTATTTGTTTTCTTTCCTTATCTCCCCTACTTATTTATTTGTCGATTAATCAATGCTGACTTGGTCTCGGGGATTGGGTTATAAATATATCTTTCAGCTACATTTATTTTATAAGTTATATTGTACATATATACATATCTACAATTTGCCTTCTTTTTATTTTCTTATTTTTTATTCTTTTATTTATTTACATGATTTTAATGCATAAAAGTGCATTTTTATTCATGAATAAGGTTTTGCTGAAAATGGAAATTAATGGATATTTACATGTATTGTTAAGGGTTTTAAGATAAAATATGGAAAGAATGTTAATGAATCATTGATTCATCAAAATACCCGCCCTATCTCCCGCTACTTTATTCCTTGTCGACTAAGTCATCATGATGACTGAGTTTCGGGGCCTAGGGTCACTGAACACCTATGGTGTCTCATTTCTTTTTCTTTTCTTCCTTTATTCTTTAATTTGGAAATTAAATACAATAAATATACAGTATTTTATACATTATTTTGTACAAACTAAAGAATGTTTATTTTGACAAATTAATGATATTACATGCAATTATCTAGGGATTAAATGCCAAAATGAAAGAATAAAGGTGATGAAATGGAGATTCATCACCCTCCTATACTTGCCTTTACTAGTTCCTAGCGAACACTTATGCCTATAAGTGTAGAATAGATAATACATAAAAGAAAAAGAAATAACTTCAAATAATTTTTTACTTTTAAACTTGTTTTAATTAAGTCAAAGTATGAAGCTCACAGAAGGCCTTTGGATTAATGGTTTGTTCAAAACCACATGTAAGTCAGGAAGTGTGACACAACAGCCTTTAGGTTCCATACTCCTATCATCCAGTCCAATTCACAGCTAGGTCAGAACCCACCCTTTTAGTTGCATACTCATGCTACCATAAAATGATAGAACCACGTGTGTGAAATTGTTCAGCTCTCCCCAGACAAAATTGTTAAACTATCAAGGCGTCTTCTCTTTTGGTAACTCGTCCTTGTGGAGACCGATATTGCCTCCTAAGGTAAGGTCATGTCAGTCTAACAACCGAATGGGGAAAAAGTTAGAATAATGGGAAGAGAAGTGTGAATGGACCATTGTAATCTTCATTCCTTTGTGAAGTCGATCAGTGTAACTAATTCTTCATCAAGAAGCAAGATTTTTCTAAAGCTTAGATTTTTGTGGAATTTTAGGTGTAGGAATCTTTGACTTTGTAAATCTTATGCATTCTTGCTTGTGCCCCGATGGATATAGCATATTTTATTCCACATATTTTTTGGGCTCTTGGATAATTTGCACAGATATGCCATTCCTCATCAGAAGTATTGTCTCAATCAGTCTCCAGTATTTAGATATCATTGTTACCAAAAAAGTGGGTTAGAGTACCGTTGTCAACAATCCCCAAGAATGGTTCTTCATCCACCCTTGACGAAGAGGCCTTGCATCGTCTCGACTTAGACTCTTAGATTTTTCAACGATCCATTTCAATTGAGCTAAGTGTAAGGTGTGAGGTGTCCAGTCAAGTCATTGTCTCAAGAGTCTTACGGATGATATGAAGGGTTTTATTTAGTCACATTGAATTGACTCATGAACATAGTCTTACAGAACAAAAGAATTAAGCCAAGGTGACCTGAAATATCTCCACTTTCAGTCCTCAATGGGTTCCTCTGGAATTAAGTATATTAAGGTCTAGTCCAAGCTCCAATCTTCAGACTTTATTTGGACTAGTTCACTTGTCTATGTTATTATGAAAAATGTGAATGATATGTTCAATGCAAGAAAATATTTTTCTGAGGCAATTTTCTGATTTTGAACTTTTTTTGGATTTTTGAAAAAGTTTTGCAAAAGTTTATGCAATTTTGAAGAAGGTTTTGCAAATAATTATGGGATATCTCAAAACAAAGTTTTTGAGAAAAGAAATAGGTACAAATATTTACATGAGAGCATATCTTAGCAATTTACAAGAATTATGATTTAGGAATTTACAGGAGGTACTTACAGATATTTAATTATTATTTCTAGGTTAATGTGTTAGGCCTGTAAAAGATTTTTATTTGTTTAGATTGTATACATAGCTCTCGAAATAATTTGAAAAGTTTTTGCAAATATTTTAAAATTTTTTTTTTGCAAAATAATTTGACAATCAATTTTTGCAAACATTTACAAAATTTGAAATCACTTTGCAAAGATTTTTCAAACACTATATATAGATTTTTCAAACTATTTTTGCAACCATTTTTCAAACCATTTGCAAAACATTTGCAAATAGATTTTCAAAACCTTTTATTTAAAATAAAGAAAAGAATTTTTTAAAAACAAATCATTTTTGCAAAGGCTAAAAATGTTTTACAGAATATTTTAAAAATAGTTTTTCAAAATATTTCTCGAAAGATTTTGCAACCATTTTTCAAGAATTTTGCAAAATATTTTTACCCGATTTATCAATTGTTATTGTACAAATAATTGTAATGAATTTTATACTAATATTTTCTTTATGCTATTTTAAACGTATTTTAGCCATGCTTTTTGAAAATACGAAAGTACAAGTTATGGATAAAATATATAGAGAGTATATATTGACCCCCCTATACTTAGCTTGAGTTTTGTCCTCATAGATCGAATAGAAAAGGAAGATAAAAATCATACTAAGTATAGAAAAGTCTATATTACAACGATGCAATATAGAATAAGAAGTCAACCATCCCCCTATACTTAGGATCAATTAATCCTAAATATGGCAGATTGTATTCTACAAGTAGGGATGGTTGAGGGTGGGAAGGGATAAATGACTCATCAGTTGGCGTGTCTCCCTCGATACTTAGGTAAAATATCTCTAAGTATAGACATATTGTCAAGAGTTGAGGAGACAAGAGAGGGATCGAAGAATGAATAACCTGAGGGCACTCACCCCCTTAGGATGAAGCATATCCTAAGTATAGCATCGATGAATGGGGTGAGGGTAGCATGGAAAAAATAATTTGAAGAGTGAAAACGAAAAGAAGAAAAGAGGAAAAGATTAATTAATCAAAAATGTTTGTGATGGCCATGTCAAATTCTGCTGATGTTGTGGCAAGAATTTCTTCATCGTAGACCACCTGCATTGAATCAACTACGGATAGAAACGTATCATGCTTGAGATAGGGTTTCGGTAACTATCCATTGATCATAAATGCTTGTGCATCAGCTGACAGTCAGATATCACGATGCTTCCATTGTCATGCACATGCTTCACTATGAAAGGCCTGGTCCATTTGCTCTTCAACTTCCTTGGGAGTAATTTGAGTTTTGAATCAAACAACCAAACCTTCTAACCTGGTTGAAAGTCTTGCGACGGATGTGCTTGTCGTGCCACTTCTTGACCTTCTCCTTGTGCATTACGTTGTTGTCATATGCATACTCACAGAATTCTAGAATTCGAACCAGATCCAGCTTTTGTTCTTTCCAGTCTTCTTGGAGTCCAAATTACAAACATTGATTGCCCACAAAGATTTGTGGATGAGTTCTACGAGCAAATGGCATGGCTTGCCATACAATAGGCGGTAGGGAGATATTCCTAGAGGTGACTTGTAGGCGGTCCGATAGGCCCAAAGTATAGAATCCAGAAGTTGTGACCAATTCTTTCTATCAGGTTGCGCAAGTTTCTGCAGAATTGTCTCTATCTCCCTGCTTAAAAATTCGGCCAGGCCATTGGACTTTGGGTGGTACTGAGAGACGATAAGATGTTAAATGCAAAATTCATGTGTCATCTTCTTCACTTCTCTGTTGATGAAATGGCTACCCCCATCTGCTATAAGAATTTTGGGGATCCAAAACCTTGCGATGATATTTTCCTTTAGGAACCGATAGAGAGTGTGACTGTCGGAGGCTCGGTTGGGATAGCCACCACTTGAGGACTCACATAGTCGACACTAAGAAGAATATATTCAAAACCCTAATTATTGGGGAATAGGACCATGAAGTCAATGCCCCACTGACGAATCTGCATTTCATCATATCTATTCATTTATTTTAGTATAAATTCCCTTATAAAACACCAGTAAATATAAATAAATCCATTCTTTTACTAACCCACGGTCTTGTATAAATAGTATATATTATCACTATTTTAACCTAAATAAAAAAATAAAGGAAATAAAGGAAAATAAAGAAAATAAAGCATGTATATATGTAATAGATCAAGTCTAACACAGACCTGAGAGAAGCTTAAGACTTGACCTAATCGATAAGGAATAAAGTAGGGGAGAAACCTAAAATACCAAAATTCAAAAAATCAACTATCACATGTATATATTCATCATTTGTACACCATAGTATATAATACACATTCTTTTTGATAATTTATTCATATTCAAATTCAACTCAAACCCAATTGATTTCTTCTTGAAAATTTTGCATAAAAAACTTTTATAAATAACAAAATTATTTGTAATAAAAATCAGCGTATATTGTGTAAATTACAGCACTTTGAAAAAAATCCTCAAAGTTCAACTTGTAAGATCAATATTTTCTCAACCAAAACTCAAAATTCATCAAACTCACTTTCATTGTACTCCAAATTTAATAATCTTCAAAATGAAGGTGATTACATAAAAATCAAAGTTAAGTGTAAAATATGGCTATTTTGGGGCTATTATATATAATACATATATGTACTATGAACATTATTTATTTGTTTATTTTCTTGTGCATATTTGTACAAATTGTAATTTTAATTAATTATAAGTATTGTATTCGACTTACATAAAATATAAATAATAATCACAAAAATCAAAAATCAAAAAAAATAAATTCATGTAAATATTGTATAGGTGTATACTAGTAAATTAATTCCTAAAAAACTAACAAAAACACCATTAAAAACCCTTGTAAATATTGTAAATTAATTAATAATTAAATTATGTATATACTTGTACGAATAATTAATTAACAATCAAAGCATTGTATATATAGATACACGCACCGATAAATAACACATTAGATTTTATTTAAACCTTGTATATACCTTATTTAATTAATTAAAAATCACCTAAATTAACTACTTTTTAATCCCTAACATTCTGCTTTAACATTAATTTATTTTTTAAATTCATTTTTAATTTTTAACTCATTTATTTAACATTTATATTGATTTTTTTCATTTATCCTAACTTGTCCTTTTCTCACGCGCCTTCTGATTGGCCGGAAAGGGTTTGTTGACCCGGGTCAACTACTCAGGCCACCGATGATATCCGCACTTCTCGCTTACCTTCCCTCCATCTCCAAATTTTACCACGCATCATGTTCACTATCTCTCCCCACTTTCTTCTCCAATCTTCTTGCTCCATCCAAGCAAACCTCGGCAACTCTTTAGATCCTAACAAATCACCTCAATTTGCTCACATTTCAAATTTGAAAACTCGTCGGAGCCATGATGAATCCATGATTCATTAACTATTCTGTCGCATTTTATCTTAAAACCCTTAACAAATACATGTAAATATACATTAATTGCCATCTTTTATAAAAACTTCATTCATGAATTAAAATTCACTTTTAAGCATCAAAAACATGTAAATAAATAAAGAACAAAGAAAAGAAAAGAAGGCATATTGGAAATATGTATATATGTACAATATGACTTATAAATATAAATATAGCTGCAAGGTATATTTATAACCTAACCCCTGAGACCAAGTCAGCATGGATTGGTCGACAAACCAATTAGTAGGGGGAGATAAGGAAAGAAAACCATAAAAATAAATTAAGACACACTCCATATATTTCTCACTATTTATCAAATAGATACAAAACTTCAATGATTTTTAATTAATTCATATGTAAATATTTTTTCACCAAACTCTTTTCCTAATTATTTCTAAAAATATGTATAAAAATATAAAAATAAGTTAAAAATATTACCATGTATATATGCTAAGAAATCCAGCTTTTAAATTGTCAAAATCTTAACTTCCGAACATCATAACTTCTTCGTACGAACTCCAATTTCACTCTACTCATCTTTAAAGTTCATAAAATAATATTCTCTAATTAATAGAGGGGTTTCATCAAATTCGGAGGTCCATTTGCAAAAAGTCGGTTTTGGGACCAAATGACAACGGGGATTCTGGGCTATTTATTTTATGTAGAACACATTATTTATATTTTTTTAATTTTATAATTTATAATTATTTTCATGATATAGTATTTTCACCCTAATTTATTTCATATTTTTTGGAGCTTATTTAGTATTTTAATAAAATCCAAAACCCTAATTTATAGATAAAAATGAACTGATTAACTTATACCTATATTTATTAATATATGAAAACTAATTTAATAAAATCCCTAAAAATTCACACAACTCTTATTTATTATTCTAATAATAAAAAAATACAAATTAATTTTTAATTATTTATTTATTAAATTAAAAATCCAAAACCTATTTATCTATACATTTATTAATATAATATTTATATTTTGACTAATATTTATTATTTATAAAAACTAATTATTCTATAAATTAGATAATATTATTATCTACATTTCTTATTTTTATACCTATTTAAAATAATGTTATTTAATATTTAATATTGAATTTATAAGCTAATTACACATCTAGCCTACCAGGTGCTGACACGTGTCAGCACCTGGTCGTGTCAGCACCTGGTGCTTCTTCTCCAAGAAGCCGGTACTGAATCTGTTCTAACTAGCTCTCTTCACCAAATTTTCTCGCACACCTTATAACCCTTTCAAGCGATCTAAACCCTTGAATCCCCTCTCCTAACAACCAAGATTCTCGGCCACCCTTCAATTTAACATGTAGATCACGAAATCTATCTATATATACCCTCAAAGTTCGCAAATTCCAACTAACTCTCTCATATCCACCTGAAGCTCAACTGCCAGTGGTCGACCCCAATCTTCCTCGCCTCGCTCCGCTCGCCCAAGAGGTGACAACTCCGATCGAAGGTGCCCGCGTGGGAGAAGGCTCATTGGAGAGGAGTTCCAAGGCGATCACTCCACCTTGCATCGCCGCCTTGCACATGTCCAGCTCCGGCAAAGATCGGTCGGTGAAGCATCTACCAGAGGTAATACACCTCTATGTTCCCAGATCTACTCATACACCTTCGCTGATTTCTTTCTCAACATTCGTGCCACTATTAGCATGGTTGATCATGTAATTAGTTAGCCTAACCATCTAGCTTAAATGCTCATTCAAAATCACATCCAAATCGTTTCATAACTCAATCCAAATCGCATCTTATTTCTCGAGTATTTCTCACACACATTTCATCTATTCCGAAAGCATATTTTGATCTTACAAAAACTTTAATCCATTGGTTGATTTCTCGTAAATCGAGCACATGAACTTGTAATTTGCAGATCCAGCTTGCATAAGGAGCAAAGTCGAGTCATCTTGAGCCCTTAATCATTAAGAAATTTGCAATTCAAAGAAGGTGTAACAAACTCCATCGACGCTAGGAACAGTGGACTGTCAACTTCGTCGACCTTTCGTCGCCGCTCTCAGTCGTCTACGACCAACATCCACTGCGGGTGAGCTCGAGGGTTAGAGGAGCTAACCCTCTGTCCCCGCCGGAGACCCTAGTTTGTTGCCAGACACCGTCAAAAAGTCGAGGAAGGGACCATCTTCGTCAGCCGCGCGAGGGACCTGAAGAACCTCAAGAACATCCCAGTGTACAGGCTCTCGACACGTGGCAACATTGGACGGTTAGGATTGCACCTGACGTTATAATCCAGACCGTTCAATCCGAACCGGTAGAAGAATTGCAGACTAAACCCAGAGGACTTCCAAGATTTCAAACCGCTCCAAAGTTTTCCAAAAACTACATTTAGGTCCCTACGTGGGGACCTAAATGTAAACTTTCATATTTTCTTTGCAAAACAGTCCCTTTCCGAGGACCAACTTCAGAACTTTTATTTCTTTTTCTTGCATTTATACCCTTGATCTGTAGGGGAGTTTTGGATGCAATTTTGACACTATTTTCCGTAGATTCTTTTAGGGTAATTACACAACTACCCCAGCAAGGTTTCAGTAATTGTTGTGTATTTTCGACGTGTTTTCATTGTGTTTTGATTTATCATATGTTGACTATGTTTTGATTTGTTTTTGAGTGTTGTTTGAGCTTGTTGCTCATCCACTTTTCCTACTTTATAATATCACATAAATTTCACCTATATTTCATCTATTATATTATAGGTAAATTGTGTAAAAATATCACTTTGAAAAATAAATAAAAATTTGAAAAGTATATAAAATCAAATAAAAATTTAAAAAACAAAACTCCATAAAAATTGTAGTGTTTCCTCGATCGTATTAAGAAGAGATAAAATAATCACAAAATATATTTTTTCTTAAAAATTCAAAATAAACTATTCTGCCTCCTTGTGTTCGACCCTTGCACACTTAACTGGTTAAATAAATAGTGTAAGTTTTTTCTAAAAAATCAATCTTTGTTTGATCGACTAAGATCTTTTTGCGATTTTCTACACCGACAACCCTTTAATTTAAAAACCGCAATCCGATTTTAGCCGCATCAAAATAGCGCCATTGTCATGGAGGCGTTAGTGTATTTTGATTTTTTTTACATATTTTGTGATTTTATTTTCTCTCTTCTTATTGTTTTTACTTGGTTTTTCTTACGGATTTTCTCGAATCGTTTCTTGATCTTCTTTAGCCGCTAACTAATTTTTGCAGGGCCTACAGGATCAGCCAGTTTCTTAGGAAGCCGAGTCAGTTGAAAGAGCAGAGGCCAATTCTTTCTTTACGAGTCGACTGTAGAGGGTACAAATTAATTAGTGTAATTGTTGTAAAAGAGAGACAAAGAGAGAGAAAGTTATATTGAACTCTAGTAGAAGGGGTCCACTAAGGACATCCCGACTTGTACTGCCCCCCCCCCCATTTTTTTTCAGGGTCTGATTCACCGAGTACCATGTATTCGGGGGATCAGGGGACCCACTATGGTTTTCTTGCATCGACGGTTTTTTCGCGGCTTTTTCGATAGATGCTTGCTTAGGAGTTTTCTTTTATTCTATCTGATTGTGCTTACGTAGTTAGTATTAGGACTCGCAACCTAGGTGCATGATTTTAGGATTTTAATAAAAAGAAAAAAATCGGTAGATGTTTGTTTGAAAAAACTCAAAAAAATATAAAAAACCCAATATAAAATCAGGACTGCTAAGATATCTGACCTAAAAAATGTAAAGGTTCATCTGATTTGGGAGAGTAATCCCCGCACATTTTCTCAGAGTGCGCGAGTGAGAGACGACCCGTAAGGTTAGAGCCAAAAACCTGTATTTCTTGCGAAATACTACTTATTATATGCACCTAATTATTGGTCCTTAGTGGGTATGCCCGGGTAGCCGGAAACGGTCCGGGTTTAGTTAGCAGAGTGGGAGGTGTAGAGGACACTGCGTAAGGCTCCGTCCTCAAGTAACACAGGTAGCCGGAAACGGTCCGTACTTACTCCCATACTGGCTGAGTGCAAGTGATTTTATGTAAAGACTTGGGCCAGTATTTCGGGGAAACTATCGGGCACCTATCAGCTTGTGTTATCTCATGTTAATCGATTATATTTGTTTGCTAATTACAACCCTAAAACCGACAAGATAAAAGACCGAACCCTTACGGTCTTCATCGAGTTGTGTTAATGAAAACAGGGTTTGCTTTGTGTTTGCTTGTGGGGTGTGAGTTACCGTGTCTTTATGTATTTTCTCTCTCTCTTGAATCGCAAATCGTTCTCTCTTGATCATTCTCTTGATATCGAAGATGACGTCTCGATGGCTTTTCTGCTCATACTTCGTGAGCTTTCGACCGTCCACCGTCATTCGTACATCTTCACAAGTTTGGAAAGACTCTCTTCCCAAGCTGGTCCCATCTGATCTCGAGGAGAGTCAGACCCAGACTCCCTCGCCTCCTGGCCAGACTATTGAGGCAGACCTTTGTATCAATACATCATCATCTCTAGCCGAATTTTCGCTGAGTTCTTACGAGAGCTTTTCTTTCACAGAAGATTTGAAGCAGATGGCTCACGGTAAAGGACCAGTAGACGAGAGGCCACCAGTTGAGGAACATCATGAAGGAAGACCAAACTCAGCCACAGATATTACGACAGGGATTCTCGACACTCTTCAACATATGAATATCTAGAATCGGGAATAATTCAGAACTCAGAACATGTTGCGGGCTGAGATAGCCGTGCTGCGAGCAGGGGCCGGGAACCAATTACCGCCTGCAGTGGTTCCCGCTACTTTATGGGAAGAGTATGACCCAGGCGCGAGAACGCTCCATCATTGGATTCGGTTACTGCCGAATCAAGGGCCATACGAATTGAGGTTGTCCTTCATTTCACTGCCTCCCAAGTTCTACGGGAATGCTACAGAGGAGTTATTTACCTTTCTGCAGCAATTCAAGATAATTTGTGGTACGGCTAGCTATCCAGGAGTTACGCAGGAGGT
This sequence comes from Ottelia alismoides, assembly GCA_037367405.1. Taxonomy (NCBI): domain Eukaryota; kingdom Viridiplantae; phylum Streptophyta; class Magnoliopsida; order Alismatales; family Hydrocharitaceae; genus Ottelia; species Ottelia alismoides. Next base: position 1,800,198 of record JAZKJV010003675.1, read on the forward strand.
TGTCCACCTCAAAGCCTTTCCCTTCGCCTTAGCCGATAAGGTGCTTTACTGGCTGAGTCATCTATGAAGGGAAATTTCTACATGGGACGATCTGAAGTCCACATTCCTGCGTAAATATTTTCCTTTTTTAAGGACAAACATGATGAGGAGTTAGATCTCCAATTTTATGCATCCACATGAATCTTTCCATGAGGCATGGGATAGATTCAAAGATCTTACGGAGAGATTCCCGTATTATGAGATACCGATGAAGGTGCTAGTTTAAGATTATTTTGGAGGACTCCAACCGAAAATCTAGGGGCTAGTGAGTACCGCATATGGTGGTAGTTATTTGAACAAAGATGCCGAGTCAGTCTGGGCCGTCTTTGAAGGGATGGTCGAGAATTCGAGAGTCGTCGACTCTACTCGAGCATTTCAGAAATCCCCTCAGCCACCACATCACCGAGAACATCATAAGGTGGCTACCTTTTCAGAATCCGAATCCAACACCAACATGGGCTTTATTAGTGAGAAGTTAACGTTGGTGGATGTGATTCAGAAACAAGTTCAGGACTTACGGCCGCTGCAAGAGTGGGAGAAACTCTCATCTCTACATCAGTAGCTGAGTGATCTTTCGAAGAAGGTTACAGAGCTCCAACTTCGGTACTAGCAGAGCCAATCTTCTTCGACCGCACAACCTACACGGAGGATCTTACCCGCGCCATCCACCTGTCAGATTCACTACGTACAAAGCGAGCCAGAGACTCCACAGATTGATTGGCATCAGGATCAGTCTCATGCCAATCCCGGTCAGATCACCATTGCTGCAGATATAGATGTCGAGCCGCAAGCCACTCTCAAGATTAACGGGATTTGGTATACTCTGATTCAGCAACCGAGTATACCGCATCATCAGCAGCAGCCGTACAGCCAACTGCAGCATGGACGTCCACATTTCCAACACCGGCAGAACTTCACGCAACAGTAATCTCACCGGTATGTTTATCATAGACCACAATCATACCAGTATCATGCTCACCATTCACCGACATATCCTTATCAGGAGCCACAACAATCTTCCTCCACATCGTAGAGATTTCCCCAGCCTTCCACTTCTCAGCAATACACGCCAAGGCAGGAGAGAGGAGCAAGCCAGGGCCACCACACCGAATCTGAAATGAACTCACAGGCCCAGGCATTAAATCAAATCATGGATATGTTGAGTACACTCCAGATTGTGCACAAGACATAGATGGAGCAACTTAACCGTCGTCTAGATGAGTTAACCGCACCGAAGACCACTCTTCCAGCCCAGCCTCAGATGAACCCGAACAACAAGAGGAGGCATCCAGACCAGGTAGACAACACTACAGGTATGATCTCGTTTCCTGAATTTTTATCTAACTTCATTCATCTCAGGAGCGGTAGATCACCACGAGCACCTGCTGGAGTAGAGGAGAGGGCACTAGAAAAGCAGGAGCAAATCCATGAGCAGCAAGATTCTGATGATGAGGAGGAGAACCAACACGTTGATGAGAACCATCACGACTATCAATGAAAAGGGAGCTATGTCGGAACAGTTGACATGGACACAGGCGATTCAGACGATGATATCATGCTAGACCATGCAGATACTCCCGGCAAAAATATATCTTCTCATGTTTTAGAGAGTTTTGTACATAATTCTGAAACTCTCGATATACATGTTGATTTGAATATCAATAAAAAGTCTGATTTTCTCATTCCCGACATTGTTCCTTTTCTTGATGCTCTATTTGGAAAAGGAAAGAAAAATAACAAAAAGAATGTTGTGACTCCATAGACCGAGCATTTACTTAAAGATCACATCTTTTTAAAGATCCCGCTTCACGATGCCTTGGATCATTTTCCTACGCTTAAGAATCTATTGAAAAACCGATGCACCATGCGTAGGAAAAAGAGATCCCGTACAGAGAATTATGTTTTGACTAAGGCTACATCTTGTGCTATTCAGAATAAGTTACCGAAGAAGAAGAAGGACTCGGGTGCACATTATGTCAGATACGAGATCGCAAATACCCAATTCGACCGCACTCTCTTAGATAATAGTTCCTCGATCAATATGATACCATCTTCGTTACTCGACAAGCTCGAGTTAGGTCCTCTTTACAAATCCCGTGCGATCCTTCAGTTTGCTGACAGATCCGTAAAGAGACCTAAGGGTATACTAAGGAATGTTATCGTAACCGTGCAGGGTCTGTAATTTCCAGTGGACTTTACTATCCTAAACATGGATTGCCCGACACAGTTACACCTTACCCCGATTATTCTCGGGAAGCCTTTCATAGAGACCGCAAAGGCTCTCTTCGATTATGATACAGGGAAGGTGTCTTTTCGCGACGAGGGAGAGAAGGTACATATAGAGATGGCAAGAGATTCGAACACATCTAGTGATGCATCTTCTGATTTCTTGAGTTCTTTAGCCATCTGCGATTACATGGATGAGGTCCTTCTTGACGACCTCGAAAGATATCAAGTAGAGACCCAAGAGTGTGTAACAGTGGACGGGTCCGAGACTACAGTGGGCGATTCTTCAGAAGGTACTTTATATTTTAGTCTAGATGATGAGAAGCAAAGGGATCAGACTTGTGAGGAGTTTATTGCAGACCTTTCAGATTCAAAGACTTTACAAAATTCCTCCACTTCAGATGATCTAGAGACAGAATTTCATTTAGCTGAGTTGTTTTCCTTTGATCAGTCTGAAGATGAGCATACTAGCGAGTCGGATGATGTTTTGAACATCTTCTGTAGTCCGACTCTAGATCATATTGAAATGGTGGATAACCAAATCGCAGACAAATCCACAACCAATACAGATCCCAATACACATATGGATGAGGTTTCAGCAGAGCCAGAATCTACCTTACCGGAATTAAAGATCTTGCCACCAAATATGAAGTATGCCTTCCTTGCAGGTCCACATCGATAGTTTCCAGTCATTATCAGTTCATATTTGACCGATGAACAAGAATCTCGTTTGATGGAGGTTCTAGAAAGAAACCGCAAGGCTATTGGGTGGACTATATCCGATCTCCGCGGGATTAATCCTGCTTTTTGTTATCATCATATATATCTCGATATTGAAAGCAAACCCTCCAGAGAGTTTCAGCGTAGGATGAATCCGATTTTATGAGAAGTTGTCAAGAAAGAGATTACGAAATGGTGTGACGCATACTTCATTTATCCCACCTCCAACTCTGAATGGGTCAGCCCATTACATGTTGTCCCGAAGAAGTCGAGAATTCAGACGATTAAGAATGAGAATGGAGAGGAGATTCCAAAGAGAGTAACCACGTCGTGGCAGGTGTGCGTTGATTACAAAAAATTGAACACCGCGACGAAGAAGGACCACTTCCCTTTGCCTTTTATAGACCAGGTCATAGAACGGTTGGTAGGGAAGGAGTACTTCTGTTTCCTTGACGGTTACTCCAGATACAACCAAGTAACAATTGCTCCTGAAGACTAGGAGAAAACCACCTTCACATGTTCGTTCAGCACGTATGCCTTTAGACGGATGCCCTTTGGATTGTGCAACGCTCCTGCTACATTCCAGAGGTGTATGCTTGGTATTTTTGCGGACATGGTCGGTGATTTTCTAGAGGTTTTTATGGATGATTTTTCGGTCTATAGTGACTCCTTTGATGATTGTTTAGTGCACCTAGACCAGGTTCTTCAAAAGTGTTGTGAGGTGGATCTCGTTCTGTCTTGGGAAAAGAGCCATTTTATGGTTACACACGGGATCATGTTGGGGCACATCATCTCCCAGCAAGGCATGGAGGTTGACCCTTCCAAGATGGATGTCATCAAGCGCCTCGAACCACCATCCAACATTAAGCAGTTACGGTCATTTCTCGAGCATGTCGATTTTACTGACAGTTTATCCAAGACTTCTCCAAGATCGCCCAACCATTAACTGAATTATTAGGCAAAGACATCGAGTTCTTGTTAGATGATAAATGTCTTAATGCCTTCCTCACACTAAAAGAAAAGATTATCAGTGCTCTTGTCCTACAGCCGCCCGATTAGTATCTACCCTTCGAGATCATGACGGATGCTTCAGATTTTGTGGTTGGGGATGTATTAGGATAGAGGAGGGATGAACTTCCTGTAGCGATACACTATGCCAGTAGAACTTTAGATGATGCTCATCGTAATTACACAGTGACAGAAAAGGAGATGTTGGCAGTAGTGTTTGCATTAGATAAATTCCGATCTTATCTTCTTGGCTCTAAAATCACAATCTACACAGATCATTCAGCTATCCGATTTCTGATGGAAAAGAAGGATGCTAAGGCACGCCTTCTTAGATGGATTCTATTACTTCATGAATTCGATTTGGACATTAGATACAAACCTGGAGTAAAGAATGTGGTAACTGATCACCTCTCCCGATTACAGATAGAGAAACCTTCAGATGAGTACACGCCAGAGATTGCGGAGAGATTTCCGGACGAGAGCATCTTTGCAGTTACCGAACTTCCATGGTATGCAGATATAGTGAATTTTCTGGTTACACAGAAAAGTCCTCAGGGTTGGCCAAAGAATCGAGTTGATAGATTAGTTTCTGAGGCACGATACTACCATTGGGAGGATCCGATTCTTTTTCGTGAAGGACCAGATTGTGTTTACAGCGTTGTATTCCTCAGGAGGAATACAATAGTGTCCTCACTTTGTGCCATTCTTTAGAGGTTGGGGGACATCACTCAGGGAAGAGGACATCGCAGAAGGTACTTCAGAGCGGATTATGGTGGCCAACTCTTACTAAAGATGCTTGTATATTCGTAAAGAGTTGCACGGATTGTCAGAGAGCAGTAGAGATAGTCAGTGCTAGAGATGCAATGCCGATGCGACCCGTCATTATTTGCGAGATCTTTGACGCATGGGGCATAGATTTCATGGGACCATTCCCTTCCAGCAGCGGCTTTGAGTACATTCTTCTCTCTGTAGATTATGTTAGTAGATGGGTGGAGGCTATACCTGCACGAATCGCAGACAGTAAGATAGTTTGCAAGTTCCTAAGGGAACACATTATTTCACGGTTCAGGATCCCACATATTCTTATTTCAGATGGGGGTAGCCATTTCAGTAATAAGGAGGTCAAAAAGCTAGTGAAGCAATACGACATTGATCACAGAGTAGCTTCTCCTTATCACCCATTGATGAACAGCATGGTTGAAGTTTCAAATAGGGAGGTGAAATCAATTCTCCAGAAATTAGTACGACCGGATAGGAAGAACTGGTCACAGCTTCTAGATCAGGTTCTTTGGGCATATCGTACTGCATATAAAACTCCCTTAGGTACTTCACCATTCAGATTGGTTTATGGAAAGCCGTGCCATTTGCCCGTAGAGATCATGCACAAATCTGAATGGGCTATTCGAGAAATTTTATTTGATGCACAGAAAACAGGAGCCAAGAGAAAAATAGATCTGAATGAGCTGGTAGAGATTCGAAATCAGGCATACGAGAACACTCATTTATAAGGACAAAGTGAAGAAATGGCATGATAAACATATTCAGCACAAGAGCTTTGTCCCTGGCCAAAAAGTCTGGTTGTTCAATGCAAGGTTGAGAATTTTTCCTAGCAAATTTAAAAACAAGTGGGAAGGACCTTACATAGTCAGAACGGTGCACGACAATGGAAGTATAGCGATATCAGATGTGTCACCTGGTGCAGAGTCGTTCGTGGTTAACGGGCAGATGCTAAAGCACTTTGTCGAGATTACTGATCATCTGGCCCGCATTGAAGTGATCTATTTTGTACATGATTCATGATCATTCTTTCACTTCATCTCATCTTGTACAAATGCTTTTGAGCCATTAAATTTCTGGAGATCCGCAGCACTTGTATATTCTTCGTAGACCACAATCGTCCCCATTTTTGCTCGTCTTCTATGCTTAGGATACCAGATCCTAAGTATAGGGGGGACCGATTGTTCGTTGATTGATGTTTTTTATTTTGTTCTGATTCTTTTCGTGTATCCTTTCGTTTTCACAAATCACTGGTCTCCGATTTTTGGCTACACTCTTTTCTATACTTAGGATGCCTTATCCTAAGTATAGGGGGGACCGAGTGATTTCGATGATTTCATTTTCTTTATTTCTTTTGTTCCTTCGTTGTATATTCTTTTTTCTCAGTCACCTCATTTTTGCTCTTCCGTTATACTTCGCTGATCTGATCGTAAGTATAGGGGGGTTGACTGACTTGTATTCTCCATTCTTTTTCACCCACTTTTACTTAGCACGAGTTATGTCCTCCTTTTTCTCTTTTGACACTATGAGGACATAGCACAAGCTAAGTATAGGGGGTGCGTATATATTGTATATATACTTTTTTTCCATAACTCATACTTTTATGTATTTCCTATATCTATAAAATCCATAAAAAGTGGGTGAGGGATAATTTAAAATCTATTTATACAGTTATTTATTACTTATAAAATCCTTGTAAATAAGTAAAATATGTCTAAAACTTGTATTTAAAATCTGTAATTAAATTATGTATTTAAAATTTGTATTTAAAAATTGTATTATACTTATTTAAAATCCTATTTATTAGAACATGTGTAAAAATCATTTAATCCTTATAAAATCCTTTGTAGATAAAATATGTAAAATACATTAGATATTAATATATCAGAAAATCGTTAAAAAATACAAAGTCCTAAAAGTCATAAAAATTACAAAAGCCTTAAAATCCATAAAAATGAGTAAAATTCAGAAAATATACTTCATAAAAACATGGTTGCATTTGCATTCACATTTTTCAGAATAAGTTTGATTTCTGGAACTAATGATTGAGTCTAGTCTAAAGGATGGAGCTTGATCACGGCCTTTAACTTTCGTTGTAAGGAGCCTAGTTAGGATCTGGAATTTAGACTCTTCAGGTCTGTGACTTAAAATCTTTGGGTTCCATAAGACCATATTTGAGAAATCAAGTCATATGTGCTTAAGTAGACCATTTGGTGTCATCCGTACAACTCTACATTAGTGAACCAATCTTGAACACATGCACTCTGCACTTAGCTCGACCCGCATGGAGTTACGAAGGGCAGTACATCTTGGTAGTGTGTTTCTATCCTTATCTTTGTGGCATTGACGTCTAAAAACAGGAGAGATTGGGGTTGTGATAGTCGCTTCAGATGAGGGAAGGATCTGCTGACACAATTTTTCTATGACCTCAAAAAAGGGACGGAACAAAAAGATGCTATATCCTTTGAGGCACCAAAAGATGAATGCAGTGCAAGCAAATTACAAAGCCAAATCAAAGAAGAAGCCACCAAATACAAATACGACCACAATGGTCCAAGCTTCCACCAAAAATGCCTGCACATCTTAGTGGAGACTTAGCTACACTGGTTGAGATTCACAAGGAGATGCGTCTACACTGGTCACACTCCACTTCTTTTCTCATTCTTCTACTTTCTCTCTATACTCGATTGTGGACATAGCACAAACTGACCTCATAAGGGAATACCTCCCTCCCCGAGGAAAGAGTAGCTGGATAAGGAAGCCATAGAAGTGTATAGTCAGGATGGACGGTTTCTTAGTTTCTTTAAGCAGGAAGAGCTAAATCAATTCACACACTCTACAAATCGACTTCAAGGATGATAGAGTTTACGATATGAATAAGCGAGTCTGAACTATCTGATGAAGTGATCTTGAATAAGGATTTGTGGAACTTGAGGACTGTTGAGGACAAAATCCTTATCCTAGTTAAGGCTCCGACAAAATGCTTGTTTCAGGCCTGATCGAGCTCTGTCCTTTGTCTGTTCTCATGAATTGATTTAGGAAAACAAATTCATTCTAACTTTCTTTCTTTTTCACTTACTTTTTCAATGGGACTAGCAAAGTTTAAGTATAGGGGGTTGATGAATCCATGATTCATTAACTTTTCTGTCGCATTTTGTCTAAAAACCCTTAACAAATACATGCAAATATACATTAATTGCCATCTTTTATAAAAAAACTTCATTGATGAATAAAAATTCACTTTTAAGCATCAAAAACATGTAAATAAATAAAGAACAGAGAAAAGAAAAGAAGGCAGATTGGAAATATGTATATATGTACAATATGACTTATAAATATAAATATAGCTGCAAGGTATATTTATAACCTAACCTCCAAGACCAAGTCAGCATGGATTGGTCGATAAACCAAGAAGTAGGGGGAGATAAGGAAAGAAAACCATAAAAATAAATTAAGACACACTCCGTATACTTCTCACTATTTATCAAATAAATACAAAACTTCAATGATTTTTAGTTAATTCATATGTACATATTTTTTCACCAAACTCTTTTCCTAATTATTTCTAAAAATATGTATAAAAATATAAAAATAAGTTAAAAATATTACTCTGTATATATGCCAAGAAATCCAGCTTTTAAATTATCAAAATCTCAACTTCCGAACATCATAACTTCTTCATACGAACTCCAATTTCACTCTACTCACCTTTAAAGTTCATAAACAATATTATCTAATTAATAGAGGTGGGTTTCATCGAATTCGGGGTCCGTTTGCAAAAAATCGATTTTGGGACCAAATGACAACGGGGTTTCTGGGCTATTTATTTTATGTAGAACACATTATTTATATTTTTATTAATTTTATAATTTCTAATTATTTTCATGATATTGTATTTTCACCCTAATTTATTTCATATTTTTTGGAGCTTATTTAGTATTTTAATAAAAATCCAAAACCCTAATTTATATATATATATATATATATATGAATTTATTAACTTATACCTATATTTATTAATATATGATAACTAATTTATTAAAATCCCTAAAAATTCACACTACTCTTATTTATTATTCTAATAATTAAAAAATATAAATTTAATTTTAGTTATTTATTTAATAAATTAAAAATCCAAAACCAATTTATCTATATATTTTTATTATTATAATATTTATATTTCGAATAATATTTATTATTTATAAAAACTAATTATTCTATAAATTAGATAATTAGTTATTTACATTTCTTATTTTTATACCTATTTAAAATAACGTTATTTAATATTTAATATTGAATTTATAAGTTAATTACACATCTGGCCTACCAAGTGTTGACATGCTTCTTCTCCAAGAAGCCGGTACTGAATCTGTTCTAACTAGCTCTCTTCACCAAATTTTCTCGCACACCTTATAACCCTTTCAGGCGATCTAAACTCTTGAATCCCCTCTCCTAACAATCAAGATTCTCGGCCACCCTTTGATTTAACTTGGAGATCACGAAATCTATCCATATATACCCTCAAAGTTCGCAAATTCCAACTAACTCTCTCATATCCACCTGAAGCTCAACAGCCAATGGCCGACCCCTCTCTTCCTCGCCTCGCTCCGCTCGCCTAGAAGGTGACAGCTCCGATCGAAGGTGCCCGCGTGGGAGAAGGCTCATCAGGGAGGAGTTCCAAGGCTATCACTCCGCCTTGCATCACCGCCTTGCGTGCATCCAGCTCCGGCAAAGATCGACCGTCGAAGCATCTACCAGAGGTAATACACCTCTACGTTCCCAGATCTACTCATCCTCCTTCGTCGATTTCTTTCTCGACATTCATGCCACGATTAGCGTGGTTGATCACGTAATTAGTTAGCTTAAGCATCTAGCTTAAACGCTCATTCAAAATCACATCCAAATCGTTTCATAACTCAATCCAAATCGCGTCTTATTTCTCGAATATTTCTCACCCACATTTCATCTATTCTGGAAGCATATTTTGATCTTGCAAAAACTTTAATCCATCGGACGATTTCTCGCAAATTGAGCACATGAACTTGTAATTTGCAGATCCAGCTTGCATAAGGAGCAAATTCAAGTCATCTGGAGACCTTAATCATCAAGAAATTTGCGATTCAAAGAAGGCGTAACAAACTCCATCGACGCTAGGAACAGTGGACCGTCAACTTCGTCGACCTTTCGCCGTCGTTCTCAGTCGTCTCAGACCGAAGTCCACCGTGGGCGAGCTCGAGGGTTAGAGGAGCTAACCCTCTGGCCCCGCCGGAGGCTCTAGTTTGTTGCTAGACGCCGGCGAAAAGTCGAGGAAGGGACCATCTTTGTCAGCCGCGCAAGGGACCTAAAGAACCTCAAGAACAACCCGGTGTACATGCTCTCGACACGTGGCAGCATTGGATGGCTAGGATTGCACCTGACGTTATAATCCAGAACATTTAATCCGAATCGGTAGAAGAATTGCAGACTAAACCCAGAGGACTTCCAAGATTTCGGACCGCTCTAAAGTTTCAAGAAATTACATTTAGGTCCCCGTACGGGGACCTAAATGTAAACTTACATACTTTCTTTACAAAACAGTCCCTGTCCGAGGACCAACTTGCAAAACTTTTATTTCTTTTTCTTGCAATTATACCCCTGATCTGTAGTGGAGTTTTGGATGTAATTTTGACACTATTTTCCGCAGATTCTTTTAGGGTAGTTACGCAACTACCCCAGCAAGGTTTTCGTAATTTTTTTGTATTTTCGACGTGTTTTCATTGTATTTTGATTTATCGTATGTTGACTCCATTTTGATTTGTTTTTTAGTGTTGTTCGAGCCCGTTGCTCGTCCACTTTACCTACTATATAATATCACATAAATTTCACCTATATTTCATCTATTATATTGTAGGTAAATTGCGTGAAATTATCACTTTGAAAAATAAATAAAAATTGGAAAAGTATATAAAATCAAATAAAAATTTAAAAATCAAAACTCCATATAAATTGGAGTGTTTCCTCGGTCGCATTAAGAAGAGATAAAATAATCACAAAATATATTTTATCTTAAAAAATTCAAAATATACTATTCTGCCTCCTTGTGTTCGACCCAAGCACACTTACCTGGTTGAATAAATAGTGTAAGGCTTTTCTAAAAAAACCGATCTTTGTTTGATCGACTAAGATCTTTTTGCGGTTTTCTACACCGACAACCATTTCATTAAAAAACCGCAATCCAATTTTAGCCGCATCAAGCCACTGCCTTTATATATTTCCAAACTGCCTCCAATCACGTTTTGATCAGTTTTGGAGAGGGGTTTTTGCCTGAGATTGAGCTCAGATGATTGAGTGATAATAAAGCTTTTGATCTCCATAATTGGGACTGTGAGAAATCCTTGAAAAGACAAGATCCATCACATGTCGGAGTCCTCCGTCGCGCATTCCGACTCTCCACCAGCTGCAGCAAATTGAGGCAATTCCATCCCAATTTTTCACCGTATGTAACAGTAGGTAGTTCATTTTTATTTTTCATTTTTTATCTTGTATTTTAATTCATGTTTTAGTTTAAATCCATCTGCCTTCATCTCCCTCCGATCTGCCAGATCGGAGGTGTTCCGATCACCTTCACCAAACAACAACCTCATGGCTACGTTCACCTCACCCTTCTCCATCTCTCTTGTAGTCTTGCCCACCCCCCCCCCTCAGATCCCTCCAGATCTGAGTTACGACCTCCTCTCCGACCACCTATGTCGAAGGCCCACATTCCCTTCACCATATTCCCCCTTTTTTCTTAATAAGAATCACCGGAGCATTTCCTCCAAGTGTGTGTTTCATTGTAGGTGGTAGGAGTGCAAACAAAGCAAGACATCGACATCTAGAGCTCCATTTCAGTTGCTTCACCTCTAGAGCTCCAGATCCACATCTGGATATCTTCGAGATTCATATTCCATTTCAATATACAAGGGATTGTTACAGGAAGGAACAGAGACTTTCAGTCAAAGGAACGAGTCGAGATTGAGTGAGTATTGATTGATCGAAGTTCATGGTCGACCACCTTCAAGCATGTTCTTCCAGATTCATCGAAAGGTGTCAGATCAAGAACCTCGCACCCATAATTGATCTCGATCGTTGAGAAAGCCCCAAAAATCCATCATGGCTTGAAGTCTTCAGATTAAATCTCATCTTTCCATGCAATCTTCAACGTCCACTGTCCGATTAGAGCCTCATCACCATCCAACCATCCAAGGCGTCGCATGGATTAATGTTAACATTGCGCCCAAGCCCCTGCCTTTATTTATTTTGAAAATAAGTCATGTATGGGCACGTTTTAGCATTCTATGTATTGCACATTTGCACTTTTTACCCTAGTATTTATTTTATTTGCATATTGATCCTATTTGAACTGCAACGCATGCCTAATACGTGATTGTGTGGAAAATTTGCAATAGATGCCCATGCATGTTTATGTTATTAATTGGTTCCTAGAAATGTTTTATCTACATAAAGGTCCAATCCAGTGAGGCTCATGTGCGTCTGCACGCATTTTTTTGACATTTTGCAAGTTGCCCTGTACTTTTATCTATGTAATCATTTAGTCTACAAAATAAAATTAATTGCATAAGTACCCATGTGAAATTGCATAACTACCCACGTGAAATTGAATATTATTTTGCACGTTAAAAATCAAATAAAATAGCAAAACCTCTTTTAAAATCTGTAAAAATCATGTTAGCTTTCTGTTAAGTAGATAATACAATTTTAATTTTTATTTTACAATCAGATCTTTTTATTATTTTTAAAAATTCAAAAACAACATAAAAATTCTTTATTTAATTTTAAAATCAATAAAAAAATATAAATACCTTTTGAAAAATTTTAAAAGATTACTGCCTATTGATTTTTATCTCTTTTAATTTATGTATCATTTTTGCATTTTAATTATTCTTAAAACCAACAAAATTTAAAAACACTCAAAACACCTAGAAATTCATATAAATTAATATAAAATCACAAAAATTCATAGAATAACTTTCAGGAAAATATAAAAATTTATTTTTCTGTGTGTGTATATTTCATCCATTTTTTTAAACTAATTTAATTTTTTAAATCCATAAACTATTGCATTTATTTCTATTTCTTATTTTCTTTGTTTTAGATTTAATTAAAAGCCTTAAAAAATTTAAAGATTTTGGAAAAATACAAAAACAATAGAAAAAGTTCAGAAACTCAAAAATAATTTATTTTTATTTTTTCAGTACATTTTTTATATATTTGGAAAATACAAAAAGACTAGTTGGTTTTATTAATTAATTTTCTTTATTTATTATTACATTATTTTAAAATAAAAATTTATTTGAAAAATTAAAAATCATAGAAAATTATATAATCAGAAAATCAAATATAAAATATAAACTAAAATTGCATGAAAATAAAAAATAAAAAATAAAAAAATAAAGAGTAGTGTTCATAGATTTCCCTTTTTCTTTTCATTGGTTTTTCATTGAATTGAATAACCCTTAGGATTTTTTGTAGCCTCCCCGATTTCAATCATATGCGCTATATAGGTAAATAAATAACAATTGTAGTTTTGTGCTTATACTCTTTTTCTTGTTCGTTGGCTTGCGCCGTGAATAAATACAAATAAAAATAATTTCAGTAAAAACTTGTAAATATTATGTAAATAATATCAATATGAAAAAGCCACAAAGTACAAACTTCCAAGCTCAATTTCTTCTCCACCAAGACTCCAAGTTCATCAAAATCGTTTTCATTGTACTCCAAATTAAATACTCCCTAAAAGGAGATGTTTTCCTAAAATTAAGAGTTAAGGTGAAAAATGTGATCAATTGGGTATTATTGTATAATAAACTTATGTATACTATGTATATTATTTAATACATTATTTCTTATGCATATTTGTCAATATTGTATTTTTTATTACTTGTAAATATTGTATTTAACTCTTATACAATATAAATAAAAATTACAAAATCAAGATTTAACAAAAATAAAATCATGTATTTAATGTATACGTATCACCTTGTATATATTATATATATTCCTATTTAATTAACCTAAAAAATTAACTCTTAAAAATCAAATAAAAATACCATTAAAATCCTTGTAAAAAATGTAAATAAATAAAATATTAAATTATGTATATATGTATAAAAATAATTAATTAAAAATCAAGATAATGTGAATATAGGTACACATATATGTAAATAAAACCTTGTATTTATTTTGACCCTTGTAATTATATTTTTTTAATTAATTAAAAATCACTAAAATTAACTTTAATTTATTATTAACATTTTTATTTACATTAATCAATTAATTTAATCATTTTTGTTTTTTATTGATTTATTTAATATTTTCACATTGTTTTGTCGCGTAGCCTATTTTGGCTATATTACAGGTGCATTATGATTGTCCACACTAGGGTCTGTTGACCCGGGTCAACTCCTCATCTGCGCCTCTTTTCCCGTTGACCTCGTCTTCGCCATTACTTCACCAAATTTTCCCACGCACCTCGATCCATAACCGCCTCTGTTCCCTTCTCTGATTCCTTCACCCATTTAATTCTCATTCACGCCAGCATACCCGATCCACCCATCGCTCCGCGGATTTCTTTCACTTTCAAATTCAAAAGCTGCCGGAGCTACACCTATAATACCAGCCTCTCACCACCAACGAGTCTTCAATCTGTCTTTGATTCCTTTAAACACCTTTGATCGAGTGAGAGAAGTTTACTCTGGTGATAGTGGAGTTGATCTCCGATATTGAGGAAGTTCGGAAGGCTAAATCATGCGATTCACCTACGTCATCGGCAATCTTTTTCGTACGTCTCTGCCTTTCTGCCCAGCTGCAGATCGAGGCGATTTTCATCATTTTTCTACCTGTTGGTAATGATAGTTTGTTAATCTTTAATTGAAATTTTAATTCAGCAGTTTAGTGCCTGTTTTAGCATAGATCCATAATCACAATCAACCTTTTATCTCCATATCCGAGGAGCTCCGATCATCCAAACCACCTTCCGACTGCACCAACACTTCCACTAGACTTCTCCCCACATTTCTCCACCCATCCATCCATCTCATTCACCCAAGAATGCATTTCTAACTCTCCTTTGTGTCTTTGTTAGAGAGTCACATTATTCACCCATTTCACACGCTTTGACCTAACATTTGGCCGGAGAAGTCTCCTCCGAGCAAGAGCTTCTACTTCCATGTCTAGAACCAAGATTTGGCATAAGGAGCAAGATCTAGAGTATACACTTGTAGCCAAGCCTTCCTCGACCTCCATATTTACTTTTGAAGACCTCCGAGCTCCTTGGCTTGCTCCGATCAACAGAGGAGGTTCTCAGGAAGCTGTATTGTACGCTAGCAGTTGACTCAGGCGAAGAACGATCGTGAATCTATTGATCAAAGTTCGCTAGAGCTTGCATTCTTTCTAGTTCATCCAGGATATCACCCAACCACATGATCAAGAATGGGGCCCCAGATTTATTCTCTACCATTACTTTAGCCTCAATTCTGAGCTGTTGATCGAGGACCAATATCTGACCGTGACCTTCTAAGCACGATTCCTCTATACTCGTTTGATCAGAGCAGAAGCGCATCAAGGTCGTCCAGCACTCCACGTTATTTAATATAATTGTATATTTTCCCATGTTGTTTATTTTATTTGTAAATAAGCCCCAAAGGGACACGTGTTTGTATTTCCCTTATTTGAATAATTGCTCTTTTATTCCTCACATTTCCTTTATTTGCATCTAAGTCCTATTTGAACAACACGTGCGTGTCACATGCCTTGTTGGGTATTTTGCAATAAAAGTCTTGATGTTTTGAGTTGTTGATCGACCTCTGAATTTATTTAATTAACAATTTGGTCCAATCCAAGAGGGCACACTGCCTGGGCGCGTGAGATTTTAAGAAAATTGCATATTACGTCGTGTATTTCTTATATTTGTTATTATTGGATCTACATCATTAAAAGAATTACATGGCCATGGTACATAACCCTAATTGTACTAAGGGACCTATTATGCAAATTATGTATTCTTCATTTCAGATTAGGGAATGATATTTGCAATAATATTTATTGCATAATGGCTCGTCGTGGGCTCGCAAGTCCAACAGAACCACCTTCATTAAATAACTAATTAAAATTTATAAATAATTAAAGGTGATTTTAATAATTTTATGTTTTTATTTGAGAGATATGGGTCAAGGAAGTTGAGATTTTGGAATCTTATTTAGATTATAACTTGTACACTGTATATTGTTTTTATAAAAAATAAATTTTATATTTTTCTATAAATTTTTATCTACAACTTTCATGTACAAAGTTTTTTTATGTGAGGTATAAATAATAAATAATAAAATGGGCCCCAAAATTGAATAAATGGGGAATAAAAGAATAGAAATTATTGTTGATTTTTGACCCTTATCTCCCCCTACTTTATTCCTCATCGACCCAATCATCAAGATTCCTAGGACTCAGGGTTTAGAGTCATAAAATATCATTGTCATTTTATTCTTTTTCTTTTCTTTTTCTTTATTCTATATTTTTGGCATTAAAAACATTATTTTATATACAATAATTGGAATACATAATGAATGTTAATATGTACAAAATAATGCCATTAACATGTTTTCGTTAGGTTTTTTAAGGTCAAAATGATAGAATAAAGGTGATTAAATGGAGATTCATCACCTCCCTATACTTTCCTCTGCTAGTCCCTAGCAAACACTTATGCGATAAGTGCCTAAAAATAAAAACAAGAAAAGAAAAGGAAAGAAAGTGGATTAAATTTAATTCCCAAACTTGTCTTCACAAAATCAAAGTTTGGAGCTTAAGTCAGACCTTTGGAATTTTAGTGCGATCGAACCCTTATTGGGAATCAGATTTGAAACACAACAGCCATCGAGAATCCCAAAACTCTACTCAAGTATCCTCAATAGCTAGGTCAGAATACTTCAACACATACGCAACCCCTTACGACTATGAATCTCACTTATGAAGTATATGTGATGGTGGCTCTTCCCAACTGAAATGATAAAGAGACTGACTTCTCCAGCATGACAACCTAATGATTCCCCAATCCAATAACTCTTTCCTCGAGAAGCAATGTATTCCCTTGTAAGTTCAAGTGGCAACCAGCTCAAGAGGAGGGGTAAAGAGAAGAATGGACGGCAGCCAGTGTAGCTACCTATCCTAGGATGCTTGACCAGTGTAAGTCATCCAGCTGCAAGCTCACATGATGTGACTTTGAAGCTCAAGCTTGCTTATTGATTATACAAATATATACACTCCAGCAGGCATTTTATTTTCAATTAGGCCTATCCACTTTTTTGGAGTTTTTACTTTGCTTTTGTTTGAAATACTATATAAAGCAGCATTTGCATAAGGAGTTTTTCCTCTTGAACTAGTAGACTTTCCCTCTTTTGAAGCATTATTGCAACCCAAACTCTCATGTCCTTAGACGTCGACGCCACAGGACTTTGTTTGGGGCGCACTTCCCTCCCTAGACGAGGACAAATGTTTCCACTTGTGTGTGTCTCATACTAGCAAATCCAATCCCCTCACCATTCCAACCGAGTTGAGCCAGAAAAAGGTGCAGATGTCCAAGTTATTTCTTTATCAACAAGAGTCGTGCATGTGCTTCGAAATACTCTATTTAGGCAGTCAAGAATACATTGAACCAAGTCTCACGATTCTCAAAGAATTAAGTCAACTAGACATGAAGTACCTCAATTCCAGTTCCTTTAAGGTTCTTGTGATTATGTAGATTTGAGGTCCAGCCATGCTCCACTCTTCATATTTTACTTAGACTTGTTCAATTATCAAACTCAATCCGAAAAATGTGAATGTTATGCAAATGCTATGTACAATGCAGAAAATATTTTTGTGATGCAATTTTCAAAGTTTTGAACTTTTATGGGTTTTTGAAAAAGTTTTTGCAAATTTTTATATAAATATTTAAAAAAATGCAAAAGTTTTTGGCATTTTTCAAAACAAAAGATTTTTTGAATAAAACTAGGTACAAATATTTACACGAGGATGCATCTTATTATTTATAAGAGTTAGGGTTTTTAAGAATTTACTATAGATGTGTGATTATAAATTAATGAATAATTTTAGTGTGATGTATATATTCCTCAAACTTATTAGAAAATGATTTTACAAAAAATTTTGAAAACTATAGTCCAAAATAATTTTTACAAAAAAAATTAAAAACATTTACAAGCATTTGAAAATCATTTTGCAAAGGTTTTTCAAATAATATATAGAGTTTTAAAATGATTTTGCATCCACTTTCAAAACCATTTGCAAATAGTTTTTCAAAACATTTTTATTTCACACAAAGAAAAGAAAATTTTACGGGCAAAATATTTTTAGAAAGATTAAAAACATTTGCAAAATACTTTTCAAATAGTTTTCAAAAGATTTTTCAAACAGATTTTCAAACATTTTACAAAAACTTTATACCTGATTTATTAATCAGTAGACACAAAAATAATTTGAGGGATAATATGCATCTTTTTATTCATTGAGTTAATTGAATTGTATATGTTTGTATATAAATAATGATTTAGCCATACTTATTAAAAATATGAAAGTACGAGTTATGCTAAAATATATATAGAGTATATACGACCCCCCTATACTTAGCTTGAGTTATGTCCTCATAGATCGAAAAGAAAAAGAGAATACATAACTCGTACTGAGTATAGAAAAGCCTAAAGAATAAACAAATAAAGAATGAAAGAAAAAAGGAGAGATGAAATGAATGAGAATTCGGATGTCCCCCCTATACTTAGGATTAAATTATCCAATGTATGGTAGACTTTACACAAGCAGGGAGGGTCAAGGTGGGAATGAACAAATCACAACTCGGATTGTCTCCCCTTATACTTAGGGTAAGATATCCCTAAGTATAGACAAGAAAAGTAGATAGTGGAGGGGATCAAACAATGAAAGAACTCGAGGTGCACACCCCCCTATACTTAGGACAAATACATCCTAAGTATAGAAGACGGACAAAAAGGGGTAACTCTTTTTGGTAAATAAAGAAAAATGAAAACGAAAAGAAGAAAATACGAAAATACGAAAACTTAAAGGAAGAGTTTTTTAGTGATATTATCTGATTCTTGTGATGTTGCTAAGGTTGTGGATGCTCCTTCAGTGCATATTACTTTGACAGAGTTGACAACAACCAGGAAAGTGTCAAGCTCGAGGTAAGGCTTCAGTAACTGACCGTTGACGACAAACGGTTGTGCATTATGAGACAATTCTGATATCACAATGTTTCTGTTGTCATGCACTTCTTGAAATACTATATGGTCCTATCCATTTACTCTTTAATTTGCACGAGAATGTCCTCAACTTTGCATCAAATAGCCACAGCTTATGTCTATTCTCGAAGGTCTTTCGTCTTACGTGTCGGTCATGCCAGTGTTTAACCTTCTCCTTGTACATCAATGTGTTATCATATGCATAGTCTCAGAATCCAGGAGCTTGTTCAAATCCTCTTTTTTTATCGTACAACCTCTTTGTGAGTCCAAATTGCAAATGTTGATTGCCCACAATGATTAATGAATTAACTCCACTGGCAGATGGCATGGCTTTCCATATACAAGATGGTAGGGAGACATGCTCAAAGGAGACTTATAAGAAGTTATCTACACCCAAAGGACTGAATCCAAGAGCTGGAACCATTTTTTCATGTCCGGCTTTACAAGCTTCTAGAGGATCGTCTTGATTTCTCTGTTTGATAATTCAGCCATGCCATTGGTCAGAGAATGGTTAGGAGATGTGACTCGGTGCTCGATGTCGTATTCCTTCGTTAATTTATTGACCTCTCTGTTAATGAAGTGGATACCCCCATTAGATATCATTATATTTGTAATCCTGAACTGTGAGATGATGTTTTCTGTCAGAAAGCGACAAATTGTACGGTTGTCTATGACTCGAACATGGATAGCATCAACCTAGCGACTCACATAGTCAATGGTAAGAAGGATGTGCTCGTATCCCTAACTGTTGGGAAAAGGTCACATGAAATCGATGCCCTAAGCATAGAATACATCTGCAATCTGAATGATCTTTAGGGGCATTGAATCTTTAGCTCTCCCTTTCAATCTTTGATAGACAATGCAATGCGACATATGTTGCGGCTTCCTTAAATAGTGTAGGCCACCAGAGATGACACTACAATACTTTCGTTGTCGTTCTGTCTCCGGAGTGGTGCCCACCAGATGCGAGAGAATGACAATGCTCGAGGACACTATAATGCTCCTCCTGAGGGATACACCTGTGCCAAATGAAGTCTGCTCCTTTCTTGAATAAGAGAGGATTTTCCCATTGGCAGAAGTGGATAGTGGACAAGAATTTGTCCTTCTGGATCTTCATCTAATCTTGTGGAGCTACACCCGAGATGAGATAGTTTACAATATCGGCGTACCAAGGGAGTGAATCCATGGCTAGAATCGATTCATTAGGAAAGATATATGTGATGGGTGTGCTGCTCATTGGAGGCTCTTGCTACTCAATTCTGGAGAGGTGATCTGCTACCACATTTTGAACTCTAGTCTTGTCCTTGATCTCCAAATCAAACTCCCGGAGAAGAGGGATCCATCTGATCAGTCAAGGCTTAGCATCCTTCTTATGCTGTAAATATCTGATAGCATAGTGGTTAGTGTAGATAGTGACTTTTGATCCTAGTAGGTAGGATCTGAACTTCTCAAGGGCAAATACCACAGCCAGCAATTCTTTCTCTATCATAGTGTAATTTCTCTAAGCCTCATCTAGTGTTTTGCTAGCATAGTGAATGGCATAAGGTGCCTTATCTTTCCTCTGTCCTAGAACAAGCCCAACTACAAAGTCTGACGCATCTATCATGATCTCGAAAGAAAAAGACCAATCTGGCGGTTGTAGTACTGGAGCTTGAGTGATTACCTCCTTTAGTTGATTAAATGAAAGAAGAACTTGCTGATTAACATTGAACCCAGTCTCCTTGCACAACAATTCTGTCAGAGGTCGGACAATGCGTTGAAGTCATGAATGAATCTCTTATAGAATCCCACATGCCCCAAAAATGTCCTCACATTTTTTACTATATGAGGTGGCTCTAAATTGGCAATCACATCCACCTTGGTCTGGTCGACTTCCATGCCACGTTTGGAAACGACGTGACCCAGCACAATCCCTTATGTGACCATGAACTGGATCTTTTCCCACGATAACACAAGATTGACTTCACAACATTTCTAAAGTACTCTGTCCAGGTGCTCAAGACATGAATCGAAGCTGTAACCATAGACAGAGAAATCACCCGTAAACACTTCGAGAAAACTCCCTACCATCTCGGCAAAAACCGAAAGCATGCATCTATGGAGTGTCGCAGGTGTGTTACACAGTCCAAAGGGCATTCTCCTGAAAGAATAGGTGTCGAACAGGCAAGTGAAGGTAGTCTTCTCTTGGTCCTCAGGGGAGATTGCCACTTGGTTGTACCTGAAGTACCCATCCAGAATGCAGAAGAACTCCTTATCAGGTAATCTTTCCAATATTTGGTCAACGAATTACAATGGGAAGTGATCCTTCTTGGTTATTGCATTAAGATGGTGGCAGTCAACACATACACGCCAGGATGTCGGTACCCTAGTAGAGATTGCCTCTCCTCTATCATTTGTAGCCATTGTAAGCCATGATTTCTTCGGAACTACATATAGAGGGCTCACCCATTTCGAATCGGATATGGGATAAATGAAGCCTACATCACACAATCATGATTTCTATCATGGTAATGTCCCGTAGGTTTGGGTTCAATCTTTGTTGATGCGATTTTACGTGGTTTAAGAAGTTGATTTTACCACGTCGTTGTTTTCCCATGAAAGCCCGTAATCAAATAAACAAAGTTACAACCACAAGCGTAATAAAAACACACAAGATGTATACTGCAAGTAGAGGTTCGCCACAGGGACTAAGCAAACTCGCAATTTTTATTCTTCTTTCAAACTTGATTCAAATGTTAGTCTATTGTGATGAAAGAAAAATTATGAGAGAATGTGATCTGTGGTGAAAAAACTTCCTAGAACTTAGAGTAAGCAAATATAGGTATGAGCGAAACTAAGTAAGGAAGTGGGGGATGAATCACAATTTAATATGAAAAAATGAGAGTCACTTACAATTTTTCAGAGAGCACAATAGAATATAAACTTGCAATGCATATATTATAAAGAAGTTAGAGTTGAGAATAGCTTACGAAATAAGATTGCTTCAAAGTTCAACTTAAACAAAAATAATGTAATAAAAATGCAAGGCTAGCTTATAACACGAGAGTTGTTTTCTTCCAAACTCAACTTACATGAAATAACGTAAGGGAATAAAAATGCAAGAGGTAAATAAATATGGGAAAGAAATGCTTCTCTATTGGAATCTGAAATCGAGGCGATGGCGGTGGAGACAATGGTAGAGGCTGGTATACGCGCAAAGAGGATGCGCGAGAAGGTGGTCGCAGGCTGGAGTGCGTACGCGAGAGATGATGGTACGGGCTGCTGGTCGCGTCAAGGAGGACACACGAGGTGCGTAGCTTGCGTGGGGACGAGGAGGATGGTCACAGGCTGGAATGCGTGTAGGGGGAGAAGCTTGGCGAGAGAAAGATGGTGTGTATTGGCATGAAGAGATCTTGATGGTTTCCTCCTCCTTTTTATAGTTGCAATGGGTGGCTTATTGTGTACTTACACATAAAGACAAAAGTTAATGCATGCAAGGGAATTGTATTTGCATGGGGAAGAGTTGCATGGGGAAGGTGGCTATGTAAGGCTCCATGCATGGGAATGGGAGAGTTTGAGTGGCTCCACACATGGGAAATAGAATGTGGCTTTTACACAAATCACACTCCCCTTTTCTTTCTAATAAAAATGTTAAGGAAATGTAGAGACAATAAAGTGTTGGTTATTGATTAAATTCAATGCTATAGATATAAATCCAAAGAAGTTTTTATTTTTCTTTCTTACTATAATAATTATAAATATGATCTGTTTAGATTATACAGATAATTATTTAAGTTATATTTTGGCAATTTAACATGAATGATCAACAGTGTTAAACATAATCTCACCATATAGTCCATAAATAATATGCAAATAGAGATTTTCGAGAATATTTTATCCAGATATATAACCATGATCTATCGATTTATGCAATGGTTTGATCGAATTTATGTAATTACGGCGATTTTCTCTACTATATGTATGGAATAAATAGAATGTGAATTGTGCAAGATTGAAGTGCATGCATCAAATATTAAGGTTGTTCTTCACATAATTTGGTCATATTGCTTGTATATAATGTAATCATCACACCCCCACGCTTAAATCTTGCTAGTCTCGAGCCAGAATAAGATAAAATATAATGAAGTACGAGGGATATAATCAAGACGGACTAGATGAGGGTTTGCATCAGACATACCCACAAAGTCTTGAGATTTCATATCCAAACCACACAAACACACAAACCTTTGTGGAGTTGATGAATCCATGATTCATTAACATTTTTGTCGCATTTTGTCTTAAAACCCATAACAAATACATGTAAATATTCATTAATTTCCACCTTTTATCAAAATCTCATTCATAAATAAAAATGCACTTTTATGCATCAAAAACATGTAAATAAATAAAAGAATAAAAATAAAGAAAAGAAAAGGGGGCAGATTGTAAATATGAATATATGTACAATATGACTCAGAAAAATATAAATATAGATGTAAGATATATTTATAACTTAACCCCTGAGACCAAGTCAACATGGATTGGTCGACAAACAAATAAATAGGGGGAGATAAGGAAAGAAAATCATAAAAATAATTAAAAGTACACTCCAAACACTCTTCATTATTTATCAAATAAATATCAAATCTTCATTTATTTTTAATTATTTCACATTATATATTTTTCACCAAATTCTTTTCCTAATTATTTCTAAAAATGTATATAAAAATATAAAAATAAGTTAAAAATATTATCTTGTATATTTGCCAAGAAATCCAACTTTTAATTGTTAAATTCTCAACTTCCGAACATCATAAATTTCTCATATGAACTCCAATTTTACTCTACTCACCTTTAAAGTTCATAAAATAATATTCTCTAATTAATGGAGGTGATTTCATAAAAATCAAAGTTCGTTTGCAAAAAGTCGGTTTTGGGACCTTATGACAACGAGGTTTCTGGGCTATTTATTTTATTTAGAACACTGACTTATACATGTATTTATTAATATATCTAAACTAAATTATTAAAATCCACAAAAAATTCACAAAGGCATTATTTATTAATCTACTAACTAAGAAAATATAAAATTAATATATAATTACTTATTTATTGAATTAAAAATCCAAAATCTATTTATTAAGTATTATTTATACCTATTTATTAATATAATATTTATATTTCATAAAATATTTATTATTTATAAAAAGTAGTTATACCATAATTTAGATAATTTAATTATCTTTACTTTTTGTTTTTATACCTATTTAAATTAATGTTATTTACTATTTATTACCTAATTTATAGTGTATCTTATCATCTGGCCAACCAGGTGCTGACACATGTCAGCACCTAGTGTCTTCTTTTCCAAGAAGCTGCTGCAGCTTCTGTTAGAACCGACCATTCTTCAACAATTTTTCCCCCTCTATTCCTAACCTACTCACTCGATCCTAACCCTCTACATTCTTCTCCTAACTACCTTCATCCACGCCTACCCTTAGATCCATCCTAGATCCCTTCCATTTCACCTATAAAACCCCCTAAAGTTGGTGCGGATTAACAGAACTCTCCAACTAACTTGAACCCCAGTTCTGGTAGCCGACCCTCCTCCCTTCCAAGCCTCATCACGGCCTTATCCGGTGGTGGCAGCACCCAAGCACCGCCCCGCGTGGAAGAGGAACATCAGAGGAGACATTCCAGGGTGACCAATCGCCTTGCATCGTAGCCTCGCGCCGCGTCGAGCTCCGGTTAACCACCCGTCGAGCGACGACCAGAAGGTCTTATTATACCTTATATCCATAGGTAAATTCATCCACCTTCTATTAATATCTTCTCGATTTTCGTGTATCAATTAGCAACTTTAATCACGTAATTAGGTCCATTGATCATTCTTCTTAGACACAAACCTTTTTTACATCTCAAATCCTTCTCGAAATTAACTGAATTCACGTCTCATTTCTATCTCTTTATCACGACTTCTTTTTTATTAATATTGGAAACCACATTTTAACTTGCAAAATCCTTAATACTTTGGTCGATTCTTGAGTGAATCGAGCACACAAATTATTCCTTGCAGGTCTATCTTTCATTGGGAGCAACAGACAAGTCCATCTGGAGCTTTAAGATATAAGAAGATCCAAACATCTTCATCCGAATCAGTTTTCAAGACAGCCGGACCGCTATCTTCATCAGCGGAGTACCACCACTTCCAGCAACCTTTGGAGCAGCTCCACCGCGAGCGAGCTCGAGGGGTGAAGGCGTCAACCCTCTAGCCCCACCGGAGGCCCCAGGTCGTTGTTGATCGTCGGCGATAATTCGGAGAAGAGAGACCCGTTGTCAGCCGCACGTCGAAGCTCAAGAACAGGAAGTACGCCAGAACGCAAAGGTGCTCGACACGTGGCATCCAAGGATGGTCCATATTGCTCCTGACCTTCTAATCCTGACCGTCAACTGCGAAACGGTGGTGAAATTGCACACTAAACCAAAGAAAGTTCCAGATTCACCTCTCCGCCCCATACATTTCCATAAATTACATTTAGGTCCATGCGTAGGGACCTAAATGTAATAACTTTAGTTTTATTTTCATTCCAGTCCTTTTCAGGGACCATATTGTTATAAAATGTTGAACTTTTCTTTACAGTTACGCCCCTGGCTTGTAGGATTGTTTGGACCTTGATTTTTCCGTATTTTTCTGCGATTTTTTAGGGTAGCCTGATAACTACACAAGACATTTTCCTAGTATTTTCCCAATATTTTTCATTGCTTCGTTGTGTCATTTTGATTTTTGCCATCTTGAGTAAGTTTTAGCCGGATTTCTTTTTTTTTTAATTTCTTTCTTTGTAAAATCGAGAATAAAGAGGATTTTTCTGGAATTTCTTTCTTGTCTCAAAAATTGTGGTTTTGATATTCTGCCTCCTTGAGTTTGACCCAGCATACTTACCTAGTAAAATAACTAGTGTAAGATAAAATAGGAGAGAAGCTGCTTTATCCAATTCATTTTCTCTCTCTCTCCTATTTTATCGATTTTTTGTTTGATCAACGCGGTTTCCTCTTTGCGGTTCTCTCTACACCGACGACAAACACATTTTAACCACAGGTCGGAACCACGTTATCAGGAGTCGACCCATGGATTTAAAGATTTGATCGAATTATCGACTTGACTCAAGTTTGTAGTTTCAACAGTCTTTCAGTTCCGACAAAATCATGTGGTTTCAAAAAGTCGATCAAGTTAGCTCATCCCCAATCAACAAGTATTCTCTTTGAACTTTAGTTGATATAAATGGTGTCCGTGATGTTTTAGCTTTCGTGAGTTAAGAGAACAAGACAACATCACAATGTATCAAGGTACCGAATGATTTCCCACGCATATAGTCTCAGTCCTCACCTGAATTCAGGCATAGTCTCTTTTCACCCAAGTATGTCAGCATAAAAAATAGGTCATAATTCATATGGAGAATGGGACTTAATTTTCGGGGTTTTCCATATACGGCTTTGGTCCGTTGCTCTCATTCTTTTCCTTTTGCAGAGCATAACCTTGGGCCTATTTGGGCCTCTTTTAAGAATTTAGGTAGCATCATTGGGCTGCTACCACATCTTGTTAGTGGAGAGGGGTTATTTGGTGGGCTTCTTCCATTTGCTTTGCTTCGCACATCTTTGTATGATTGGTAGTATTTGGCATTCTTTTTGTATTGTGATATGCCTTTTTGTTGTGTTTTTGCTTTGGGTTTGGCATCAAGGTAGTATCGACTTAATATTAACTTTGGAGGCACGATATTGGCTTATTTACTGACACACTTAGACTAGAGAGATCATGTTGCTCCTGAGTCAAGTTCCTTCACTAGCCATAAACAAGGTTCAGGCATTTGCACAACCAATAGAACAACTCCTTACCTCAACTTGATTGTAACTATATCTCGAAAATAAACTCAATCAAGCTAAGTGGAATGTGCAGTTGTTTAATGTCCAATGAAGATTTTAAGAGTGCTACTAGTTTCTTAGGTGATCTAGTTAGATATAAAAGTTCATTCACCAGTAGAGTTAGTGAAACTGAGAGAATAAAGTCCATATGGACCTGAAGAAGCTTAAAACTCATGCCTAGCGAAATTCTGATGGAATTAAGTGGATTAGGGTCAACTCAGCTTCAGTTTATAATCTATGCAATGAAGAGCTGATTTCTCAAAAATAGGATAAAAATAGGGAGGAAGGAAATATTTTTGTTGGTTTTTGAAAAGATTTTATGATGTTTTTTCGGAAAAGGAAAAAATTATTTTGAGGGAATTTTACGAATTTTGAAATTTATTTTTTTTATGAAAATGTTTTTTAGAAAATATTTTTCAAAAAAATGCATTTTTGAAAAAATATGCAGACACCCCCCATGCTTATCAAAAGCCATGTCCTCATGGTGAAGTCAATAACTTAGAGGACCAACATATTTGGGTGAATGATGTGAAAATATATTTTTCTGTTTTTTTGGTATAGAGTTGTACCCCCATACTTATCTAATGCAATGCAGTAAAAATAAACATGCGAGAAACAAAAAGAAAAGATACATGTGAGAAGAGACTCACGAGAATGCATGGTTTAACGTCTCAGCTCGGCGATGTGTACTGCTCACTGTTCCTGTAGAAGGTATGTTGCACAAACAGGCATGGGACCAGATGGTTCCAAAATGGGTTTAAATCTTTGACCATTGACTCCGAATGTGACTTTAGTGTTTGGGTCAGATATTTCTATTGAACCATTATCAAAACCTTGGGTTACAATGTATAGTCCTTTTCCATTTTGATTTCAGCTTTCCTGGAAATAGTTTTAATTTTGCATCAAATAGCCATACTTTTTGACTCTCCAGAAATGTTTTCCTCGAAATATTGGCATCATGCCATATTTTGATTCTCCTTGTAGATCAAGTTATTATTATAGGCTTGTGATCGTAATTCTTCTAATTCAACCAAATCTAGTAATATCCGTTTTTCAGCCTCATCATAATCTAAATGACATTTCTTTATCGCCCAGAGTGACTTATGGTGGATTTCAACAGGTAAATGACAAGGTTTTCCATAGATAAGTCGATATGGGCTCATTCCTAAAGGTGTGCGAAAGGTTGTACAGTAGGCCCGGAAAGCATATGGCAAGTGTTGGGACCAATCCTTGTGATCGGATCGGACGATTTTCTGGCGTATGGTTTTAATTTCTCTGTTTGATAGCTTAGTCATTCCATTTGTTTGTGGGTGGTAGGCGGTGGAGACACGGTGTTCGGCTCCATTCTTTTTAAGTAGCTTTTTTCCAGATGCATTCAGAAAGTGGGTTCCACCATCACTAATGACCACATTAGGTAATCCAAATCGAGAGAAGAGGTTGGTCAGGAATTTGACAACAGTTATGCTATAAGCAGTGCGAGTTGGAATGGCTTTAATCCAACGGGAGACATAGTCAACGGAAAGAAGGAAGTGTTTAAGCAGTGTGATGTGGGGAAAGGTCCCTTGAAGTCTATGCTCCAAGTGTCAAAAATTTCGACTACATGTATTGGTTGGAGGGGCATCATGTTGCGTCGGGTCATTATTCCATTGCTTTGACAGGCAGTACAGGCTTGAGCAAAATGATGGGCATCCTTAAATAGTGTAGGCCAATAGAAACCACATTGCAGTACTTTAGTGGTCGTACGCTTCCCCAAGTGGTGTCCTCCACACCTAGAGGTGTGGTAGTGACATATGACACTAGAGACTTCAGATTCAGGGATACAATATCTCCATATCAAAACAGTGCCCTCTTTGAAGAGTAGAGGGTCATCCCAGTGATAATATCGGGCTTGGGATTTGGTTTTGTCTTTCTTATGCCTCAGCCAGTCGTCAAGTAATGTGGAAGTGATGAGGTAATTGACGATGTTCACATATCAAGAGAGTTGAGAGTCTGACATTATGTTCTCATCTGGGAAGTTATCAGAAAATTGGGACCATGTTATGGATTGATGAAGGTGACGAAGGAAGCCTTGATTAGTGATCGGCCACGACATTCTTTGCTCCATATTTGTCTTGAATTTCCAAATCGAATTCTTGGAGAAATAATACCCATCTAATGAGTCTAGGCTTTGCATCTTTCTTTATGAAGATATATTTCAGAGTAGAGTGGTATGTGTAAATTATGATGCGGGACCCTAAGATGTAAGATCGAAATTTTTCCAGTGAAAACACAATAGCCAGCAATTCTTTCTCAGTCACAGTATGATTTCTTTGGGCATTATCGAGGGTCTTGCTGGCATAGTAGATGGCATAGGGCTTTCCATCCTTCCTTTGTCCCAAAACTGCCCCAACTGCATAATCAGAAGCATCACACATGATTTCAAATTCAAGGGCCAATCAAGGGCCTATAATATGGGCGCCTCAGTGATTATTTTTCTCAGAAGAGTGAAAGACTTGAATGTTTTCTCAGTGAACGTAAAATCTTTGTCCTTCTCAAGTACTTTGGTGAGTGGGCGTGCAAGTTTTGAGAAATACTTGATAATGCGTCATTAGAAGCCAACGTGACCAAAAAAGGATCAAACTCCATTTATATTAACCGACGGCCTTAGCTGGGTGATGGTCTCAATTTTGGATGGGTCTACTTCCATTCCTTTCTTTGATATAATGTGCCCCAGCACAATCCCCTGTCTCACCATGAAATGTGATTTTTCTCAAGATAATATCAAGTTTACTTCAATGCATTTTTGTAGGACTCTACCAAAATTCCAAGTGTTTCCTCAAAGAGTCTCCGAAAATTGAAAAATCATCCATAAATACTTCCATAAAATCACCGATCATATCAGCAAATATTCCCATCATACACCTTTGAAAAGTTGATGGGGCATTACATAATTCAAATGGCATGCGTCGAAATGCATAAGTCCCAAAGGACAAGTGAAGGTGGTTTTATTTTGATCCTCCGGTGCTTTGGCCACTTGGTTATAACTGAAATATCCATCCAAAAATCAAAAGAATTCTTTTCTGGCTAGTCTCTCGATGATTTGGTTAACTAATGATAGTGGAAAGTGGTCTTTTCATGTAGCCTTAATGAGATTTTTATAATCAACATAGACTCTCCAAGATGTTGCTACTCGAGTAGGTATGTCCTCTCCTTTTTCATTTTTTACAAGTGTTAATCCATCTTTCTTGTGGACGACCTGGAGAGGACTGATCCAAGGACAGTCGGATATTGGATAAATGATGCCGGCACTCGGCCACTTGTATATTTCATTCTCAACAACCTCTCGCAGATTAGGATTTAATTGCCTTTGCATATCTCGCGAGGGTTTACTGTCATTTTCTAAGTAAATGTGGTGTGTACAGAATGTCAGGCTTATTCCTTTCAAGTCAGTTATCTTCCATCCGATTGCTTGAGAATTCCTCTTCAAAACATCCATGAGTTGGCTTTCCTGAGTGTGCTCTAGGTTGGCATTAATGATGACTGGTAGATTGTGGGCATCATAAAGGAAAGCGTACTTCAGATCATGCGGTAAGGGTTTCAGTTCGACGATGGAGGTCGGTGGGGTTAGAGGGGAAATTTCTTCTAATGTATTTATCGATGAAATAGTCTCAAATGGTGGCTCCATCATGGGCATGATCATGGTTGAATTCAATGCAAGTTCATTGTCCAGTGTATCCCAAGCTTTATCTAACTCAAAAATTTTCCGACCAGTGAGAAGGTATGGTGGAGCTTCGAGTGCAGAGTTTAGATTGTGTATGGCAGTCTGATGAGACATATCCTTATAAGTGGAGCGGAAGATGTTCAGACTAACCTTCAGAGGGTCTTTGAAAAGATGGATAGGGGCAAAATTACTTTGTATGTCAACTCCAACACAATTATGTATCCAACCACTGTCTCCAGTCTCAGAATCAATGGGTGTAGGAATGATAAAATAAACAAGGACGATCTTGCCATTGATATTAAATCGCAGTTTCCCATCTTCAAAATCAATGTGTGCCTTAGCAGTGGCTAAGAACGGGCATCCCAGTATGATGGGTGTTTCACTCAGTGTATTAGCTTGGTCTATATCCATCACAACAAAAATCTACTGGGAATTGGTGTCCTTGAACCGTGACTATGACATCCTCAAGTAGTCATGTAGGTGTCTTCATAGAACGGTCAGCCATTTGTAGAATCATCGAGACATGTTTCATTTTCCCTAAGTCAAAGTGCTCCAAAATAGTAGTAGGGAGGAGGTTAATTGAGGCATCATTATCAAGCAATGTGCGCTCGCTGGTCAACTCACCAATTGTGCATTTTACTAGAGGTGCTCCCGAATCTTTCTTCTTCGTGGGCAGGAATTGGGAAATGGCATTGGATGTTGCTTGAGGGAGTGCATATTTTTCAATGTTTTCTTGATCTTTCTTATTATTTCCCTTTGATTTCCGCTTCGGTGCGCATTTGTCTTTCAAAAAGCAGGAGAAGGCTGGGACTTACTCGAGGGCTTTTAAGAGTGGAATCTCATTGATAATGCCTGAAAATAATTTTTCCAACTCATGATAGATGGTGGATGATTTGGTGTTTTTCCTGCGTGAAGCTTCAAGAAAGGGGATGGTTGTGGTCTGGGAGGAAGGAGGATGGTTGGGGGTCTCAATTAGTTCCTCTTCATTATTGATGTCCTCTTCCTCTTCAATTTGAGTCTCGGCACTCCATGGTGTGGTGTGAGCAGATGTGGTTTTACCATTTCCAAGAGTTATGGTATTGGCGAATTGGTTGGAACGGGTTGGTGTTTTGAAACTCACTTGGTTCCTAAGCGATTGTTGTGTGTTCCCTTGGATTGAATTGTTGATCTTATTAGGTGTAGAAAATCCTTAATTTTGATGTTGAAATCCAGGGGGTGAAGTGAAGGACCCGACAGGTGGTGGGGTATGAAAAGATCCAAACGAACTAGCTCTGTTGGTGTTTGGTTTTGGTAGAGGTTGAGGTGACAGTGCTGGGATGTAAGACCTGATCTCAGTAAATTACCGAGCATTTTCAACAGTGGCTTGTTGTTGGGCTTGGTTTGATTGTTGTTGTGCTGCAGCAAGTTGCTGAATAGCCTGAGTTAGAGCATCAAAATTCACAGCTGAGGGAGGTTGAGTCATTGGAGGTCCCATTTGTTGTTTGGATTGGTTGTGATTTTGAAAGTGATAATTGTGTTGCCCATTCCACCCAGTATTCGATTGTTCTCTCCATCCTGAATTTTGGGTGTATGAGAATGACCCTCCTTGATTTCTTTGTATCCAGTTAACAGTCTCAGGAGTCATTTCTTGGTCATAAGTGAATGGTACATGGCCAAAGTCTCGAACGTTAGGATTAGATGTAACCCTGCATATGTTGTTCGGGACTTTATTCAGAGCCAAGTTATTGATTACTTGGGTCATGAGATCCATTTGTTTGGAGAGAGTTACCCATTTATCATGATTGTGCTTGGATGAGTCACTTATGGATTTCTCATTATCGACTACATTGACTGGTCTCATGTGTTCGCTATATTGTTCAATGGAGGAGTTGTTCACCGAATTATCGTCCATGTTCTCAAATAAGGTCTGCGCAAAATGTTCATCGCGGCTGATATAATTCCCATCACACGAGCCATCGATAACTCTCTTGAATGATGTTTCTATGCCCTCATAAATTATTTGAACTAATTTCCATTTGGGGATTACATGATGAGGGCATTTAATTTGTAGTTCCTTAAAACACTCCCAGGCTTTGTGAATGGATTCTTTATTCTTTTGGGTGAATGATGATATAGCTTGTCTCAAGGCATTTGTCTTTCCTATTGGGAAATATTTCTTGATGAAGGCTTTTCTTAAGGCATCCCAGGAGGTGAGAGGGGTTCCGTAATTTCGGAGTCATTGGAGTGATCGTTCATTCAGAGAGTAAGTGAAGGCTTTCATATAAATGTATTCCTTTTCTACCCCGAGGATGCTCATTGTGTCACAGGTAGATCAAAAGTCTTGTATGTGTAGGAAAGGGTCTTCACTCTCATTTACATAGTATTTTGGTATCAAGGAGAGGGATGCTGGCTTTATTTCAAAGTCTCCTACCTCAGGTGGAATCTGTACCCAATGGACTAAATCTTCTGCCGCATGGTGATAACTGGGGTTTTGGCAAGCGGATAAAGAAAGCTGTCGTTGAAGAGGAAACCGCTTGGGGCCCAAAACCTCGATTAATCAAACAAAAATCAATGAAATAGGAGAGGGAGAGAGAGAAAATGAGAAAAAGTGTCTTCTTCTTTCTCCTATTTCGTCTACACTATATTATTTATCCAGATAAGTGTGCCTCGGTCGAAATTGAGGAGGCAGAATATTTAAACATCGGTATACGATACAAGAAAGAAATCCATAAAACTTCACTTTATTCTTGGTTTTACAAAAAACTTCAAGAAAGACTCAAAACTAACTTGATCTTATAAAAATAATAAAGAATAAATAAAATGAAAATTTTATTCAGGTATATAATAAATTGGGGTCCAAAAACCTAACTTTAACATATTAACTCCAAAAAATATGGAACCACCTTCATTAAATAGCTAATTAAATTTTATATACAATTAAAGGTGATTTTGATAATTTTAAGTTTTTATTTGAGAGATATGGGTCAGGGAAGTTGGATTTTTGGAATCCTATTTAGAGTATAACTTGTACACTGTATATTGTTTTTGTACGAAATCAATTTTATATATTTCTATATATTTTTATCTACAACTTTCATGTACAAAGTTTGTTTATTTGATGTATAAATAATAAAGAATAAAATGGGCCCCAAAAAAGAATAAATGAGGAATAAAAGAATAGAAATTATTGTTGATTTTGGGCCCTTATCTCCCCCTACTTTATTCCTCATCGACCCAATCATCAAGATGCCTAGGTCTCGGGGTTTTGAGTCATAAAATACCATTGTCATTTTATTCCTTTTCTTTTCTTCTTCTTTATTCTATATTTTTGGCATTAAAAATATTATTTTATATACAATAATTGGAATACATAATGAATGTTAATATGTACAAAATAATGTCATTAACATGCTTTAGCTAGGTTTTTTAAGGCCAAAATGATAGAATAAAGGTTATGAAATGAAGATTCATCACCCTCTATACTTGCCTTTGCTAGTCCATAGCAAACACTTATGCGCTAAGTGCCTAAAAATAAAAACAAGAAAATAAACGGAAAGAAAGTGGATTAAATTTAATTCCCAAACTTGTCTTCACAAAATCAAAGTTTGGAGATTAAGTCAGACCTTTGGAATTTTAGTACGACCGGAACCTCGGGAATCAGATTTGAAACACAACAGCCTTAGAGAATCCCAAAACTCTACTCAAGTCTCCTCAATTGCTATGTCAGAATACTTCAACTCATACGCAAACCCTTACGACTATGAATCTCACTTGTACAGTATATGTGATGGTGACTCTTCCTAACTGAAATGACAAAGAGACTGACTTCTCCAGCATGACAACCTAATGATTCGCCAATCCAATAACTCTTTCCTCGAGAAGCAAGGTATTTGCTTGTAAGTTCAAGTGGCAACCAGCTCAAGAGGAGGGGGTAAAGAGAAGAATGGATGGGAGCCAGTGTAGCTACCTATCCGAGGATGCTTGACCATTGTAGCCAAGTCACCCAGCTGCAATCTCACATGATGTGACTTTAAAGCTCAAGCTTGCTTATTGATTATACAAATATATACACTCCGGTAGGCATTTTATTTTCAATTAGGCATGTCCACTTTTTTGGAGTTTTTGCTTTGCGTTTTTTTGAAATACTATATAAAGCAGTAGTTGCATAAGGAGTTTTTCCTCTTGAACCAGTAGACTTTCCCTCTTTTGAAGCATTATTGCAACCCATACTCTCCTGTCTTTAGACGTTGATGCCTCTGGACTGGTTGGGGCGCACTTCCCTCCCTAGATGAGGACAAATATTTCCACTTGTGTGTGTCTCATACTAGCAAATCCAATCCCCTCACCATTCCAACCGAGTTGAGCCCAGTAAAAGGTGCAGGTGTCCAAGTTAGGTCTTTATCAACAAGAGTCGTGCGTGTACTTCGAAATACTCTATTTAGGCAGTCAAGAATACATTGAACCAAGTCTCACGATTCTCAAAGAATTAAGTCAACTAGACATGAAGTACCTCAATTCCAGTTCCTTTAAGGTTCTTGTGATTAGGTAGAATTGATGTCCAAACAAGCTCCAATCTTCATATTTTACTTAGACTTGTTCAATTATCAAGCTCAATCTGAAAAATGTGAATGTTATGCAAATGCTATGTACAATGCAGAAAATATTTTTGTGATGCAATTTTCAAAGTTTTGAACTTTTTATGGGTTTTTGAAAAAGCTTTTGAAAATTTTTATAAAAATTTTAAAAAAATTGCAAAAGTTTTTGGGATTTTTCAAAACAAAAGATTTTTTAATAAAACTATGTACAAATATTCACATGGGGATGCATCTTATTATTTATAGGAGTTAGGGTTTTTAAGAATTTACCGGAGATGTGTGATTATAAATTAATAAAGAATTTTAATGTGATGTATATATTCCTCAAATTTGAAAATGATTTTACAAATTTTATTTGAAAACTATAGTCCAAAATAAATTTTACAAAAAAATTTAGAAACATTTACAAACATTTGAAAATCATTTTGAAAAGGTTTTTAAAATAATATATATATATATATATATTTCAAATGTTTTTGCATCCATTTTCAAAACCATTTGCAAATAGTTTTTCAAAACATTTTTATTTCACACAAAGAAAAGAAAATTTTACAAGCAAAATATTTTAACAAAGGTTGAAACATTTGCAAAATATTTTTCAAACAATTTTCAAAAGATTTTTCTAACAGATTTTCAAACTATTTTTCAAATATTTTACAAAACATTTCTACTTGATTTATTAATCAGTATACACAAAAACAATTTGAGGGATAATATGCATCTTTTTTATTTATTGATTTAATTGAATTGTATATATTTTTATCTAGATATTGATTTAGCCATAGTTATTAAAAATATGAAAGTACGAGTTATGCTAAAGTATAAATAGAGTATATACGACCCCCCTTTACTTAGATTGAGTTATGTCCTCATAGATCGAAAAGAAAAAGAGAAGACATAACTCGTACTGAGTATAGAAAAGCCTAAAGAATAAACAAATAAAGAATGAATGAAAGAAGGAGAGATGAAATGAATAAGAAGTTGATTGTCACCCCTATACTTAGGATTAAATAATCTAATGTATAGTAGACTTTACACAAGCAGGGAGGGTCAAGGTGGGAATGAACAAATCACAACTCAGACTGTCTCCCCATATACTTAGGGTAAGATATCCCTAAGTATAGACAAGAAGAGGAGATAGTGGAGGGGATCAAAGAATGAAAGAACTCAGGGTGCACACCCCCTCTATACTTAGTACAAATACATCCTAATATGAATACTGACAAAAAGGGGCGGCACTTTTTTGGTAGATAAAGAAAAATGAAAACAAAAAGAAGAAAAAAAGAAAATACGAAAACTTAAAGGAAGAGTTTTTTAGTGACATTATCCGAATCTTGCGATGCTGCTAAGGTAGTAGATACTCTTTCAGTGCGGTTACTTTGACAGAGTTGACAACAGCCAGTAAAGTGTCACGCTCGAGGTAAGACTTCAGTAACTGGCCAATGATGACAAACGGTTGTGTGTTATGAGACAATTTTGATATCACAATGCTTCCATTGTCATGCACTTCTTGCACTCTGAATGGTCCTATCCATTTACTCCTTAATTTGCACGAGAATATTTTCAACTTTGCAAAAAATAGCCACACTTTTTGTCCAGTCTCGAAGGTCTTTCGTCTTATGTGTCGGTCATACCAGTGTTTAACCTTCTCCTTGTACATCAATGTGTTATTATATGCATAGTCTCGGAATCCAGGAGCTTGTTCAGATCCTCTTTTCTTTTCTTACCACCTCTTTGTGAGTCCAAATTGGAAAGGTTGACTGCCCATAATTATTTATGATTTAACTCCACTGGCAGATGGCATGGCTTTCCATATACAAGATGGTAGGGCGACATGCTCAAAGGAGAATTATAAGAAGTTCTGTACACTCAAAGGACTGAATCCAAGAGCAGGGACCAATTTTTCATGTCCGGCTTTACAAGCTTCTAGAGGATCATCTTGATTTCTCTGTTTGATAATTCAGCCATGCCATTGGTCAGAGGATGGTTAGGAGATGCAACTCGATGCTCGATGTTGTATTCCTTCGTTAATTTCTTGACCTCTCTGTTAATGAAGTGGATACCCCCATCAGATATCATTATCTTCGTAATCCCGAACTACGAGATGATGTTTTCTATCAGAAAGCGACAAACTGTACGGCTATCTACGACTCGAACAGGGATAGCTTCAACCCAGCGACTCACATAGTCAATGGTAAGAATGATGTGCTTATATCCCTGAATGTTAGTCAATGGTAAGAAGGATGTGCTTGTATCCCTGAATTTTGGGAAAGGGTCACATGAAATCGATGCCCCAAGCATAGAATACATCTGCAATCTGGATGATCTTTAGGGGCATTGAATCTTTAGCTCTACCTTTCAATCTTTGACAGACAGTGCAATGCTTGACATATGTTGTGGCTTCCTTAAATAGTGTAGTCCACCTGACTTTCATTGTCGTTCTGTCTCCAGAGTGGTGCCCACCAGATTCAAGAGAATGACAATGCTCGGGGACACTATAATGCTCCTCCTGAGGGATACACCTGCACCAAATGAAGTCTTCTCCTTTCCTGAATAAGAGAGGATCTTCCCATTGGTAGAAGTGGATAGTGGACAAGAATTTGTCCTTCTGGATCTTCGTCTAATCTTGTGTAGATACACCCGAGATGAGATAGTTTACAATGTCGGTGTACCAAGGGATTGAATCCATGGCTAGAATCGATTCATCAGGAGAGATATCTGTGATGGGTGTCCTGCTTAGTGGAGGCTCTTGCTACTCAATTCTGGAAAGGTGATCTGCTACCACATTCTGAACTCCAGGCTTGTCCTTGATCTCCAAATCAAACTCCCGAAGGAGAGGGATCCGTCTGATCAGTCTAGGCTTGGCATCCTTCTTCTGTTGTAAATATCTGATAGCAGAGTGGTCAGTATAGATAGTGACTTCTGATCCAAGTAGGTAGGATCTAAACTTCTCAAGGGCGAATACCACAGCCGGCAATTCTTTCTCTATCATAGTGTAATTTCTCTAAGCCTCATCTAGTGTTTTGCTAGCATAGTGAATGACATAAGGGCCTTGTCTTTCCTCTGTCCTAGAGCAACCCCAACTACAAAGTCTGATGCATCCGTCATGATCTCAAAAGAAAAAGACCAATTTGGCGGCTGTAGTACTAGATCTTGAGTGATTACCTCCTTTAGTTGATTTAATGAAAGGAGAACTTGCTGATTAACATTGAACCCAGTCTCCTTGCACAACAATTCTGTTAGAGGTCGGGCAATGCGGTTGAAGTCATGAATGAATCTCCTGTACAATCCCACATGCCCTAGAAATGACCTCACATTTTTTACTATCTAAGGTGGCTCTAAGATGGCAATCACATCCATCTTGGTCGGGTCGACTTCCATGCCACGTTAGGAAATGATGTGACCCAGCATAATCCCTTATGTGACAATGAAGTGGCTTTTTTCCCACGATAACACAAGATTGACTTCACGATATTTTTAAAGTACTCTGTTCAGGTGCTCAAGACATGAATCGAAGCAGTCACCATAGACAGAGAAATCGCCCATAAACACTTCGAGAAAACTCCCTATCATCTCGGCAAAAATCGCAAGCATGCATCTCTGGAGTGTCGCAGGTGTGTTACACAGTCCAAAGGGCATTCTCCTGAAAGCATAGGTACCAAACAGGAAAGTGAAGGTAGTCTTATCTTGGTCCTCAAGGGAGATTGTCACATGGTTATACCTATAGTACCCATCCAAAATGCAGAAGAACTCCTTATCGGCTAGTCTTTCCAATACTTGGTCAACGAACGGCAATGGGAAGTTGTCCTTCTTAGTTGCTGCATTAAGATGGCGGCAGTCAACACATACATGCCAGGATGTTGGTACTCGAGTAGAGATCGTCTCTCCTCTATCATTTGTAACCATTGTAAGCCCTGATTTCTTTGGAACTACATACAGTGGGCTCACCCATTTTGAATCGGAGATGGGATAAATGAAGCCTACATCACACCTTCTTGATTTCTATCATGACGACGTCTCGTAGGTTTGGGTTCAGTCTTTGTTGATGCGATTTTACATGGTTTAAGAAGTTGATTTTACCACGTCGTTATTTTCCCACAAAAAAATGTAATCAAACAAATAAAGTTACAACCACAAGCATAATAAAAATGCACAAGATGTATAATGCAAGTTGAGGTTCGACGTAGGGACTAAGCAAACTCGCAATTTTTGTTCTTCTTTCAAACTTGATTCAAATGTTAGTCTATTGTGATGAAAGAAAAATTATAAGAGAATGCGATCTATGGTGAAAAAACTTCCTAGAACTTAGAGTAAGCAAGTGTGGGTATGAGCGAAACTAAGTAAGGAACTAGGGGATGAATCGTAATTTAATTTGAAAAAATGAGAGTCACTTATAATTTTTCAGAGAAAGGTAATAGAATATAAACTTGCAATGCATATATTATAGAGAAGTTAGAGTTGAGAATAGCTTACAAAATAAGATTGCTTCTAAGTTCAACTTAAACAAAACAATAATGTAATAAAAATGCATGGCTAGCTTATAACACGAGAGTTGTTTTCTTGAAACTCAACTTACATGAAATAACTTAAGGGAATAAAAATGCATGAGGTAAATAAAGATGGAAAAGAAATGCTTCTCTATTGGAATCTGAAATCAAGGCGATGGTGGTGGAGACGATGGAAGAGGCTGGTATACATGCAAAGAGGATGCGCGAGAAGGTGGTCGCAGGCTGGAGCGTGCACGCGAGAGACGATGGTACGGGTTGCTGGTCGCGTCGAGGAGGATACACGGGGTGTGTATCTTGCGTGAGGATGGGAAGGATGGTCGCAGGTTGGAATGCGCGCAGGGGGAGAAGCTTGGCAAGAGAAAGATGGTGTGCATTGATGGTTTCCTCCTCCTTTTTATAGTTGCAATGGGTGACTTATTGTATACCTACACATAAAGTCTAAAGTTAATGCATGCATGGGAATTGTATTTGCATGGGGAAGAGTTGCATGGGGAAGGTTGCTAGGTAAGGATCCATGCATGGGAATGGGAGAGTTTGAGTGGCTCCACACATGGGAAATAGAATGTGACTTTTACACAAATCACCCTCCCATTTTCTTTCCAATAAAAATGTTATGGAAATGTAGAGCCAATAAGGTGTTGGTTATTGATTAAATTCAATGCTATGGATATAAATCCAATGAAGTTTTTATTTTTTTTCTTACTATAATAATTATAAATATGATTTGTTTAGATTGTACAAATAATTATTTAGGTTGGTGATTTAACATGAATGATAAATAATCTTAGTGTTAAACATAATCTCACCAGATAGTCCATAAATAACATGCACATAGTGATTTTCGAGAATATTTTATCCAGATATATAACCATGATCTATCGATTATTGCAATGTGTTGATCGAATTTGTGTAATTACGGTAGTTTTCTCTGTTGTATGTATGGAATAAATAGAATGTGAATTGTGCAAGATTGAAGTGTATACATCAAATATTAAGGTTTTTCTTCACATAGTTTGATCATATTGTACACGTATATAATGTAATCATCACACCCCCACGCTTAAATCTTGCTAGTGTCGAGCAAGAATAAGATAAAATATAATGAAGGATGAGGGATATAATCAAGATGGACTGGATGAGGGTTTGCAGTAGACATACCTACAATGTCTTGAGATTTCATATCCAAACCACACAAATACAAAAACTTTTGGGGAGTCGGCCCATGGATTTAAAGATTTGTTCAAATTATCGACTTAACTTGAGTTTGTAGTTTCAACAGCCTTTCAAATCTGACAAACGTGGTTTCAAAAAGTCGATCAAGTCAGCTTCAGTTTATGATCTATGCAATGAAGAGCGGATTTCTCAAAAACAAGATAAAAATATGGAGGAAGGACACATTTTTTGTTGTTTTTGAAAAGATTTTATGATGTTTTTTTGGAAAAGAAAAAAATTATTTTGAGGGAATTTTACAAATTTTGAATTTGATTTGTATATGAAAATGCTTTTTAGAAAATATTTTTCAATAAAAAATACATTTTTGAAAAAATATACAAACACGCCCCATGCTTATCAGAAGCCATGTCCTCATGATGTAGTCAATAACTTAGAGGACCAACAGATTTGGGTGAGTGATGTCAAAACGTATTTTTCTATTTTTTTAAGTATAGAGGTGTACCCCCATACTTATCTAATACAATGCAGTAAAAATAAACATGCGAGAAATAAAAAGAAAAGATACATGTGAGGAGAGACCCACGAGAATGCTTGGTATAACATCTCAGCTCGGCGATGTGTGCTGCTCATTGTTCGTGTAGAAGGTATGTTGCACAAACAGGCAGGAGACCATATGGTTCAACAACGAGTTTCAATCTTTGACCATTGACTCTGAAAATGGCTTTAGTGTTTGGATCAAATATTTCTATTTAACCATTATCAAAACCTTGGGTTACAATGTAGAGTGTGGGAATCATCAAGTAAAGCGTACTTCAGATCTTGCTGTAAGGGTTTCATTTCGACGATGGAGGTCGGTGGGTTTAGAGGGGAAATTTCTTTTGATGTATTTATTGATGAAATAGTCTCAAATGGTGGCTCCATCATGGGCATGATCATGGCTGAAGTCAATGCAAGTTTAGTGTCCAGTGTGTCCCAAGCTTCATCTAACTCAAAAATTTCCCGACCAGTGAGAAGGCATGGTGGATCTTCGAGTGTAGAGTTCAGATTGTATGTGGCAATCTGATGAGACATATCCTTATAAGTGGAGCGGAAGATGTTCAGACTAACCTCTAGAGGGTCTTTGGAAAGATGGATAGGGGCAAAATTATTTTGTATGTCAAGTACAACACAATTCAGTATCCAACCGCAGTCTCTAGTCTCAGAATCAATTGGTGTGTGAATGATAAGATCAATAGGGATGATCTTTCCATTGATATTAAATTGCACTTTCCCATCTTCAAAATCAAAGTGTGCCTTAGTAGTGGCTAAGAACGGGCATCCAAGTATGATGGGTGTTTCACTCAGTGTATTAGCTTGGTCCATATCCATCACAACAAAATCTACTGGGAATTAGTGTTCTTAAACCGTGACTATGACTTCCTCAAGTAGTCCTTTAGGTCTCTTCATAGAACGGTTAGCCATTTGTAGAATCATCGAGACAGGTTTCAGTTTCCCTAAGTCAAAGTGCTCGAAAATAGCATTAGGGAGGAGGTTAATTGAGGCACCATTATCCAGCAATGTGCGCCCGCTGGTCAACTCACCAATAGTGCATTTTACAAGAGGTGCTTCCGGATCTTTCTTCTTGGTGGGCAGGAATTGGGAAATGGCATTGGATGTTGCTTAAGGGAGTACAAATTTTTCAATATTTTCTTGATCTTTCTTATTATTTCCCTTTGATTTCTTCTTCGGTGTGCATTTGTCTTTCAAAAAGAAGGAGAAGGTTGGGACTTATTCGAGGGCTTTTAAGAGTGGAATCTCAATGATAATGTTTGAAAGTAATTTTTCCAACTCAGGATCGATGGTGGATGATTTGGTGTTTTTCCTGCAAAGAGCTTCAGGAAAGGAAATGGTTGTGGTCTGGGAGGAAGGAGGAGGGGTGGGGGTCTCAATTAGTTCCTTTTCATTATTGATGTCCTCTTCCTCTTCAATTTGAGTCTCAGCACTCTATAATGTTGTGTGAGCAGATGTGGTTTTCCCATTTCGAAGAGTTATGGCATTGGCGGATTGGTTGGAACAGGATGGTGTTTTGAAACTCCCTTGGTTCCTAAGCGGTTATTGTGTGTTCCCTTGGGTTGAATTGTTGATCTTATTAGGTGTAGAAAATCCTTAATTTTGATGTTGAAATCCAGGGGTGAAGTGAAGGACCCAGCAGGTGGTGGGGTATGAAAAGATCCAAACAAACTAGCTCTGTTGGTGTTTGGTTTTGGTAGAGGTTGAGGTGATAGTGCTGGGATGTAAGACCTAATATCGGTAAATTGCTGAGTATTTTAAGCATTGGCTTGTTGTTGGGCTTGGTTTTATGGTTGTTGTGCTGCAGCAAGTTCCTGAATAGCCTCGGTTAGAGCATTAAAATTCACAGCTAAGGGAGGTTGAGTCATTGGAGGTCCCATTTGTTGTTTGGGTTGGTTGTGATTTTGGAAGTGATAATTGTGTTGCCCATTCCACCCAGTATTCGATTGTTCTCTCCATCCTGAATTTTGGGTGTTTGAGAATGACCCTCCTTGATTTCTTTGTATCCAGTTAACAATCTCGGGAGTCATTTCTTGGTCATAAGTGAATGGTACATGGCCAAAGTCCCGAACGTTAAGACTATAAGTAACCCCGCATATGTTGTCTGGGACTTTATTCAGACCCAAGTTACATGTTACTTGGGTCATGAGATCCATTTATTTGGAGAGAGTTTTCCATTTATCATAATTGCGCTTGGATAAATCACTTATGGATTTCTTATTATCGACTGCATTGACTGGTCTCATGTGTTCGCTATATTGTTCAATGGAGGAGTTTTTCACCAAATTATCGGCCATGTTCTCAAATAAGGTCCACTCTAAATGTTCATCGTGGCTGATATAATTCCCAACATACGAGCCATCGATAACTCTCTTGAATGATGTCTCTATGCCCTCGTAAAATATTTGGACTAATTTTCATTTGGGGATTACATGATGATGGCATTTCATTTGTAGTTCCTTAAAACACTCCCAGGCTTCGTGAATGGGTTCTTTGTTCTTTTGGGTGAAAGATGATATAGCTTGTCTCAGGGCATTTGTCTTTCCTATTGGGAAATATTTCTTAATGAAGGCTTCTCTTATGGCATCCCAGGATGTGAGAGGAGATCTGTAATTTCGGAGCCATTGAAGTGATCATTCATTTAGAGAGTAAGTGAAGGCTTTCATATAATTGTATTCCTTTTCTACCCCGAGGATGCTCATTGTGTTACAGGTAGATCGAAAGTCTTGTATGTGAAGGAGAGGATCTTCACTCTCATTTACATAGTATTTTGGTATCAAGGAGAGAGATGCTGGCTTTATTTCAAAGTCACCTACCTCACGTGGAATCTATACCCAATGGACTAAATCTTCTACTGCAGGGTGATACCAGGGGTTTTGGCAAGCGGTTAAAGAAAGTTGTCGCTGTAGAGGAAACCGCTCGGGGCCCAAAACCTCGATTAATCAAACAAAAATCAACAAAATAGGAGAGAGAGAGAGAGCGCGAATGAGAAAAAGTGGCTTCTTCTCTCTCCTATTTCATCTACACTATATTATTTATCCAGATAAGTGTGCTTGGATCGAACTTGAGGAGGCAGAATATTTAAACATCGGTTTACGATACAAGAAAGAAATCCCTAAAACTTCACATTATTCTTGGTTTTACAAAATACTTCAAGAAAGACTCAAAACTAACTAGATCTTACAAAAATCAAATCGAGAAAATTAAGCGATGAGAAATCATGAAAAATTCCTAGAAATGTAGCTGGGGTAGTTGCGTAACTACCCTAAAAATTCAGGGAGAACATATAACAAAAATAAGGTTCAAAATTCCCCTACAACACTGGGGCGAAAGTGCAAGAAAAACTATTAATGTTTGTTACAATTAGTTCCTCAATAGGGACTGATTTGCAAAGAAAAGAACTTTTATTGCATTT
The DNA here is from genome assembly GCA_037367405.1 of Ottelia alismoides. Taxonomy (NCBI): domain Eukaryota; kingdom Viridiplantae; phylum Streptophyta; class Magnoliopsida; order Alismatales; family Hydrocharitaceae; genus Ottelia; species Ottelia alismoides. Next base: position 1,845,062 of record JAZKJV010003675.1, read on the forward strand.
AGGTCCCTACGTGGGAACCTAAATGTAATTTTGGGAAAATGTTGGAGCGGAGTTGAATTACAAAAGCTCGCTGGGTTTAATATACAATTTCTCGACCGTTTCGCTTTGGACGGCTTTGATTAGAAGGAATCTGGCAATCTGGTCCGTCGATGATGGACACGTGTCAGCCACGTGTACAGTCTGGAGTTCTTGGTGTTCTTCCTCTGTTCTTCGGAAGATGGCGATGAGGTCATCTTCCCCGAATTATTCCAGTCAAACGCAGAGATCTTGGGCCTCCGACTGGGCTAGGAAGGAGACACCTTCTCCCTCTGAGCTCGCCGGCGGTGGATCTCCTCCGGAGGTGGCTGAAGGTGATGGTTGAGCGCCGATGAAGATGGTGGTTCTGGCTATACTGGAAGTTAGTGCATCAGCTTCTTGGTTTGATCGTTCTTCGAGCTTTGAAGCTTCAGATGACATGTTGTGCTCCAGATCATAAGGTACCTGCAATTGAATTTTTTCTTGCTCGATTCACAAGGAATCGGCCAACAGACTTAAGGATTTTACAGATCTAATTTACACTTTCCAAAATCTGTAAAACAAGGAAATGCGAAGAACGGAAACGCTTTGAGTTCGATTTGAAATCAGATTTGAAAGGTTTGAATGAATGTCGTCTAGCAACGATGACTGAATGTCCTAATGATGTAATTAACTACACCAATGTGTGCACGTATATCGATAATTAAAAATGGAGAAGATGGAAGTGTGACCCTACGAATTCGGAGGTGTATGACCTCCTGGATGATGGCTCGACGAGCGGTCTTCTCAGAGCTGGACATGGCGACGAAGTCGCGATGCAAGGCAGGTAAGGCTTTGGAACCCTCCTCTGGTCTCCTCTCTTCCATGCGGGATCCTTTGATGGAGCTGTCACCTCCAGAACAAGTGGATACAAGGTTAAAAAGGTGGGGTCACTGCCAGATGTATTCCGGAAGTTAGAGCTTAGGAGAAGTTAGTTGTTAATGGTTGATTTGGAGGTGATTTTATAGGCAATCATAGGAGGTTTGTTAGAAGATCGACGATGGGAGTGGGGGAGGTTGTTAGAGGTAGATATTTGACAGATTAGATCGGAGAAAGGGTCTCGGAGATTGTGTGTAAAAATGGTTAAAGATCGGCCGGTAGAACAGAAGCAACAGCTTCTTATTCATGAGGAAGAAGCTCCCAGGTGTTGATACATGTCAGTACCTGGTTGGCCGGATTATATTAAATACCTTATTAAATAGGAATTAAATAGTAAGTAGCCTTATTTTAATTAAGTATAAAAACAAAAAATGTAGATAATTAAATTATCTAAATTATAATATAATTAGTTTTAAGAAATAATATTTTTTTATAAAATATAAATATTAATTAATAAATAAGTATACATAATATTTATTAATTAGGTTTTATTATTTTAACTTAATAAATTATTAAAATAATATATTACTTTTATATTTTCTTAATTATTAGGCTAATAAAAAAAGTACATACGAATTTTTATGGATTTTAATAAATTAATTTAAGTACTTAAATGAATACAAGTATAATTTATACAGTTCATTTATACCTATAAATTAGGGTTTTTATTTATTTAAAATAATAAATAGTCTCCAAAAATTATGAAATAAATTAGAGTTAAAATACAAGATAAAAAAATAATTAGAAATTATGAAATCATTAAAATAATAAATAATGTGTCTTAAATAAAATAGATAGCCTAGAAACCCAGTTGTGGTTAGGTCCCAAACCGAGTTTTTGCAAACAGACTCTGATTTTAGTGAAATCGCCTTCATTAATTAGAGAATATTATTTTATGAACTTTAAAATTGAGTAGAGTGAAAATGGAGTTGTATGAGAGAGTTATGATGCTTGGAAGTTTGGATTTTGAGAATTTACAAGTTGGATTTCTTGGTATATACATAGGGTAATATTTTCAACTTATTTTTATATTTTTCTATACATTTTTAGAAATAAATAGGGAAGAGTTTCGTGAAAAATATGTTAGTATGAATTAATTAAAAATCTTTAAAGTTTTGGTATTTATTCAATAATTAATGAAGAATGCTTGAGATGTATAATTAATTATTTTTATTGTTTTCTTCTTTATCTCCCCCTACTTATTTATTTGTTGACCAATCCATGCTGACTTGGTCGTGAGGATTTGGTTATAAATATATCTTTTAGCTATATTTATTTTTACAAGTCATATTGTACATATATACATATCTACAATTTGCCTTTTTTATTTTCTTTATTTTTATTCTTTTATTTATTTACATGACTTTAATGCATAAAAGTGGATTTTTATTCATGATTATGGTTTTGTTAAAAAGTGGAACTTAATGGATATTTACATATTTGTTAAGGGTTTTAAGACAAAATGCAGACAGAATGTTAATGAATAGTGGATTCATCAACTCCCTATACTTAAACGTTGCTAGTCCCTTAGCAAACACTTATTTGAAAAATAAGGAAAAAGAAAAAAAGTTAGAATGAATTTGTTTTCCTAAACCAATTCATGAGAACAGTCAAAGGACAGAGCTCGATCGGGCCTAAAACAAGCATTTTGTCAGAGCCTTAACAAGGATTAGGAGTTTAACCTCAACAGTCCTCAAGTTCCACAAATCCTTGTTTAAGTTCAACTCAACAGCCAGTTCAGATCCACTCATTCATATCGCAAACTCTATCAACCTTGAAATCAATTTGTATGGTGTGTGAATTGTTTTAGCTCTTCCCTATTGGTAAGAAGCGAAGAAACTGCCCATCCCAGCCATACACTCCTATTGGTTCCTCTTTCAAGTACTCTTTCCTCAGGGAGGGAGGTATTCCCTTCTGAGGTCAGTTCGTGCTATGTCCACAATCGAATATAGAGAGGAAGGATAAGAATGAGAAAAGAACTAGAGTGCGACCAGTGTAGACGCATCTCCTTGTGAAGCACAGTCGGTGTAGCTAAGTCTCCACTAAGATGTGCAGGCTTTTTGGTGGAAGTTCAGACCATTATGGTCGTATTTGTATTTGGTGGATTCTTATTATAATTCGCTTTGTAGTTGCTTGCACTGCATTCATCTCTTTGTGCCTCGACGGATATAGCATCTTTTCATTCCGTCCATTTTTGAGGTCTTGGAAAAATTATGCCAGCAGATACTTCCCTCATCCGAAGTGACTATCGCAACCCCAATCTCTCCCATCTTTAGACGTCAATGTTGAAAAACAAGGATAGAAATAAACTACCAAGATGGATTACCCTTCACAGCCCCATGCAAGTTGAGCTAAGTGTAAAGTGCATGTGTCCAAAATTGGTTCACTGATGAAGAGTTAAACGGATGACACCAAGTGTTCTACTTAGGCACTTTTTGAGTTGTCTTCCCAAACATGGTCTCATAGAACCCAAAGATTTAATTCAAAGACCTGAAGAGTCCAAATTCCAGTTCCTAACTAGGCTCCTTACAATGAAAGTTAAAAGCCGTAATCAAGCTCCATCGTTCAGACTTTTCCCAAACTTTAGTTCTAGAATCAAACTTATTCTGAAAAATGCAAAAGAAACCATGTTTTTGTAAAGTATATTTTCTGGATTGTACTCATTTTTATGAATTTTAAGGATTTTGTAATTTTTATCAATTTTAGCCTTTACATTTTTTATGGATTTTGTGATTTTTATATACAATTTTATGTACAATAATTTTACAAGATAAATTACCCATATTTTCTTTGGATTAAATTACTATTGTACTTTACAAATCTTATATACAAGGTTTATTACAAGGATACATGAAAATCCAACAGAGCTATACTATGAAAATGAATTTGTCTCGGTTAGGCTCAAATCAATTAAATACTCTTCTTTCAATAATCCTCCAACATTTGTGGGAGACTTTCACCCGCAGATGAATTCGGCCCCCTCATTGAATTCCTACTCGAATCATCTGACCGCTCATGACCACCTATCATCTTGGACTGAGTCGTCTTATTCTCAGTTTCTCGCTAATGAACTATTTCAAGATCAAAATACCTTTGAGTCTCATGACTGGCAGAGAAACCAAACCCAGATGGAAAGACCCACACTTAATGATCATCAGTGTTGGATTGACCATGACAAACCCCTCTTCAGACATTATACTCATACAGAGGAGTGGACTAACCACATAGAAATACATAAACCCTATATGTTGAATCCACAATATCAAGGTCCGACCAATCATGATCAAAGGGTTGAACTCTACTCAAACCAACTCCACAGGCATGGATCACATGAACATCCTCCTTCCATAATTTTTGAGGAGAAATTTTCAGAAAATAACAATCATATATTGGACATTTCAAGAGACTCTTCTCCTAGCACATACAGGAAAATGGAAGAGAAAATTTGAATCTCAAAAACACACCCCAATTGCTCCCATGATTGATCATGAACAAAATTTTAAGGATAATATTTCGAGGATAAATAAGAGATTCAAATCAATGGAGGAGAGATTTCAAAAATTCACCGATCGGTTAATTTTCTCTAGGAGCTCGAATATAAAAATAAATGAGGAAATGATTGGATCTCATGTTGAAAATTTTGAGGATATTCAGAAACCTTGGGACGATTCCGACATCGACACCTCTGTATATTACTCTCCTAGGAATGACTATGCCTCTAACATTTACTCTGAACATCAAAGCCCCTGCTCATATGAGGAACATACCACATCACCACACCACACAAAAAATACCAAAAAATGGAATATTAAAAAACACCCAAAAAATCGAAAATTTCGAAAAATGCGTAAAAATTGAATCTGAAGAAGATCTGAAGAATTTGGATCCTGCTTTACGGGAAGCACTGGAAAAGATTGATTTTTGAAGTTCCCTTTATAAAGGCCATTGAACACTTCCCTGACCTTAAAGGATTTGTAATGGACAAATTAATAATGAAAAAGTCGGGCATGATTAGATTAAAGACTGAAAGACATATTTTGTCAATGTCCTCCTCCTTGGTGTTGAGGAGAAAAACCAAGAGACACATAGTGAAGCGGTTGCCCAGATTTGACTGTAGAATCAAAGACACAATTTTCACCCATGCTCGAATTGAGGACGATTCACCAATCAATATCCTCCCGACCTCTGTATTCCACGAACTCAAACTCGAACCTATCAGGAAGATACGAGAGATTGTTCAATTGGCTGACCGATCAATAAAGCGTCTGAGAGGAGTCGTTTCTGTCATCATGACATTCCAAGGAGCTCCGCTCAAAGTGGAATTCACGATCATTGATATTGAGCATCAAGGAGAATTCACCCAGTCTCCAATTATTCTCAGAAAGCCATTCTTAGCATTGGCTAAGGTAATTATTGATTGTGAGACTCGGGAAATCAATTTCACAGCATTGGAAGCACTTCGATCTAACCCAGTCTTTGAGGAACCACGATTTTCTAAGGCAACCCATGAAGTCCCCGACAACTGTAACCATGAAGCGGTAGAAAAGCCCTACCCCGCTGCTACATCTGAGATGGTGGTTGTTGATGAGACTATTGGTTTAGAGAATCTCCCCACTGCTCCATTCCCAGCTGCTCTCACCATGGAGAATCAATTATATGAATCATATGATCCGGAGACTTATGCATGGGCACACCTTGGGTTAAACTATTCTGACTACATGGATCACATCAACTTGACACAGGAATGCTCCAATGTCAAATCAATTGAGAACGAACATGTAGAGACTCTTCCCAGTATTTCAATTCATGGGGATCTCAAAATAGACGAATGTTTCTTATACGATCCTGAGACATATGCATGGTCACACCCTGGAGCAACCTTCTCTGAATACCTTGACCAGATCATCCCAAATCAAGAGTGCACCAGCAATAAGAAGACTAAGAACAAACGTGCAGGTTGAACACTAACCAAGGAGAAGAATTCCAATGGTTATTCATCTGGATACTCAAGTGGACCGACACCTTCATGAAACAAGAAAAAGAAAGTCACCTTTGACCTTACGGAAGAGGAATCAGCTGATGATCCCTCATCAGGTCCGAAAAGGTAATCTACATGAGTGAGGTCTGCTCGGCATCTCTAAAACCATATCTTCGCAAGGATCCAAGCTTCAATTCCTGCTGGACGACTTCCGTTCCTCACTATTATTAATCGAAAGTTGATGTGCATGCCCTCTTCAAATACACTGGAATTATCTCTTATGAGCTAACTGAGACTGGTGCTTCAGAGTATTCATCCGAGAACAAATCACTTGATCCCAAGAAGGAACGAATTCTGAGAAAACAACTGAACAAACAAAAAGACCGGAATATTTGGAGTATGTCCACTTTCAAATACTATTCCTCTGAGGATAACTCTAATGATGGCTACCTTTCATCTGACTCAAACGCTTCATCTACGATCCATCATGATTTTTCTGAGGATAACTCTGATAATAGTTGGGAATCATATGCTTCATCTCCGTCTCGTCATTACAATCTTCCACCGCATGCTCACAAAAAGATCAATTGAAAACCGCCTTAATCATTGGCTACCCACCCTCCCTCCCGACGACATTGGTCTCCTTGTACAACTTCTTCCTCTACTTAGGCCAAGGCCTAAGTATAGGGGGGACCGATGCCATTTGTATATACCATTTCCCTCATCACACTCCTTCTCATGATCGTTCCATTTCCACCCTTCTCCTATACATAGGCTGACCAGAGCCTAAGTATAGGGGGAACTAATGACCATTTGTATATACTCTCTTCATCCACATACCTCGACTGCCTCATTCTTTCGATCTTCTTCTATACTTAAATTATTCACAGCCTAAGTATAGGGGGCGGATAGGTGCATCTTGTTCTTTTTCTTTTTCTTTTCCTTTTTTCACTCTCTTACGCTTAGCCTGAGTTATGTCTTCTGTACGCTTCTTGTGCTCTGAGGACACATCACTCGCTAAGTATAGGGGGTTGTATATATACTTCATATATATTTTACCCATATCTCGTACTTCCACGTAAGTCTATATGTATTTACGGGGTGGGTAATTAATTTGAAAAAAAAATAAAAAAACAAAAGAAAAAAAGAGCTTTGCTACTAACTGTGTCCAACTCAATTTTTTTGAAAAAATGGCTTCTTATTCATTTTTGCATTAAAAAAACCAAAAAAATCCCTTGCAAAACAAATCACAAAAAAATGTGTCTACATTTCACACACCCGCACATCATCCAACATCGCATTCATTAGCATATGTGAAAATTCATTGGGTTCTGAACCAAGATATGAGCAGAAATTGAGAGTGATTTGGACTTGACCTTAATCCACCTAATTTTCAGAGGAATTTCACCGAGAAATAGTATTTTAGAAACTTCATGTCCTTGACTTAATTCTTTGAGTTCCACATGACAATGTGCAGCGTTTGACTCTATGTGTCTAACCTGGTCTCTTCATTCTGGGTACAACTCTGGAATAAGATATTAATTTGTACTCTCGCACTATGCACTTAGCTCAACTCAGACGGGATGTTGGAAGGCTGTGTGAGTTTCTTTTCTGGTAGCGTGGAAATCTAAAGACCGGAGTACGGGTTGAAATAAAGCTTCGGAAAAGGGATGGACGGCTGGGAACAATTTTTTCTAAGACCCCAAAACATGTACGGAAAAAAAAGATTCTTTATCAATAGGGGCATAACAAGATCCAAGCAGAACCACCAAAAATTCCAAATACAGAGAAGCCACTACCAAATAAATATCTGACCAAAAAGGTCCAAGCTTCAAGAAAACCTGCAGATCTTGGTGGAGACTCGGCTACACTGGCCAGCTTCACAAGGAGAGGTGACTACACTAGACACCCTCCAATTCTTTTCTCCTTTTTCTAACTTCTCCCCCAATTCGATTGTGAACATAGCACGACAGACCTTAGAAGGAAATACCTGACTCCCCGAGGATGAGTTGCTGGAGAGGAGGTTTATATGGTAGTCCGGCATTCTGGATGGGAAGAGCTAAAACCTTTCACACACATGAGTTGATTGTTCAATGTTCATAGGGTATGCTTTGGGAAGATGATTGATCTAAGATGACTTCTGAGCCGAAACTGTGACAATGATGTGTAGAACTTGAAGGTTGTTGATTTTAAAATTCTAAGTCTCACAGAAGTTCCGCCACACTAATAATCGAAAAGTCAATTTTAGTTTCATTTTCACCTTCAGTTCATGGTCTTGGTATGGAACCCAATCTCATTCACCTCATGGCATTTCTTTTTTGATGCTCAGGGACGAGCATGGTTTAAGTATAGGGAGATGATGAATCTCGGATTCATCACTCTAAATCTCATTAATTAATCTCAAAATTTTCAAAATCAACAGCATTTCTGCATCTATTCAGCATAATTAGCATTCATGCATGTGTTTAATAAGAATTGCATTTTAACACGAATTTCTGCACAAAATAAGAAGCCAAAAATCCAACCAAAATTGACCTATAAATAGCCTAACTTCCCTGATTTTTAACTAATTCATGTTAACTACGATCGACCCAAAACCACTCCACTGTGTACATATCACTAACAAGGATAAATGAAAAATACAAAAAAAATAACTAACCCAAATAAGTGGACCAAAAAACCAAACCCTAGTTTCAGGATTTTCGGACTAAAACCCTCATATCTTACCCATCAAGTGTCCATTTTTATTCTACTCACTTTTGAATGTACATGCAATTACCTTCAAAACAAGACCATGTTCAACTGAATCGAAGCTCATATGTGAAAGTTGGGTTTTAGGCCTCTTTTGTACATTTTGAATTTTAGCTGATTTTGACTTGTTATTTTTATGTATATAATTAACCTATTTTAGTTTATTTCTTGTTCATTTGCCTTCTTTGATAAAAGTTTTATTAAAATGCGCAAAAATCCAAATCCAATATGAGCTTGAAATCAAAGAAACAAATCGAGTCCGAGTCTCCACTAACTGTCTGTACAAAATGGGTATTTTTCGTGTTTTATTTTATTTCTTCTTTTTCTTAATTAATAAAAATCCAAAAAAATAGATTAATGTGTAAATATTTATCTTTGATTTTACCATATTTTTCCAGATTTTTATCTGGTTTAAAAATAACAAAAAAGTTATAAAACCCCAAAAATCAAGGTGAGATACCCCAAAAATATCACTTTGTGTAGTTGATTGATTTTGATTTTGATGTCTTCATGAAAGTTATAGATCTCATCAAGACGAGCACTTTTTGTGAAGAAACCTTTTAGATTCGAGGCCGTTTACTATTTATTTTGGATTTTTTTAGAATTTATTTTTTGAATTTCGTGGTGCTGACTCCAAATACTCAGAATTCGATTAGAATAATTTACATGATTTCAAATACTAAGGATATGATAATTTAACTGATTTCAAATACTAAGGATATGATAATTTAACGAGGTAACTAAGGGAAAAGAATATACAACCGAAAGAACAAAAGGAAAAAGAAAAACAAAATCATCGAAATCACTCGGTCCCCCCTATACTTAGAATAAGGCATCCTAAGTATAAAAAAAGAGTGTAGCCAAAATTAGGGACCAATGATTAGAGTAGAAGAAAGGATATACAAAAGGAAAGTAAAAAGAACAAAAATAAAAAACGAGAATCAGCGGGCAATTGGTCCCCCCTATACTTAGGACCTGGTATCCTGAACAACAAAAAAAAGGCACAATTGTGATCTACAGAGAATATACAGGTGTGCCAGAAATTCAAATGGCTTCACATGTCTATGTACAGAATGAGATGAAGTGGAAGAGTAGTCATGCATCATGTACAAAGTAGATCACTTCAACCTGGATCATACTGAATCTTCTACTTTTTATTTGTGTACCGATCCCTTGCTGAACAAGTAGAGTTGCCTTTGTAAGTGAACTCTGTATGTGGCATAGCTCTCTTTTCTGAAGTATGCGTCTCTGGAGTCGGACTACATAAGGTGTTTATATGTGTAACCAATACATCATCCGACTCTTGATGTTGAATAGATTGAATGATCTGCGGTATATAATCAACTGACTCTTGTGCTGGAATATGTGTACTCTCAATCTGCGGCACTGAGATGTCTATTGCTACTAACTGCTCATCTGGATCTGATGTAAGCTCTGTATCTGTATATGAACAATCACTAATAGAACTAGGTACCATGTCTTCTACCCTATCCTCATGTAGGATATTGTGGGTATCAAAACAAATGCTCTCAAGATCAAGAGACCGTGTCTCATCTATGTTTTGACAATCCTCTACAAGACTGGAGTCTTCTGAAGTAAATGACAAAACCAATCTAGGACTGCTACATTCTCTCTCCATCTCAATATGTATCTCTCCACTGTCTATGTAGAATGATACTCTCCCAGCATCATAGCCAAAGAGCGCTCATGCTGTCTGTAAGAATGGTCTCCCGATATTGATTGGAGCAAGATGTATTGTGCCGGGCACGTCATGTCTAGGACAGTAAAGTCCAGTGGAAACTGCAAGCCATGAACGGTTACGATAATGTTCCTCAGCACACCTCCAGGTCTCTTCACAAATCGATCTGCAAACTGAAGTATCTCTCGTGATTTGTAGAGAGGACCTAGCTTGATCTTATCAAGCAAAGAGGGTGGAAGTAAATTGATCGAGGAACCATTATCTAAGAGAGTATGATGAAATGCGGCATCTTCAATCTGACATGTGACATAGTGAACTCCAGAATCTTTCTTCTTCTTTGGTACCTTGTTCTGAGTAGCACACGAAGTTGCCTTGGTCAATACATGTTTCTCAAGTTGTGATCTCTTTTTCCTACGTGGCGTGCATCTGTTCCTCAACTGATTCTTGAGCGTAGGAAAATGATCCAAGGCATCGTGAAGGGGAATCTTCAAAAAGATGTGATATTTTAATAGATGCTCGGTCTCTAGAGTTACAACATTCTTTTTGGATTTTTTATTTTCTTTTCCATACAAAGCCTCGGGAAAAGGAACAATTTCCTCGAATAAAATCCTCTTTTTATTGCAATCGGGATCAGCTTGTACATCGAGAGTGTCAAATTATGTACAAATCTCTCTAAAACAGGAAAGGACACATCAGCTTCGGGCGTGTCTTCATGGCATACCATGGTGTCATCGTCTGATTCTCCTAAGTCCATATCGATTGTCTTGACATCGCTCCCTTCTCCCTGATCATTGAGTGGTTGATCCCTATCATCGTTGCGATTCTCCTCCTCATCTTATGTACATGGTCTAGCTCTTGCTCCTCTCTTTGTGCCATCTCCTCCTCCCGATCAGGTTCTTGTGGCGATCTACGGCTCCTGAGACGAATGAAGTTAAATAAAAATTCAGGAAAAGAGATCATACATGTCATGCTGTCTACCTGGTCTGGGTGCCTCCTTTTGTTGTTCGGGTTCATCTGAGGTTGTGCGGGAAGAGTGGTCTTGGGTGTGGTTAACTCATCTAGACGAATGGTGTTAACCCACTCCATTTTTGTCTTGTGCGCAATCCTGGACGTGCTCAGCATGTCCATGATCTGATTCAGTGTCAGGGCTTGCGAAGATATTTCTGTTTCGGTGTGATATCCCTGGCTCTTGACTCTTTCTTTCCTCTACATTTGTTGTTGCGTAGCATACTGCTGAGGAGATCTCTGTGGTTATATGGAGACTACTGCTGCTGCTGATAATAATTCAGCTATGATTGCGAAGCTGGATGATGAACAGAATGTGGTCTCTGAAAAATGTTCTAGTGAGATTGTTGCTGCTGTGTGTAGTGCTGTCGGTGCTGATAATGCTGATGTCCATGTCGCGGATAATGTTGCGGCTGTTGTTGGTGATGTATGCTTTGAGAGGAAAACTGTGAACGAGGTTGAATCGGAGTGTACTGTTGAGCACGAAATTCGAGGATGGAAATTAATTGATGAATAGGTCGTCAATCATCGTTGCTTTTATCCCCAAAACCCGCGTCAACAAAAAATATTTTTTTAAAATTTTTGCTACTTATTAACCTGTATAGCACACAGGGTCGAACTCAGGGAGGCTACAATTCCCAGGGTTATTCAATTAATCAGAAACTAATTAAAAGAAAACAGGAATCTCAAAGGACAACTATCCTTGGTTTTTGTGATTTTTTATCTTTTTAATTTTTTAATTTTTTATTTCTAGTTTTTTTTGTATTTCATGATTTTTCAAATTTTTAGTGATTTTGATTTTACAATTTTTAATTTCAAATAATGCGAAGCAATAGGAACAAGATCAAGAATATACACACACCACCTTTTTTTTGCATTTTTTCAATTAATCAAAGATACTCAGAAAAATCCAAAGAAAATATTTTTGGGTTTTTAAAGTTTTAGAAAATGTTTTTGAGAATTTTTGTAGTTTTTTCGGATGTTTTTTGTATTTTTCTAAAAATCAAATAATGAGAAAACAAGAAAATGTGCACAGCCTGGATTAATTTGCAATTTAAAAATCTTTTAGATATCCAAAACTCCTAGAAATTATTTTTAAGACAAACTAGAGGCAAATATCTACAAATAGAACTAAAATCACAATTTTTGTATTTTTGGAGAATCTTTTATGATTTTTAGAAGATTTTTGATGTTTTTCAATTTTTTTTGGTTTTTATAAATAATTAAAGCGTGAAAATTGGTCAAAAATTAAAAGATAATGAAATACAACTACTCTAATTTTTTGGAATTTTTGGAATAATATTCGAATTTTTATGAATTTTTGAATTTCAAGCAAGATAAAAATGACATGTTTTTTATTTTTTAAAATAATAAATGAAGACAAAATGCAATGAATTTTTTATGCTAAAAAGATATGCAACATCAAGAATATAGCATAATTTTCTCAAATTTTTTTTGGACTAATAAAAACATTTATTTCATTCAAAAGACAAAGCAAATTATTGTTCAGCAGTTCAGGACTAAAATGGTAAATACTGCAAAAGTTTTGGACTGAAATGTAAAGGTTCATTGTTTTGCCTCAAATAAATAATAAAAATAAATCACTAGATGGGAAACACAATTTTACCAATATAACATGTGCATGTCATTGTGCTTGAGGAGGCGGGGATGTTTCTGCAAATCTGAATACCTCCGGGGGCTTTGATGTAAATCTGAGAACTCTAGAGGCTATATGTGTAATTTCGCAATAAAATAATAAACCCTAAGAGAGGTTTTTCTTCTTTCGATCACAAGGGAAGCACTTGGGACGCCGCCGCCTCCACCCTCTTCTCTTCCTTCCGCACGCAGGGTGGCGCGAGGGAGGCGGCGAGTTGGGGCGGCGCGCGCAGTCGGGAGGAGCTTCGGGCGGAGCGCAAGCGGCTGGGAGATCGGCGTCGAAGGAGGGGGAGGTGCGGGTGGCGCGGGCCGCGCGCTGGAGAGAAGCAGGACGAGGAGGCGCGTCGGCGAGGAAGGAGCGGTCTACAGGCGGTGGAGGTGCGGCGGGATGTCGCGCACGGGCGATCGATGATGGAGCTGCGGCTAGTGGCGGCTTAGGCAACCACCGCCGCTCAAGGAGGTCGCGGGCGTGCGGCCCGCTGGCGGGGTCGACGCACGGGCCGCCTTTGGGCGGAGGGGCAGCTGATAGAGGGGCACAGGACAATCAGATGCGGGGGAGGCGCGCTGGGGCGCGGCTCTACCGCCCGTGGGGGCGGCGATGGAGGAGGCCGCGGGGGGTGACGACCCTGCTGCCTGTAGTTTTTTTTTATTTTTTTATTTTGTTTTCATTAATTGTAAATAATGAATAAAGAAATAAGAGATTTTTTATTTTTTTGTAAATCTGAAAATAAGAAAAGAAAATAGGAAATGAATTTTTTTTGTTTCCTTTTTTTTAATATTCCTGCAAAACAGAAGTTAGAGATAAAAAAAGAAGCAATTTTTTATCCTGGAAAACAAACGTTAGCAGAACGGAAATAATTTTTTTATAAAATTTTATTTATTTACATTCGAAAAATGAACGAGGATTCCGTAGGAAATGAAAGAGTCGGATCCGATCTCCGACCACCGTACGTGGGCCGAAGATGAGAGATCGTGGGAGATAGAAATCGAAGGCGGAGAGATTGAGAAAGTGAGATGAAAAATCGAGTCGGTGGCAGATGAAATCGAGATGGAGATCTTAAGATCTAGAAGAACAAAATGACGATAAAAAATGCGACAAAATAAAAAGCGATTAAACTAATATAAAATGTGAAGAAAAATTTGGGATCTCACCTTAGAAGTGGAAAATGGACCGTGATCGCCTCGACAAGGTCGACTCGTTGTCACCGGACTGCTGGAGGCTAGGCAACTTCGTCGACTAAATTTCTCTCGGAGACCGGGCTCCTCTCTCTAAAGAATTGATCCAGTTGGAATAAGGGAGAAGGAGCCATATAAATGAGAAAGAGATGAAATTTGAATTTTTGAATTTTTATTGGATAAAAGGAGATGAAAATAGAAGTGAAATTTTGAAAAAGAGAATTGAAAATTAAAAATGAATTTTTGAAAAAGAGAGATTAAAAATAAAATGAATTTTTGAATTTTTTTGGTGGAAGGGAGATGAGATTTGAAATGAAGATAAAAGAGAATTAAAACTAATTACAAAATTATCGAATTTTTTGAATTTTCGTCACTTTATTTAATGAATTAAAAAATGTTATTTCTTTATTTTTTTATGAAGTTTAATTAAAATAGCAACTATATACATATAATACTTACATATGTGACACTATATACAAGGTTTAACGACGAATTAGCCCCTTTTTTGTTTTTAAAGAATTTTATTTTTTTATTTTTATTTTTATTTTAAGAAATTAGTGGATTAATTTACAAATAAATACAAATACAATATGCTCAAAAATACATGGGAAATTGCACAAACCACCCCAGAAAATCGACTTTTCAACCGTAACTCCAAAAATTATGAAAATACAGCCATTTTAAAGATATTTTTAATTCGAGTTCAATGGAAGTGAGATTGATTCAATTCCAACTCATAGGAGTTGGAATTGGTCTTTCAATTAGTGCTTAGTGGTTTTTTCCAAGTGTGGCTACTTTTATTCTGTACATGATTTAATTGTGCAATCAATTTTAGTACTTAGAACACATTTTTATTTACAGCGTTGGTTTGAATGTTATTTGATTTGAGATCAATTAAGGTACAAATAAATTAGTGTCAGTTTTATACAGATATATACAAATAAATGAGAACACTTTTTTTTGGATTTTCTGGTTAAGGACCTTATCTCCCCCTACTTTATTCATGGTCGATCAGGTCAAGTCTTGATCTTCTCTCGGGGTTCAGGTCAGCCTGTATACAATCTTCATTTTTTTGTTTTCTTATTTTTTTTGTTTTCTTTATTTTTCCTTTCTTTCTTTATTTATTTATTTTAGGTTAAAATTAGTCAGAAATGTACCATATTACATAGATGCAAGTTAGTAATAATATGAAGTTAGCGTTATATGCAGGTGTTTTATAAGAGATTTTAAGCTAAAATAAATGAATAAAGATGACGAATCGCAGATTCATCATCCCCCTATGCTTTACCTTTGCTAGTCCCTTAGCAAACACTTATTTGAAAGAATAAGTGAAGAAAAAGAAAAAGAAAAAGAAAGGGAAAAGAAAGAATGACAACATTGAGTATTAAACTTATCTTCATAAAATTGTAGTTTGGAGCTCTGTCGGGCCTTTGGATTATTAGTGTGTCGGAACTTCTGTGAGACTTAGAATTTTAAACGACAGCCTTCAAGTTTAAGCCTTCAAGTTTAACACATCATTGTCACAGTTTTGGCTCAGAAGTCATCTTAGATCGATCCTCTTCCCAAAGCACATTCTATGAACATTGAACAATCGACTCATGTGTGTGAAATGTTTTAGCTCTTCCCACCCAGAATGTCGGACTACCATGCAAATCTCCTCTCCAATAACTCGTCCTCGGGAGTCAGGTATTTCCTTCTAAGGTCTGTCGCGCTGTGTTCACAATTGAATTGGGGGAGAAGATAGAAGAAGGAGAAAAGAACTGGAGGGTGGCCAGTGTAGTCACCTCTCCTTGTGGAGCTGGCCAGTGTAGCCGAGTCTCCACCAAGATCTGCAGGTTTCTTGAAGCTTGGACCTTTTTGGTCAGATATTTATTTGGTAGTGGCTTCTTTGTATTTGGATTTTTGGTGGTTCTGCTTGGATCTTGTTGTGCCCCTACGGATATAAAATCTTTTATTTCCGTACATTTTTTTGAGGTCTTAGAAAAAAATGTGTCCAGCCGTCCATCCTTTTCCGAAGCTTTATTTCAACCCGTACTCCCGGTCTTTAGATTTCCACGCTACCAGAAAGAAACTCACACAGTCTTCCACATCCCATCTGAGTTGAGCTAAGTGCATAGTGCGAGAGTACAAATTGATTCCCTATTCCAGAGATATACCCAGAATGAAGAGACCAGGTTAGACACTAAGAGTCAAACGCTGCACATTGTCATGTGGGAACTCAAAGAATTAAGTCAAGGACCTGAAGCTTCTAAAATCCTATTTCTAGGTGAAGTTCCTCTGAGAATTAGGTGGATTAAGGTCCAACTAAGCTCCATTCTTTAATTTTATTACAGACATAGGTGAAATGTCAATACTATCCCGAAAATGCACATGCAAATGCAAAATATAAACTATGTAGAGAGGGTTTTTTGGGAAAATGAATGATGCACATGTGAAAAGAAATTTTTTTTATCATTTTCTAATTTTGAATTTTCTTTTTATGAATTTTTTTTGGAGGAAAAAATTACAGATGTGAAAGAAAGTTTTTTTTTGAATTTTGCAAATTTTTATAGATTTTTGGTTTTGTAGTTTTTTTTAAGGAAAGGGTTAGTAAAATATAACAAGTATATACAAGATTTTTTTGGTGTTTTTGTTTTTGTTTTTTTTGTGTTTTTTTTTGTTTTTTTATTTTTTTTTTTTTACGCACAAGGATTTTACAAACTATACACATAACCCTCCAAATAAATGAATTAAAAGTACGAGTTATGTCTAAAGTATATATACAATATATACGACACCCCCCTATACTTGGCTCGAACTATGTCCTCATAGTGATCAGAGAGCGAACAAGGAAGACATAACTCGTGCTAAGAATAGAAAGTGAAAAGAAAAGATAAAAAGAAGAGATGATGGCGATCCCCCCTATACTTAGGATCAAGTAATCCTAAGTATAGTAGAGTGTACAAAAGGGGAAAACCGATGATGAGAATGTACAGACTCAAAAATAAAAAGACACGATATGAACAACAATCACCCCCTATACTTAGGGTAGAGTATCCCTAAGTATAGGCAACAACAACAAGAGTGATGAAAAGGACAAATATGAACAACACAGATCGTTCACCCCCCCTATACTTAGGATAAAGCACATCCTAGGTATAGCATATATACACACACGGAAAAGGGGTGAATGATAAAACGTGAGAAGAAAGAGTAAAATGAAAGGATATACAAGAGAGTGGATGTACAAAGGTTAAGAAGGTCGAAAGCGAACCTTCTTGTGGGACCGCTGAGGTATGGATTTGACAAGGTGTAGGTCGATATTGGGATCATCATTAGATATAAACTGAGTAAAATCGACCAAGAATGTATCCTCAGCAGTTTCAGATTGTGCAGGCCTAAACCGGTTATTGGAAGTAGTATGGTCAAATCTGGCCTGGGAAGTCTCGCAAACATCAAAGTAAATTGGCTCGAAATCAATATCAGAAAAAGTAGGATCAATTTCTGCCAGGCGAGCCTCTACCGGATCATCATCTTTATCAAAAGGCCAAATTCTTTTATAAAAGCAATCAAATCAAATTGGGCATGATCGGTCTCATCTGAATCATGGTGAATAGGAACGAACTCATCAGTGGAAGTATTCGAATCATGTCCGTCCTGTCTAGTCTCAGAATCTGCCTTCCGCTCTAGAGTGTTTATCGTGTAATCCCACGGATGTCATCAATGCATCGCCACATACCAGAAGAGGGAACTCCAAGGTCTTTTATGCTTTCCGAGTCCTCCTCCTTGAAGAGGAATTCTTGGGTCTCAGTATCATCCATCATATAGCAAAAATCTCTGGTAGTATCATCATGATCAAAAGTCCTTGGGGTTGTCTAACACGGGTGGGCTCTCATGGGGATGCGGGTTTCTGGACGGTAATGGGTGTAGTGATTAACACATCGCTCCCTACCATCAGAACGAAGCGAATCTCTCCTGAACCATAGTCAATAACGGCTCCCGCAGAGGCGAGGAAAGGCCGTCCCAGGATGATTGGAGGGTGCTCCACAGGGTGGAGGTCTCCATGGGCATTACAACAAAATCCGAAGTAAAATTCAGGCCCTGAATAAAAATGACAGCATTTTCTAGAATAACCTTCAGCCTCTTGATAGATCCATCAGCAAATTGAACTATCATCCTGTTTTCTTAAGAGGTCCAAGATGAAAAGACTATACCATAGAGAAGGGTATTACATTGATTGACGAACCGTCGTCAAGGAGAGTGTTATCACAAGAATAGTCAGATATGGAGCAACTCACAAGAGGTGTGGTCGTATTGCCTTTCTTAAAATATGGACGATGAGAGATGGCGTAGGCAGTGGCCATGGTCAAGATGTGACGCTCAGATCTTCTCCTTTGCTTTTCTTCTTGTGTTGAGGAGTAGATATATCTGTCATGGTCTGTTGAAGTGGGGCTTTAATGATCTCATGAAGGGTGGCCACCACCTCGGGTTTAGTCAACATTTTTTTGAATTTTGAGCCTCATCCATACAAGGGAGTAGGTCGGAATCAGCATTTACACGAGGATTGTCAAGAGCAGTCTGTACAGTAGCATCCCTTGGGGTCAAGGTTGGGACATGGCTGTGTGGGTAAATGATCGGTCATTTGGGTCCCTGTCCTCACAAAATGAATCAAAATGTGTCTCCCAGAATCTTTTTAGATTTTTAAAAATTTTCTCATTTTTTGTATTTTGGGCGATTGCAATCTCTCATGATTATCCTCAAATGAATCCATATCCTCAAAAAGTGGAGCAGCGTTCTGGCTCGTATTTATGTTAAAGAGATTGTTAATCCTCGAATTCATATGCTCCACCATCTGGTTCAGTGTCTCAAGTGTGGAAATCATGAAAGGTGACTCCAAAATCTCAGGACCGGGTGGGCTGAATGAGGGTGGGTGAAAATCAAAGTCCTCCACTTCCTGAAATAATGGGTTAGGCGGATATGCACAAAAATCAGGAGAAAAAGTCCTCCTGGAAAAAGGAAGGTGGATCGTCTGGAGGAGTACGAGGTATCTGCGAAGATCGGATTAAAATAACTCCAGTCGGCCATCTTCGAAAGAAAAGATGAGAGAGCACGAGGGTCAAGCCAAAAGATATGGAGAAAAAGGTGCAAATGCACAGAAGGATCTGGTATGCACACAAGCAATCAAACACAATACAAACCTCAATTCACCAACTCAACGCAATGTGAAGACCGTGAAGGTTCGATCTCTTAATCTTGTCTATTTTAGAGTTAGGTGATAATCACAAAGTTGTACAAACACTTAGGCTTAATTATGGATTTGGGCACTAACCTTAGTGTGTACGCGAGCACGTTAAAACGAATACAATGAGGGGGTTACTCTCCCCAACAATGATTTTCCTTGTGTTTTTTAGGGTCGAGTTTTCTTTAGCAGTCCCAAATTTTAGACAGTTATCACTTGGTTTAAGTATATTCAACGAATCGTCTATCGAGTGTCCAATTTCCTTTTAATTTTATGTGAGTGAAAACAAGGAAGGAGATCGGAAATGCCAATGCGCGATTAAAAACGATGATGCATGCAGGGTTAGAGGTGCGTACCTTGTCGCCAGCACTCTACATGCAAGTGATCCGCGCAGAATTTAAATACAGAAAATAAACTAACCTATATCATGCAAGTGAACCGTCCTTGATGATAACTTCTATTTAACGGGCAAGAACAAGTTAATTTGACTAAGTCCAAATTACGTTCTACTCTATAGCACAGAAATTTCTTATTTAAGATGTTTAGACCTAATTAATTACTTGGCTCAAGCAAATTAATTAAAGCAATCAAGGGGTAGCTCACGAAATCTGCGGGAAATAAAGAAAAATAAAGGCGATGAAAACAAAATCGGTGAGGTCCCCCAAGTGCACCGGCACTTGGCGAAACAGACGCCCGCAACAAATGAATGTCCTGTTACAAAGTTCAAATGGAAAAGAAACTCTCTCTCTCTCTTTTCTTTTTTTCTTCTCCTCTCACTTCTTCTTCTCCTCTTCTCATGCTATCCTGTGCTTGGTGAAGAATCAAGCCGCCTCCACGTCGCTTGGATGCTTCGGCTCTCCTAGATCGCCTCCTTCGCTCCACGGTCCCTCGCAAGAAAAAGAAAAGAAAATGTGTAGAAAAACAATTATCAAATATGAGAAAAGAAAAAAAATGGATGCAGTGGATATAAACAATGAAGTGAATGGCAGAAATGTAAACAGATATTACAACCAAGAATAGCAAGTCAAAAGAAAAACCTAACTACTCTCCGTCGGGCCTCCCCGGCAACGGCGCCATTTTGTTGAGACATTTTACTAGGGACTGAAAATTTATTGGTAAAAATGTTGTCAATCGGTCGTTGCTTTTTTCCCCAAAGCCCGCATCAACAAAAAATATTTTTTTTTAATTATTGCTACTTATTAACCTGTATAGCGGACAGGGTCGAACTCAAGGAGGCTACGATTCTCGAGGGTTATTCATTAATCAGAAACTAATTAAAAGAAAATAGGAATCTCAAAGGACAACTATCCTTGGTTTTTGTGATTTTTTATCTTTTTAATTTTTAAATTTTTTATTTCTAATTTTTTTGTATTTATTTTCAAATTTTAGTGATTTTGATTTTGCAATTTTTTTAAATTTCAAAATAATGCGAAGCATAGGAACAAGATCAAGAATATACACACACCAACCTTTTTTGCATTTTTTCAATTAATCAAAGATACTCAGAAAAATCCAAAGAAAATATTTTTGGGTTTTAAAAGTTTTAAAAATGTTTTTGAGAATTTTTGTAGACTTTTCGGATGTTTTTGTATTTTCTAAAGTCAAACAGTTTGAAACAAGAAAATGTGCACAGCCTGGAGTAATTTGCAATTTAAAAATCTCTTAGAAAATCCAAAACTCCTGGAAATTATTTTTAAGACAAACTATAGACAAATATCTACAAATAGGAACTAAAATCACATTTTTTGTATTTTTGTAGAATTTTTATGATTTTTAGAAGATTTTTGATGTTTTTTAATTTTTTTAGTTTTTATAAATAATTAAAGCGTGAAAATTAGTCAGAAATTAAAAGACAATGAAATACAACTACTCTAATTTTTTTGGAATTTTTGCTATTTTTTATGAATTTTTGAATTCAAGCAAGATTAAAATGACATGTTTTTTATTTTTTAAAAATAATAAATGAAGACAAAATGCAATGAAATTTTATGCTAAAAAGATATGCACATCAAGAACATAGCATAATTTTCTCAAATATTTTTGGACTAATAAAAACATTTATTTCATTCAAAAGACAAAGCAAATTATTGTTCTGCAGTTCAGGAACTAAATGTAAATACTGCAAAAGTTTTGGACTGAAATCTAAAGGTTCAATGGTTTTGCCTCAAAATAAATAAATAAAAATAAATCACTAGATAGAAAGCACAATTTTACCAATATAACATGTGCATGTCATGTTCTTGAGGAGGCGGGGATGTTTCTGCAAATCTGAATACCTCCGGGGCTTTGATGTAAATTTGAGAACTCCAGAGGCTATATGTGTAATTTCACCAATAAAATAATAAACCTTAAGAGAGGGTTTTCTTCTTTCGATCACAAAGGGGAAGCACTTGGGACGCCGCCGCGCCTCCACCCTCTTCTCCTTCCGCACGTGGGGTGGCGCGAGGGAGGCGACGAGTTGGACGGCGCGCGCGGTCGGGAGGAGCTTCGGGCGGAGCACAAGCGGCTGGGGGATCGGCGTCGAAGGAGGGGGAGGTGCGGGCGGCACGGGCCGCTCGCTGGAGAGAAGCGGGACGAGGAGGCGCGTCGGCGGGGAAGGAGCGGTCTACAGGCGGTGGAGGTGCGGCGGATGTCACGCCGCGGGCAGTCGATGACGGAGCTGCGGCTATGGCGGCTTGGGCAACCATCGCCGCTCAAGGGAGGTCGCGGGTCGCGCGTCCCGCTGGCGGGGGCGACACACGGGCCGCCTTTGGGCGGAGGGGCAGCCGATGGAGGGGCGCATGACAATCCAGATGGCGGGGAGGCGCGCTGGGCGCGGCTCTACAGCCTGCGGGGGCGGCGATGGAGGATGGCGGCGGGGGGTAACGACCCCGCTGCCTGTAGTTTTTTTTTTATTTTTTTAATTATTTTTTTCTTTAATTGTAACAGTGAATATAGAAATAAGAATTTTTTAATTTTTTTGTAAATCCGAAAATAAGAAAAGAAAATAGGAAATGAAATTTTTTTTTGTTTTCTTTTTTTTAATATTCCTGCAAAACAGAAGTTAGAGATAAAAAAGAAGCAAATTTTTTTTATCCTGCAAAACAAACGTTAGCAGAATGGAAATAATTTTTTTATAAAATTTTTATTTATTTACATTCGAAAAATGAACGGGGATCCGTAGGAAATGAAAGAGTCAGATCCGATCTCCGGCCACCGTATATGGCCGGAGTTGAGAGATCGTGGGAGATAGAAATCGAAGGCGGAGAGATTGAGAAAGTGAGTTGAAAAAATCGAGTCGGTGGCAGATGAAATCGAGATGGAGATTCTTAAGATCTAGAAGAACAAAATGACGATAAAAAATGCGACAAAATAAAAGCGATTAAACTAAGATAAAATGTGAAGAAAAATTTGATCTCACCTTTGGAGTGGAAAATGGACCGTGATCGCTCGACAAGGCCGACTCGCTGTCACCGGACGTCTTGGAGGCTAGGCAACTTCCTCGACTAAATTTCTCTCGGAGACCGGGCTCCTCTCTCTAAAGATTGATCCAGTTGGAATGAGGGAGAAGAAGCCATATAAGATGAAATTTGAATTTTTGAATTTTTATTGGATAAAGGGAGATGAAAATAGAAGTGAAATTTTGAAAAAGAGATTGAAAATTAAAATGAATTTTTGAAAAAGAGAGATGAAAAATAAAATGAATTTTTGAATTTTTTTTGGTGGAAGGAGATGAAATTTGAAATGAAGATAAAAGAGAATTAAAACTAATTACAAAAATTATCTAATTTTTTTGAATTTTCGTCACTTATTTAATTTGAATTAAAAAAATGTTATTTTTTTATTTTATTATGAAGTTTAATTAAAAATAGCAACTATATACATATTAATACTTACATATGTGACACTATATACAAGGTTAAACGACGAATTAGCCCCTTTTTTGTTTTTAAAGAATTTTAATTTTTTTATTTTTATTTTTATTTTAAGAAATCAGTGGGATTAATTTACAAATAAATACAAAAATAATATGCTTAAAAATACATGGGAAAAATGCACAAACCACCCCGGAAAATCGACTTTTCAACCGTAACTCCAAAAATTATGAAAATACAGCCATTTTAAAGATAATTTAATTTCGAGTTCAGTGGAAGTAAGATTGATTCAATTTGAGCTCATATGGAGTTGGAATTGGTTTTTCAATTAGTGCTTAGTGGTTTTTTTCCAAGTGTGGCTACTTTTATTCTGTACATGATTTAATTGTGCAATCAATTTTTAGTACTTAGAACACATTTTTATTTACAATTTTGGTTTTGAATGTTATTTGATTTGAGATCAATTAAGGGTACAAATAAATTAGTGTCAGTTTTATACAGATATATACAAAATAAATGAGAACACTTTTTTTTGGATTTTCTGGTTAAGGACCCTATCTCCCCCTACTTTATTCATGGTCGATCAGGTCAAGTCTTGACCTTCTCTCGAGGTTCGGGTCAGCCTGTATACAGTCTTCCTTTTTTGTTTTCTTTATTTATTTTTTTTGTTTTCTTTATTTTTCCTTTCTTTCTTTATTTATTTATTTTAGGTTAAAATTAGTCAGAAATGTACCATATTTACACAGATGCAAGTTAGTAAGAATATGAAGTTAGCATTATATGTAGGTGTTTTATAAGGGATTTTAAGCTAAAATAAATGAATAAAGATGACGAATCACAGATTCATCATATACCATATTCTGTTGATCTCAAGAGTGGCTTGAGGCTCAACATCAATGTCTATAGGGTTGATGATATGGCTGGAATTGGCATGAGTCTGATCCACATGCCAATCAATCTGTGAAGTCTCTGGCTCGCTCTGGGATGAAGTGGATCTGTCGGGTGGAGGAGCAGGTAAAGATCTCCGAGAAGGTTGTGTAGTCGAAGAAGCTTGAGCCTACTGATACTGAAGTTGTAGGTCGGTCACCTACTTGTTCAGATCGCTTAGCTACTGAGGTAGTGATGAGAGTTTCTCCAACTTTCGCAATGGCTGCAGTTCCTGAACTTGCTTCTGAATCACATCTACTAACATTAACTTCTCACTGGTATATCCCATGTTGGTATTGGATTCAGAGTATGAAAGGTTTGCCACCTTATGATGCTCTTAGTGAAGCGATGGCTCCGAGGCCTTCTAGATGCCCGAGTAGAGTGACGACTCTCGAGTTCTCTACCATCCCCTCGAAGATGGACCAGACAGACTTCGCATCCCGATTCAAATAAGTGTCGCCACATGCGGCACTCTCCAGCCCATGTATATCTGGTTGGAGTCCTCCAAAATAGTCCTACATTGGCTTCTTCAATGGTATCTTATGATGAGGACATCTCTCAGGAGATCCTTGAAGTCGATCCCACACCTCGTGGAATGATTCGTTCGGCAACTGAGTGAAGTTGGAGATCTGACTCCTCATCATGTCTATCCATCCAAGAGAAAAACTTTACGCAGGAAGTACAGGCCGTTCCATGTTGATATCTCCCTCCCCAAATGACTGAGCTAGTAAAGCACCTTATCTGCTATGGCGAAGGGGAAGTCTTTGAGGCGACCGACCTCCTACATAACTCCAGGGTAATTAGTCATACCACATTCATCTCAACTATTGCAAAAAGGTAAACGAATCCTTTGTGGCATTCCCGTAAACTTGGGAAGCAATGGGATGCAGAGGTGTAACTCGTATGGCCCTTGATTTAGTGGTAAGATAATCCAATGATGTAAAGTTCTAGCGCGCGGGTCATACTCAACTCTGAGTGTCGCAGGAACCACGGCAGGCGGCAGTGGGTTCCCAGCTCCTACTCCTGAGCACAGCGTTCTCGCTCGCAGCTCATTCTGAACTGACTGTCTTGCATCTGGAAGTTCATCTGAATGTAAAGTGTCCAGAATCCTGACGGTGATAGCTGCGACTGGAGCCGGTTCTTCCATCAGTGTGTGGTTCCTCAGCTGGTTGCTCTCTACTGGTCCCTTCCAGCGAGCCATCTGTGCTCAAATCTGGTGGGAAGGAAAACTTTGCATAAGAACGGTGGAAAAATAGTAAGGAGAAAGGCGAAGATAAAGTGAGGGGCGTGCTACCTCTAGTATGGGGTGGGAGGCGAGGTGAGCTGGTCTGACGCACCTCGGGAGCTGATGGGACCACCTCGGAAGTGGGGTAAAGAGGGGTGGTTGAGGTCGGAGGGTTAGGATGCATGAGCTCATGGGTCTGAGCGAAATATCGAGATCTGCTGAGTAAGTGCTAATGGATGTTGCTTGAGAGCATGTGTCAATTCAAGAGAATGGGAAAGGCATATAAGACGGGGTAACGCATGCCTCACAAGCAAACACAAAGCAAACCCTGAATTCACTAACAGATCTAAGATGACCGTAAGAGTTTGATCATTTTTCTTGTTGTTTTTTGGGTTATTTTAGCATACAATACTTTCGCAAATTAACGTGAGCTCATAGGTGCCCGATGTTTTTCTGAATCTCGAGTCCTTACAGAAAATTGCTTATTCTCAACCACTATGGGAGTAAGTACGGACCATTTCTAGCTACCTGTGTTACTTGAGGACGGGCTAATACAGTGTCTCTAGACCTCCCACTCTGCTAAATAAACTCAGACCATTACCGGCTACCCGAGAGTATCCACTGGAAGAACAACGGTTGGAGTATGACTAAGGAGTATTCCTAAGGAGACCCGAACTTTGGTTCTAGCCTTAAGTGTCGTCCCTCACTCAACAACATCTGGAAATGTACCTGCAGATGATGTGCGGGGATTGCTCTCCCAAGCAAATGATCCTTTATGTGTCTTTTAAGGTCAGATTTTTAAGCAGTCCTGATTTTATTTTCAGTTATCTCTTTTTTGGATTTTTCAGACAAGCATCTAACGATTTTTTTATTTTTTTTTATTTACCTTAAAACATTCACCTAGGTCGTGAGTCCTAGAACTAACTACAAAGGCGCAAATAGAAAGAAAAAATCAAACTAGGAAACACCTAAGCAAGCACCTAGCCTCGTGAAAAATCGTGGAAAACCGACGATGCAAGAAAAACCGACCGCGGTGAGTGCCCTGCTCCCCTGAATGCACGGCACTCGATGAAGCAGACCCCCGTAAAAAAAGGAAGGGAGGTACAAGCTGGGATGCCCGAACCGGGGACCCTTCTAAGAAACAGAAAAAGGCAAGTCCCCTTAAATTTTTTTTACAAAAATATTACAAGAAAAGGAAAAGGCCTAACTATTTCTGCATCCTGCAACCGACTCGTGAGATAAGGGTTCAGTCTCTGCACTTTCAACTGCCTCAGTTTCCGAGGAAGCTGGCAGAACCTGTAGTCCTTGCATAAATTAGATAGAGAAAAATAAAAATGAAAGCAATAAAAAATCAAACAAAAAATCGAAAGAAATCAAAAAACATAAAAGTCGTAAAAATTGAAGAAAAACCGTAAAACAAAAATCAAAATGAAATAGAAAAAGAACTAAAATTTGTAAAACCAAGAATATCAGGAAATTTCGAAATTAAGTCAAAATCAAGGTAAAAATAACACCTCCCCAGCAATGGTGCCATTTTGATAATCGGGGTTTTGGCGAGCGGTTAAAGAAAGCTGTCAGTGTAGAGGAAACCGCTCGGGCCCGACACCTCGATTAATCAAACAAAAATCAATGAAATAGGAGAGAGGGAGTGAGAATGAGAAAAGGCGGCTTCTTCTCTCTCCTATATCGTCTACACTATATTATTTATCCAGATAAGGTGCCTGGGTCGACCTCGAGGAGGCAAAATATTTAAACGTCGGGTTTCAATATAAGAAGAAATCCCTAAAACTTCAATTTATTCTTGGTTTTACAACAAACTTCAAGAAAGACTAAAACTAACTCGATCTTGCAAAAATCAAATCAGGAAAATTAAGCGATGAAAATAACGAAAAGTTCATAGAAATGTAGATGGGGTAGTTGTAGAACTACCCTAAAATTCGGGGAGAAAATACAACAAAAATAAGGTTCTTTCCTCTACAACCCAGGGGCAGAAGTGTAATAGAACTATTAATGTTGATTACAATTGGGTCCTCAGCAGGGACTGATTTACAAAGAAAAGAACTTTTATTGCATTTAGATCCCTACGCATGGACCTAAATGTAATTTCTGGAAAATACTAGAGCAGAGTTAAATTATTGAAGCTCATTGGGTTTAATATGCAATTTATCCACCGTTTCGCTTTAGACGGCTCTGATTAGAAGGAATCCGACGATCTGCTCCGTCGATGATGGGCATGTGTCAGCCATCTGTACAGTCTGGAGTTCTTGATGTTCTTCCTTTGTTCTTCAGCAAATTGCATGGAGGTCGTCTTTCCCGAATTGTTCCCGTCAATTGGCAGAGATCTTGGGCCTTCGGCAAGGCCAAGAGGGAGACGCCTTCTCCCTCTGAGCTCACCTGTGGTGGATCTTCTCCAGAGGTGGCTGAAGGTGATGGTTGAGCGCCGATGAAGATGGTGGTTCCGGATAATACTGGAAGTTGGTGCATCAGCTTCTTGGTTTGATATTTCTTCGATCTTTGAAGCTTCCAGATGATATGTTGTTGTGCTCCAGATGATAAGGTACCTACAATTGAATGATTTCTTGCTCTATTCACAATGAATCGGCCAACAGACTTAAGGATTTTACAGATCTAATTTACACTTTCCAGGATCAGTAAAACAAGGAAATGCAGAGAATGGAAATGCTTTGAGGTCGATTTTGAAATTGGATTTGAAAGGTTGGAATGAATGGCTTCTAAAGACGATGATTAAATGTCCAAATTACGTAATTAGCTACACTAATGCAGGCACGTATATCGAGAATTAAAAATGCAGAAGATGGAAGTGTGACATTGGAATTCAGAGGTGTATGACCTTCTGGATGATGGCTCGACGAGCGGTCTTCTCGGAGCTAGACGAGGCGGCGAAGGGACGATGCAAGGCAGTCAAGACCTTGGAACCCTCCTCCGGTCTCTTCTCTTCCACGCGGGATCCTTTGACGGAGCTGTCACCTTCAGCACGAGCGGATGCATGGTGGAGAAGGTGGGGTCACAGCCAGATGTATTCTGGAAGTTTGAGCGTAGGGGAAGTTAGTTGTTAATGGCGGATTTGGAGGTGATTTTATAAGCAATCGGAGGAGGTTTGTTGGAAGATCGACGATGGGCATGGGAGAGGGTTATTAGAGGTAGAGATTTAACAGATTAGATCAGAGAAAGGATCTTGGGAGGCTGCGTGTAAAAATGGTTGAAGATCGATCGGTAGAACAGAAGCAACAGCTTCTTGTTCTTGAGGAAGAAGCTCCATGTGCTGACATGTGCCAGCACCTGGTTGGCCAAATTACATTAAATACCTCATTAAATAGGAATTAAATAGTAAATAGCTTATTTTAATTAAGTATAAAAAAGAAAAATGTAGATAACTAAATTATCTAAATTATAGTAAATCTAGGTTTATTAAATAATAATTATTTTACAAAATATAAATATTATATTAATAAATAAGTATAAATAATAATAATTATTAATTAGGTTTTGTATTTTTAACTTAACAAATTAATAAAATAATATGTTAGTTTTATATTTTCTTAATTATTAGGTTAATAATTAAAGTATATACGATTTTTTGTGGATTTTAATAAATTAATTTAAGTATTTTAATAAATACAAGTATAATTTATACAGTTCATTTATACCTATAAATTAGGGTTTTTGATTTTTTTAAAATAATAAATAATCTCCAAAAATTATGAAATAAATTAAAATTAAAATACAAGATCAAGAAATATTTAGAAATTATAAAATAATTAAAATAATAAATAATGTGTCTTAAAATAAAATAGATATCCCAGAACCCGGTTGTGGTTAGGTCCAAAAATCGACTTTTTGCAAACGAACTCCGATTTTAGTGAAATTGCCTTCATTAATTAGAGAATATTCATTTATGAACTTTAAAAGTGAGTAGAGTAAAATTAGAGTTTCTATGAGAGATTATGATATTCGGAAGCTTGGATTTGAGAATTTACAAGTTGGAATTCTTGGTGTATATATAGGGTAATATTTTTTAACTTATTTTATATTTTTCTGTACTTTTTTATAAATAATTAGGAGAAGAGTTTGGTGAAAAATCTATTAGTATGAATTAATTAAAAATCTTTAAAATTGTGGTATTTATTGAATAATTAATGAAGAATGTCTGAGATGTATAATTAATTATTTTTATTTTTTTTCTTTCTTATCTCCCTCTACTTATTTATTTGTCGACCAATCCATGCTGACTTGGTCTCGGGGATTAAGTTATAAATATATCTTTCAGCTATATTTATTTTAAAGTTATGTTGTACATATATACATATCTACATTTGCCTTTATTTTTATTTTCTTTATTTTTATTTCTTTTATTTATTTACATGATTTTAATGCACAAAAGTGCATTTTTATTCTTGACTATGGTTTTTTTTAAAAGTAGAATTTAATGTATATTTACATGTATTTGTTAACGGTTTTAAGACAAAATGCAGACAGAATGTTTAATGAAACGTGGATTCATCACAGGGTCATAATGTGTACTTATGGGTGGTGGTCGGATGAGAGGTGTTATGGTGTGGCAGATTGTTGCATTTCTTCTCTCAACAGTTGTAATTATTGTAGAATGAGGTCCATGGGGTTAGGTCGGTTCTCTTCTCCCATGTCTCCTAAGTTAGGCGAATGTTCAGACTTCTCACTTGAACAAGATGGGTGGAGTTTTGTTTTATAGACTGGGTCATAATCTAGTTGTTGTTGTTGCTATTGATTTTTCAAAGATCTACGACCAAGCATACACAGTACAAATGCAAAACAATTTGTTGATTCACTAAAGCCACACAAATTACCGCAGATACGATTATCTTTTTTATTTTAAGATTTAATTGTTCAACAAATATTGTCAGAGATTTAATGATCCGTAATGAAGAGTTGTTTATGGTAGATTGTAAGAAATCGATTTCCTCATCTGGTTGGGGATCCA